>CM067311.1:35957567-37157567 GCA_034231615.1 Meghimatium bilineatum | reverse complement strand
AATCTTCATCTAACTGCCACTTTATATATAAGCATATTTCAAGCAGACAAAAGAAAAAGTAGATTCTGATTGCCTTTACAAATGACAAAATCAAAAGGCAGCAGACTCGATTTGAATCAAACCCGTTCGGCTGGCGCCTATTATTCTCACAATTTGAGCAACGTGTTTTCCCAATTTGACCATCCTTAGGGATATGATGGAAACATTTCGGAAATGCGTTAAGATATAAGAGGATATTATCCATAAAGTCACGGGTAAAAAGTCACACAAAATCATCTACAGTCATCCTATGCCCAAACTGTCCAAGGACATTTGCGTCCAGAACAGAGATTACTCGGCATCTACGAACTGATTGTCAAGAATATAACTGAAACAAAAGTGGATGTACCAAGTTGTCACCATCACTTATGATGGACGACGAACAACAGCAACAACCGCCACAGCCACCCTCACCCCACACTCAATACGCGCGCATACACACAATACATACACACAATACATACACACAATACACACGCGCGCACACACACACACACATATACACACACATATATATGTGCAAACCCAAGTGATTAAAGTTACCTTCATCTTGTGTCACTTGTCTGACATGGGACAGGTCTGCCTTGTTTCCTAGAAGAATGACGGGAACATGTGAGGCTTTCTTGATGTCTTCTACCTTGCGCCGCACGTCTGCCAAAACATCGAATGTTTTACGAGACGTCACAGAGTAGACCAGAATGAAGCCATCAGCCCAACGTACGACATCATCTCGCGCTCCCATATCATCATTCTGTGTGGTATGTTATCAATATTAGGATCAGTTTGTAGTGGAGTCAATTTCATGATCAGACAAAACTTTAAGGTCACAATAAAACATGTCTCAAATGATCACTGACATAAAAATATAAAATATTTAGCTTTCATAGACAGTGGTGATGTTGAAACACATGTAGGCTACGTGTGTCATATTTAGCTTTTCCGAACGAGAAAATGAAGAAGAAGAAAATTCGAACAAGAAGAAGATATTTAGCTTTCATAGATAATCGTAATGTTAATACACATATAGACTACGTGTATCATATTTAGCTTTCATAAATAGTGGTGATGTTGATACATATATAGACTACGTGAAAGCCTTTGAAATAGACCACGATACATGGGAATAACTTGCACAAAATAGATCTACATGGCGTTCTAAAATTAAAAAGAGCGCATCATCTTGTGAAAAGAAGAGAAATGCAGCAGCTCAACAGCGGAGAGCAGCTAGAAAGTCACGGATAGACCAAGATCCATCTACAGTCGTTATTACATGTCCAAACTGTCCAATGACATTTACAGCTCGAATAGGGCTCATAAGCCATCTACGAACAAATAATCAAGGACATAACTAAAATTGAATTTTCAAAAGTGGATGTAACAAAATGGTTTTCATCACTTGTGATGGACGAACAACAACAAGACTACGTGTATCATATTTAGTTTTCAGAACATCGTTAATGATCTGGGTTATTCAAATGTTTGTGAGCTTCGGATGCCCAGAATTTTGACATAAAGACACAAAGAAACAAGGAAAACCATAGCCATTAACCTTCTGCAACGTTACGAAACTGAAGGAGATGAGATTTTATCGAATACTGTGACAGACGATGAGACTTGAGTTCATTTTTTAAAAACAAGAATCCATGAGGCAGTCAATGGAATAGCATCACACAATATTGCTGACAAGAAAGAACATAAAAAGTTCATCATCTGTAGGGAAAATTATGGCCTCCATGTTTTGGAATGTGAATGGTGTAATTCTTCTCGACTTCTTGGAGTAAATGAACACCATGAATGCAGACCGTTATATTGAAACTTTGAAGAAGCTTAGAGGTCGTCTTCGCCGATTTGAACAATTAAAATATCAGAGAACTGCACTACTGTTGCACGATAATGCCACGACACACACCGCTAAACGTACCATTGATGCGATTGGAGAATTTGGCTGGTTAGTATTACCTCTTACAATCCCGATCTCGCACCTTCAAACTTCCATCTGTTTGAACCACTAACTGAAGATAAACAAGGACATCACTTTGAGGCCACCAACAGTTTTAACGCGCCGTACGCAATTAGTTTATGAAAAAAGGCACACAATTTTATGATGCAGGGATATATGCCCTTGTGCGAAGATAGACACAAATTGTAACAAATAACAGAGACTACATTAAGAAATAATTTTTTAAAGTACATAATTCATATTGCATTTTAGTATGAGTTTGATCTATTTTGTATCTATTTAATTATATTATAAATTAGGAGGCATTACTTTTTGACCAACTTTTCGTATAGGCCTGTAGATGTTCTTTGTTAGAGCGGTGGTAACCGGGACATTAATCTTGTCAGTTGATATTACACTATCTTAAAGAGATGGACATCCTAAAAGTTGGTAGTTTGTATCATTGAGACATATAGTCTAAAGTGGTTAGTTTGTATCATTTAGACGAGTTGTAAGTGATTAGTTTGTACCATTGAGACAATCGGTGTGGGAGTTGTTAGGTTGTATCTTTGGTACATACGATCTGGAAGTGATTAGTTTGTGTTAATGAGACAAATGACATAGAGGTGATTCGTTTTTGTCAGTGAGTTTAACGCAATTTTCGCTTTTGTTTAATCAGTTACACATTATTCTACCTGTGAAGAATTTTTGGAAGATAATCACAATTATCTAGCACGCAATATGAGTTACAAGAAGTAATATAATTTACATTGGATCTGGTGTCTTTACTACAACTTAAATTAGATTTATTGTCTTTACTACATCTTAAATTATATTTATTGTCTTTACTACATCTTAAATTAGATTTATTGTCTTTACTACATCTTAAATTAGATTTATTGTCTTTACTACATCTTAAATTAGATCTGTTGTCTTTACTACAACTTTACAATAGATCTGGTGTCTTTACTACATCTTAAATTAGATTTATTGTCTTTACTACAACTTGCATTAGATCTGTTGTCTTTACTACATCTTAAATTAGATTTATTGTCTTTACTACATCTTAAATTATATTTATTGTCTTTACTACATCTTAAATTAGATTTATTGTCTTTACTACATCTTAAATTAGATTTATTGTCTTTACTACATCTTAAATTAGATCTGTTGTCTTTACTACAACTTTACAATAGATCTGGTGTCTTTACTACATCTTAAATTAGATTTATTGTCTTTACTACAACTTGCATTAGATCTATTGTGTTTACTAAAGCGTATATTATATCTCTTGTCTTTACTACACATTATATTATATATCATGCCTATATTACACTATAACTTACATTCGATTTGGTGTCTTTACTATAACTTACAGCAGACCTGGTATCTATACTACAACTTAAATTTGATTTTATGTCTACATTACACTACAACTTACATTAGATCTGGTGTCCAGAAGCTCGAACGTCACTGACTCACCCTCCAAGGTTGTGCTACATTTATATTTGTTCTCTGAAAACAAAAGGTATTTATAATGAATGTGTATTATTAGAACGCTAACTTGTTATGTGAATACTGCTTATTTTATATTAAATAACTTTCCATATTGCTACTAGACCACTGACTTGCTAGGCCTATATATTAAATAACGTTCCATAATGTTGCTAGGCCGCTGATTTTTTCCATATTAAATAACTTTCTATATTGTTACTAGACCGCTGATTTGTTATATATTAAATAACTTCCCACGTTGTTCCTAGACCGCTGATTTGTTATATATTAAATAACTATATATATTGTTATTAGACCGCTGATTTGTTATATATTAAATAACTTTTCATATCGTTACTAGACCACGGACTTGTTCTACATTGAATAACGTTCCATATTGTTAGTAGATCACTTAACTTTTAAAAAAATAATAATCAAACTGTCTGAGGATATCCGATAAGGTGGAGAATGCCACAGTAACAAAATTAAGAAGAATTAACACCTATTATAATGTATTACTGTCACTGATTACTAATATAACTAATAAATAAAAAGAATACCAAATGTAATGTCAACAAGACACAACAACAAAAAAACTTTGAAAAAAAGTAACAAGGACTTTTTCCCATGTTAGGGCACAGTTAAGACCTTTCTCAAGAAACAATAACGAACTAGAAAACAAAATGTAAATACAGTGGGCGATCTTACAATCACCTTTCATTGTATTTGAACAAAAAAGTTGCGATCATATTTAGTTATAAGCAATAGCGTTTGAAATTTATGCAATGTTGATTTAAAAAAAAGGAACGATTAAAGTGGGATGTTACAAGGAAATGAGTCATGGGTGTCAGACCTGATTTCCGCCGAAGACGGATGTGTCGGGCCATTGGCGCAAATAAAACGGCGACACAACGCATTTCCATTCTCTGGACTACATTCTGCTGGAAATCTAGTAGGACATGTCCTGCTACAAGAGAATTCAGCAGGAGTTTGAGAATGTACGCTGAAGAAGAAGAAGAAAGACCTGATTAAGTGAAAGCTTTACGTCAATGATGGTAACTGTACACTCAGACTCATACCAGCATACAGAATAGTGTGCATGTGCAAGAGCACCCATATATGTATGGAGATGGGTTACTACTAATAATCAACGAAGAAAATAAGGGGGAGCGGGGAGGGAGTCAGTAGTTGATAAGGAGAATGGGAGCTGAGTGTAATATAAGGGGGAGCGGGGAGGGAGTCAGTAGTTGATAAGGAGAATGGGAGCTGAGTGTAATATAAGGGGGAGCGGGGAGGGAGTCAGTAGTTGATAAGGAGAATGGGAGCTGAGTGTAATATAAGGGGGAGCGGGGAGGGAGTCAGTAGTTGATAAGGAGAATGGGAGCTGAGTGTAATATAGATTGATGAAAACAATACTGTTGATATATATATAAATAAATATATATATATATATATCAGACGGCGCTGATATCTCCACTAAAATATCCAATATGTCAAGTGACGGACAGCATCAAGCGAATGTGAGCCGCTATAAGCTCATGCTGCTGGCATGGACTTATTAACTTCATGTCAGGAGTTGCCTAGGGAGGGGGATTTTTTTCCATTACTGCTGCCTAACAGTCACCATTGGGAGATGGAAAGGTTATGGGAGACAACCCTGGCAGAAAAACAGGAGAAGGCCATCCACAAATTCCCGATGTTTTGCGGGTAGTGCTAGGATGCTCAAGAACACAGAACATCCATAACTCCCCCCCCCCCCCCCCAACCGAAGACTGAATATGTCAGCCTGAACAGACGTGGGTACCCAGAAATGGAAATGGGACATGTACACACCATACAGTTAATTATTATGTTCCGATTCGTTACACGAAGTTGGGCTGCCACTGTGGTTCATCGCCAGGCAGGAGGAGATCCGGACCCCCCAGTCTCATATAGATCCACCAAAAGCTATTGATGATGACTGTGTATCGGGGACTCGAGATTAAACAGAGTAGAACAACCGGCCAAACCAATCCAGTAAAATAAAAACAATAAAAATCATGCAGTAGAACAGTGAGGGTGTAGCTAAGAAAAAAAATAGAATTACAGAATTTCCTCTAAAGGCAAAAGATTGATGTCTTGTACATTCAGGAGACACATATTAATGATAGCAACATATCCTCTGGCAGAGGCTTTGAATGCTTCAGACAAGACATACTAGGCCACAAATGAGAAATCATCACTATGGTACGGAACAACATCTGCCCAAATAACAAGAAACTACACCTCAAGACAATACCCCCCTTAACATGACACCATATTATAGTTGGAGATTTCAACAGTCACTCCCCTAGCTGGGGATACTCAACTATGGACTCAAGAGGACAAGAAAAATAACACTGGATAATAGAAAATAGACTAATACTTATAAATGACCATCCATCAGAGCCAGCCTTCTATTCAAGACGATGGAAATCTCAGAGCCCTAAAGATCTTGTCACTGCCAACAGAGAACATCCAACGTGTGACAGAAATATTAGTAACACAACAACTTGGTAGGAGTGACCACAAACCAATTATACTAACAATATAAAGGAATCACAAGACGAAAACAACAACACAAAATCGATAGCTGGAACTACAAAAGGGAAATTGGGATACTTACCAACGCCTTACAAATCAAGAACTACAAACACACGTTACAACAAGAAATATACGAAAAGATGCAACATTTCTAACGTGCATAATCCTGGAAGCTGACAACAAGAGTATACCTTAGAGACAGAAGACACTACAAACCTTTTATGGAACATAAACCTCCAGGCAATTAATTATGAGGCCTCTGCTGCAAGATCCAAGATGGAAACTAGACCAACAGAAACTAACAATATTGAACACAATAGATTGCACGAAATTTTCAGGAGAGAAGAGCTAAACAGCATAAGATCCAACTGTAAAGTAACACAGCAACACTCAACATGGAAAAAGAAAGACTCAACACAATTGTGACATCTTATCACGTTTCTCAATGAAGTATCATCATATAAGAGAAAGGAAAATCCTACTTTGACACACAAGTTGCAAATGTTATAGTAGAATCATATGCTGAAGAAAGCAAAATCAAGATAGCAAGAATAAGAACTGTCGATGTAAGACGCGAGACAGAAATCTTTGTAAAAAATAGCAACCGTGTTCAGGCACAATGATTTCACCCTTTCACAAATTAGAACTTAACATGGCAATTCAAATTTGAAATAGAAGAAGCCACTGGACCCAATGGAATCACAAACTAAATGATTCAATACCTAGGTCTGGTGGGAAGAAAGAGTCCCATGCCTCTTTAATGAATCATGACTACAAGGGATCTTCCCAGAAGAATGGAAAGAGGCAGAAATAATTCCAATTGCCAAGAAAGGAAAAAAAACCCATGGAAATGTCATGGAAACAATAGTGAATAACAGGCTCTTAATCTATCAGGAGGAAAATAATCATATAGACAACTGCAAATCAGGCTTCAGAAAACATAGAAGCACTGAAGATCAACATACATTGCTCAAGAAATAGAAGATGCTTTCCAGAAAAAATCAATCTCATAGCTACCTTTTTTGATCTCAAAAAGACCTTTGATAAAGTCTGGAAAGAATGTCTATTGCTAAAACTTGTATATGAAACAATTGGAGGCAAAATGAAACAATGAATATAAAGCTTCCTACGTGGCATACATGTAAGAGTTAACCTTCAGGGTAGGAAAATTAAAATGGTCAACATAACAGAAGGCGTCCCACAAAGAGAAGTTCTATACTCCACACTCTTCATAATTTATATTAAGGACCTGCTGAAACTATTCACACCATATGCACATAATGTTCTCCATATAGACAATCTTGCTATCTGGGCGCAATCAGAATACATTGGTATTGTAAAAGTTATAATGCAGGAGGTAAAAAATAAGTTGATGAGTGGACAAAAACTCGGGGCGTTCAAATAAGCAAAAACATGACCGCCGCCACACTATTCACCCTTTCCATGAAACCTGAAAATTATACTCTCTCACTAGAAAATATCCCACTCCCAAAAGAAAGAAATCTAGTCTTCCTGGGATGAAAATTTGGCAAGAGACTTAAATGGAGATCACAGATTGAAGAGACAGGAAAAAATCACACGCAGAAAATAATTAAAAACTATCTTGGACAGATTGGGGTGCTGACATAAGAACCATGAAACAAATCTATGTATTCGTCCAACTTTGGAATATGAATATAGCATATATGCAACTACAGCAATACTATAAGATATGATGGCAAGATTACCTGAAAATCGATCTCTTTTATAGTCACCTACGGATATAACCAGTTTGGATTAACACGTGTTTGAAAATAAAAATAAAAAAAAATAAAAAAAAAGAGTTCTTCAGCGTAAGAGTTGGCATCTTTATTAAATAAAAGTGTGTACAACTAAGTGAATATAATAGAACAATCGTCACAGAAATATGGATCAAAATAGAGTAACCTTCATTTACCAGGATTTCCTCATATTAACTTCCGTCCCACTAAACAGAGCAGCACAACGATTACCGAACAGTGAAATAATCCTCGGTGATTTTAAAATATGCACTTTTAAACAAAACGTCAGAACCTGATATTCGAGCTCGCAACCTCTACAACTGTTTACTCAATCAGTGAATAGAAGGTCAAAGTAGCAACAGGAATAAGACAGTATTAGAGACATCATCACTTGTTCCATCACATAAATGTGACAGTGATAGAGACATGATAGCTTGTACCATCACATAAATGTGACAGTGATAGAGACATGATAGCTTGTACCATCACATAAATGTGACAGTGATAGAGACATGGTAGCTTGTACCATCACATAAATGTGACAGTGATAGAGACATGATAGCTTGTACCATCACATAAATGTGACAGTGATAGAGACATGATAGCTTGTACCATCACATAAATGTGACAGTGATAGAGACATGATAGCTTGTACCATCTCATGATGTTACATTGATAGAGACATGTTAGCTTGTACCATCACATAAATGTGACAGTGATAGAGACATGATAGCTTGTACCATCACATAAATGTGACAGTGATAGAGACATGATAGCTTGTACCATCTCATGATGTTACATTGATAGAGACATGTTAGCTTGTACCATCACATAAATGTGACAGTGATAGAGACATGATAGCTTGTACCATCTCATGATGTTACATTGATAGAGACATGTTAGCTTGTACCATCACATAAATGTGACAGTGATAGAGACATGATAGCTTGTACCATCTCATGATGTTACATTGATAGAGACATGATCGCTTGTACCATCTCAGGAATGTTGCAGTGATAGAGACATTATCGTTTGTACCATCCCATGATGTTACATTGATAGAGACATGATCGCTTGTACCATCTCATGATGTTACATGGATAGAGACATGATCGCTTGTACCATCTCATGATGTTACATTGATAGAGACATGATCGCTTGTACCATCTCAGGAATGTAGCAGTGATAGAGCCATAATCGTCTGTACCATCCAGAAATAAGACAGTGATAAGGATATGCTTGTTTGCACCATCTCAATAATGTGACAGTGATATATACATAATCGCTTGTACCATCACAGGAATAGGTAAACGACTAGCATAGTAGTGGGCAAACACTTTTGAATCTGTTGGACCGAATTACGTCTTTTATCAGGACGTTGGGAAGGGTGGGGGGAAGGAGATGACTAAGACCGTTTTTAGTCCGGTATTTTAAAAAGATGGTTTGAAGTTCAAAAATACGATACATAATAATTGTCACCAAGTGCCAAACACATTCTCTGCCATCATAAAGCTTGCCGAGTCTGCAGTATCAGACATTGAACGAAGGATAGTGGCGTGTAACTATCACCTGGTAACATAAATGTTATTAGTTTGATTTAATCATGCCATCCTTATCATTAGTTAGGGGCTGTCAATAAATTATGTCAACAATTAGAAGGGGGGGGGGGGGTGTCCCTTAATATTTGAGGGGGGGGGGGTGTCCCGTAATATTTAACAGTTGTTGACACGGGGTGAAGGGGTAAAAAAGTGTCAACGATTTTTTGACGTAATATATGGACAAGCTCTTAACGTTTCAGTTTGACTGAGATAGCTTGCGATCTGATATTTTCTAAGTTCTGGGTCTGTACAAATCATAATTTTTAATATGTATGATCGGCTACAAATAATCACTTGGCGGGCCGGATATGGCTCCAGTATTTTCTCGTCTATGATCTAGCAAAATGCATGGCGGGCCGGGTATGGCTCCTGTATTTTCCCGTCTATGATCTAGCAAAATACATGGCGGGCCGGGTATGGCTCCTGTATTTTCCCGTCTATGATCTAGCAAAATACATGGCGGGCCGGGTATGGCTCCTGTATTTTCCCGTCTATGATCTAGCAAAATACATATATTTTCTCGAGTGTAACTCCGATGACGTTTCTTTCTAAATATTAGTAGATGGAACATTAAACAATATTCGTAATAAAATACCCATAAAATGAAGTATACATACCGCTGGCCTGGTCGTACTCTCCGATGAATCGTTTTGTTAGAAACCTTACACATAAAGCTGGAAAAAAAAGAAGCAACCAAGAAATGACAATTTTGATCAAGTTTGCAATTGGAACATGTTCTAGTACATGGATTATGTTCTAAAATAACGTTCAGCACATGTTGGAAATTGCCTTCAGGATAAACTAAGCAACTCTCAGTTTTCTTTTTGGTATTTTACTTTGAAAATAAATCTACGAACTTGGTAGAGTGATAGTTCTTGGTAGAAATTATGTCATCACTGTCATATCGATCAAATTAATATTTAATTCTTTAAAGAGCGGAAGTACCTGCTAGTTTTTTTTATCCAAAACAATCAACTTTTAATTTGTTGTATCTAAAGTAACTAAAGTAGCTGTGATCAGTCTAAAGCAATTAAATACATTACCTGCCGAAGACGGATGTGTCGGGCCATTGGCGCAAAAAACGGCGACACAACGCATTTCCATCTCTGGACTACATCCTGCTGGAAATCTAATAGGACCATGGTCCTGCTACAAGAGAGATCCAACGGGAGTTTGAGAATGAACGCTGAAGAAGAAATACATTAAATTATTCGCGATAAATGCCTTTTGGCCGAAATGTCGTTTTGTATGCATTTCTTTTTTTCAATGATTAGAAAAACATCATTATCATTTTCGTAGATTCGTCTCACGGATAAAAAATTTTCTGCAATTGTTACATTATCAATTTTATAACTATTTTATAACAAGCTATAATAAATTTGGCTGCCATATTTGGCTAATCCATATCACAGGGTAATAGGCATAAATGAAAATTTGCTATTTAATTCCCATCTCAGTCTGGATATCTAATATATGCGTCGGGTCATATTTTTTAGAACCGTTAAAAAATTTACATGTTAACAAAATTAACACAAAAACAGCAATACTTATAATTTATTTACAATTTTGTTAAATAGAATCGTTATCATGAGTTATAAATACATACTCTGTTAACAAGGAACACCCGTTGCATTCCGAAATACAGAAAGTTAAAGGCAGCAGACTCAAGAGAGGGAGGTCGTGGATGGGACGTGCTGAGGATGTCATACAAAGCGTGTACAGATTGCAGGATGTGGCAGCAGGTGCGGAATGGATAGGTCTACCCACAGATTTCGAAACTTGTTTGAGAGTAGTAATATCACTTAGCAGGGGATGCAGAGAATGGTGTCCCACAGCTGTGGAGAAAGAAGTGCAAGCTTTAATCAGTGAGAATACAAAAGAGGGGATGTGATTATATACACTGATAGATCTGTAATTAGGCATGTTCGCAGTGCTTGGGCCTTTACAGCTGAGTTCTCAGGTAAAACGATCAAGGAGGAAAGTGGTACCTTTGCGGTCACTACGAGTAGTATGACCATGGAGACTATGGAGGTAACCAAGGCATTTGAGTGGCTACGCACACAGAAGGTAACGCAGGTCTGCATCTTGAATGACTCTATGTGTATGATTAAGAAGGTACAAGTGGGTCTCGTTCGCGAACAGTGGATTGAGGCCGTGAGAAAGGCGAGCTTGAAAGTGGTTACATTTATTTTCGTGCCGGGACATGTGGGCGTTCGAGGCAATGAAAGAGCGGATCAACTGGCATCGTGCGCGATTGTGGCACAGGGCGATGGGGCAATGGATCGCGCTGACGTTTTGAACTCCTTAAGAGATATAACACGCGAGAGTGAGACTAATTTGGATGATGATTCCGTTTCAATGGCTAGGATTAAAGATCAGGGATTGAAATGCGGTGTTGCTAGAGGTGAACTTTTTGTAGGGCGCAGAAGAATGATGGTCAACCAGCATAGGACCGGTACTGTCAGAAGAAGTGTAATGGCGGATACACTCAAGGAGAGATCGGAGCAACATTGGACGTGTCCAGTTTGCAGTGATGATGATCCGACGACTAACTAACTAACTATCTGTTAATTATGATATTTCGGAATATATTTAATAATTTTGCGATATACTGAAAAGAAGATCATCAAAACGTATATTTTAGCGGATGCACATGTACCCTCATATTTTTGTTATTCATAAAAATTGTAATAGTTATAACAAAATGATCCCATGCCACAGTCGTAGTTGTCAATACATGCAGTGAACGAATAGTGTTACTGAACAGAGTAAGTTATTTGTTCTCCGATGTACGTGCCCTGCAACATCATTTACTGCATATTACAGTTTTAACACGGCCGTGGGTACGAATTCGCAAAGGAAGGGAAGAGGATATAGAAAACAAATACGCGCGCTCGCACCCACACAGCATATTCTTTGAGGTCGTGAAGAAAGGCTTACATCTATGATATCCATTATTTTATAAGGTACAGAAAAATTCCAAGATAACCAAAATAGACCCCAGCCGCAGTTGAAAAGAGCTTACTTTGCCAAACATGGTACTTTAAACAAAAACGTTTATACACTTACTGCAAGACCTGGTTACATTAACTAACATAAGTGTAACCAGTGATCTGGGCTTAAAATGAGGTGGAAGGGCAGGGGGCCGGTGTTATGCATTTTCCTTATTTTTGGTTTTGTTTTTGATTAACGTAAATGGGAATTTGAAGCCCTCAACCTTATTTTTCTATATTTATGACTCTTTGCCCCAATGTTTAACCACATGTTGTATTTATGCTTACTTCAGAAATAAATACACACATTTTGCTCTTCGAGGAAGAGGTACTTAAGGTGTCAGGTTCAAATCCCACCGCAGACAGTTGTGAACTCTGACAGTTCAGAAAGCAATAGTAACCTACGGAATACAAAATATTAATTATAAGTCGTCACAGTTAAAGATGCTGAGTTGACGGTAACGATCTAAAAGGATATCGCATATCAACAAGTCATACTCAAACGTGTGTTGCCGGGGCCCAAAAGGGGAGCAAAGAATAGCAACGCTGTTTACCTTCCACACATGTCGTAAAAGACGACTAAGGAGGTTATGGGATGGTGTTGGCTGTCTCATCCCATATAGGGTCAGATACCCACATCCATGCTGAAGTCGGATGTGTCAGACCGAAAGACACATCGCAGAAATGCTGTAAACCATGACACAACGCATTCCTTTCTCCCGACTACATCCTGCTAATCTGCAGGAGTTTGAGAACGAACGCAGAAGAAGAAGAAGAAGAAGAAGAAAAAGTCATACTTTGCTGAAATCATTTGTTTGATGTCACGTCATCCAATTTGAATTCAGCTGTTGTATATCAATCCATATCCACGTCCGTGTGTTGCCGGAGCCCGAGAGGGGAACAAAGAACAGCGACTAAGGAGGTTATGGAGTAGAGTTGACTGTCCCATCCTATATATGGTCAAAATGACTCAAAGCCATGCTGAAGTAGGATGTGCCACCAGTCCGAAAGGCGAAGATATCACAGCAATGCTGTAAACTACAGCACAACGCATTCCGTTCATGGATTACATCCTGATAATCTGCAGGAGTTTGAGAACGAACGCACAAGAAGAAGAAGAAAGAAGAATTCATATCTAATGAGGAATCAGCTGGTTTAAGGGCGCCGCTTATTTGTAAATCCACAAGTTCCCACAACAGCCAACACATTTACGATGTCGTAAGGAAACGTTAATAATGTTCACATCTTATTAGGTCCTGAAATCTTGACCAGGTCCACGAATTTGTGAGGTCCAAAAGGGAACGACGAACAGACATAGTAATCTATCACGCATGCCGTTTGAAAGTTTAGGGGATATCGCTGTGTATCAGATCCTTGTCAGAAACGCACAATGTAAGTTTTTATATGATTACCTATCATTGATTTAATACAGTGGTTCTCAACGTTAAAACATAGACTTTCGTTTCAAATGGGAAGACCACAGACCTGTCTAGGGGGTGTCCAGAGGAAAATAACTATTTAAACCATATATGACAAGGCGTATATGAATAATCCCTGAAAAAGAAAAGCAGTGGTGATCTGTGAAGAAAGTCTGCTACTTTTTTTTCATTTTTTTTAAAGGCATCATGGGTTCACAAGATACATTTGTCGCAAAAGTACAACACGAGCTAAAATAGGTTGAAAAGCATTGATGTTATACAGTTTCAGCAATAAACCGATGTTGAGATTCAAGCAATAGAACAAGTTACCCTCATGAGACTTGACGCTGTCTCTGAATGTCAACAAATGGTCATCTTCACAAATGCACTATCTGTTCTGAAGATTCATAAGGGTGGTAAACTGCAACACTTAAGAGACAAACTAAACAACACAACAAGCAAAAAAGAGTAAAAATGTACATTGAATGCTATCACATTGTTGTGTAAAAAATTGGCCAAAGAAGGAGGATAGTTTATACAGGAAGACATAAAGTATCATATCAAGACAAGAGATGTACAAACCACCGGAAGTGAACATAGCATGTCAAAAGAGCCTACCACTATCTAAATCAGTGTTTCCCAACTTTTTTTTACTATGCCCCACCAAAGTCTTTCTAAAATTCTGATGCCCCCCTATGTAACATATACATATATTTAAATATTCAAAAATTGTATTATTCCCCCCTGAACAACTAAATTGCCCCCCGAAACAATCAAATTGCCCCCCCCCCCCTGTGGGGCGTGGGCCCCACGTTGAGAAACACTGATCTTAATCAAAAAGTACAGGTTACCATATGACGCCTGAGAACATCACACAACAGACTGAACAAACACAGTACACGCACATGATGCGACAGTGTGCTACACCACTGTGCACTTGTGGAACAGATGAACTGATCTCTGAACATATTCTGTAGAACTGTCCCCAGCACGATGAATTGAGAGAAGTACAGGCTCAACGGCTCAACCTTACAAGAAACGATGTATGGGACCAAAGAGAAACTTCAGACAATGGTGAAGCTTATCAATAAAACTTATCTGACAGTGCAGACAAGTAGCAAATAGAAGGAAGAAAAAAAACCCAATAATCTGGTAACAAGCCATTCTCAGTTGTAAAGACATGCTAGTTTAGATTACCTACCACTTTTTCCTACGCCAGACATCCCTAAAACTGCAATTTTGGTCTCTCCCAGAGAAGATTTTTTCCTTCTTAGATATGGTTTGAGAGTAGATCCACTTCCAGAGCCTTGTCCATCCCCAGGGGAGACAGGGCTATTCATGATGTTGATGACGAGGTAGGGTTAAAAAAATGCTGTTTACGCTTGCATGTTAAACTGTGAGAGTCACATCTTTATTGAGGGCACGTGTTAACAATCTGAAATAGAAATAGTAATATTTTCATTGGGAGATGTTTTAACAATATGCAATTGAAGTAGTAATATCTTCATTGAGGGCACGTGTTAACAATCTGAAATAGAAATAGTAATACCTTCATTGAGGGCATGTATTAAATATCTACAAAATTAACAATATTGTAAATTGTAGAATTGGACAGATGGACTTCCATATCACAATCGCTCTTCAAGAGTACAGGCAAAAAAAAAGGAAGACAATAATGGATAAGCATGAACACCTAGCATGTTTTTTTGTGATATAAATATCACAAATTGAAAACATAATAAAATTCTATAACTTTTATTTTGTGTCACCTAAATATTACAAACTGAAAACCATAATAAAATTATATAGGCTTTTCCCGTGTAACTTAACAAATATTACAAACTGAAAACCTTACTAAAATTCTATAGTTTTTTTCCCGTGTCACTTAACAAATATTAGAAACTGAAAACCTTACTAAAATTCTATAGTTTTTCTGTGTCACTTATCAGAAAATGAGTGAAAAGCTGAACAGGTATCGACTTTCATTTGTAAGAAATACCCACAATGATGGCGTTTTCATTATCAATATTTCCCAGGTCTGCCGGCCGGAGTAAGGATAAAACTGTCTGTCAAAAGTAAATGAAGATTCAAAGGATGCCTGTACTCTGGCATATGTTATATATATATATATATATATATATATATATATATATATATATATATATATATATATATATATATATATATATATATATATATATATATATATATATATATATATATATATATATAATATATATACAGTGGGCAGGTTTGTGTCAAACATCGTGGATACATTTCACAACAAACTCTATTAAATCGTTCGTGTAGGAGCTCATAACATGAAACTACACAGACCATTCCCTCTCCCCCGTTCGCCAGTAATTGTTGAAACAAGCATTTTGTAAGGCATGCAATATGTGAAGTCATTGGTAACATTCATTGAAACAATAATTGTCTATGTGACAGGAAATGACAGCTCATTTATTGTTATCCGTCTACGTAACATGAATCCGAGAAGAACGGGAGGCTGGTGAAATGTTGAATCTGAACAGATATGTTCGAGTGGAATGTTAATGATATTTGTTCGCTCACATTCTCATGAACACGTTTAGCATTTATCGTTCTAAATAAATTCATCATCATCAGGTGCCATGCCCGATGGCATAGGCGATTATGGCTCTCCAGAGCTCTCTATCTCCAGTATTATGCATCAAGATCGTTGTTGTTTTCCTGCCGTGCCAGGTTGTTAAACTGTCTAATATTTTCTTGCGTTATCGCCCTGTTTCTCTGGTGCCTTCTATCTTGAATGTTGTGACTTATGTTCTCCAAACCTCATTGTCTCATAAAATGGTCAAAAAAATGAAGATTGTCTTTTTTCAAATATTATTGATTAAAATCCGTCTCGAATTTGACTCTTTCAACAACCCCACATTATTTTACTTGGCAGTCCATGGTATTCTCAGCACTCTTCTGTAGAACCACATCTCTACTGCCTCTAATTTCCCACTTTTCCCACTTTTCTGTTTGATTACTGTCCAAAACTCGCATCCATATGTCAGTGTGGGAGTTATAATAGCACTTCATAACTCTCTTCCTCACCTCTAGTGACAAGGTCATGTTACACAATCTATTTTTCATTTTTCTGTATGTTTCTTTTGTCTTCTCTATGCTGCTTCTGATTTCTGTTGAACTTGTTCTAAATAAACTACTTGATAATTTGTTTTCATATTTTATATATAGTATTATATTATTTTATGACCTCGTAATAAAACATGTTTTTGCCTTCGTAAAATGTATCTAGTTAGAGAGATCTCTTATTTTGTCTACTGTTAAACCATATCACTCCGATCTGTACAAATATTATTATGTTAGCAGTACATGTCTGTGTTTGTGTTCGGCCTGCAGACCCACAACTAGATTAAATACTTGAGAATAAACCTGAAATGACAGAGCTAGACGATAAACCCCCAGAGGCTGACTTCCTTGAGGCGATAAATAATATAACCAGTTAGGCAACATCAGCAGACAACATTCCCGATGAAATCCTAAAGGAAACAGAGATGTCCTCGTCCCCCACCTGTACCAACTCCTTATTACATGCTGGAGGGAAGACACAATCCCCCAAGATATGCGGGACGAAATATAGTAACTCTTTACAAGAACAAGGGTGACAAAGGTGACAGCAACAACTACAGAGGCATCTCCTCAGCATCCCCGGGAACATTTTTGCATGTATCATTCTAAAGCGACTCCAACTGATTGTCGAACGTGTCCTGCCAGTCACAGTGCGATTTCTGAACCAAAAGATCCACTACCGACAAGATCTTGAATTTTCGTCAACCACAGGTAAATGTCATGAATAGGGGAAACCACTCTTTATGGTTTTTGTGGATCTAAGTCTTTTGACACTTTAGCAGACCAGTTCTACATAAAATTCTAAAATTTGCTAGTTGTCCACCGAAACTACTAGACTTCATTACTTCCTTTCATGAAGACATGCGCGCAAACGTATCGTTCGAGGACAATACATCTGATAGTTTTGCAGTAAAGACTAGAGTAAAGCAGGAGTGCTTTCTAGCCACTACATTATTCGAAATAATCTTCTCTGAAACATGCTCTTGCAGATGCAGCAGGTGACGTTTTCATCCGTACACGTTACGATGGATCACTATTCAACTTAGCGCGTCTTAGAGCGAAGACGAAAACAGAAATACTCATGAACACCGAGCATGTTTTTGTGATATAAATATCACAAATTGAAAACATAATAAAATTCTATAGCATTTAGGATTTCAGCTATAGGATTTCTGAATCTTAAGAGTCCACCGAAGACGGATGTGTCGGGTCAATGGCGCATATAAAACGGCGACACAACGCATTTCCATTTTCTGGACTACATCCTGCTGGAAATCTAGCAGGACCATGATCCTGCTAGATCCAGTAGGAGTTTGAGAATGAAAGCAGAAGAAGAAGAATCTTAAGAGAACTTCTCTTTGCATATGTGTTGCACTAGTAGCACACAGTGAGTCCACATTGCAGTTCAAAATTGACAACATGGCAAAGGCATGTGAGCTGTTCTCTATGACAATAAGCATTACTTAAACTGTAACAATGTGTCAAAGATCTACAGTAGCAACAAACATAACCTTAAACAATACTCATGTAAAGCAAGTTGACAACTTTTGTTACCTGGGATCCACAATTACATTACCCTTTCCATAGATAATGAAGTAAACGCACTTATAGAGAAGGCGGCTACGATTTTTGCTGACTGTCAAAACTAGCGTGGAAAAACGATAAACTAAAACTGACAACAAACATACAGAATTATCAATCACGCATGGTGAGTACACTACACTACGGATTTAAAACATGGACTACCTAGACAAAACATGAGAGGAGACTTAATATTTTTCATCTAAGATGTCTCTGCAAAATCTTGAATATGACATGACACGACATAATAACCAACATTGAAGTGTTACGGTGCACACTGTTACCATCTGCCATGAAAACACTTAAGAGAAATAGATTGCGTTGGATGGGTCACATCTGCAGAATGCCAAACTACCGTATCCCAAAACAAGTACTATTCGGTGACATGGTTGAGGGCCATCGAGCCCACAATAAACACATTTTGAAGCATAAGGACCTAAGTACATTCTCAATTATATTTTTTTCATAGACCGCCAAGATCTGGGAAAACACGACCGAAACTCGAGCTTTCTGTAGGCATGTCCAAAGAGTCCAGTTGGACAGGAACGTGGAAAATAGTTTTTTCTTTTGTTTATTACTATTTATTTATCTTTTACATTGATAGTTAGGCTTTAATAGTAACTTTTGTACAAGATTTAGTATTTATCACTTATTCGTTTAGTTACTGCGGCATCTCCACTTTGTCAGACATCCTCTGACATTTTAGTTATTTATATTTGCCTTCCAGCCGCTACCTTACATTGTTTTCGTTGGCTACTTGTTTCTCATTTTCACTAAATATAATCATTTGTTTGTTGTTCAATGTTTATGTGCTTAAGAAAGGTCCAAGTTGGACCGGGACATGGAAAGAAGTCCTTTATTTTGTTTATTGCTATTTTTTTTTTACACTGATGGTTAGGCTTCAACAGTAACCTTTGTACTTTGTATTGAGAATACAATACAAGCAACTTGACGACACAGTACTGATAGCAGAGGAAGTGAACAGGAACTACAAGCCCAGATAAAGTAGTAAAATTCTTATTCTTATTCAGCGTTCATTCTCAAACTCCCGCTGGATCTCTCTTATAGCAGGACAATGGTCCTACTAGATTTCCAGTAAGATGTAGTCCAGAGAATGTAAATGCGGTGTGTCGCAGTTTTATTTGCGCCAATGGCCTGACACATTCGTCTTCGGCAAAAAGTAGTGAAAGAAAGTGAAAACAAAAGCCTCAGTGCATGCCGAAATCGGATGTGCTAGGCCTACAAGGCGCATAACGGTGGCACAACGTAATCACGATCCCGGCGGAAAACGCACCGATATCCGTGCTGGTTACAATGGAGCGAACGCAAAACAAACAAACAAACAAACAAAAGCCTCAGTTTAAACAAGAAGAAAACAGAAATAGTGGATGTCTCGAAGAAACATACATAACCAAGATGTCACATAATGATTAATGACACAAATTAACACACGTTGAAAAAGTGAAATATCTTGGCACCCCGTTAACATCAAAAGATAGATGCTCAAGTGAGATAAAATGCAGCACAGCATAAGCTAAATCAGCCTTGCAAAAAAAGAACCATTTCGTGCAATGGAACACTATCAATGCAGACCCGAATTCGAGTGCTGAGATGTTATATCAAACCAATTCTTCTTTATGGATGTGAAGCATGGACTGTAAAAACACAAAAATTAAAAACGAACTGGAGGCTTCAGAGATGGGGTTTCTGAGAAGAATTATGAAAATACCATGGACAGCTAAGACAACTAATGCATATGTTCTCTTTGATGTTGGTGTAAAAAGATCAATTATATGAAACATTAGAGGCAGACAATCAAGATTCCTAGGGCATGTGCTGAGAAGAACACAGCTTGAATACTTAATAACCACTGGAAAGTTCAAGGGGAGGAGAGACAGGGGACGACAAAAAGAGAAGTTGCTAGATGGACTAGTATTATGGCACGGGAGAAGTTCACCAACCGAGCTTATTGACAACACAAGAGACAGAGAGTCGTGGAGAAACATGATCGCCTACGCCCTTCGGCATGTTGATTGATTGACTGATTCATTTGTACTTTATGTAGTATTTATCAAATATTCTTATCTACTATTGAAATCGTGCTATTGAAAACGGAAATAGTATAACTCTATTAGTCCAAATCCCCTTTAACAGTCATTGGTGTATATTGTAATTTTAAAAAAGACTTAAAGTTTGTTTCTGATAACGTTTTATATCCATAATTAATCTGTACTTCCCGGATTAATCCGGTACCCAAATAAGCGTGGGTCGACGCCGGAAGCGCTACGCTCTCCCCTGTATAACAATAAAGCAGGTTACTGTAACACAGTACATATATTTCTGAGAGGAAATTAACAGAGGTCGTTTCAATCACAATATGATTGAACCATGAGACTAACGGGAACTAATACGGATATTATATGTTATATGTTTGTTGTTACTGAGGATATTTCAAAACCTGTACGGGATGTTTGTTGTTGTTGTAATAGTCCTTGTCTCGATTGGTCCGTTCTGGTGATTTTGAGTGCACGGTTTTAATCGCTTGACAAAATCGCATCTTTTTTTGGAGATGCGGTTAGTCAAGTACGGAAGAACGTGTGTGCAATAGTTGCTAGGCGAGTTGAACGGACTAATTCAATTCCCATTAGTCTCAAGAATTTTTAAATTGTCCTCTGGCTTCCTACTTAAATTTACTTGTATGTTGAACCTGAAAGGAGAGCCTAGGTTGCACTTGGTATAGATGGAAATTCTATTTCTTTGCGATGGATACAACATGATAATGAATCTACAAATATCAGACAAAGAATAAAAGAACTTGATCACCATGACCAAAATGTTATTAGATGTGACATACGAAAATGATAGCATTAAATAAATTTGACATCCTCTGCAAACTTAAATTGGGATATTGATTTTCCAAAAACAACTCTTTGGAAAGTTGTAAGGGGTGCAGGTTTTGTCTTCCGGGAAATTGTTGAGGGTAGGAATGTTGTTTGTGAAAAAACTGCATTTAACTACTGCCCAAACTCTTCTTCTCGTTCACAGTTTGATATGTCTACACACCAAATTCAGTTTTCTTAATAAATGCGGTTGTATTTGAGAGCTCCTCAGTGCTCCAATACAGCTTGCTGTGGATATCCATCTCTGTGGGCCAGTGTTCTTAACTGGTTTAGTGTTTTGCAGTCTTGCAGGATATGTTCAGCGGTCTGTTCTGCCTGCCCACATGGACATAGGGTTGATGGGACCAGTCTTAATCTATTTAAGTGGCTGTTTAGTCTGGTGTGTCCTGTTCTGGCTCAGGTCTGTTGAGATAGGGATAGTTGTTGTTTTTGATGGTCGACTTTCATTAGCTTAAATGAGGGTCCTCTTGTTTTTGTAGATTTGTTGGTCTTTTTATTCCTGTATTGTTCCATTCTTTGTCAGCTTATATGCTTTTTCATTTCCTGGTATGCCACAGTGAGATAGTATCCACTGCAGTACTGCCCTTCTTTGGATTTTCACTTCTGGTACGTCTTCCTTCAAGTCTGGGGCTGTCAAGGGCTTGTATGACAGCCATTGCATCAGTATGAAACACTACCTGTTGACATTGGCTTGTTGTGTTTTTCATTATTACTTCAGCAATGTTTAAACCCTGTACTTCTGCAGAGTAGTTGGAGCAGAATATTCCAGTTGGTGAACATGTGGATTCATTTTCTTTTTCTGGATATTTTATGTACACGCCAGCACCTCCATTCTTTACTGCTCTGGTTGCTTATTCGTCGGTATATACTTGTATCCATGCTTCTCTGGGGTACATATCTTCAATCATGTTGCATGCTTTTGTTTTCTTTTGGAGAGTATTTAGTTTCATCATAGTATAGTTGTTGTTTATGGTGGTTCTGATAGTGAGATTTGGATATTGCTTCCACGGAATTGGTTGGTGTTGGAAAAGTGTTGGTGTTATCTCTCTTGTTATATGTGGTAGTTCTTTCTTATATTCTCTGTTGTTTTTTTGGATCGGTAAATAAAACTATTCCTCTTCAGTCTTCCACTGACTAGGTCATCGAATCTGGCGGCCTTCATTAGTTGTGCTGACATGATCTTGAACTTTTCTGCATGGGCCATGGTCTTAGTAGCTCGCCTGTATGGCAAGAGGGAAGAGTTATTTCTGTATTTTTTTGGTTTCATTTATTGGAGAGGTCTTCATGGTACCTGTGATAAGGCGTTGTATTTGATTTTGTACCTTGCACAGGGCTTGTAGATGGGAATTGGCTGCTTAAGTCCATGCTAAAACTAATGACAAAGAAAGAACAGTTTTCGACAATTTGTATAAAAGACAGTTCTCAGTAACAAAAGACAACGCATTATAATTGCGCATGCTGGCAATAGTATGTATGGAATGCTTCATGATGCAGAACTAATGTTCTTAGCAATTTCAACAGATGGTAGATTATCACACTGAAATGAATATATATATTTCGTAATTGGATAGAAACAAAACATCTCCTCGTACTTGCTGTAAAGTAACGAACAATGCATCCTACCAGAACGTTGTAGCACAGGACGAAAAAACACAGCTACCCCCAGTATGAATATTTAATAAGAATTTGGTTAAAACAAAGTCAATTTAGATAAAATCTGAATTGTTACAGCTGATGAAAAATGACTAATATAGACTAATATGTATTGTGTTAACAAATTAATTGAATACGATGGTTATAATTATCATTCACTTTCATTTTCTCATTCACATCTTAACCAGTGAGAGTGAGTTAGGGCTAAAAATCAAAGTACAGATTGCGGTGCGAACGTCATATATAAAATGTGTTTGTCAAAGGATACTGGCAACACCAGTATCCCAGAGTGTCCATCGCAATGTTGTGTAGTCGAACAATGACAATCTGGGTATCCCAAAGTGTCCATCTCAAGGTTGTGTAGTCGAACAATGACAATGTGAGTATCCCAAAGTGTCCATCCCAATGTTGTGTAGTCGAACAATGACAATCTGAGTATCCCAAAGTGTCCATCTCAATGTTGTGTAGTCGAACAATGACAATGTGAGTATCCCAAAGTGTCCATCTCAATGTTGTGTAGTCGAACAATGACAATGTGAGTATCCCAAAGTGTCCATCGCAATGTGATGTGCTCGAACACGGAAAACTTGTTGACTCAAGTTGCGAGGTGAGTGGGTGTCATCTGAGCAGACCTGGTTCAAATCCCAATTCTGCCGTTACTTGATATTTTAAAATATTTGATTTGTCAGCGGTGTAGAGAAGTACCGTACGATGTTATTTGACCCGACTTAGTTTGGTAATGAAGAAGGAAAATGACAAGGTATCCCAAGCCTCCCTACCTGCTTGTGTACGTAATTTAGGCTTGTCTTATTCATTTCATGCATGGAAGAACTTCAAGCCGGTTGAAGTGATAACTTTACGGTATGTCATTCTATAAATAGCGTGGATTTATGAACAAAACATCTTTCGTTCTGGAAGCGAACCAAAAAAACCCTCATAGTATGGCTCTCGAAACATTGTTTCTTACGAAGCAAATTAAGAGCGCTCATAGCTTGAATGCTTAAAATTGTTTCTTAATACTCTTATTAGTAATAGCTTCACATCGAAAGGCGCGGATGACAAAAGTTTCAGACCTGTGTTGTTACATCTTTTTGCTGTGTGTTGAAATGACTGAGAAGTCAAAAAATGGTATGTAATCACCAACCACATTTAGGATATGTATGTTTAGAAATGAGCATATGTGTATGTGTTGTTCTGTCTTTTCGGGCCAGAAACATATTCAAATTAAAAAAAAACTAAACCTTGATTAATTCCTCTTCTGACACGACCGCTCCTCCAGTCGACCCAGCTGTAAACTTTTACAAGGCGCAAGAGTTAGGGAAGGTAAACACAGCAAGGCAGGGAACTGGCTACCCCACGGAATAGTTGCTGCCGCTTAGTGCATGAAGAGGCAACTTAATCCCCGACGACTGGTTACTGCCATGGGATCCAACTTTACCTTTTCGAGCAACACTTTTCCTCTGTGTCCTTGAGATTTGATATTCTCAACGAGCCAGCACCTTTACTAATGTTTTCTATTCTTGGCAAATCTGAGCAACAAATTCCTAGCATGCGAAGTTGATGTTGAAGTTATTTAGATACATTGAGAGAGAGAGAGAGAGAGAGAGAGAAAGAGAGAGAAAGAGAGAGAGATAGAGCAATTGAAGCTTTTCTTCTGTCCACTGGTCATTCACTTACCGTAAGAAGCTCATATTACAGCAGCCGTTTCGGGATGCGTTTGTCACAACATAATCGACCCATTCCAGATGGATCTTCAACATAATCGACCCATTCCAGATGGATCTTCAACATAATCGACCCATTCCAGATGGATCTTCAACATAATCGACCCATTCCAGATGGATCTTCTACAGCATTGTATCAGTTTTTTTTTTTCGTTCGCTCCATTGTAACCAGCATGGGTATCCATGCGATTTCCGCCAGAGCGTGTTTACGTTGTGCTACCGTTATGCACCTTGTAGGCCTATCACATCCTATTTCGGCATGCCTTGACAATTCGAGTGGGCTACCCTAGCCTGTGACAGCCTCCCTATCTGTCGCCAGGCACGCGTGTGTGCGACTCTTCGCCCAGACGTTTTTGCTCTCCTCTGTCTCGCATGAGGTGTTCCACCGTCTATGAACTTGCCTCGTGTAATTGGACGTATTGTGCCTGTGTCCATTGGGTACTAAACCGTTTCTCATCCGTGAGCCTGGTTCCTTAGGAGGAAGAACTCACCAAAAGAGTTGGACCCTGGCTCTTTCGCCTTCTTAGCCGAGGTGTCGTTCACCGACACCGTGAGCCCCTCGCCCATGTTCGAGTCTCACACCACGCGTTTGAGAGCAAGGCGTTCTCGAGCTGAGCGACCTTGTCCCAATAGCGCTTGAGCCTATCAGGTACTGAACCCTTTCTCTCTGCAAGAGTGTTTTCGGTATAGGAACACCTGACAGTAGAGTTGGGCCAGGGCTAAGATCGTTGTTCCTTTTGTGCCTGAACCCATCGGGTACGGAACCTTTTCTCTCTGCAAGTGTATTTCCGGTATAGGAAAGCTTGACAGTAGAGTTGGGCCAGGAATGCCATCTTTGTCCCTTTTTGCCTGAGCCTATCGGGTGCAGCACCCTTTCTCTTCGCGAGCATGTTTCCGGTATAGGAAGACTCGACATTAGAGTTAGGCCAGGTCTTTTGTTTTGCTAAACGCCCATTATTGGGTATGGGTCTCTGCCTATAGGAAAACAGGTAACTAGTAGCTCGTCTCGAGCTAACAGAGCTTGTAGTTCCCATTTCCGTAATCGTTTTCACTTTATATTTGCAGTTTGCGCTGCCCTCTTGCGCTGTTCTGCCCTTTCATTTTTCCTTTGTACTGAGTGTGAAATCTATCTGTCCTTCGCTATGAATCCACCTATTCATGTTATTTTATTGGCCGCCCCTCCAATGTTCGGACTCGACTAACTAGCTTCACTGTATGTCGACAGTGTCGCTGTATGTGGTGTTGCTGGTGGTGTCGGAGATATTGTCTGTCTCTAATGCAGTCAAATCTCGTTCCATCTGCTATCTTCACATTCTCGGACATGATCCACCAATGATTTGGCCAGAATCAGCTCGAGCCGCTGTATTTCTGTTTCCAGGGTGCACCGCGAGGAGGTACATTTGGGATCTTGGTTATCTGCTAACCCTGGGTCAGCCGAGAGCAATGCGTTCCCTTTGCACCTCATCAGTACATGTGATATTGGCTCTAGTGACGACTTCAGCATTGTATCATTACATGTGGTGTTTGCTCTAGTGAAGACTTCAGCATTGTATCAATACTTGTGGTGTTGGCTCTAGTGTCGACTTCAGCATTGTATCAATTCATGTGATATTGGCTCTAGTGACGACTTCAGCATTGTATCAATACATGTGGTGTTGGCTCTAGTGTCGACTTCAGCATTGTATCAATACATGTGGTGTTGGCTCTAGTGAAGACTTCAGCATTGTATCAATACATATTGTGTTGGCTCTAGTGAAGACTTCAGCATTGTATCAATACATGTGGTGTTGGCTCTAGTGACGACATCAGCATTGTATCAATACATATGGTGTTGGCTCTAATGTCGACTGCAATACATGTTGGCTCTAATGTCGACTTCAATACATGTTGGCTCTAATCAATACATGTTGGCTCTAATGTCGACTTCAGCATTGTATCAATTCATGTGATATTGGCTCTAGTGACGACTTCAGCATTGTATCAATACATGTGGTGTTGGCTCTTATGATGACTTCATCATTCTACGAATACATGTGATATTTGATCTAGTGAAAACACCAGTATCAGATACTTTATTTTGCCACTTTATGATGAGAAGTTTGTGGATACAGTGTGTGTGGAAGTGATTTAACTCTTTGGAGTATCTGCTGTACACTATCCACGCCCCCTCCCATCGTAAAGCTAGCTGATAATCACAAAAGCGCAATTTTAAACTTTAATTTTAAAGCAAGGATAATGCTCTTCCGTTCTCACACTGTGACACATTCTACTGCTTGCAATAAATGTTTTAAAGATTCTTCTGTTGACTTCGGTATAAATGCCATGAGCTGTGAAGAGTGTAATACCGAGATAAAGTGAATATGTTGTGAAGAGATTATTTCCGAGATAAGTGAATTTATTGTGAAGAGATTATTTCCGAGATAAGTGAATTTATTGTGAAGAGATTATTTCCGAGATAAGTGAATTTATTGTGAAGAGTGTAATATCGAGATAAGTGAATTTATTGTGAAGAGTGTAATATCGAGTTAAGTGAATTTATTGTGAAGAGTGTAATACCGAGATAAGTGAATTTATTGTGAAGAGTGTAATATCGAGATAAGTGAATTTATTGTGAAGAGTGTAATACCGAGATAAGTGAATTTATTGTGAAGAGTGTAATATCGAGATAAGTGAATTTATTGTGAAGAGTGTAATACCGAGATAAGTGAATTTATTGTGAAGAGTGTAATACCGAGATAAGTGAATTTATTGTGAAGAGTGTAATACATAGATAAGTGAATTTATTGTGAAGAGTGTAATACCGAGATAAGTGAATTTATTGTGAAGAGTGTAATACATAGATAAGTGAATTTATTGTGAAGAGTGTAATATCGAGATAAGTGAATTTATTGTGAAGAGTGTAATACATAGATAAGTGAATTTATTGTGAAGAGTGTAATATCGAGATAAGTATACCGAGATGATCTACAAGTCCATTCCTGTCAAAAGCTTTCATCGATTAAAAAAAATTATATCAATCAGTTGCACGTGTGAAGAATCATAATCGATGAGAAGCACACAATCTCAGAGGCACAGATAAAACGTACCGCCAGAAGAGATAGAACAGCAAACACAGATGTCTAAGGCTGTACCGTTGTTTCATGTGAAGTGTAACATAATTATTTCAATAGAGATGTACCGTTGTTTCATGTGAAGTGTAACATAATTATTTCAATAGAGATGTACCATTGTTTCATGTGAAGTGTAACATAATTATTTCAATAGAGATGTACCAATGTTTCATGTGAACTGTAATTTTCCTTCTAGAGATGTACTATTCTTTCTTGTGAAGTGTAACATAATTGTCTCACTAGAGCTTTTGCCTGTGTGTTGCCAGGACCCGAAAGGGGAGCAAAGAATAGCAACACTGTTTACCTTTCATGCATGTCGTAAAAGACGACTAAGGAGGTTATGGGATGGAGTTGGCTGCCCCATCCCATATAGGGTCAGTGACCCAAAGCCATGCTGAAGTCGGATGTGTCAGGACGAAAGGCGCAAATATCGCAGCAATGCTGTAAACCATGACACAACGCATTCCGTTCCCCGGACTACATCCTGCTAATCTGCAGGAGTGTGAGAATGAACGCAGAAGAAGAAGAAGACTGGAGCTTTAGTAACATAATTGTCTCACTAGAGCTTTACCATTGTTTCATGTAAAGTATAACATAATTGTCTTACTAGAGCTTTACCATTTTTTCATGTAAAGTGTAACATAATTGTCTCAATAGAACTTTACCATTGTTTCTTGTAATGTGTAACATAATTGTCTTACTAGAGCTTTACCATTTTTTCACTGAAGTGTAACATAATTGTCTCACTAGAGATTTACCATTGTTTCATGTAAAGTGTAACATAATTGTCTCACTAGAGATTTACCATTGTTTCAGGTAAAGTGTAACATAATTGTCTCACTAGAGATTTACCATTGTTTCAGGTAAAGTGTAACATAATTGTCTCAATAGAACTTTACCATTGTTTCAGGTAAAGTGTAACATAATTGTCTTACTAGAGATTTACCATTGTTTCATGTAAAGTGTAACATAATTGTCTTACTAGAGCTTTACCATTTTTTCACTGAAGTGTAACATAATTGTCTCACTAGAGATTTACCATTGTTTCAGGTAAAGTGTAACATAATTGTCTCACTAGAACTTTACCATTGTTTCAGGTAAAGTGTAACATAATTGTCTCACTAGAGATTTACCATTGTTTCAGGTAAAGTGTAACATAATTGTCTCAATAGAACTTTACCATTGTTTCAGGTAAAGTGTAACATAATTGTCTCACTAGAGATTTACCATTGTTTCATGTAAAGTGTAACATAATTGTCTTACTAGAGCTTTACCATTGTTTCAGGTAAAGTGTAACATAATTGTCTCACTAGAACTTTACCATTGTTTCAGGTAAAGTGTAACATAATTGTCTCACTAGAGATTTACCATTGTTTCAGGTAAAGTGTAACATAATTGTCTCAATAGAACTTTACCATTGTTTCAGGTAAAGTGTAACATAATTGTCTCACTAGAGATTTACCATTGTTTCATGTAAAGTGTAACATAATTGTCTTACTAGAGATTTACCATTGTTTCAGGTAAAGTGTAACATAATTGTCTCACTAGAACTTTACCATTGTTTCAGGTAAAGTGTAACATAATTGTCTCACTAGAGATTTACCATTGTTTCATGTAAAGTGTAACATAATTGTCTTACTAGAGCTTTACCATTTTTTCACTGAAGTGTAACATAATTGTCTCACTAGAGATTTACCATTGTTTCATGTAAAGTGTAACATAATTGTCTCACTAGAGATTTACCATTGTTTCAGGTAAAGTGTAACATAATTGTCTCACTAGAGATTTACCATTGTTTCATGTAAAGTGTAACATAATTGTCTCACTAGAGATTTACCATTGTTTCATGTAAAGTGTAACATAATTGTCTCACTAGAGATTTACCATTGTTTCAGGTAAAGTGTAACATAATTGTCTCACTAGAACTTTACCATTGTTTCAGGTAAAGTGTAACATAATTGTCTCACTAGAGATTTACCATTGTTTCAGGTAAAGTGTAACATAATTGTCTCAATAGAACTTTACCATTGTTTCAGGTAAAGTGTAACATAATTGTCTCACTAGAGATTTACCATTGTTTCATGTAAAGTGTAACATAATTGTCTTACTAGAGCTTTACCATTGTTTCAGGTAAAGTGTAACATAATTGTCTCACTAGAACTTTACCATTGTTTCAGGTAAAGTGTAACATAATTGTCTCACTAGAGATTTACCATTGTTTCAGGTAAAGTGTAACATAATTGTCTCAATAGAACTTTACCATTGTTTCAGGTAAAGTGTAACATAATTGTCTCACTAGAGATTTACCATTGTTTCATGTAAAGTGTAACATAATTGTCTTACTAGAGATTTACCATTGTTTCAGGTAAAGTGTAACATAATTGTCTCACTAGAACTTTACCATTGTTTCAGGTAAAGTGTAACATAATTGTCTTACTAGAGCTTTACCATTTTTTCACTGAAGTGTAACATAATTGTCTCACTAGAGATTTACCATTGTTTCATGTAAAGTGTAACATAATTGTCTCACTAGAGATTTACCATTGTTTCAGGTAAATAGTAACATAATTGTCTCAATAGAACTTTACCATTGTTTCAGGTAAAGTGTAACATAATTGTCTCACTAGAGATTTACCATTGTTTCATGTAAAGTGTAACATAATTGTCTTACTAGAGATTTACCATTGTTTCAGGTAAAGTGTAACATAATTGTCTCACTAGAGATTTACCATTGTTTCATGTAAAGTGTAACATAATTGTCTTACTAGAGCTTTACCATTTTTTCACTGAAGTGTAACATAATTGTCTCACTAGAGATTTACCATTGTTTCATGTAAAGTGTAACATAATTGTCTCACTAGAGATTTACCATTGTTTCATGTAAAGTGTAACATAATTGTCTCACTAGAGATTTACCATTGTTTCATGTAAAGTGTAACATAATTGTCTCACTAGAGATTTACCATTGTTTCAGGTAAAGTGTAACATAATTGTCTCACTAGAGATTTACCATTGTTTCATGTAAAGTGTAACATAATTGTCTTACTAGAGATTTACCATTGTTTCAGGTAAAGTGTAACATAATTGTCTCACTAGAACTTTACCATTGTTTCAGGTAAAGTGTAACATAATTGTCTCACTAGAGATTTACCATTGTTTCATGTAAAGTGTAACATAATTGTCTCACTAGAACTTTACCATTGTTTCATGTAAAGTGTAACATAATTGTCTCACTAGAGATTTACCATTGTTTCATGTAAAGTGTAACATAATTGTCTTACTAGAGCTTTACCATTTTTTCACTGAAGTGTAACATAATTGTCTCACTAGAGATTTACCATTGTTTCAGGTAAAGTGTAACATAATTGTCTCAATAGAACTTTACCATTGTTTCATGTAAAGTGTAACATAATTGTCTCACTAGAGATTTACCATTGTTTCATGTAAAGTATAACATAATTTTCTGACTAAAGCTTTACCATTGTTTCATGTAAAGTGTAACATAATTGTCTCACTAAAGCTGTACCATTGTTTCATTGTAAAGTGTAACATAATTGTTTCACTATAGCTGTACCATTGTTTGATGTAAAGTGTAACATAATTCTGACATTGCATAAGATAAAATCTAAAGGAAGTTCACCATTTCTATAGATAGCACAAACAGAATACAAGGTAACATTATGATGTTTTCATTAGCCATTGAATTTTTTTGTGTTGGTTGCCGATTCGTTCTTGCAAAAATATCTGCTAAATTCCATGCACACATTCTTTTGTGAGAAAATACTAGCAATAAAATTTGTTTGATGAAGAGAGTTCTTGAATTGGAAGAATTTTAAGACGCTATAAATACACCAAGAAAATGTATTTGGTGGAGAAATATATATTATTGACTGTTGGACAAAACATTACTTTAATATTGACTGTTGAACACAACATTACTTTAATATTGACTGCCGTACACACCATTACTTTAATATTGACTGCCGTACACACCATTACTTTAATATTGACTGTCGTACACACCACTACTTTAATATTTGCTGTTGTACACAACATTACTTTAATATTGACTGTCGTACACACCATTACTTTAATATTGACTGTCGTACACACCACTACTTTAATATTTGCTGTTGTACACAACATTACTTTAATATTGACTGTCATACACAACATTACTTTAATATTGACTGTTGTACACACCATTACTTTAATATTGACTGTCGTACACACCATTACTTTAATATTGACTGTTGTACACACCATTACTTTAATATTTAGTGTCGAATACAACATTACTTTTACACTAAGGTTGAAAACGTTTGCCAATGTTTAAAATCCTGTAACTCATCAACGAATTGACATTGATAAAATTTGATACATATTGTAAAATAAGTTAATACTATAATAACTATAGAAACAACTATAATAAAAAGAATAATTATGAAAACTGTTGACGTTTCGATCAACGATCTTCGTCGGAACAAACATAATAATAAACAAACAAAACAATACGGAAGAAAATAATAAAAAAATATTTTATAATATACTTAGTCCATGAAACGGCCAAGTAAAGGACGGATTGGTAATGACGTATAAACTCTTGTGCAATACGTTCAGGAACAAAGAAGTTTTTCCCATTATAAAGGAATTGCTCACAATGAAAAATGAACTGCAAATAATGTAATATAACATACACCTTTAAGTACAAATACAGTGGACAACGAAAACAATATGTAGCAGTCAAACTACGCGGACGAAAATGCTAGAGTAAACGCACACACACATATATATACTTATAGACTACATTTATTAAAAATAATGTACATGCATTTTTTTCTTATTACTCTGTTGATTTCTTATTATGTTTGTTCCTTCGAAGATCTTAGATCGAAACGTCAATCGTTTTCGTCCGTATTCTTCTTATTATAACTGTTTCTAATAGCTTTGTATTACTATCAGTAGGTTTTTGTAGCACATATTTACGTTTTAACAATATTTATTATAGTATGTATCTTACTACAGCCCACACCCTGTTTGTCGGATCTTCTATTTCTTCATACAATTTATATTCGCTCCAATAACCGTTACATTCTTTCATAAACAATGAATATCATATTTTCAATATGTGCTTCTTGGCCTTTATACATTTAAAAAAAAAAAAAAAATAGAACACATATTCATACTGCGATTTCGTATATTTACAGCACACTCAATTATTCCAGTTGGTGTGTACTTCATTCTTGTGTATATTTCCATTATCGTGTATCATCATCATCAAGTGCTGTCTCCACAACGAAGATTAGCTCAAATGGAATCCAATATCCTCTATCTCATAGTGATGCAATTTGACAGACAAGTAACCTGTCCATTTCGTGATGTCTCTTTCCCACTTGTATCTCTGGCTACCGCTTGCTCACCGCTCCTCGACTCTATCTTTAAGTAAGATCTTCAAATAGATGTAATGTCTTTTAATATGTCCAAAATGTTCTAATTAAAAAAAATCTTTATTTTGTTGAAGAATTATATTTTCATATTCAATGTTGTCAGAACCACCTTGCTTTTTTTCTTCTCCCCCTATGAAGTTCTCCGTATTCTTCTATATATTCACATATTGTTTCTGTATTTGTCGATATTCAAATGCTGATGAGTAATTCTACTCATTTCAGCACAATACCATTATTAATAAAAGTGCAGGTCTTCTGAAGTTGACTTAGTGATCCATACAGTGTTAGTGACTGTAGGGTGTCTGTAGAAGTTTTTTCCCCTGGCAGTTGAAAGGTAAGGGCAGTCATAAAGAGGTGATACAGGTGATGGAGTTGGATACAGTTTAAATGTCTATTGATTCTTGAATGTCATGTTAGAAATTGAAAGATAAGGGAATGGTTTCTCCTGTAGAGTTTGTTTATAGTGTCATTGATCTATGGCCGTGTAATTTCATTAAATACATTTCAATCATTTGTTCATCTGTTCAGCCAGCTTTCCATGGTGTTGTTTCTGAGAATATATTTGACTGCTGACATACTACAAGGTATTGCTTTTGTTGTTTTGAGGCGGTTCATTTTGCAAATCTGTCCGCTACTTTGTTTCCGGCCATATCGCCCTGTTCAGGGATCTATTGCATGGTCAAACTGACTGGATATGCAGAGAAAAGACTGCGATGCTCTTGACATGTGGAGAATATCTTGATTTTCACATGGGGTATGTTTAAGTGCTTCCAAAACTGATATAGAGTCTGTATAAAATGACTATGTCTTTGTTAGATGAGATCAAATTGTTGGTGTATTAACTCAATGACTGTCTTGATGGTCTCAGCCTCTGTTTCATAGTTTGAGCAATTTTCTCCACAGGAGTCACATAACTCGTAGGCAGATCCATCAGTGTATCGTATATGGATGCTATTTCCTGCAAAACAGGTGGTCTTGAAAGCCGATCCATCAGTGTAGGCCTTGATTGCTGATGATGGATAGCTGTTTATGGTTTCCAGGGCACATGTCCTCAAGATTGTTGGCAGTGTACCTTTATTAGCTGTTTTATCTAGTAATATTTTTGGATGATTGGTTGAAGCAGGTTCTCCCAAGGGGATGGTCTGAGGTATTTGTTTTCTAGTTCACACTCTTGCGGTAGATGGTGTTTGACATGTTCCCTTCCGTATATATCCAGTAGAGACAGTTTTTTCTGTGTGTATGTTTCCAAGTGTCAATAAGTATTTTAACTAGATGGTCATTCTTTGTCTCTTGTTCCTTTCTACCGCTTCCGTCAGTCCTCTTTTTCGCCTGATATCCAGCGGCTCTACATTTGCATTTATCTCACATACAGGTGTGGGGGCACCCGGACAAAATATTCTCAGGCAAAATATACAGGACAAAATATACCCAAGACAAAATATCCAAAGATAAAATTTTCCCAGAACAAAATATTCCCAAGACACAATACCAAGAAAATATATTAAATATTTTATACAAAATGCAATAAAAATTAATGAACAACATAACTAGCAAATAATTATAATAGTTTTCAAATAATAAAATTGACTTTTAGTTCTTTGATTGGGTTAACTACACAACATGAATGTTTAAAACACGTGCTATGTTTTCATATTTGTTTAATGCAAATACCGTTGTTTAAATAGTGTCATCAATATGTTTGTAAACCTTTCGTTTCTTTGTTAGTAGTTGACAAAAGGCAATCGGACTTCTCAACAGTGCAGATGTATGTTGTTGTTGCTGTAACTTCCGGGCAAGTCATGCTGCTGTTGTAACAGAGCCCATTACAACGTTTTGGCTATGTAGGGATATTTTGTCCGGTTAATTTTGTTTGGAAATATTTTGTCTTGGGATATTTATCTGGAGATATTTTGCATGGGGATATTTTGTCTTGAGGATATTTTGTCTTGGGAATATTTTGCCCAGTATAGTTTGTCATATATACATATATGTATGTTTTTGGGTTCTTCGTTGATAAGTTCCACATAAAATTCACCGGATATGAAATCACAGTTATATAAAACAACAACACGAGTATTCATATGAAGTCACATTTATATCATTTCAAACAATACGCGCATTCATATGAAGTCACATTTGTATAAAACATGAATCGTTTTTAAGAATATATTAATAGAAAGAAACTTACCTGAAAGCACAGAATTAATCCACAGAAGCACATGCCACGAGGAATGAGTTTGAACCTGTCAGAACTAGCACAACAAGGGTTGGAAGAGCTCTCAAGAGTAATATGTGTGTGTGATGTGTGCTCACCTCAATCAAAACACACGTGCGCGTTGCTGGAGTTACCTGGCGCTATTTCTCGTAGCGGATGCTACCTTCTCGTGACCGATGAATGAGGTGAACTATTTACTTTCTTTATGTTTGCACTTTTCTTGTAGGTCGTGACAAGATGCACTGACTGTAGGTATCTCACATTCCCTCATTCTCATACTCCCTCGATCTGTAGCTCATGAAAAGATGCACTTCCTCTCTGTGGATATTTACACTACTTCATTATCTCATCCTCACAGATTCAGTCGACTCCACTTCCTCGACCTGTAGCTGGTGGGAAAAACACGCATTATCTGTCAATATTTAATAGTGGCTTCTTCTCTAATTCTGACATACTGAGTACACTCCACTCCCCCGATCTGCCATTTTGTAAGTATTCCCTCGACCTACTTTCCAACTAGAGGCCATAAGGTGAGAACATTCTAACCGACATAATTTTGCCAAAATGACCCTGGTAATTTTTTTTAAAGACGACAATGATCAGAAACAAAAGAACATAAAACAGAGATTGACATTATCTCGATATGTTAACAACACTTCCTTTCTCTCGATATGTTAACACAATTTCTTTTCTATCCATCTGTTAACAACACCCCTGGATCTGCCATCAGCACTCCCTTTATCTCGATCTGTTAACAACACCCCCCCCCCCCCAATCTTCTCTCAGTAGAATTATCTACCACGAAGTACATTAAAAAGTATAAAATGAAAAATAAAACTCAACACAATGGTTAACGTTCAATTATATAAATAGGAAGAGTGTGCATATTCAACGTTTCGATCACACGGCATTTATAAAGATGGGAAAAACACAAAAGTAAATTAGAATAGACAAAAACTACATACATAATAACTACAACATAAAGTATAATAAATATTATTAAGAAACAAGTAAAAATGAGACTAAAACTTAACTTTTCCCAACCCTATCTACACTTTTAAGGGTTGTACAAATTTTTTTAGCAGGAACCATACAAAAGCAGAGTCGAAGTTATTAGCCCTTTTTATAGGTAAAATACTCCTCTCAGTGTAAATGTATCCTGGGCCTACATCACGCTATGAATTACACACTCAAGCTAAACCTGTTTCACAACATAGCTTGATGTCTTGGACTTCAACTGTTCACATCGTACTATGTCCATATAGATCTGCCCATCATCTGTCGGAGAATGTCTTCGTAAATAAAATGCCCAACGCCTGCCAATAGTTCAGAGTCTTCTGGGCACGAGAGAAAGATCTGGAACTATTCTTCCTTGTATTTGGGTGAATTTTGAAAATTGAAACAGCTTTAGGATCCACATCAACAGTAACAAGAACAGCATCAACAAGAACAACATCAACAAGAACAGCATCAATAAGAACAACATCAACAAGAACAGCATCAATAAGAACAACATCAATAAGAACATCATCAATAAGAACAGCATCAGCAAGAACAACATCAACAAGAACAACATCAACAAGAACAGCATCAATAAGAACAACATCAATAAGAACAGTAATCAATAAGAACAACATCAATAAGAACAGCATCAACAAGAACAGTATCAATAAGAACATCATCAACAAGAACAGTATCAACAAGAACAGTAATCAATAAGAACAGCATCAATAAGAACAGTAATCAATAAGAACAACATCAATAAGAACAGCATCAATAAGAACATCATCAACAAGAACAGCATCAACAAGAACAACATCAACAAGAACATCATCAACAAGAACAGTAATCAATAAGAACAGCATCAATAAGAACATCATCAATAAGAACAGCATCAACAAGAACAGTAATCAATAAGAACAGCATCAATAAGAACATCATCAATAAGAACAGCATCAACAAGAACAGTAATCAATAAGAACAACATCAACAAGAAAAACATCAATAATAACAGCATCAACAAGAACAACATCAACAAGAAAAACATCAATAAGAACAGCATCAACAAAAATGCCGCAACAATAACAGATTCAATAAGAAAAGCAGCAAAAATAACAGAATCAACAAGAACAGCAGAAACAAGAGCAGCTTCAACAAGAACAGCAGCAACAATAACAGTGACAACAATAACAGTGACAACAATAACAGTGACAACAATAACAGTGACAACAATAACAGTGACAACAATAACAGTGACAACAATAACAGTGACAACAAGAACAGCATCAACATGTCTTAGAAAGATGAACCATGTTAGAAATATATCTTGAATGGAGAACAAGACACCGCTCAAGATGTCGATAAGCACAGAATATTAACAACCTTTTTATATGGCCCTGGAACGAGCAGGGTAACTGTACATAATCGAAAGGCTTACAGAGTTGTAGTAAGCACAACTTTCTGCATATGACATGTCCAATAAACGAAGTACTAGAGCATGCCCCATAAACAAAGTACAGAGCAGTTGGGATATTCTCTATTACATAATATTACAGATCGTGTCTAGTACTGGAGAGTTAACATGTTGTCTAGTGAAAGTTGGACTAACGTCTGACAGTCCTTCTCAGAGTTTCTCAGTCAATATCATTACTTTCATCATTATTGTTCAGGGCTTCAAACCAAATGGACTACATCAAGATTCGCACCAGTCTTTTTAAGAATCAGTAGCCATTTTTGATGGCTCTTATAAAGTCAATTAAGCAATACCAAGATATTCAGTCCTTCTGATAGCTTCTGCTCCTTTCTAGACAAGACAATGGACACTTAACAGTGGAGCACTCACCAAGGACGTCTGGCACAATGAATGTCTTTTCACAATAATTTCACGACGTACATTCGAATTTCGTCCAAGACCATAAGGTCGCACAAAGTAAAAAAAAAAACAAAAAAACAAACAAACACACCCTGATAAAACCAATATAAATTCTGGTCTTCGGTTAAAAGAACGTGCTTCGGCAAATATAGTCTTTAATCCCGTAGCTAACAAATAAATTGTATGAAAGTGAGAAGGCAACTTTGTAGATATTTTAACCATGTAGGAAGTTGGACGAAGTGTGGAGGAAAGTAGTACACTGTGCAACTAGTAGCAATATAAGAGAGCGTCGGAGTAGTATTATTCTCAAAGGTGAGCAAAGCTAATATTACACAATTGACCTTCACTGTAGCCCTTCCAGCTGTCAAACATTTCTTATATTCTCTGCAACTTTTATAACAACTTTCTGAGGTTATTCCCCTTTGGAACATATTTTTCTGAAATAAAAGGGCAATGATTTCTTTCATTAGTCGGGCATTTATTTATCTCATTGGTCGGACATTGATGTCTTTCATTTATCGGGCATTGATTTCTTTCATTAATCGGGCATTGATTTCTTTCATTAATCGGGCATGGAATTGATTTCTTTCATTAATCGAAAATTTCTTTCTTTCATTAGTCGGGCATTGATTTCTTTCATCAGTGGGACATTGATTTATTTCATTAATCGAAAATTTCTTTCTTTCATTAGTCGGGCATTGATTTCTTTCATCAGTGGGACATTCATTTATTTCATTGGTCGGACATTGATTTCGCTCATTAGTGGGACATTGATTTATTTCATTATTAGTTCATTGATTGTTTTCATTATTGGGTAATTTCTTTCTTTAATTATAGGGGTATTGATTTATTTCATTATTGATTTCTTTCATTACTCTGGCATTGATTTCTTCCATTAGTCGGGCATTCATTTCTTTCATTACTCTGGCATTGATTTCTTCCATTAGTCGGGCATTCATTTCTTTCATTACTCTGGCATTTATTTATTTCATTAGTGTTGTTAGTTAAATTTGAGCTAAATATGACACATAATGCAGTAATAATTTCTTTTCATGTTGTGCACCTCGTTGCAAGTTACTTCAGTTCTTGTATATTGCTTATGCATGATATTGAAAGAATTGTCTTTTCCTTTTAATTGTTTTGCGTCGAGTTTCTTTGCAACTCGAGTTTCTTTTAGAAGACCTACTTAGTTTTTGTTCTCTGCCTTCCCGGGGGCTGGTCTGTTTGGTAGTCTGTTTTCATCCATTCTAAATACAAGGCCGATGTAATTCCATCGTCTTCATGTTCTAAAACTAGATACTCATTCTTGTCTTGGTTCGTTTCTTCCCTCAGTGAATTGCCTTTTTTAGTATGTGATCCACTGTAACAATGGTATAAAAAAAATCATGAACTCTATTGCATATCATATCAGTGTGTTAGACATGTATATCAAGGAAGTAATAGTTCTGTCAAAGCATTCAATGATAATCGGAAGTGAAATGCTAAGATTACTTCCATCTGTTTCAGCCATCGATGACATCGAATGTATTGAAAACATCAGTCTTCAATTAGATATTTAGTACTTTTACATCTTTGTACACGCTAAAAAATTATTACTTTTACACCTTTATACACGGTAAAATACATTTATTACTTTGACAACTTTGTACAAGTTAAAATACATTTATTACTTTGACAACTTTGTACAAGTTAAAATACATTTATTACTTTGACAACTTTGTTCACGGTAAAATATAACAACTGAGAACAGAGATATTTGTCGGGATTTTGTGTTGCTGTTTTCAAAATGCTACCGCTACAACATTGAAGGATTATTCATTAGATGATGATGAATACATGTTAAAGAGCAATGACACTGCCATTCAACATGTGGCTCATTATGTCTAAACAGTGACCTCAAACTTGAGTATTGTATGTTATCTGTGACCTCAAACTTGGCTATTGTATATTATCTGTGACCTAAAACTTGTCTATTGTATGTTATCTGTTACATCAAACTTGGTTACTGTATATTATCTGGGACCTCAAACTGGGCTAGTTTATAATATCTGTCACTCTCCCATCGAGGCCAACTCCTGAAGTGGAGATGGGGTATAGTCCATCCAACAGAGGCTGGAAACTAAAATTGGTTGGGCCAAGCCAATATCGAACAGGACCAGAGTCATGCCCAAGCAAGCACATGTGCTGAAGTCAGAGATTCAAAGACATCAGGCCGAGAAGAGCACCAGCAACCATGGTATCATACAATTTGAATAGTTGACATGTCTAACTGCACATACTAAACTTCTACTGCCAAAATGACATCCCACTAAACATGACCAGTATTAGCATCCCTAACAAATACTTCCTGACAGTAGGAGACTTTAACAGTTACCCACAAAGCTGGGGATACAAAAATTTAGACAGAATGGGAGAATAGATATAAAGTTGGCAAGATGATAACAACCTAATCCTCCTGAATAATTCACAGGATCCACCAACTTTCTACTCAAGATGGCATAGAACCTCTACCCCAGGCACTGTCATTCTGCACCACAGAACTGGCTGGAATAAAGTAAAGAACAATAGGTGAACAACTTTGTGGCAAGGATCATCGTCCAGTCATCATCCAAGTGAACAAACTAATAATTACAAGACCAGCTAAGCCAATGTGGAACTGCAAGAAGAAAGCAAACTGGCACATATATAAACACATGGCAAACCTACTTACAAAAGACATACAGTTAACAGGCAGAGACATCAACACAATTGTCATGGAGTTTAATTATGATAGAAACCCCCAACTACAAAAAATTACACTGGAAGATTCAGGTAAACTCCAGTCTGGCAAACAAGCAGCACGAACGCTTGCAGAATCGTACAGAAAAAAGTGCCATTACTATCAATTCATGTAGACAAAGAAATATTCGTCAAGAAATAAGCAATAAGAACAACACAAACTGTCCAGATGTCATGTACACACTATTCACATTAGAAGAACTAAAGATATCTATAGGGAAATTAAAGGATAGATAATCACCAGGACCGGACGGTGTCACCATGGAAGTCCGAAACAGCAAAAATCTTCTTCTAAAACACGGAGTTCATTGAGACTCAGTACTTAAGAATCTCCAAATCTGTTTCTTGTTTTCATAAATGATATAATTTGCGAAATGCCACAAGATGTAAGAGCTGCAATGTATGCTGATGACCTGGTAGTGTAGTGTTAGAAGAAAATCTAAAGATCGCCAACAAAAATATACAAAAGGCAGCAGACAACATAGCAGCATGGTCAGAGAAATTGATGGTAAAGATCAATGCTGAAAAGTCCCAACAACACTCTTCACACTCTCAAATAAGGACAAAGCAGAAAAGATAAAACTCGGAAATGTAAGTATCCAAACTGAATACGAGCTGGTGTACTTTAGCACTACACAACTAGATACGAACCTGATATAAAGGTTTCACATTCAGAAAATAGACGCAAAGGCAAGAAAGAAACTTGCTTTCCTGAGGAAATTGGCAGGAACAAACTTGGGAGCCAATGAGGCAACCTTAAAGAAATAAGGTATATACAGGTGCAATTAGACCAGTACTATAGTATGGATCAACAACATATACTTCAGCAGCCAATTCCCATCTACAAGCCCTGGAAAAGGTACACAATTAAGCACTTCGCATTATCACAGGTGCAGTGAAGATCTTTCCCATAAATGAAATGGAAAAAAATTACAGAAATCACCCACTTACCATACAGGTGAGACACTAAGACTATGATACATGCAGAAAAGTACAAGAACATGCCATCATATCCAATGAAGGCCAGATAGACAGTGGAAGGCTTAAGAGGAACAGTTTTATTCAGCGAGTCAAAAAACTAAACAGAGAGTATAAGGAAGAACTACCAGACATAACAAGAGAGATATCACCAACAGTTTTTCCAGTTCCGTGGGAACAATATCAAAATCTCACTATCAGAACCACCATAAACAACTACTACACTATGATAGAACTGAATACTCTCCAAAATAAAACAATAGCCTGCAACATGATTGAAGATTTGTACCCCAGAGAAGCATGGATACAAGTATATACCGACGGAGCAGCAACCAGAGTAGTGAATAATAGAAGTGCTGGAGTGTGAATCCACATGTTCACCAAATGGAATATTTTGCCCCAAGTACTCTGCAGAAGTACAGGCTCTAACATTGCTGCAGAAATAATTAAAAACACAACAAGGCAATGTCAAAAGCTGGTATTTCTTACTGATTGTCTGTTCTACAAGCCATTGACAGCGATAAACTGCTAAACCCGAAGGAAGCGATACGAGAAGTGAGCATCCAAAGAAGTACAAACGTGAAGTGACATGATAGTACAGATTGTTGAAGTTGTTCTAATACTAACGTGAAGTGAGATGCTAGTACAGATTGTTGAACATTTTTTAATACTAACATGAACTGACATGATAGTACACATTGGTGTAGTTGTTCATGTATTGTAGCTATTCTAATGATAACGTGAAATGAGATGATAGTACACATTGGTGTAGTGTTTCTAATACTAGTGTGAAATGAGATGATAGTACAGATTGGTAAAGTTGCTCTAAAATAATATAGCATGGAGTGAGTACAGATTGGTTTAATTTAATCTTATATTTTATCCATCTCTCGGTGTTTCTCTTTCTCTATATTGTCTTCGTTTGCTCAGATGGCTCAGAGATTTAGAGGATGGAAGATGGCAGAATATCGAATGATCTCCTTTATAGAGAATTACAGTCTGGGAAAAGATCTTAGGGTTTATCTCTACTTCGGTATAGACATATACATACCGGATATGCATGATACAGGCATTGATACCGATTCATGGGAACTGGAAGCCTTGGACTGTGTTGCATGGAGGCGACAGATCAGGAATGGTATAAAGACAAAGGAGAAAGTGATAACAGATAATTCAAGGGCTACAAGTCTAAGAAGACATACAGCAGCACACGATGGTACAAGTAGGCTCGTGATTCACTGTTGAAGACTGTGTTGCTGAGATTGGCATGTAAGTCACACCTATCATCGCCATAGATCGTAGCCTATATTTCTTATAACACAACACTAATACTGTAGTCTGGAAAGAAGGAAAGCTGCCTTCTATAGTTCGTTCCATAATTCATGTTACTCACTTGAGATCATTTCTCACGAAAACTACCTGATGCATAGCAACCATATTTCGCAGTTAGTTTTATACACAGCACAACCTAAGGAATTCAGATTTTATAATTTGATAGGTAGATTGGAAAATGCGCAAAACGTTTTTTGTGCTATATAGTATTGCATAAGAGGCAAAAAATGGCACTCACATTTTAGAGTAATACGCAAAATTGTGGATGCAAAGGCGCATCCCAACTACACACAAAAACAGGACAGTTGAGCTTTTTATCATTACTTCTAGTTTTTGTAAATAAGTAAAACAGTTTATTTTTGATGATCAAATAGTAATTAAATAAAACAATAGCAAAGAGAATCGCTGCTTTCGAAATGAGATGATATAGAACAATTTTACGTTCTGTGTGGCCACATACAGCTAAAAAGACCAATCAAGAAGTGTTAAAATCACTAAACGTCGAATAGCGCTGAATCCGTAGCAAAATCTTAACAGGAAAGCTGTGTTTTTTTGATCATATAAAGAGACATAACAGCATGGAAAAATTAATAGGTGAAGGCAGAGTTAACAGCAATAAGGAAAGAGGGCGTCTGAGACGACGATGGCACAGTGATATATCAGATTGCTTAAAAAGGTATCTAGCTATGATAGCTATGATAGCTATGATAGAAAAACTCGCACAGAATCGCAGTGTGTTAAGAGAATACATAAAGAAGACCACGTTCTGGAAAGAATAAGTCACATGATGATGATGATCAAATAGTCTTACGTTTTTCTTGTGCCATTGATGTTGAAGAGGAAAATGTGTATTTGATCATTCCATAAATAAAGGTGACTGCAAACATATCATTGTGAGAAACAAAACAATGAAGTACCAGTTGATTTTGTTATAAGTCCGTGATATTGTTAGATATGTGGTCGAAGTGAGAACAACAGAGATTGGCACATCAACTATTTTATGCGGATTCTGAAGACTAAAAAAGATCGAGTATTGCTAAGGGTTGGATAAAATGCAAACCTACTCGTTGCCAATTTGTCTCTTTCTCTTGAAGCACATGCTCTTCACATTTTTCCAGTACTGAATATATATTTGTGCGAGGACATCGCCTGTTATGTTTGTTACATCACAAACTTTGAAAGTCTTGTTTAGTGCGGCAGCTTGACTTTTGACTGCAGCCCACACAAGTTCAATGGAATTGAAATGTGAAACGTAAGGGGGGTAGCCGAAGAGAAGTATGGCCATGCTCAGTGATGATTTTGTAAATTACAAAATTCTTCGTCTTCGTTATCCGCCTCACAAGTTATAACAACTCTGGTTTAAATTTATTGCAGCAAAAGGATACGTTTTCTTTTTGAAGCCATGTCATGATTTCTTGTTTTGTGCTTGATGAAGTGGGAACTTTGTCTTCCTGCTCTTTTACGTTTTGGAAGGCATTGTCCATACAATACATGACGGCCTATCCAGCGCTGGTAAAAGTTAATTCACTAACCAATTCCTGAAAATAATTCCATTCATTTCGGCGTGGTAGTCTCTACAATCTATAGATAATGCGTTGAAAATACGTTCTGCCCCATTGACCAAACCACTTTGTTTACTACCTGCCTGTCTTATTACAATGCGTTTACCGTTGCTGCTTGGAATTTCCCTTTTCGTAGTTCCGTCAAGTGATCGGCACTCTTTATTGAATGATGTAAGGTGAGCATTTACCCACGATTAATCCAGATATATTATGTTGTAACCTTTCGTCATAAGCTTACGTATCTGCCTCAAATATTTGCATTGTGCAGTTATGAGGTGCGTTTTATCACATAATATATTTTTGCGTGTAGGTGATTTCCGAAAAGTAAAAAAGCTTCCCATGACAAGCATTCATAAAGTGGTTTTATAAATATTACTATCACAAGCACTGCGCAGACGAACTTTCAGTTTACGTTGTGTATATCATTTGCCCGATTCACTTTACGCATCTCACGTACAATAACCTCTTTGTCGAAATCGTAAATTTTTCTTTTCCGATCTTGCTGTCGTTAATTATTTACATAATTTAAGTTTTGTTTTATCCAATGGTTAAATGACACTTTATTTAAACCGAGAGCATCATGCGTTCTCTTTCTAGGATTTTGTATGTCGTGATATAAACGGCTCCGTTTAGCTTCTCTGAAAAAGTAACTGTATAAGTGTGTAGTCACATTTTGCATAGTAGTCAGTTTCCACGTCACACTCATATTGTAATAAAACTTTCAACTACATATATGAATTGGCTAAATGGAGCAAGATACCACAATATAAACACGTCGAATATGCGATACGCCTTTAGTTTAAACTGGAGTTTAGCTATTTTTTTAAAGATTAAACAATTAGGTCATCCAACAGAAAAAAATACAGCACATAATTTTTCTTCTGTAGGCATACCCCAGTATTTCTGTTCTTTTCATTTGTGACAATCTTGAAAACACATAACAATGACCAATGAAATTCACGAAGATATTCATGCGTAATAAACTCAGAAAGTCTGACAATAACTGTGAAATCTCTAAACAAACGACGACACATTCCCACTCATGTACATTGAACATAATTACCAAAGTCATAGAACATAATTACCAAAGCCCTAGAACTTGATTACGAAAGCTCTAGAACAACATCGCCGATGTCCTAGACCAGCATTACCAATATTCTAGAACATCATTGCCAGTGTCCTAGCAATAAACAACATCTTTTACACTCCCTTCAGAGTGCCCGAAGATCGTTACAGTAACATGTTTCGTAGTAACAAACTCATTAAGTAATCAGATACAAACGATATATTGTAATAAAACAAATTCCAAGATACGCCACTGAATGTTAAACAGATTTTGGACTAATATCGTTATACTATATCCATTTTCAATAGCGCGATTTTAGTAGTATGCAATACAGTGCAAGAGAACATCACGATTACGCCCAATGATATTTTTTGTTAAAAGATACTATTTATTTTTGTGTGCAACACATACATGTGATACTAACATTATCAAATTGTCTACACATGTGAGGGACATGATTTAACAATATTCAACTACGCATGCGGTTGCGTCTGTGGGTCTCACCAATGTCTTATTAGACAAAGCACACATGCAACAGAAAACCTTAGTAGATGGTATGCCGTTATACTGAGGTTATATTCTTATAGAAGCTTCATGGCACGTCATCTTTACAATTATGCTTCTCATGCCTTTATTTTGCTATTGCAATGTGTTATTATATATGTATGCACCCTCTGTGGTTGGGAGAGAGCCATAGATGTACTGCACAGCATTGGGGAGGAGGAAACTGACAGCAGTTTTTTCCTATGGCTGAGGCTCATCATAAAAGCACAGTGACTCAGGATGTGACAATCCTTGTGACTTGAACATTTGGTTGCATGCCTGGAGCAATAGAGAAGTTCGGCATAACCAGTAGTCAATTGGTGGAAGAGAAAGAGCACAGTGAACCCTATCTTGGCTACAGTGGCTTGGAGCAGCGCATAGTTTGAAACCTACCTTCCTGATGGTGTGATAGTTATTTTCTGGCTCTGGCCAGAAAAAATCCACAGACGTACCAGCAATATGATGCTATTTTAATGGCATTGGGCCATAGGGCATGAGCCTATGGACCGCTGGATCAGCAACCAACAAACCAACCAACCAACCAACCAACCAACCAACAATATTCAACAGAAGAGATCTATCAAACTAGATCATTTTATGAAGGCAAAAAATGTTTTATTAAGAACAAGAACAATATAATACTATATGCAAAGTACGAATATAAAAACAAATAATCAAGTAGTTTCTGTAGAAATAATATTTCAAACGTTTTGATGAGAATATGAACAGACTATAACAGTTTGTTGATGTGATCTTGCAGAATGTTAGAACAACTATAAAATAACACGTTAAAGTAGGATATGTCGGACCAAATAACATTATATATATATATATTTCTGTGTGTGTGGGTGTGGATGTGGGAGGGATAGGTGGATGGATGAGTGTATGTGTGGCGTGTGTGTTCGGAAGCACAATATAAACCCATGACCTATATAAACTGAGGAATGGAGTGCGGAATTTAAATATAATGAGTGTGCACAAATTAGAGAATTTGTAATCGTTATTTATGTTCTCTTGAAACCGTGCTGGTGAATAATTTTACATTTGATTTTTATGAAATTTATTGTACTCTTTGCAGAAAATGGTAACGGCTAAAAATACAACCAATAACACCAAAAAAAAAAATTAAAAACAAATAAATCATTCACAGTGTACCCAGTGAATTGCGAAGAACAACACTACAACCGAAAAGTGCTGAATTGATAGATATTCTACCAATTGTGTTTTAGTGCTCAGTTTTGGGGTATGTTGACCATGTTCTTGCAAAAAATCTTGTCAGCGATTTCGAGTGGAACGTACAAATCTCTGCAGAATCAGATTATAATTAATTAATATCAGTTAATATTAGAATGATGTTATTATATATGTCAAGCGACATATTCTTTTCAGAACGTTGTCTTCGTCGTGTATACTTTGAACGCCTCTGGTCCGGGCAAGCAGGCCTGCATAGGCCAGAAACATGTTCATACATTCTTGGATGTCAATAGTCCATCGTCTTTTTTTATCTTTCTCTTCTTCTCTTTCCTGGCATTCTCCCCTCCAGAATTAGCCTTTCTTTCATCATGTCTCTTTAATTGTCCAAAATACTGTACCTTCCTTCTTATGATGATATTTAGAAGCCACGCTTTATTTAGTTTCAGTAATTTCAATTTTCTTCTTTTTCTCTGTCCGTGATATTCGTAGAATCTTTCTGTATCATTTCATTTCAAATGAATTTATTCTTCTGGATATTGTCTTGTTTCAGATGTTTTTCTATAGATACGACATCACAGCCAGACAATATTTCATTTTCTGCAGATTGTTTTTGATATATTTAGTGTTGTCAACTCGTGTTTTTAATCAAAAGGCACAAGCCTCACACTATAAATGTGCACACAAATTCATTAAAAAAAAACTTAAAGGTTCTAGCAGTATTCAGAAAAATGAAACAAGATTTCATATGTAAATTCCCAACTATTAGTTAATATTAACAAAGTTTATTCCAGATGTGCCAAATTCTAGTCAGACAAGTCTCCATATGTAACATTTTCTGGCTGTAATGTACTTGTATGTACATGTTACTCATGATGATGATGTTTATGTTGGAAACAAAAATTTATAATCATTCTGTTGTTAATTTTTTGACAGAACATTTAGATCTTCTATGTTTTATGTTCTTGAATGCCTTACTGTCACCAAACTGTTTCTTACAGAGTTAACTTAAATTATCGACAACTCGAAGGGAACAATGTTCAGTTACAAACATGTCTACTTATTTGAGCGCGGTAGCCTAGTGATACAGAGTACTATCACAGAGGCATCCCTTCGACCATAACCGGTTGTGGGCCTTATTATCATTATTATTATTATTGTTATTATTATTATTATTATTATTATTATTATTATTATTATTATTATTATTATTATTATTATTATTATTATTATTGTTATTATTATTATTATTATTATTATTATTATTATTATTATTATTATTATTGTTATTATTATTATTATTATTATTATTATTATTATTATTATCTGTAATATCATGCGATCAGGTAAGCATTCGAACTGAATAACTTGAAAACTGTGCATTAAAAGGCAATTGGTTTGAACACAGATATGAACATTGTTAAGTTAACCACAAACAATGGTTACTTGTCATAGATATGGGTTGTCAGAAGATTCTGCTAGGGATCTAGACTTCAACTCAGGATTGTTTGGCTGCAACAATTTTTTAAAGAACATTATAAATAATTTCATTAGTGTCTCGTTGCTTTCTAAACGTTCCAGATGTACAATTGATTCATGGACTGAATCTGATACCTTGACTGTCCGAGACACGCTCTCATGTACCGCGCAGCTGCAGCGTCGGATGAGACATGTATATGAAATAATACAAATGTCATAGGTCGGTGAATGCTCAGTACCCAAACTGTTAGAATATGTCAGGCAGGAACAGTTCATGGTCTCTCTAACAGGAACACATTTAATTATACAAATTGTTAGAAGATATCAGGCAGGAAAATTTCATGGTTTCTCTAATAGAAACACAACATTTCACGATAAGAGAACACTTGACGATGTAAGCAAGTAGGTTTTCTTCTATGTTAAAACGTGGCGCTTACTAGCCATAATGTCTCTGTTAAGACTTGCTGCTTACTAGTCAAGGTGTCTATGTTAAGACTTGCTGCTTACTAGTCAAGGTGTCTATGTTTAGACTTGGAGCTTACTAGTCAAGGTGTCTATGTTAAGACTTGGAGCTTACTAGTCAAGGTGTCTATGTTTAGACTTGGAGCTTACTAGTCAAGGTGTCTATGTTTAGACTTGGAGCTTACTAGTCAAGGTGTCTATGTTAAGACTTGCTGCTTACTAGTCAAGGTGTCTATGTTAAGACTTGCTGCTTACTAGTCGTGATTCGTGATGTCTATGTTAAGTCTTGGTGCTGGCTAAAACTTGGTGCCTGTTAGTCGGGACAGGCTGCTCGATCAACGAGCAGTATATAATAGGGTAAAATGCTTCACGGATCTCTAAAAGTCAGGATAGGCTACAAAATATGTGGCGTCATTGCAAGGGTTGGTAACAAACATAAACATTGATAGGGATTTCTTTGCAACATATACATTTTCTGGCTATACCAGTGACAATTATCTAGAGAGTGCTGGAACCAGTTTAAAAAGAAACACAAAAATATATTTAGTACTCGAAATTAAATCGCGACAATGTTTGGGTTTACAATGAATACTTGATGTGACATCACAAATTACTCCAACATATCCATGCGCCCAGTGAATCCAAGTATAAACGAAATGTGATGATGATAATAATAATGTTATTTTAAATTTAAAAATCTCATACCAAATTTCATGTCAATATTAATGAAGTGCCTGCACCTTGTAGGAATAATTCAATGTCTAATTCTACTTCTAGAAGATATCAATTAGACAGTATGCAATACTATCTAGATAACTAACGCCGCACTATCTGCACAACTAACACAATATACAATTAACACAACTAATAATACACACTATCTACAAAATTAACACAATATACAATTAACACAACTAACAACACACACTATCTGTAAAACTAACACAATATACAATTAACACAACTAACAACACACACTATCTGCACAACTAACACAATATACAATTAACACAACTAACTACACAGACTATCTGTACAACTAACACAATATACAATTAAAACAACTAACATTACACTATCTAGATAATTAACACAACACACTATCTACACAACTAATTAAACACACTATCTACACAACTAACAAACATACTGTCTACACAACTAACACGCACATTATCTACACAAAGAATAAAACACACTGTCTACACAACTACCAATTAGTTTGTCGTTGGATCATCGTCACTGCACTCCGGACAAGTTCATAGGTGCTCAGATCTCTTCTTGAGCGTATCCACCATTCCTCTGCTGACTGACTGTCCCAGTACGCCGTTGATTGACCATCATTCTTCCTCGCCCACGAAACCGCTCTTTTCTAGGGACACCACATTTCAAACCAAACTCCCTCATTCTAGTTATGGAACAAGAGTCATCGTCATTTGTACAGTAATTTGTTCGTGTATTTTCTCGTAAAGCGTTCAAAATGGCTGCCTGATCCATCGCTCCGCCAACAGCCGCAGTAGCTGCGTGTGCCGCTAAACTATCTGCTCTCTCATTACTCGGGACTTGCGCATATCCCGGCACAAAAATAAAAGTCACTTTCCGCATGCATAAATTCTTCACCGCATTCAGCCACTGTTCCCGAATGCACTCCGCTTGCACTTTCACAACCATGCTCATCTAGTCAATGAGTATACAGACATGTGTCGCATGAAATGGGATTGCAGTCTCCGAGCACACCAATTTCAAAGCTTTGGTTACTGTCAAAATCTCCATTGTAATGCCGCATGTCGTCTAAGCGAAAGCACCACATTACTTTCATAGTCTTTCACGACCTTTGAGCTGTGCAGGCCTGGCCAGACACTTCTGATGTGTCTCACAACCGACCCATCTTTATATATAATCATATCACTTTCCTTGGAATTCTTGCAGATCAGAGCCTGCACCTCCGACTCCACTACTGTCTGACACAATTCCTTGCATTCTCTATTGAACAATAGAGAACTAACACAATACACTATCTGCAGAACTAACACATCACATATCTACATTACTAAAACAATGAACTATCTATCTATACAACTAACACGTCACATATCTACATTACTAAAACAATGAACTATCTATCTATACAACTAACACATCACATATCTACATTACTAAAACAATGAACTATCTATCTATACAACTAACACATTTTAAAACATTTTATTTCAACTCATTGTATATATAGCGTGCCTCCTGCGTGATCTCGATGGTTGATTCAGATCGTCATGTGCTAGAGATTGTGATTGCTCAGGTAAAGTTCCTCTTCTAATGTTCCTATTTTCACAATCAGCAAGACCTTCATTCATCTCATCGTCTGAGCTAGAACCAGCCTTCTCGTCCGTGAGCGATGTCTTGGAGACAGACATACTGAGATGGAACTTTCTCAACCTTCTGTAGACCAGATATAGTTCATCAACTGCTGCAATCACTTCATCCACATCTTCCTGTACAGAAACCTCTTTGAAACTAACACATTTAAGTTGTTCAGAACGAGTTGCACCTTCAGTAGGGAACACCATCCGATCTTGTTCTCTATCCGTCTTATTACCAACAAGTAGGACGGGAATTCCCCCAAATGTGTCGTAATTGGAGTCACTGATTGCCTTCCATCGGCTTTTTCTACAGAATGAATTAACAAGGAACTTCAGACGGCTGCATTCGTTGAAACTGCATCTATCAGTGACGTCATAAATAAGGATAGCTGCATCTGCCCAGCGGATATGCTCCTTTAGTTTGTTGTTCTCATTCTGAAAAAAAATAAAAAATTACTGTTCTCATTTGGAGTGTAAAGGGACATGTATTGTTCTCGTGTTAGATAACCAAGCTCCTAAATCACCTCATCATTGTGTATCCTGAAATTGCATTTGGGCAGTGCAAACTGAGTTGAAATGATAACTATTTGCACAAGGCAATGACAATCTGTGTATGTAGACCTCCACAGCCAAAACACTGCCACAGCACAGCGCAAGACAACAACCGGCCTGGACTTCCGTGTTGTCATGTCCGAAAGCTCACGAAGGAAAAACAGTGAGTCAGTCCGTGGAGTTTAAAGACATATCTATTGAGTACATGAAAATGTAGGACTAAGCTTGAAGGCAGCACCATGTGAATGAACAAATGCGACAATTGAAAACATAACGAAAGCAATGTGCATGCTCGAGAACAAGTTTTCAGTCGTTTTCCGGCACAATATTATGCTGAAAGTTAAAGGCAGGATATTATACATGCCCGTGTGTGAAGAAAATGTGAGTAGAAACTCAAAACTAGGCAACTTGTGTGCGATGTCGGTGAACGAAACTTCGGCTAATAGGCCAAAGCAACTATACTCCAACTTTGCTGTGTGAACAATTTAAAACAAAATACCAGAATCAGACTCATAGTCGAGATTAGAGGCAGTACCCGAGGACACAGGGGGCGAAAGTGTCTAATTATAATGTAATATGTAATTACACGATACAAGTTTACTGGCAACGGAATATCTCATGTGAGATCGATGTAGTCGACCCAAGTCAAAATTCATGCTCATGGTCTCATGGGAAACTGCCACCAGGGACACGTTTTGAGCTGAAATATCTAAGGATAAAACAGATGATAAGCCATCACGGTGTAGAGCATATATGCTCACTCTTTTTCCTGACAACAGATAGGAAGGCTGTCACAGGCTATAGCACCTGAAATTATAACATGACGAAATCGAATTTGTTGGGTCAAAAGACGCAAATAATACATCTCCACTGTAACACAATAGTAAAACGTACTTAACGCCCCCTGTCGGAAACGACGTGGAGTTTCGTGATGGTTATAGAGCGATTCTGGAAGAAGAATATCCACATTCTACAAGTACACATATCATGTAAACGAGTAATATCCTCATTCTACAAGTACACATATTATGTACACAATTAATGTATTCATTATACAAATAGACATATTATACACACAATTATAGAAATATGTACACAATTAATGTGTATTCAGTACATAGATTAAGCTTTATGTTTTATAAGGTAACAGTAAAAAACAAACATATAGAAATCCACGAAAATTTAAGTTAAACTCATCTCCACCAATATATACACACACACACGTGAAGTACACACTTGTTAAACTCATCTATACTAAACACACGAACACAGTAACATATAAAAAACGCACCACATTTACAGTTATACCCAGATACCATAAATGGTGTTGTGTTGACATCATCACTACTCAGTGTTGTGTAGATGTTTCAGGTTATCCAGATTTGGTTTCATGTAGTTATTTCAGCGTTTCCATATTAGTTTTCATTGAGATATTTCGGTATTTTCCTAATTAGTTTTATGTAGATATTTCAGAATTATCCTGGTTAGTTTTAATGTAGATATTTCAGCGTTATGTTGAGTAGTTTTCATAGAGATATTTCAGTATTATTCTGATCAGCTTTCATATAGACATGTCAACATTATCCTGATTAGTTTTCGTGTAGTTATTTCAGCATCATCCTGATTCATTTTAATATTCTCTGCTCAACAAAAACATTTTTAAAGCAACTTTTCTTCTTCTCGAATATATTTGTCTAATGCTAGATTGATGCCAAGAAAACGTTTGAGCAGTAATCACGCTGTATATGATAGCTATGTCAGAGATATGAGGAAAACTTACAATGCCAGCTGTGTCCCAAACTTCAAAGTCTACCTGTGTGCCTTGGATCACTCTCTGACAGGTGTAAATACGTTCTGTGAATAGAAAATAAAAAGGTACTAACCAAATATATACTGACATTTTGACAAAGTAATTAGATAGAAAATTAGAAGAAATAGAAGGCTCCAATTTAAGATATTGCACACCGCTGAGAATAGAAGCTAATTCGTTTGGATACGAAGGAAAGCTGTGGAGAGGACAACATCCACACTAAATGAACATAGGTAATAAGAGCTTCACTGCTCATAGTCCCTGGAATCTAAGCAGATAAGCAATAAACAAGGACTACGTGCGTGGTGATATTTTAGTGACAGACGAAGGTATGTACTACTCATTCATACAGTGAAGTCAACCGCTTGGATCTGTCATTCATAAAGTGAAGTCAACCGCTTGGATCTGTCATTCATACAGTGAAGTCAACCGCTTGGATCTGTCATTCATACAGTGAAGTCAACCGCTTGGATCTGTCATTCATACAGTGAAGTCAACCACTTGGATCTGTCATTCATACAGTGAAGTCAACCGCTTGGATCTGTCAATCATACAGTGAAGTCAACCGCTTGAATCTGTCAATCATACGGTAAAGTGTCCGTTTGGATCTTCTCTTCATACAGTAAAATGTCTGCATGAACCTATCACTTATACAGTGAAGTGTCCGTTAGAATTTGTCATTTATATATTTATATGCCCATTTGGACATGTCATTCATAAAGTGGTGTGTTTGGACCTATAATTCATACTGTTAACTGGCCGCTTGGACCTGTCATACATACATTAAAGCGTGCGTTTGGATCGGCCATTTGTACACTGGAAGTGTCTGTTTGGACCTGCTGTTCATACATATACATTTAAATGTTCGTTTGTACCTGTTATATATACAGTGAAATGTCGGTTATTACATTAATTCAGACATTGACGTGATTTTTCTTTTAGCTCAGCTCTTTATCCCCGAAAGGGTTTTCCTGCCTGCCACAATATATTTACACATCACATGAAAATGGAGACAGTATTGGATATAAGACAGGTTCACAACATTTTTTTCCACCCCCCCTCCATTATTTCACAAAAGCAAAGGGATTTTCTAGAAAATAATTTTTTTTAAAATGTCTTTATAATAGGGTTAAAGAAAACTGTCGTTATAACAGTCAAAGTAAACTTTATAATAGAGTCAAATTAAAATGTCTTTATAATAGAGTCGATGTAAACTGTCTTTATAATAGAGTGAATGTAAGCTGTCTTTATAATAAAGTAAACGGTCTGTATAAAAGAGTCAAAGTAAACGGTCTGTATAATAGTCAAAGTAATCTGTCTTTATAAAGAGTAAAAGCAAACTGTTGTTATAATAGCCGAAGTAAACTGTCTTTATAATAACGTAAAAGTAAACTGTCTTTATAATTTAGTCAACGTAAATGCAATAAAATATATTTTTCAGTATAATTCAATACATCTGAAATGAGGACATATTTAATTCAATGAAATCACAAAATTCAATATTGCAAGCAAGTTGTCACTGCTTGTGTTAGTTTTGAAATGGGACACATATAAATAAAACAACTTATATTTGTATGGGTTATATTAATATTTACTTTCATTGCTTTATACTTTATAAACGGTAAAACCAAAGAAAATGGTACAAACAGTACCCCCATATTCAACGGAGAAGACATGAAAACAAGGTGGCTAGAGTAATGTAAAGAGTTGCAAAACCCATCAAACAAAAACAAACAAACTAAGCTTTCACACCCAGATATGGACATGTTCCAGAATCAGAAATACTAGGTCGTGAAATAGAGGAACATATTAAGAACAGTCCGTGAAACAAATCACCTGACGTGGATGGCATAACAACTGAAGCCATCCTAGAGTGCAAGGACGTTGGCGTAAGATGGTTAAAGAGAATATTCACAGTAGCATGGTCAGAAAATAAGTACCAGATGACTGGCAGATAGCAATACTTGTACCCATATGGAAAAACAAGGGCAACAAAAGAGAATGTGAGACACACAGATGCATATCTCTGCTTAACCATAAAGGAAAGATATAGGCAAAAATCATAGAACAGAGAGTAAGACCGATAGTAAAACGCCAGCTATATACGACACAATTTGGTTTCAGGAAAGGCATTGGATGCACAGGTGCTATTTTTGTACTAGGACAGCTGAACAAAAAGACACTTGAATACGACCTACAACTAAACATTGCCTTCATCGGCCAAGAAAAGGCATTTGACAGAGTTGACAGAGAAAAAATGTGGCTAATATTGGAGGACTATGGAGTACATGGACAATTACTAGACAACATAAGAGTTTTATACAAAAACTGTCAGAGCGTAATCAGAACTACTGATTGCACAACAGAACCATTTGAAATAAAAACAGACGTTAGACTAGGCTGCGTACAATTACCACTTCTGTTTGTAACATACATGGACAGGATAACTAAAGAAGCAGGCCCAAGAAACAAATGCACCCCCTCGCAGAAGCATCAAATGAAGATCACAGCTCACTCAACGAACTGCTATTTCATCATCGTCATCATTAAGTGCCGTCTCCGCAACGAAGGTTGGCTGCAACGTATCTCCAACATCCCCTGTCTCTTGTCTTGGTTGTGCACTCTGCTAGACTGTAACATGTCCATCGTGTGATGTTACTTTCCCACTTGTATCTCTGCCTACCTCTTGTTCGCTTCCCTTTGACTTTACCCTCAAGTAAGGTCTTCAATAAGGTGTCATGTCTTTTAATGTGTCCAAAGTATTTGCCTGATCTTTTTTTCTCTTAGTAGTTCTTTCTTCATATTAAGTGTTTTTAGCACCTCTTTATTTGTTTTCTTCTTTTTCAATGATGTTCTCCCTATTGTTCTATATACCCACATCTCAAAGGCATCAATTTTGTCTTCTAATTGTTTATTTCATGTCCATGTCTCTGTCTCTGAGCCATACATTAATATAGAATTGATTATTATAATTAATTTATAAGAATTAAATTATTAGAACTAATTAATATAGAATTATTTGCAGATGATCAATGTTTCTTCTTCTTCTTCTGTGTTCGTTCTCAAACTCCTGCAGTTTAGCAGGATGTAGTCCGGAGAACGGAATGCTTTGTGTCATTGTTTACAGCATTGCTGCTATATCTGCGCCTTTCGGCCGGACACATCCGACTTTAGCATGGCTTTGGGTCACTGACCGTATATGGGATGGGACAGCCAACTCCATCCCATAACCTCCTTAGTCGCCTTTTACGACATGCGTGGAAGGTAAACAGTGTTGCTATTCTTTGCTCCCCTTTCGGGCCCCGGCAACACGCGGGCGAATCAATGTTTAATATACGAATCTGAAAACGAATTACAGGCACAAACACTTAATCCATACAGCCTACGAACAACACAACATGAAACTAAACACATCTAAAACAGATAATATGAAGATAAGCAGAACTTCAGGCCAGTTAAATGTATCTGTCAATGGTACAAAACTAAAGTCCCAGAGTTTAAATACATAAGAAGCATATTTTCCGAGGATGGCAAGCAACCTCGACAGAGAAATTGAAACAAGGTGCCAAAAAGCCAATGCTGTGACTTACCAGCTGTAACCAATACTTAAACACCCAGCAATCTACATGGCTACAAAACGACAATTGATAAACAGTATTTTTATACCAACTCAGTGTAACCAAATGGCCATTGACAAAGACACTAGCCAAAAAGATGCGAAATGAGATGTTTGAGGAAAGCTATAATTATCACCAGAAGAGACCTCCGGAGAAATGAAGATATCAGGAAAGAGGTAAAGACTATCCCAAGTCAAGACTACATCGAGAGGCAGCAAACCAGATGGTTTGGTCACGTCATGAGAATGGAACATGCGCAACCAGCCCTTCGTGCATACATCAGCAGAAGACCGGGTTACAAGGTACGAGGAAGACCAATAACTAGATGGGCAGAGAATTAAAGAAACGTTAAATAGAAACGGGCTTACCATGGCCAATGCAAATGATCAAAGACAAAAAACTATGAATCTCGTAACACCCCTCCTCCCAACCCGCCATCACGCTTAACAGCACAAGTGTAAATGACAATAGATAGATAAATATTAATATTTGTAAAGTTATATTAATATTTGTAGAGGTTATATTAATATTTTTAGAGGTTATATTAATATTTGTAGAGGTTATATTAATATTTGTATGGGTTGTATTAATACGTGTATGGATTAACATAATTTGAATTAAAGCACAATGGAAGAGTTTTGAGAATACAATGGACAGGAAGGAAAACAAACCAGGTGTTAAGAACAATTAACTCACAGGAAAGCTGGTTTCTAAACATCATATTAAAGAAAAAGCGGGGTGCATAGGGAACGCATTGCTCTAGGCGGACCCAGGGTTAGCAGATAACCAAGATCCCAAGTGTACCTCCTCGCGGTGCACCTTGGTAACAGAAAACAGCGACTCCAACTGATTCTGACAAAATCATTTGGGGATCGTGTCCGAGAATGTGGTGGTAGCAGATGGAAAGAGATTTGACTGCAAAAGAGACAGACGATATCTCCGACACCATTTTCATCACCACATACAGCGACACTGTCGGCATACAGTGACGCCTGTTAGTCCAGTCAGAACATTGGAGAGTCAGCCAATGTAAAAGGCACGTAAAGGTGGGTGCATGGCAAGAAACAAATATCTGTCATAATGAGTACAATGACACAATGAAAGGGCAGAACAGCGCCAGAGGGCAGCGCGAACTGCAAATATAAAGTTAAAAGTTCATAGGAAAGGGGAACTACAAGCTCTGTTAGCTCGAGACGAGCTTCTAGTTACCTGTGATCCTTATAGGCAGAGACCCAGACCCAATCGTGGGCGTTCAGAAAAGCAAGAAGACCTAAACCAACTCTAATATCGAGCCTTTCTATACCGGTAATATGCTCGCGAAGAAAAAGGGTTCCATACCCGATGGGCTTAGGCAAGAAAGGGACAACGATGGCAGTCCTGGCCCAACTCTACTGTCAAGATTTTCTATACCGGAAATACACTTGCAGAGAGAAAGGGTTCAGTACCGGATGGGCTCAGGCGCTATTGGGACAAGGTCGCTCAGCTCGAGAACGCCTTGCTCTCAAACTCGTGGTGTGAGACTCGAACTTGGGCGAGGGGTTCACGATGTCTGCGAACGACATCTCGGGCAGGAGGGCGAACGAGCCAGGGTCCAACACTTCTGGCGAGTTCTTCCTCACATGGAACCATGCTCGCGGATGAGAAACGGTTCAGTACCCGATGGACACAGGCAGAGTACGTCCAATTGCACGAGATGGGTTCATAGACAGTGGAACACCTCGTGCCAGATAGACGCGCTCGACAGGCGTCTTGGCGAAGAGGCACTACATATCAGCGTGCCCGGCGACAGAATAAGGCTGTCACGGACTAGGGACCAAGCCCGAAATAAAGGAATGACGAAAACGGATGTTCTGGACCTCGGACGTCCTGACCACAAGTGGCCAACCGGGGTGCAAATAATCACAGTTCTACTGTGGAACTTGCAGCACAACGTACTTCACGCTCCCCGGCGGAAATCACACGAAATATTCGTAGTGGTTATATAAGAGCGAACGCTGAAGAAGAAGAAGAAAGAAAAAGCTAGTTTTTTTCCGGTCACATTCAGAGACATGGCATGGAGAGAGTGATACTAGAGTGGATGATAGAAAGCAACATGGGCAAAGACCTCCCAAACGCCGTTGGACAAAAGACGTTCAAGAATGCCTGTGCATGCCACTAGAAGAGATAAGACAACTTGCTCATGACGACAGAGAATTCAAGAAATCCATAGGGAAGACTACGTTCTGGAAAGAATAATGAATGATGAATGAATGAATCATCATCATCATCTTCATCAAGTGCCGTATCGGCAACGAAGGTTGGCTGCAACGGATCTCCAACATCCCCTGCCTCTTGTCTTGGTAGTGCACTCTGATAGACTGTAGCCTGTCCATCGTGTGATGTTACGAATGAATGAATGGGTTGCATACTTGTATGGATTGTGTATTATTATTTTTATGGATTTTGGTATACCGGTCATCCTACGGAAAATTAGTGGCAACTACAATTGGGACCTAGACCCATGTATTGAGAACCCGTGGTTTAGGTGGTGGTTTTAGTGGATAGTTGAGAGAATAGTTAATGAACAACAACTAAAAGTAACGTTATGACAGGGTGGATGAAAATGTTCACCTCAGACACTTAACATTTGAATACTATACATTTGAATACATTTGAATTCTATATTAATTGTAAGTCTGGGAAATCTCGCTACAGTATTAAATCACATGTGCACGATATATTTTTGTAGCGCATACGCCCCGATAAAATCAAATGGACTGACAGTTGAACGAATTTTTTTACAATTACTAAAATTATTATGCGGTAATGTCTTCAATATCAGCAATATTTTGAGTAATTTCCAAAACACTACAAAATACTAAAGATAATACATGAAAGAATTTGTTTTACAAAAGACATTGAAGTCGGTGAAGGACAATTCGGTTTTAGGAGAAACAAAGGAACCAGAGAAGCTATACGACTATTGATAAATAAAGACAGAGAAGTCCAAAAAAGTATCTATATCTGCTTCATAGACTACAGCAAGGCCTGTGAGCTCAACATGAAAAATTAATTCAAGTAATAAGCATAGATGATTTAGACAACAGACAGATTAGAAAAACATATCGGGAACGCACTGCATCAATGAGGTGTGAAAACAGCTAGTCACCATACATAGAAATAAAAAAAAGGGGTATGATAAGGATGTATTTTATCACCCAGCTTATTAATATCTACACAGAATATTTTTGAACATATAGAAGGAATGTTACGATTCAAGATCAATGGGAAAGTAATAAACAACCTGCAATATGCAGATGATACTCCGTTTAGCGGAAAATGAACAGGCACTACAAAGACTAATAGATCAAGTCGAAAATCAAGTAAAGAATATGAATTAGATATAAATATTCAACCACAAAAAAATGATAATCAGTAAAATCACAGAAGAACAGGTACTAAACATAAATATACATGGAGAAATACTACAACAACTAGAATATATTAATGCATCGCACGTAATCACAAATAATGGCAGATGTGAAACAGAAGTTAAAAGGAGAATAGCAATGGCTAACAGTACTTTCAATGACAGGAGGAAAATATTGACATCTAAACAAATTAAAAACAAGCTAAAAATGATAATTATAAAATGCTACATCTATTCTATATTAATGTATGGCTCAGAAACATGGACAATAAACAAACAACTAGAAGGCAGAATTAATGTCTTTGAGATGTGAATATATAGAAGAATAGCGAGAACTTAATGAAAAGAGAATCAAATGAACAAAAAGGTTATAACAACACTTCGTATGAAGAAAGAATTATTAAAGGAAATTAAAATACAATGTTTTTGACATTAAAAGACACATTGTTGAAGACCTTACTTGAGGGTAAATTCGAGGGGAGGCGAGCAAGAGGTAGACAGATACAAGTGGGAGAGTAACATCACGAGATAAACAGGTTACAGTCTAGCAGAGTGTACCACGAAGACAAGAGACAGTGGATGTTGGAGGTCTGTTGCAGCCAACCTTTGTTGCGGAGACCACACTTAATGCTGATAATGATCTTCAATGAAGGGAGTTAAATCTATTGAGTTACTGTAAGTATAGTTATCTATTGGAGAATAAATAGAACGACAAAAAGAATATCGACATTCGAACTGAAGTGTTATTGGGCAATATTAAGAATTTCATGGAGAGAAAATATAAGGAATAGTGAGGGTTTGAGTATGCTGAATATAGAGGAAAGATGGCCGGTGAATACAATTTTACACAGAAAACTGAAATATTTCGGACAGATAATAAGACACAATGGCATGGAAATACACATATTAGAGGGCAGTATTCCGGAAAGTAGAAGAGGAGGTAGATCTAGAAGGAGATGGATAGATGACATCAAAGACTGCATGAAGATATCATTCAAGGAGGCAGACAGATTGGCACAGGATAGAGTTGGGTTTAGGACATCAATTGCAAAGACATCGTTCTGGAAATAATAATATCACATGATGATGATGGTTATCTTACCTAGTAGTGGGTCGTAATCTCCAATATATCTTCTGGTACAAAACCGTACCGTGAATGCTGTGGATACAAATGATAAGTTAGAACACATAAGAATATGCAACAATAATACATTTAAAACACCGTGTCCACTGGAAAACATTACAACTAAAAAAACAACAACCCCCCCCCCCCCGAAAAAACCCCCAAAACCAATGAGCTGATTTTAGTGACAATTCACCTACGAAATAAGTGTTATATAAACTCTGCATATGACTTTTGTGTACTATAATGTAAGTAGGACAAGAATTAATTATATATTCATGGGGCCGCCAATACATTACTTCAACAATTATGGAGTGGGAGGGGGGAAGTTAGACAGTTGCTGACACGATGAGGAAGGGTGGGGGAGGGGAGAGGTTGACCAATGTTTAATCAACAATTAGTTTTTATATAGGACATGGTTAGCATATTCTATTTAGGATGTAGCTATCAACCCAGCAATTTTGGACTGTGGTGATTTTCAAGGCAATATAAATAAGTTTAGTAGTTTGCCATTACTTTATTAACGAATCGGATGCATAATTGCCTGCAGCGGAATTCGAACCAGGTACCTTGACCGTCACAGAAGAGCAATGTACCACATCGCCACAGAGTCGGACACTGTTTTTATATCAATCAATCAAGTGCCGTAACGAGTGGCGTAGGCGATCATGTTTCTCCATAACTCACTGTCTCTTATGTTGTTAATAAGTTCTTCTTCAGCGTTCATTCTCAAACTCCTGCTGGTTCTTTCTTGTAGCAGGACCTATATCCTACTAGATTTCCAGCAGAATGTAGTCCACATAATGGAAATGCGCTGTGCGGTGGTTTTATTTGTGTAAATGGCACGACACCTCCGTCTTCAACGGAGTTAATAAGTTCAGTTGGTAACATTTATTTCCTGTCACAGTGATAACTCATTCAGAAAGTTCTCTCTTTGTCTTCCTCTATCTCTTCTCGATCTTTCCGGCGGTTACTAAATTTGTAAGTTTTCCTCATCATCATATGTGCTAAACATCTTGACTGTTCTGCTTCTAATTTTTACTGTAATTTGTCTTTTTATTTCAACATCTCTGAGGAACTTCCACATTAACTTTCTTTTCTGCCCATGGAATTTTCATCATTCTTCTCAAAAACCACATCTCAGTTGCCTTCAGCTTATCTTGAGCTCTTTTGTTTAACACCCTTGCTACGCATCCATAAAGAAGAATTGGTTCAATATCACCTCCTAGCACTCGAACTGGCGTATGCATTGATACTAGAATTTGCGTATGCATTGATACTACTCCATTGCATAGAATGATTCTCATCTTTTGAAATGTCGATTGGGGTCAGTGCTATCCTGATCTGTATCTCATTAGAGCAGAGCTCCGGACATCTGATATTAAAATGGTCCCAAAATACTTGACTATATCCTCTTGATTTAATTTTATATAATTGATATTAATACTGTATCTTGATGGTGTGTATTTCAAGTAAATGTTTTGAATTTGAATGTTATCTAAAAATTAAAAAGCGATGTAGCGTTTTGGTACACTTTGTTAAATAATTTCTTAATGATGGAAAGGGATAGTTTTTTAAAACATATATGTGCAGGGGGAGGGGTGGGTGTGGGGGGAGTACCTGGATTGTTGACAGTTGTTGACAAGGGGGAGACGAGTCAAAAATTGGCAAAGCATAAAGTAGACTAGATGAAAGCTGGAAGTCAAATATAATGCAAGAATAGATTAGATGAAAATTGTCATGCTTTCATCTAAACTATTCTAACACTTTGCTTGACTTCAGACTTACATCTAGTCTACTCAATGTTTTGCCAATTTTTGAGACATCTCCACCATGCCAGGAACTGTTTAAAAAAAGGTGGAAATCAAGCACAGTGCTAGATTAGACTAAATGAAGCTTGGAAGTCGAGTAAAGTGAAGTAGATTAGATGAAAGTTGGAAGTTAAGCAAAGTGCTAGAGTAGATTAGAAGATAGTTGAAAGTCGAGTAAAGTCCGGAGTAGATTAGATACCTTAGAAAAAAATGCTTAAAGAAGATGTTATGTGTACAATTTAATCTTCTGTGTCCACTCTCAAAATTCTGCAAAAAAGCAGGATGGGGTCCAGATGTACAGTGTAGTGAACCGAATTCTAATACATAGCAAAGAGAAATATGTAAGCAACTAGCAATTTTAGCAGGTCACAAAAAATAATATGGAAAAGTGTAGGTCACATAAACAGAGCATTGAAAAAGAAAGCCATAGGATATAAAACACCCAGGAAAATAAAACAATATAGACCAAGGAAAACATTGAAAGGAATATTGATAAGAAAAGATTGGCATTAATTTCTTTTGATGAGATTGAGAGACATGACCATATCAAAGATACATTGCGATCACGATATGACGCCTTAGAGTAGATGAGAAAGGAGACCAAATTAGAGATGCATGGCGAACTCTATGTGACGTCTGAGACGAGATTGGAATATTTGACCAAAATAGAGTTGTATGGCGAACTCTATGTGATATGTGAAGGAAATTTGAGGATCAGAAATATAAATTTACAAAATTCAGTAGCTATATTTTATATTATACATACATTCATGAAATGATATTTCCACGTACCCGTTTTACCGACCCCATTTTGGCCCAATATGGTGACTTTAAACGGCCTTTGTCGGGAAGAAATTGTGTTGAATTTTTTTAAGAGTCGATTTTTTGGAGACGACATTGTGTGAACAGTCAAAGCTTGATCTGTGAAATTAGGAAAATCAATAGAAGGTAATACTGCGTGAAGCGTAACAACAATAGTACTTACGTAAAACATAGTTGTTTTTTTTTAGAAAGTTCCACTTAGACACGACGGACTATCACTAAAACTAGGGGGCTGTGTTGTGTAAACAAAAAAACATACAAATTACAATACACAAAACATTTTCAACGTTGTGATCAAAAGGTCTTATCACGACACGCACAAAACATCAAAAGACGACGAATAGGAAGGATCACAACAACCAACCTAAATATCGAAGTGAGATGCTGGAATAACAGGTACAAAAAGTACATAAAAATGTAAATATAGGTGGAACCGACACGAACAAAAAGAAGATGTAAATGACCGAACAAAATGAATAAAGACAAAGAATACACCAACCGAGAACTAGACAAAAGAGTGGTCAGAATTTAGTCCAAAAAATTTGAGGGTACCCAACTAAAAAATAAGACGATTTTCTGGAGATTACCTAGATCTATCATCGGTGGTGTATGATCTGATGGCAGTGACTTGAATATCAAGAGCACCATGATGGCCATCACCGATGAAGTGTGTGGCAACATGAGTAGGTGTTCTGTGCTTGATGGCATGAAGATGGTTACAAAAGCGATCGCTCAATCTTAAGCCAGTTTCCCCGATGTATTGCTTGCTGTAGCGTTTATATATGATCACGTAAATGCCATTAAGAGATTCACATGTAAAGGCCTCATCGATGAAGAAAGTGGCCTTGGGAAATGAAATAAAGCACATGTAAACCACATAAGGACATGTATAGCAACGGCAACGTGAGTAACGAAAGTACCAAAATTGTCGGGAACAGAATATGGACCAAGATGTCATTAAGATTTTTGTCGCGCCTATAGGCCACCAGAGGCAAGTCATAGAAAGCGGCACGGGTGTCAGTATCAGACTGGAGAAGGGAATAATGTTTAAGCATGGTGCGTCAGACAGAAGAATTATGGGGATGAAAGGTAAGAACAAGTTTATCAGAGGAGGAGGAAGAACTCGGAGAGTTAGTCAACGTATTGGGGCGAAATAACTGGCGTACACGGAGCCAAGAGGATGAAAGAATGCTGCCAGGGAACGAGCGTCTACGGAAAAACTCAACCATCTAAAATAGAAAATAGGAAACACGCATAAATGTGACGTCAATAAATAGTTGTGCTCTAACAGCTGAAGTATCAGTGTATATCCCCTTTCAAGGTTGGTAGCTTATCCTATATAGGCACCCGTGTACGGCCTGGACTTAATCTAGTTCATGGTGTAAACAATATGGAAACTGTCTTCATTCTAGGTATGTCGTAGGAGACGGACAGTTGCTGGATATGCTGACATTCTAGGTATGTCGTAGGAGACGGATAAGGAAAGTTGCTGGATATACTGACAACCTGTGACGTGCAAACAAGTAATCCTTGCTTATGTATGTTTTCTCTCCGTTTCTTTCTTTTATTTTCTATAAAAAAATACCCATGGAGGACAAAGAGGTGCAGACCAACGAACATTGCACCTGCGTCATTGCACTAGCACACAACTAGGTGGTGGGGAATTCTAGATGTGCCGTCAATGTGGATGGAGGGGATCTCCATAGCGTAGTGGTTAAGCTGTTCGCCTTGTGTTGAAGAGGTCATGGGTTCAAATCCGGCTCGTGTCGTCTTGTTAACACGGCGGATTTATGTCGCGCTTATAGGCCACCAGAGGTACGTCATGAAAAGCGGCACGTGTGTCAGTATCAGACTGGAGAAGGGAATAATGTTTAAGCATGTTGCGTCAGACAGAAGAAATTGGCGCTCTATGAGACGGCGTATTTAAATAAATTCTTTTTTTTTTTTTTTGGACTAACAGATCTGAGAAAAGAATGATTGGCTAATTGACCATAGAGTATGTGCTGCGCTACTGACAAGATGGGGTGATCCTGAGATACTGACGCACTGCAATGCCTCCCTTTGGGAACTAAATAAATAAACCATCATAACACAATCACGACTTTTATACAACCGTATCATCTACGTTACTCAACTGAAATGAAACTGTATTCTGTCAGAAAGGCTATTGGCTATTAAGAGCTAGCTTCCGACACCTCAGTGGATGACATTTCAGTGGATCTGCGATTTGAGGGCGGTAGCCATCTCCTATCCCTCAAACTCTTTACTTTCGATAATTAATTCGCTTTTTAAATAATTCCGATTAATCCAGTACCCATTTAAGGCTGGGTAACCCGGGAGCCGTTGCAATCTGAAATACATTTTCGCTCAACTGGGAAATGAACCCAGGACCACTCATATGCGAAGCCAGTGCGCTAACCACTGCGATACGCGGCCACCTCAATTTGGTAGTAAAGAATTACGAATAATAAAGAACTAATACACATAGCAAATACAAATTAAAAAACCCAACAATAGCTATATGAGTGTGTAACTGGATTGGATCCTTTCAATCGATAAAACAAGGTGTCAGACAGGGATGAATACTTTCATAGATTTGTTCTCTATGTACAGTGAAAATATATTCTGAACAATTGATGATATTCCAGGTATATCAGTGGGTGGGTATACCATAAACAAATTTAGATATGCAGACGACACAATATACGACCGGAAAGATTACTTTTTCTATTCTTCCCAGGAAATGCGGGTGTCTAAAGTAATGAACGAACCGATACAACGACGATCATGGCCACAATGTAAATAGGTACATCAATGGATAGATCTGACATAATTCATACGTTGACGAACACGTCTACCGCTCAGAAGATTTTCAAAACTGTGATTCATGGTCGCTCTCAAGACTTTGGTGTAAAGGTCAGAACAGCCAATAAAGAGAAACATAGATAGATATTCAGAAACAAAGGGCAATGTGGAAAAAGGTACGGCATTGCTCTCGGCGGACCCAGGGTTAGCAGATAACCAAGATCACAAAAAGTACCTCCTCGTTGTGAATCCTGGAAACAGAAGTACAGCTGCTCGTGCTGCTTCTGGCAAATATTTTTGGGATCATGTCCGGGAATGTGGAGGCTGCAGATGTAATGAGAACTGACTGCAAAAAAACCAATCAATATCTCCGACACTTCTGTGCCAAAACATACATACACTGTAGACAAACAGTGTCGCAAAACAGTCCGGTTCGAGCATTGGAGTTGCGGCCAGTGTAAGTCACGAAATGGGTAGATCTCAAGACGAATAGGGAGAGTCGAAAAGATAATATAATGAGTAAAATGAGAGGGAATCACATGGCCAGAGGGCAGAGCTACGTGCAGACGGAAAGGGAAACGTTATAAGGAAATCGAAACTCAAAAGACTGTGAGATTGTTAGTGACAGTGTCTGGCACTGATAACAAAGTTGTGTGAGATTATTAGTGACAGTGTCTGGCACTGATAATAAAGTGTTGTGAGCTTGATAGTGACAATGTTTGGCACTGATAACAAAGTTGTGTGAGATTGTTAGTAACCGTGTCTGGCACTGATAATAAAGTGTTGTGAGCTTGATAGTGACAATGTTTGGCACTGATAACAAAGTTGTGTGAGATTGTTAGTAACCGTGTCTGGCACTGGCAATACAGTTTTGCGAGATTGTTAATGATCGTATCCGGCACTGATAATAAAGTGTTGTGAGATTGTTAGTGTCCATGTCAGACACTGATAATAAAGTGTTGTAAGATTGTTAGTGTCCATGTCAGACACTGATAATAAAGTGTTGTAAGATTGTTAGTGTCCATGTCAGACACTGATAATAAAGTGTTGTAAGATTGTTAGTGTCCATGTCAGACACTGATAATAAAGTGTTGTAAGATTGTTAGTGTCCATGTCAGACACTGATAATAAAGTGTTGTAAGATTGTTAGTGTCCATGTCAGACACTGATAATAAAGTGTTGTAAGATTGTTAGTGTCCATGTCAGACACTGATAATAAAGTGTTTTGAGATTGTTAGTGTCCATGTCAGACACTGATAATAAAGTGTTTTGAGATTGTTAGTGTCCATGTCAGACACTGATAATAAAGTGTTGTAAGATTGTTAGTGTCCATGTCAGACACTGATAATAAAGTGTTGTAAGATTGTTAGCAACTAAGTTTGACACTGATAATAAAGTGTTGTAAGATTGTTAGTAACTATGTTTGACACTGATAATAAAGTGTTGTGAGATTGTTAGTAACTATGACACTGATAATAAAGTGTTGTGAGATTATTAGTGACCGTGTTTGGCAGTGATGACACATTTTTGTGAGGTTGTTAGTGAATGTTTCTAGCTATGGTAATAAAGTGTTATGAAATTGTTAGTGACCATGCCTGGAACTGGTAATAAAGTATTGCTATAAAGATACTCGTTTTTAATGTGTCTGTTCTATCATTTCCTACGGTCACTGTCACTTTCGTTGTGTATTGTCGTTTACCTTCGACGAAACATACTATTGTAAGCTATTGGATACTAATTATCGTTAGCCTTCAGTCTGACCGCTCATTTTCTCCTGGCATTTCATATTGCATCCATTTCTGATAAAATATCGGTGGTGTGTTTCATTCTATTTTAATGTTGTACTTGTTATGTTGTGTGTTCTATGCAAGGTACAGAAATGTTGTGTGTTCTATGTCAGATACAGAAATGTTGTATGTTCTATGCCAGATACATAAATCTGCCGAAGACGGATGTGTCGGGCCATTGGCGCAAATAAAACGGCGACACAACGCATTTCCATTCTCTGGACTACATCCTGCTGAAAATCTAATAGGACCATGGTCCTGCTACAAGATAAATTCAGCAGGAGTTTGAGAATGTACGCAGAAGAAGAAGAAGATACAGAAGTGTTGTGTGTTCTATGTCAATTACAGGTATGTTGTGTGCTCTATGTCAGGTAACTGACTAATAATATAATTTATTAATACTATAAATGGCTAATAACAGACTTAACAATTTCATATTTACTGAACAATAAATGAGTGTCCACAAAATACATTTTCAACTAAACCACTGAGTAAATGAAACCAACTAAGCAACCGACAGATCAATCGAAATAACGCAAATCATAAACATGATATGTAAGCCAGCACACACATTCACCAACCAAGTGTTAACGGATATTTACCTATCTGAACATATCACACTAACAGCCGATGATTGATGTAACTATTGTTCTGATTGACTGTCAGAAGAAACCTGCTTCTGCAGCTGTGATGTACGAGTTGTGTTTGCATTTAATAAAACCTACATATATACCACATAAACTGACCTAGATAAACAAATGCGACATTGGTTGAACATGTTTTCCATAGAATGTGCATACAGTACACACTATGTACTCAACTTTTGACATCACTTATCGATTGTGCTCCATCAGTCTCAAACAGGTGTGACGTGTTTATTGAATCACCAAGCTGCTTACCACATCACCATATCCAGCAGCAACCACATCGCTAAACAAGTACACTTTTCTGTCAAATACAGAAATATAACAAATACTATATTAATGGCAGAAGATAGATTCGATCAAATTACAAGGATTTATATTTATTATATTTTGAACTATACCAGGAACCGGGGAGTGAATGCTATGTTGATGGCACTGCAATAAAAAGTGTAATGTGACTTCTATGTATTTATACATATATACTCAAATGACACGGTAATCCCGAAACCAGCCATTATGTGGTCAACTACTCGTAAAGTATTTGCACCCTAACGTTTTTGTCTATAAATGTAGGCCTACATATCTTTTGATTATTTTCCCGGATTGTTTAACATGCACAGTCTATTAGGGCCCCAAAAATATTTTGGTAAGAGCCATTAAGGCGTGCTTCTCTGTTTATGTTGTTTCACATATATTTTAGTGCATTTTGCATATTCCCTGTTTATGTTGTTTCACATATATTTGGATGCGTTTTGTATATTTCCTGTTTATGTTGTTTCACATATATTTGGATGCGTTTTGTATATTTCCTGTTTATGTTATTTCCAATATATTTGGGTGCGTTTTGTATATTTTCTGTTTGTAATTTCACATCTGGTCTAGTTTCCATCCTTCCAGCTATCTCCAAATTTTGCTAGACCATGTAAATATCAGTTGTATCGTTCTTTCTCGTAGTTTTTTGATGTACATGTATATGTAATTTTGATAAGGGCCTTTTTTGTCGAAACGGCAATGTGTGTGTGTTATTATGTGTGTTTCCAGTGAATAGCGAAAGTTCATTACCCTATTTCAAGCGTTATCTGTTGGATTTCAGTTTGCGCAGTGAGTACACATATTATCGATTGTTTAACATGTACCTGTCTGTGTTCCTGATGAGCACTTTTAAGTGGAAACGCCAATACTCACTATTTTATATTTTTTATTTTAGTCAATATTTGGCAGCAATGTATTTTTTAAGCAAGTCAAGTGTTTTCAATGTTGACGTCTATGCATTAGGTAGTTGAATTTGTCCTTTAATTGCTACATAACAGATCGACTATACACGTATACTAAAATATTCCTCAAAATAAGTTGGAAAAATTCACAAATCTAGCTCAATGCACATAAACATATACTGCTGGCACAGTTAATATTCCAAAAGTAATGGCTTCAGATGATGACGGTCGTCACACGTTCGAGGTTGTAAAACCTGGTTTATTGAGCTATGTTACCGACGCGTTCCTCAAGTGACATTTCACTTAGGACACGACACCTAGTTTTTACTCTAACAATTTACCGTTAAACTCTGGGCAACGAGTGATAAGTGTCGCCCAGTCTTTCACTAGCTATGAAGGACCACGTCAGACCATAAAAACAATAACACTATTCATTACCATAGACGCAGGAACATACTTGTTTTGTTAGTATTTTGCAGATCAATTAAGTGATTCAAATTAACATATATAAATTGACGTAAAACCTGCATGCACGTCATCTCTGTTGTTATGTTCTGTAATAAATTATCTGCATTCCAAAATATTTTTAAACACTGTTATTCAGTAGCGTGGGACATATTTCTCAATGGGGACTAGGTTGATTAAGTTATATAGTTTAAAAGGAATATGCTAACCATTTATATGACTTCAACTGCAACTTCCAATATTTTTAAGGGTTCTGCTATAACGAAAGTGAACTGTGATGCGATTAATAAAGAGACAACCCTAAAAAGAGACATTTTTTAATATAATCAAAATGCTACCAAAAAACAATTTAAAAAAAATACCCCTCACACAAGATACATGTATCGAACTCACAGCTTAGCACAAACATATTTCTCTTACTTAGCTTCCAGGGCATATATACTTTGCTCATTAGTGTTGTCCATCGTTACTGTTGAACTGTTGAAACCTTAGATGCTGGTGATTTCGTCGGCTGTATTTCTGCTATAGCCATATCATATACAGTGTCCTAGTCAGTGTCATGCTCGTCCTATAAGTAATGTCTATTACTAATTCTGGTAAATACCCTAGGGCAGAGGGCGCAATGGTGCATGTGCACCCTATGTGTGCTATCCATGTGTCTGGTGAGAGTACCAGAATGTATGAAGAGGGTACCACATATGTGGCATTCGTGTCTCCGTCTTTGGGTTGTTTCATACTGATAAATGAGGCCATCTGCAAAGATATAAATGAAGAAGAAATTCGTCCTCAGAACCTGCGATCTAATTCACACTCACCTACTTCTCATACAACTCCTGTTCAATCAGTTATACATGTAGTTCAAAAATAATACACTCTAATCCAACTACTGAGATTCACCGTATGTCGAAGAGCTCTACAATTTGTCCTTGGTATAGTTACTGAGGAACCTATCGATTAACAAACTAAAATTAAATACTTTTAGCTGTAAATAAATAGGTCATTCTTACCTTAGAGTTGATAATAAATCCACGTAGAAAGTACTTCTTGACTGTACTGGTTCAGGGCGATCGGTAATACTGAGAGCTGTAGCTTAAACTTCTATTTCTTATTGAAGGTTGGTTGTGTAATAAAGAGAAGTATCCAGTACATGTCTGTTTCTATTAATGACTCTTTTAGAAAACGTGGTCTGTATGTGTATGTATGTATATAATTATACACCTAGCTGGCGTTGTTATATCCTAGGAAAAAGAAAAAAAAGTACCCCCCAAAATAGTCCTTGATCGTGGAAGGTCACCTAGTGGTCAACACTTGAACAGGTTCAGATACGTTTCATGTCACCAAGTAAGGTCCACAAGGTCACCGAACACGTCTATATACGTTCTAACATCATAGAAGAAGATAACTCGAGACAACACATGGAGAAACCTCTGTGGAAACCTTGGAAATAATCCTTCTTTGTCTTTGGTGCCTGGTTTTTGTCTTGTATATTCTTTTGTACCAGGAAAAGACCTCTCGTAAACAACGTACTATACTACTCGCTTAGTACTTCCCAGTAACATTTATAATATTTCCCCCCTCATATACGAACAAGTTACTCAATAGCTATTTGCCTACCCGTTTACTGAATGAAATACGAGCGCTTCTGATGCCCGTGAGATGACATTTATCATTGATTCTTTTGTTGCTAAATGCAATATTGTTTTACACTTTTATATCCCGTGGAAATTAAACTAAAATAGTTTTACTTGGATGATTTGGAACTATGCTAGTCCTACTAGTCCAATGACAGCAAGCAATTGACATTATTAACTCTTTGCCATATGAGATCCACAGACTGGCTCCTCCAAGGCGGAAGAACAGAAAAAACGTTTTAAAGATGTTCTTAAGACATCACTGATGTATTTCAAAGTAGACACAAACTCATGGGAGAATATTGCACAAGACAGATCCGGCTGGCGGCGTCGCAGAATCAGGGGAAGTGCAGCAGCTGCAGAGAACCCCATACATCATGCCGAGCAACAAAATGCGCTAGAAGAAAGGCAAGAGCTGCTCAATGTCAGATAGGTTCCTCCCACACATGCTCAGAGTGTGGTAGACAATTCCAGACACGCATATGCCATATTAGTCACAGTCGGGCACACCATATACATCATCATCATCATCCCAGTTGAGCTAAATGATCAAAGTCAACTTCGACGAACGAACATCATCTAAAAATTTAATTGGTGGCGTCCAACAGGGAAAATTGTTCCAGCTTGTATCGTGTTTATAATTGTATTCGACTCTGTATATGAGTAGTTCACATTGATATTGCACTGTTGTGGTGGGAGGGGAAAGGAGGTTACTTTATCATTTGATAATAAACATCACATCTGCTATTATATTATTTAGATAGGGACATTTGCGTATTTTGTTACTACATTGTTGATTAGACATTGTAAGTATTCTATGGCTCTTCGCAAAACTCATTATATTTCAGTGTGTGTCAACTATGGATTGCAGTCATTATTGAGGGTTGTAGTATGTAACATTGACTTAAATGCTCGTAAACCAAGATAATAATGTAAATCGTTGAAGCAGACATCAATATTATTTATTAACCTTGCACGTGGTGACACCGACCAATCAGCAGCATTCGTGTATGTACTCTGTCCGGATGTGAACCAATTTTTCAACTATTTCTAAAACACAGATGTTAAACGTGCTTGGAATTTTCGAGAAATATAAAGCACAATGTGTACCTGAAGATGAATATTTGACAAAGACATACTGACCTGAACATTTGATTACAAGTCAAACGAATGATGTTGATCCGTGTAGAACATGATATGTAGTTATTGTTTATATTGACACGAAGTTTTATGTTTCATTTTATGCATTCAACATGTACACAACAGTTTATTGTCTAGTGTTCGTTATGTGATTATTTCTTTAACGTTTGTTGTTATTGTTCACGACTTTATCACATTTACAATTTTTAATAGCTGCACAGTAAACTGTGTTCATTACCTTCACAGCTAACGGTATTTATTCATCGTTATCAAATACCGTCTCCGCAACGATATGTGGTTGCAACGGATCTCTAACATCCTCTGCCTCTTATATTGGTGATGCACTCTGCTAGGCTGTAACCTGTACATCTCGTAATGTTTCCTTCCTGTTTTTATATCTGTCTGACTATTGTCTAATAGTTGTACTATTAAAAGTATGCATACCGCCTTTTATTAAAACAATAACACTACTAAACTGCCGACTATTTCATGACATCCTACATTCGAAAAAAAAAAGTGAACACAGCAAGCTCTCGTGTAGACTAGATACTTCATTTTTCCGCTGGATAAAACAGGTTGCTTGTGAGTCGACAAACGATACAGTAAATCAACGAAGAAGAAAAAAAGATCGATGCATTCTTTAGAGATGTGACTAAATCATTAAAATATTTGCGGAACATGAACTTGCTATTCTTCGCAAAATGAAAGTTCGTTTACTATCAGAAAGCGCAAATGAAGTATTAATTTTGTGGAAAATTGTGAGGTGTTTTTGTTGCACGATTTCCGACGAAAACGGATGTGTCGGGCCGTTAGCGCAATAAAACGGCGACACAATGCATTTCCATTCTCTGGACTACATTCTACTGGGAATCTAGTAGGAACATGGTCCTACTACATAGGAAATCCAGCGGGAGTTTGAGAATGAACGCTAAAGAAAAAGAATACCTCTTTATGCCTTGCAGCGTCAGTGGTAGAATAGTTCTCTGTAGGCAACCTTTTTGTTTGCTTTATATATGTTTGTTTTCGTTGATTCTTTTATTTCTGTAATTCATCGTTGGTCTGCCCATGGCTTTGTATCCATTGTGTCTGTATAGCAATTCGTTTTGAGGGGCACTACTGAAGGTAATCTTGAAGCATATTAACTTCATTTAATCTAATGTCTTCTAATGTATTACAGGATTAGTATTGTATTTTTTAGACTTCCGATGTGTTGATTTCTAATTATGTCTCTTATTGTTACACCGAGAATTCTACGTAGACAAGAATAAAGCGACCTAAGAAATAAAACCCACCAAGAATATGTTTCAAATGTTATAAGAAAACGCAGATGGAAATGACTGGAACACGTTCTTAGACTATATAAAAACATACTGAACCAGCAAGCCCTTATGTGGACAACTGAGGGTTAAAGAAAAAGAGGAAGACCAAATATTACCCTAAAAATCACCATACTTAAAGGAGGAGAAATAATATGTTGTAAGTCCACACAAGAACTAAAAGTACAGGCAGCGGACCGCAAAGGATGGAGAATCAAAACTTCTGCAGGGGTGCAAAGGGAACGCATTGCTCTAGGCGGACCCAGGGTTAGCAGATAACCAAGATCCCAAATGTACCTCCACGCGGTGCACCCTGGAAACAGAAATACAGCAGCTCGTGCTGATTCTGGCCAAATCATTTGGGGATCGTGTCCGAGAATGTGGAGGTAGCAGATGGAAAGAGATTTGACTGCACAAGAGAGAGACAATATCTCCGACACCACCAGCATCACCACATATAGCGACACTGTCGACATACAGTGAAGCTAGTCAGTCCAGTCCGAACATTGGAGGGGCGGCCAATGTAAAATGCACGTAAAGGTAAATGCATGGCGAGAGACAAATATGTTTCATACAGAGTACAATGAAACAATGAAAGGGCAGAACAGCGCTAGAGGGCAGCGCGAACTGCAAATAGAAAGTGAAAATTCCCTAGGAAAGGGAACTACAAGCTCCGTCAGCTCGAGACGGGCTTCTAGTTACCAGAGTTCCTAACAGGCAGAGACCCAGACCCATCCATCGGCGTTTGGTAAAGCAAAAGACCTAACCCAACTCTAATGTCGAGCCTTCCTAAACCGGAAGTATGCTTGCAAAGAGAAAGGGTTCTGTACCCGATGGGTGTAGGCAAGAAAGGGACAACGATGGCAGTCCTGGCCCAACTCTACTGTCAAGGTTTCCTATACCGGAAATACACTTGAAGAGAGAAAGGGTTCAGTACCTGATGGGCTCAGGCGCTATTGGGACAAGGACGCTCAGCTCGAGAACGCCTTGCTCCCAAACGCGTGGTGTGAGACTCGAACTTGGACAAGGGGTACACGATGTCGGTGAATGACACCTCGGCTAAGAGGGCGAAAGAGCCAGGGTCCAACTCCTCTGTTGAGTTCTTCCCCTTAAGGAACCAGGCTCACGGATGAGAAACGGTTCGGTATCCAATGGGTACAGGCACAGCACGTCCAATTACACGAGGCAAGTTCATAGACAGTGGAACACCTCGTTCGAGTTAGACGAGAGCAAAACATCGTCTGGGCGAAGAGTCTCCACTACGCGTGCCTGGAGACAGATATAGAGGCTGTCACAGGCTAAGGGTAGCCCACCCGAATTGTCAAGGCATGCCGAAATCGGATGTGCTAGGCCTACAAGGCGCATAACGGTGGCACAACGTAATCACGCTCCCGACGGAAATCGCACGGATATCCGTGATGGTTACAATGGAGCGAACGAAAAACAAAAAACAAAACAAAAACTTCTGCACTATGTGCCGACTGTGGCACAAAAGGAACAGACAATTAAAGTATATATACTTAATTAATAGAATTGTCTTTATTGTGGTACGCCTCCCCCCAAGGTTTCAATACGACTTTTCTAATAGTGATTTACTTATTCGGAGTCAACTTAGGTCTGACGTCCCCCTTCATTCTGGTACTATCAGCTGCAATCGCCCTAGATGATACACCTATCCGTATCTTACTCAGACCCGGTCCGTCACATTCCCCAGGGCCACATTCTCCATTGTGAAATGTTTCTCTTGTGTGTCCCGGGGTGTCATCTGTGCCATCATCTGCAGGCGCTGCATCATGACATACATAGGTGAGACTGGTAGGAGGCTTGTTGACCGTTTCTGCGAGCACCTACACATTATCAAGCACCATTCAGGCTGTCCTGTGGATGTTCATTTCAACAGCACAGCCATCGGGGCACCCGGGATATTCAGGTGACGGCCATCAAAGCATGCTTCTCCGACTACCGTACCCGGCTGGCGATTGAGAACCGCTATATATATATGAATTCGGCACTCTGAAACACTTGGGTATGAATGAGCGCTTGACATATGTAAAATATCGGGTTGTTCCGTCATCTCTCGGTCTTGTTTTAACATGTATTCAGCTTTGTTTTTGTATACTTCCTATTTCTATTAATTTCCTGTTTGTGTCACCTTTGACATCATTTCTATCACTTCGACCAACTTACTACATGTGAACGCAAGTTGTCTCGTCCCTACTTGTTGTTTTTGATTGATATGTGTTTGTGATCCTTGATAAAGGCATTTCGGTCGAAACGTCGAATTGTGTGTGTGCCTATGTGTGTTTCATACAATTGGCAAAACTTCATTACCGTGTTTGAAGCTTCACCTATTGGATTTCAGTTTTGCGCAGTGAGTACATATTTTAGTTATAGGTAATCTAAGACTGCTCGCAAAGATTTAGAATACTGCAACAGTTTTGAATGAATTGCTTTAGATAGAGGTCATTATTCTCGGAACAAATTATACGAAAGGATACATGTCAGATGTTCACGTCATGCCCTACTTTCAGGCACATAAATAGGTGGTGGTGTGTGGAGTGTTCAAACCCCATCCACTTAGCAAATCAAATCTGAACATGACGTTTAGCGCTGCATAGCCTTTTCCGTCTTGAAGACGGCCATGAAGCAAAAGAAGCAATCCACTGAGCATTTTCTCCGCAATGAGGACTTTTCACGCGATACCACAGCAACAGAAGATTTGTGCTTGCGTCTATCTCTTTTTTTCCTCTTCTTCAATATCTTTAAATATATTTTTTATAAACAATATTTTTCCTGCTCGCAAGTTATGCATCCAGACAGCCCGAGTTTAAGCCGTGTTTTCCTAGATTTTAGGGTCAATGAAGAAGCTTTGATTGAGGATTTCCAAATGTTCTTATACCTCAGCTTTGTGGCCTTCAGCCATTTATCTGAATAACACTTGCTTTGGAATGCGGCAGTTTGTCAATCCAAGGTCGTGATCCAACCAACGCAATCTATTTTTCTTAAGTGTTTCCATGGCAGACGGCATATATGAGTGCGGAGTAACACTTCAATGTTGGTGAATTTATCGTGTCATTTAAAGTTTTAAGATTTTGCGAAGACATCTTAGAGGATTGATGTTTAGTCTCCTCTCATATTTTGTGCAGGTGGTCAATGTCTCTGATCACTCAGCACACATTTTTGTTAGATCTGAATCTTTGTTTTCAATTTTAGCTATTGGGTTTTCCAAGCTCGTTGTGACATTCTGCCAAAAATAGTAGCCACTTTCCCCGTGCTTGCGTTTATTCATTATTTATGTAAATGGTTGGTGTATTTGTTAATACTAGGTAACTTAAGTTTTCTACTTGCGTTATATCATTATTTGTATGTTGGTATTGTAGATTATTAGCACATTGCCCCGGTGTTTGTGATGCTTGTCATACAGAAAAACTCACAGGCCTTTGTCATGTTGCCAATTTGGAACTGCATGGCGGACTCACTGTATGTTATTAGTGCAGCATCGCCAGTGAAGAGAAGTTCTCTAATGAGTATTTCTAATGTTTCCGTTTTTGACGCGTCATGTTGAAGAGTGATACATCGTAACGGGTGCGGATGAAAATGTAACCTGCTGCATCTCCAAAAGCATGTTTCAGAAGCGAGTAGTCACTGCCCACTTTCGTTTCTGTTTCCAGCACTGTGATGACCCAAGCAGGCTGGTCATGCGCGTTGGTCTGTACCAACTCTGTGATGAACCAAGCAGACTGGCCATGCGCGTTGGTCTGTACCAACTCTGTGATGACCCAAGCAGGCTGGTCATGCGCGTTGGTCTGTACCAACTCTGTGATGACCCAAGCAGGCTGGTCATGCGCGTTGGTCTGTACCAACTCTGTGATGACCCAAGCAGGCTGGTCATTCGCGTTGGTCTGTACCAACTCTGTGATGACCCAAGCATGCTGGTCATGCGCGTTGGTCTGTACCAACTCTGTGATGACCCAAGCAGGCTGGTCATGCGCGTTGGTCTGTACCAACTCTGTGATGACCCAAGCATGCTGGTCATGCGCGTTGGTCTGTACCAACTCTGTGATGACCCAAGCAGACTGGCCATGCGCGTTGGTCTGTACCAACTCTGTGTTGACCCAAGCAGGCTGGTCATGCGCGTTGGTCTGTACCAACTCTGTGATGACCCAAGCATGTTGGTCATGCGCGTTGGTCTGTACCAACTCTGTGATGACCCAAGCAGGCTGGTCATGCGCGTTGGTCTGTACCAACTCTGGCATCTAGATCGCCCATTCTAAACAATTGTTTTTCTGCTGGGGTTGAGTCCGCGATATTCTGTAGTGAGTCATAAAATATGTCTTTGTCTTCTGTAGTGAGTCATAAAATGTGTCTTTGTCTTCTGTAGTGAGTCATAAAATATGTCTTTGTCTTCTGTAGTGATTCATAAAATATGTCTTTGTCTTCTGTAGTGAGTCATAAAATATGTCTTTGTCTTCTGTAGTGAGTCATAAAATATGTCTTTGTCTTCTGTAGTGAGTCATAAAATATGTCTTTGTCCTCTGTAGTGAGTCATAAAATATGTCTTTGTCTTCTGTAGTGAGTCATAAAATATGTCTTTGTCTTCTGTAGTGAGTCATAAAATATGTCTTTGTCCTCTGTAGTGAGTCATAAAATATGTCTTTGTCTTCTGTAGTGAGTCATAAAATATGTCTTTGTCTTCTGTAGTGAGTCATAAAATAGGTCTTTGTCTTCTGTAGTGAGTCATAAAATATGTCTTTGTCTTCTGTAGTGAGTCATAAAATATGTCTTTGTCCTCTGTAGTGAGTCATAAAATATGTCTTTGTCTTCTGTAGTGAGTCATAAAATATGTCTTTGTCTTCTGTAGTGAGTCATAAAATATGTCTTTGTCTTCTGTAGTGAGTCATAAAATATGTCTTTGTCTTCTGTAGTGAGTCATAAAATATGTCTTTGTCCTCTGTAGTGAGTCATAAAATATGTCTTTGTCTTCTGTAGTGAGTCATAAAATATGTCTTTGTCTTCTGTAGTGAGTCATAAAATATGTCTTTGTCTTCTGTAGTGAGTCATAAAATATGTCTTTGTCTTCTGTAGTGAGTCATAAAATATGTCTTTGTCTTCTTTAGTGGCGGCAACAGACGATGAATAAGCACTTATGATGTTGATAGGACAGTGGTTTGCACTCAGATGTAATGATATTATAAACTCAAACACTGTTGGTGTAGTGATGAAGTTTATACAATTATTTTTTTTACTGTGATACCAAGTCCGCACAGTCCAAGTTTATGTTTATTTAGTCCCTGTCAGAATAAGTTGTGGTTTGTTTCTGCAACTGATCGTTGATAAGGAAGACACGCTTCTTGCAAGGCAACAGTGTCGATGTTCGGCCTCATGAAGTCTCCACCAATAAGGTCTGTTTTTCTAATGTCAGTAGTTGCTGTAAGGTTTGTGATATAGAATCCATTACACATGGTTCTAACATTCCAAGTGCTGAATCTGAGAGAATGTTGTTTGTTTCGGCTTCTCTCTTAACGTGTTTTGATAAGCTTGGGCGGCTTATATAGAGAAAATGCCTTACCCATCCTACACTAACCCACCTCTCGCTTCCGTTGATGTAGTCCAAGGGAAAGCCAAAGCCGAAACTCTTGGAATCAAGCATAAATGCAGTATTAGGAACTGGCCAAAAAGAGAGCCAAAAGCTACCCCCCCCCCCCTTTTTTTTCCCCCATTAGCGATTGCTAAAAAATATCAAATGTTTCATTTAAAAAAAACTCTGACACACGAAAACGAATTATATTAGTTTTTTCAAAATAGGTAATCCCGCCCCCCCCCCCCCAAACGAGAACGTATCTACGGCCATGCTTACTATATGTCGTTGTGTGGGAAGTTACAAGTTCCATGATTATAAAATCAAATTTAACAGCAGCGAAACGTTGTCATTCTTTCACACACACGGACACCATAAATACAATTACGAACTAACGCATACTCACGCACACACATAAATACACCAGTCACTCAGTTACACACACACACCCATCAATTGACATCATTTCGAATAGGAAACATGATATGAAAATTATAGGTCTGTCAAATTTCTGCCACGAACTTCATGAAACGTTTGACCCGTTGTAATTTTTTAACAAACTAGCGAATGAGAAGTATAGAAAACTGTATGAACTGTACAACATAGTTGTATGCTCTGTTCTTGGTGATGACTTCATGTGCACATATAAATGACCGATTTTTACACTTGAAAAATAATAAACTTCCTTTACTCAAGAGAGGATTGAATATTGTCAATCGATGTAAGCGTATGCAGCTATTGGGGAAGTAATGTAATATCTTAATATAATTTAAGGAAACAACATTCTAAAAAGATACGTTTTATATGGACACCAATTAGCTGCTTCTAACATCATGGGTATTCTAAACCTACATGCAAAACTTAACACTGTAGCAAGTTTTCGGAAAAAAATAGGTTGAGATTTATATAGTTTGTATATAAGGATTCACAAATCACACGACACGTATACTGAAGTAATTTTTCAGCTTGTCAAATTACTCGGAAACAATAGACAAAAAATAACTTTAGTTATTGTACGTTAGAGCTTAAAATTCAGTTCTCTATTTCTCTATTTATCTATTTCCCAAACCCTTTGTTGTCTTTCAGCGTCAGCTGTAGAAGAGCGTTCTGGAGATGGCTCTCGTGTGTGATGAGTATATTGTGGCATTTGTCGCCTCTTTTATTTGGGTGGTCTATCGTTTTCGTGGTCGGCCTATAGGTCTGCCTTAACCGTATCTGTGTAGCATAACTTGTTGTGATATGTTATCTGGTGGTAGTCTGATGATATGTGCAAACTATTTTATCTGTTGTCTCTTAATATATTCCAAGACTGGGGTGGTGCCAGTTCTGTGTCTAATGTCCTCATTTCTCACTCTGTCTCTTTGCGATATTCCTAGGATTCTGTGTAAGCATGCCATTTCAGCTGTCACAAGTTTGCGTTAATATTACTATAAATAGTAGTCGTCTTCAGAAAGCTCTCCATTTTACTACGAGCCATTGTGTTCTCACTGATGGTTTGCTAATCCTGTCTCAGTGTTGCATTAGGAAATTCACATAGCTACATCGCGATCTCTAACGAACACTTACAGAAAGAAACCACATATTTCATGAGAATAGTCCTGAAAAATTGAACTGAAATTATATTTGCGGTCACATGAATAAACACAGCTGTCACTTCGTGCCATTTTACTGGAAGTCTGAATTCAGTTTTCATTTCTTCTTCTTCTTCATCGTTCATTCTCAAACTCCCGCTGAATTTCTCTTGTAGCAAGACCATTTTCCTACTAGATTTATAGCAGGATGTAGTCCATAGAATGGAAATGCGTTGTGTCGCCATTTTATTTGCACAAATGGCCCGACACATCCGTCTTCGGCGGGGTTTTAATTTGATATTAATAATAAGTTTTTATACAAATACAAGTCTAATGACAAAGGTTTTATATGACGTGAATAATCTGGGTTTCATTTGAGGTTTTTCTTCTGCAATCAGTTTCTTTTATTCAGAAGTCTATACAGGCAGGAAGTCTGCCTCCATAAATTCAATTGTTAGCCGGAAGTTCTCCCTAATGCCTCACAGTTTCACCTTCAGGTATGTCTCATGGGGCCATCTTTTATTCCTTAAGTTGTCAAAGAATGGACATGTCTGCAGAATTTATTATGAAACATAGGGACTACTTCGATATTTGTTGTTTTGTTTTGCGTTCGCTCCATTGTAACCATCACGGATATCCGTGCGATTTCCGCCGGGAGCGTGATTACGTTGTGCCACCGTTATGCGCCTTGTAGGCCTAGCACATCCGATTTCGGCATGCCGTGACTACTTCGATATGAACGTTGGTCAGATTGGACCTTTACTTTTGTGAAGATGTGCATAGTGTCCTGTGTGTAGCCTATAGATAGTAGTTTGCTGTGCTTTGTTCAGATTTAAGATGGGGGTCTTGTGGAAAGTTGCTGCGTGTCTTCTGACTCCATACATGTTTTTATTTTATTTTGATGAAAGTTTTTGCTTCAGTCAGTGATATTTTGTGATGAAATTGTTCCATTTTTGTACTTGCTTTTGCCAGTTTGTAAGCTGCCTCATGTCGTGCATTTCCGCAGTGTGCAAGGATCAACTACAGCAGTACTTTATTCAAACGATGTTGACAATCAGGGTTGTCATGGAGCTTAAGATTGAAGGCTTTCGTATGAGGTTAAGATCCAGTGTTTTCAAGTGAGGTTAAGATTTAGGGTTTGTTTTTGTGTAATAAGATTTATTATCTTCAAACAACGTTAAATTTAAGGTTGCTCATACGAGATGAAGATTCAGGATGTTGCATTTATATGAGCAGAATTTTGCTAGGTGGCTCCCATATCCTCTCTGAAACTTCTAAAATTATTTTGCAAGGAAGAGTCGAGAGCCGAGGGAGCTGAGAAGAGCATAGAAAAAATCCTGGATTGATAACACCAAGGAATGGTCTTGGCTTGATTTTTCCACACTAATCTGAATTGCTAAGGATAGAGTTGTTTAAAGATTTTTGTGTGCCGTCGTGTCCAGTGTGGCACCCTTACGACCCTGGCGGGATTTATTTGACGGGTCGTATTATTATTATTATTATTATTATTATTATTATTATTATTAAGATTCAGGGTTTTCACAAGACGTTAAGATTCAGGGTTTCCATATGATGTTCAGATTCATGTTTATTCGACGTTAAGAGTCAGGGTATTCAAAATAGTTTCTTTTTTCTTCTTTCTGCGTTCTTTGGTTTGTGTGGGCTCCCGATTCCTCCACGCTAAAAAGTATAATCCTTCTATAACTTCAGTGGACTTGAACTACGTTTTGTTTCGTGTCCAACCCATAGATCATGCTGTACTGGACTAAAGTTTTCTCTTATCTACACTTAACCTCTGCCACTTAAATCGTCTGCTATCCAATCATGGCTAGTTCGCAGCTTTCATACATTAGGTTCGCTCAGATGGCACCCACTCGCCTCGCAATTTGAGTCAACAAGTTTTCCGTCTTCGGCCACACCGCATCCCTGGGTAGAAGACCTAAAACGTGTTGACTCAAGTTGCGAGGCGAGTGGGTGCCATAAAAGAGGACCTAGTTAAAATCTCGTTTGGTGCATTATGATTTTTTAAATTAATAAATTATCGATGTTTCTATATTATATTACTCAGCTTTCATACATGCATCTATATTGTGGCGAACTAAACTAGTAGGCAATCTCATACACTCGCTGACTGGCTGTGGATGTTATGTGAGATAGCGGTTCGTGGGTCATGTTGCTTCCGTGTGTTAGTGAGATCTTCACATCATGCTAACATGTGTTACCACAGTAGACAGTTGGAAAATGGTGATGATAATCAGTAGTAACACACATGACAACACACACATGACAAGATATGCATGACAAAACGCATGACAAGACACATATGACAACACATACAAATCGAACTTTCAACTAACAATACACAGCGAGTAAGAAACCGCGCTGTCTACAATGTCGTTTTTTTATTCCTCATCAGTCGTGTGTTATGTTGTGCTCTTGATGAAGCCTGTTGATGAAGTCCATTTTTGTGTATTATCATGTGTGTTTCCAGTGATTGGCCAAACTCCATCATTTTTAAAACCAGTTTCGCATGTCGATTACAGCTTTGCTGCAGTTATCTATTATCGATGTTATTACCACAGTAGTTGACGGCCCGATACACCCACCAGTTAGGCTGGATGCATGCTGGTGTAAGTAGTTGTGTTCAAAACTTTCTTTGGATCGCCGTGTGTTCGGGGCATACATGGTTGCAGAGATACTATATATTTGGGAACTCTTCACACGAGGTTAAGAATTAGATGCTCACTTCACAAAAGAGTAATGTACGTGATTACGAAGAGAAATAGACGGCAGTGATTACACTAGAATGTAAGTGGTTACATTAAATCGTATGTGGTTACACTAGTCGAAGGTAGAGATCGATACTAGTGGTCGCAATAGATCGAACATAGAGATATACGTCATTGGTTACACTATATTGTAAATGGTTACACAAGTTCGATCATAGAGGAATACGAACAAGGAGAAGAATATGTACACTAGTAGGAAACACTTTTCTCTAGTATGTGTGAACTGCATATCTCTTCCTTGTATGAGATGTGTACAGCTAATTTGTGTGAGCTAGATATGTCTCCCATAGATGAAATGCACTTTTCTAAATTTTAGAATCCATGCCTTAATAGATAAATATAATTCTCATTGTGTCAGTCACAAGAAAGTTGAGTATGAGCCTCATTGGGTTAGTCACAAGAAAGTTGAGTATGAGCCTCATTGGGTCAGTCACAAGGAAGTTAAGTATGAGCCTCATTGGGTCAGTCACAAGGAAGTTGAGTATAAGCCTCATTGGGTCAGTCACAAGAAAGTTTGAGGACAAGTATCACTACGTCAATCACAGGAAAGTGTGAATACAAGCATCACTACGTCAGTCATAAGAAAGTGTGAATACAAGCATCACTACGTCAGTCATAAGAAAGTGTGAATACAAGCATCACTACGTCACTCACAAGAAAGTGTGAATACAAGCATCACTACGTCAGTCATAAGAAAGTGTGAATACAAGCATCACTACATCAGTCACAAGAAAGTGTGAATACAAGCATCACTACGTCAGTCACAAGAAAGTGTAAATACAAGCATCACTACGCCAGTCATAAGAAAATGTGAATACAAGCATCACTACGTCAGTCACAAGAAAGTGTGAATACAAGCATCACTACGCCAGTCACAAGAAAGTGTGAATACAAGCATCACTACGCCAGTCACAAGAAAGTGTGAATACAAGCATCACTACGCCAGTCACAAGAAAGTGTGAATACAAGCATCACTACGTCAGTCATAAGAAAGGGTGAATACAAGCATTACTACGTCAGTCACAAGAAAGTGTGAATACAAATAACACTACGCCAGTCACGAGACTTTTTTCAGTATCTCTCCGTGTATTTTTATATGTAACTCTTTAATGTTACTGATTATCATGAGTTTTGCTTTCTTGGTGTTTATATCTAGTCAAGACGCATGAGCTGGTGAAGGTAAATACAGCAAGTAAGGGAACTGGCCACCTCACCTAATAGTTTTTGTGGCTTAGTACAGGAAGAATTATCTTCATCCCCGGCGGCAGGTTGCTGCAGTGGGAGCTACCTTTACCTTTATATCTAATCCATATTTTCTACTTTATTTGCGCATGTGAACTATTAGCCATTGTGAGATGTAGCTCATGTTACTTTCTGCTAAGAGAACTATACGATCTACATATCGTAGATTGTTTATTATTGTGTCACTAATCTTGAGCACTATCATTCCTATATTTGTAAAAAAAAATATTCTCTGTGTAGACTAAAAGGTTGGGTATTAGATATATCCTTGTCTTACTGCTCCTTGTATGTCTATTGTAGTGAGTACAAAGGTGACACAAGAGCTATAGACACCACAAAAGCTATTGGACGTGTTCAAAAACTTGCATGAATATATGTCTGCAAATATTTGATACAACTCATCCTGTTTTCTCTAAAGAAATTAATTAGACTTTCCAACCCAGAAATAGATTATAGAAATAAAATAATAATGACAGTCATGTGTAGTTTTGTAATGCTGCTTGTGTAAAAGTGTATGTGAGAGTAAATGTGACAATGTCTAACATTTCAAGGTAATTGTTTTGACATTCATGGCATCATCTGATGTAGAGAGACTGACACCATTAAACCGCCATTTATACGAAATAGAATATGAATTGATTCATACACCAAGTAAACACACGTTTCTCTGGTCATTGATATGCAAAGGCTTTAGGTTCGAAACTGTGTGTGTGTGTGATGTAGCGTATTATTTCTAGAACGTAGTCTTCCTTATGAATCTCCAGAAATCCCTGCGGCCTTTGGCAAGTTGTCCCGCTTCCTCCAGTGACATGTGCATTCATTCCTGAATATATCTTGTCCAATGATTTCTTGATTGGCCTGTGCGTCTAGTGTCTTCTATTGCACCCGTCTAGCAACACTCTTTCCATGCCATCGTATCTCTTCGTATGGCCGAAAAACACTTAACTTCCTTCTTAATATCAAGATAAACAAAAATAGGTAGATGTGTTACCAAAATAAAATATAAAACAACCTAACAATGAGATACAGAGACAGACGACGCTTCGACTAAAAAGCCTTCATCCGGACAAACGAAAGAACAGTACAACGAATTTTACATGGAAAGAAACGTGGTTATGATTGGGAGGAGAGAATAGGAAAGATAGCAAATAAATAGCAGAGGAAGCAAAGATGGAGCAGCATAGCAGGGAGGAGGAGGGTGAAGTGCACAGAAGTAGGTGAGGAGTGAAAATAGGTATGGTGCAAGTAAAATAAGACAAATAAGGATTTATTCAGATAGATATCTCAAAAGTGGCCACAGGCAAGGAGCATTAGCATACAATCAGTATGGGAGAGCACAAAATGATGTCATGAGAGATGATGAGAGAGATATGGCGAGAAAGTGGCCAATATGGTAAGAACAGACGAGAAAAAGCAAAAAGAAGACACGAAGCATATATAAGGAGTGTAGAGAAACTACTAGTAGGAGCAAATAATGGTGGAAAGAAAATACAGTGATGATATATGCAAGTAAGATAGTAAAATATTAGTGATAATAAGTAAAAACAGAACTTATTTGAGATGAATGTAATCAGAGCTTGCTTGAAATGAATACTCACACACGGAGGGCTATCGGAAGTCAAAAAGTAGACAATGGAACCCAGTGAAGCCAGGTGAAAGAAAAACACAGACATAGCCAATTTCACACAATAAAGGAGACAAGGATGGCTTACTCCCCTGCCTCTCATTTTGGTTCGTCTTTCGACGAACTAGGCTATTACATAATCTTCATTGCTCTTTCTTACCTAAATTCCCGCCAGCTGTAAGAATTATTTTCTTACCCTATATCCGTGCCCTCTTTATTGTGGTAAATTGAATTAAATGTATCCCACGAAAAAAACTGGACACCGACTAAATCAAGTGTAGTATGTAGCAAGCATTTTCTGTCAATTGAACCTATTCATTCAGACAAATTCACAGACAAACATCATGGTGTTGAACATGTAATTCCACAATAAATACCTGCTTTACAAAACAATGCATACCCGACTATCTTTCTTTCAGGACCTAGTCACAGATAGTAGATAAATTAAAAGAACAGTTAGTTTAAAAAGTGGAGCTAATACTGCTGTTGATGGAACCTTAGCATACGTAATGTTGTATATAATTGATGTAAAACCAGACTTTGCATTTTCCATAGTAGTCAAGTGTACAAGTACAGCCTCATATGACTTTACAAGTTCTTTTCTTAGAATAAAAAAATTGAAGATAAACATTTTAACTAGATTATAGATAACATAATAGAGAGATGGTCATAGCTTGAAAATCTTTTAATTCACTAAAATGATTAGGTGTGTATTCAAATTAAACAAAGGACTACCTTCAATTATTTTATTGGAAAAGCTAAAAGTAATTTACGAAGTGTTGCTGAACAACAAATGTTTCGTAATGAAACAGATGCAGAAATAATTGAGACGCAAATCAGACTTTTTAAAGAACAATTGAATGTGTTCGCTGCAAAATCCAGAAGGCGTTATAGCAGCAGCACACTATGTTTTACTTTTATGCTGTTTATTAAATCTACATCTTGCTACAGATTTATTAGAAAATCACAAATGTTATGTCTACCCATTAAGCACATTACGCAATTTAACTTCTCCATTATCAGCTTCGGTTAATAATGGACGTATATCTCAGTATTTGAAATTGAAACAAAGTCAGCTGACTGGACTAGAAAAACTTGTAGCTGTTCAAATGGATGAGATTCACGTTAAATCCTCGATATCCTAATATGGGGACAAACTAATTGGCAATGCAAAAATAAAGAAGCGCACACGAACGCGAGTTTAAGATGCGCACGCACACGCGAGTTTAAGATACGCACGCGAACGCGAGTTTAAGATGCGCACGCACACGCGAGTTTAAGATACGCACGCGCACGCGTGTTTAAGATGCGCACACACACGCGAGTTTAAAATGTGCATGCGCACGCGGGTTTAAAATGCGCACGCGCACGCGAGTTTAAGATGCGCACCCGAGTTTAGATGCGCACGAACACGCGAGTTTAAGATGCGCACGTGCACGCAAGTTTAAGATGAGCACGCGTACGTGTATTTGAAATGCGCATGCGCACGCAAATTTAAGATGCGCATGTGCACGCGAATTTAAGATGCGCATGCAGGGGTTTAAGATGTGCGCGCGCACGCGACTGTAAGATGTGCAAGCGCACGCGAGTTTAAGATGCGCACGTCCACGCGTGTTTAAGATGCGCACGCCCACGCAAGTTTAAGATGAGTACGCCCACATACATTCATTCATTTTCCTTTTGCGCTGAAGTTAGTGCATAGGGCAGAGGTCAGATCTCTCCAATTCTGTCTGTTCAAAGTTATTCTGTGCAGTTCTTGCATAGTATGAATATTGGTTGTTTTACTTTCTCTAAGTATTGTTCTACTGAGTGTTTCTTTTGGTCTACCTCTTGCTCTTTTGCCTGTAGGTATCCATTCAAGAGATTGGTGGTGTATTCTGTTGGTGTCTGCGCGTAGGACATGCTCGATGTAGGACCAACGGCGTTTTCTGATAACATCTGTGATGAAATTTTGATGTGTCTCTTCTCTGATTTTATTATTCGATTTGAATTCACTCCAATGGGTGTTAGTTATCCTACGAAGACATTTGTTCTCGAAACTCAGTAATTTCTTTTCTGAGGATAAAGAGCTAAATTGCAGTTCTCAATTTTAATTTTGGATCTTGATTTATTTTTGTAAGTTGCCATTATTTTGGTCTTTTTCATATTTAAGAACAAGTTCTGCTATTCGCTGAACTTTCGGGTTGACTTAGTTATGTTCAGTAGTTCATGTTCGTTTGTTGTTAATAGCAATGTGTCGTCAGCATATCTAATTTCTGGTATCTGCAGCCCTCATATATTTATGGGTCTGAAAGCAGGCTTCATTTTTTCTTGTCTTATGTTTCTCATTATATTTTCAGCATAGATATTGAACAAGTATTTAAGTGAATTAATATCTACGACACTGTTGGAGCAGTAATAGATATTATATGCATGCATATCATCTGGTCATGTGACGTATTCCTTCCAGAACGTTGTCTTCCCAATGAACTCTCTGAACCTCTCTCTGTCTTTGGCGGTGCGGCTTGCATTTTCTAGCGATGTATTCATGTTATCTTTAATTTCGTAAGTCTATCGTCTTCTTGGTCATCTGCAGATCATATGCAACCCAAATTAAATAATATGATTTATTAAATAACACTACCAGTATAGTAGCAAATAGCAATGAAACGAGAGACGTGGAAATATATGACATCAACCCTATGTGCCGTCTTTGGTCCTAGAGGAATAACTAACTAACTAAATAACATGTACAGTACGTGGCCATTTTATTATCTCTGTTACTGTGACATGGGTCATTATATTTTAACCATGACAATATTCATTAAAGAAACAATGACTTTGACATCGGGATCCACTAAAAATATCAAGTTTCATTGAATTATATATAATGTGCATGCCGTTAAAATTAAATCTAGTGTGGAATATCAGAATGCATTCAGTAGATTTATGTAGTTAGGCCTCACGCTACTGATTATATTCAACAAAACGGTCATTCAATTAATTGCTATTGTGTTTTTGTGTGGTAATTTTCCTGTTATGAACCGATAAGATTAGGCCTACCTATAGGATAATTTTATTTTAAACTGTTAAATCTTTATTAAATTAGAAAGATGACAATTGATGAGAAACTCCATATCCGGTTACTAACTGGCAATACGGAATTAGCTAAGTATGGTAGCCAAATTGAGATTGCAATAGGGGCCTACTCGGAAAATTCCAGGGCGTTAAGTAGCGACGGTGTGGTACAGAGCGCGTCGGTGACGGCCAAGGTACCGGATCGAATTCGACGACAGGCAATTATGTATGCTGATCGTTCAGAAAACAATGGACCACTGAACGTATTTATATTGCCAATAATCACTATAGCCAAAACATGCTGGGTTGATGGCCACGCCCTGAATAGGATACGATACCAATTACTAGTCCAATGATCTCTCGGCACAGTCCACGACACTTTAGTGTTTATCTAATTATCCACCCCAGAAGGTTCTACCCCCAGTATGAGAAACCCTGTCATATATTATCCAAATAACGAACCTCAACATTGACCTACGCACTAATATATAATAGTCTAATTACAATAATGAGCAATTATATATGGAACTATGAACTATCAAGACCAAGTAAATAAGCGAATCTCTATTCAGACGTACACTCTAAAAATAGAATGTGATGTAAACGGAAATGTTTCATGCATGATGACCATTGATTGTTTCCCTTATGTGGCTCATAAGATTCAATGTTTAGAAACAATATTTAGAAAACACATTTCTTCTTATATTTTTTTGTAAGATCACATACCGCCTTGTTCTCTTTACATATATTCTATATTAGTTATGTAAACTTTGACGAGGCGAGATATTATGTTTCTTATGTCCATGCTAGTATTGTTGTACTACTGCTAATAAATTAATAAACTAAATTAAATTTAAAAATTAGTTTAGTTTAGACTAGTTTAGTTTAGTAGGCTAATTTAGTAATTGAAATTGCTACTAGGACTCATGATCTAACTAAAAAATAGACATAGTTCGCCTATGAATCAATGAATGCATGTGATACTACTTCGTAATAAAGATAACACGAAACTGTGCTACATAACATTAGACAGTTATTAGTCTAATTACCAATTTAGCTAGGGGATGCAGCGGATTCTAGATCCTTCACTAGAATATGAATATGCTAAAATTTGTATATACAGCAGACTGATTTCAAAAACAGAAGAGAAGCAGGCCTGCCACAGAGCTATATTTTTAGCCTCAAAATATAATAAATTGATAGAAAAGCATTTACATCAATTTGCTTTGTATCATAATTTCATTGATTTCACAAAGACAAAGGTATTCTGGTTAAATCCTAGTTTAACATTTAGCAAGCCGGATTAAGAAATACAAAACATCTTCTTGCCACCAGATTCTTTTTTGAGAAATTTCATCTTTTCTGGTTGATGTTATGGAAACACAATAACTTTTTTGTTATTCCAGATAAAAAAATTTGTTTTTGCTCATGTAAATGCAGAATTGAATACCGCAAATGTATGTATATTAAACAAATTTTTTTTATGTAACCTACCCAGGGTTTGCGCAAGAGGTGAAGACCTTTTTTTTGCAAAAAACCAATAAAAACAACAAGACATGGGTGTTTGGAAAACTCATACCATTTTCGTTATTAGAGCTTTTAAAATAATTTAAACAGATTTAAATGCAGAATTAAATACTGCAAATGGGTGTGTAATTGTTTTTTTTTAATGTATCCTATCCGAGGTTTGCGCAAGAGGTGAAGACAATTTTTATTTTAAAATTACATAAAAACAACATGTATCCTATCCGAGGTTTGCGCAAGAGGTGAAGACAATTTTTATTTTAAAATTACATAAAAACAACAAACACAAATGACTTACCCACTGGATGTGCAGTTCTCCTACTTGCTGTGCAGTTCTCCTACTTGCTGTACAGCTCAGATGTACAATCAGTCTTGAAATTTAGCAATGTGTGGTATTGATGGAAGCAAGGATATGGACACAGAGTGACCTGACATGCTGCGCACACGTACTGAGTCTGGTGGCGCTTCTTTGAACGATCTGAACAGACAACATAGTCAGGAAGTGCAGGCCTGCCACTGGACAACCGTTTATAATTTATAGCAATGTCGTTTTCTGGTGCTAGTGTTATCCTATCCGGTGGGTGGCTTGTATTTCTTCCGGAATTGGAAGACGCAGGCCCAGAGTAGCAACCCTCAAGAAGCCCATGAATGATCTGCAAGCAAAATTTTTCCGCCTTGACTCGGCCAGGATGTTTAGTGCGCCACAGGACAGCTGAATTGACAAAGCAAGCTTCCTAAAAGTAAAAGAAAATTTTCTTCCACCACTTGCAGGACCTGTGTCCTAACATATAATATGTTAGCTGCTTATCAACGCCTCCCATATGACGGGTATAGGCCTGTATAGTGCATGGCTTTACCACATCCCTCAAATTACCACCATGACGTTTGGAACGGACCTTCCTATTGAAAGTCTGCGCATCGTGTGCAGATGTCATCAGATTTACTTGCCACTTGTCATACCATGACAGGTAGAGAATGTTGTCATCACTTTCAGTACGAAGTGGGTCACCAGCCTTGAGTTTTATACCCTTCAATGCACGGGGGACCCCTTTGCATTTCAATTGTAGTGTGCCACAAGCGCCTATCTGGTTCTCTGCAATCTCCTTGAAAAGGGCTGGAGAGGAAAAGAATTGGTCCATGTAGACAATATGGCCCTTACCATGCATTGTGGCCAACAAATTACTCACAACACAGTGAGCCAATCCCTTCTTTTTGTCATAGGCATCCTCCTTCCGAAGGTACAGCTTCCAGTTCCAGAGATAACTAGTCTTCGAGTCAGCCAGTGCCCAAGACTTTATACCCCACTTTGAGGGTTTCTTGGGCATGTACTGCATAAGTCTAGTCCTACCCTTGAAAGCAATCATGCTGATACTGATTTCTTTGGAGAGGCCATAATATTGTTGGAACAGGAATAAGTTTGTCAACAAACCCTTGTATCTTGAATGCCTTGCTGTGACCAGGTTGCCCTCGTGCAACTGCTGTTGTGTTGTCTACAAGGTGCAGGAATGAAAGAATAGCTAAAAATCTATTCCTACTCATGACATTCCTGAACTCAGGCATCTCGATGAGACCATCATTAGACCAATACAATTCATAGGAGGAACATTTGGTCAGTCCCATCAAGAGCACCAGAGAAACAAAGGCTGTCATCTCATCAGCTGTGACTTCCTTCCACAACTTCACACAAGATGCATAGCCGGCGTCCTGTCCCTTCGATTCACTAACCTGCTTAGCGTACCAATTAGTTTCAGTTACCAACATGTTAAGAATATCATTTGTAAAAAACAGACGAAACATGTCTACCTCACTAAGGTTATCAGCTAGGCCTATAGGTCCAACAATTTCATCGAAATTTCTAAGCCAATCATGGCTGTACCCAGAAGGGTCACTTGAGTTTTCAACAAACTGGTCCTCCAAAATGTCTTCTTCCATGCTGCCCACAGAATCAGTGTCACTAATATTATCTCTATCTAACCACACATTATCTAATGGAGCGATATCTGCATCGGTAAGTGACACAGTTTCCTCCTCATATGAATCTTCATCCATTACAAACTCAAAATAAATCGTATCCATGATTGAAGGCTTGGGTGTCGGTACGAAATTACAGTTTGCAACGTCTTGCTGGTACACATAATTTTTTCAAATAGACAGGGCGAATGTGGAGATGTTCCGGCTTCGATTACGCATGTCCCCAGCTATGTGCATTAACCAAGCGGGCTGTGGTATGTGTAAATCTCACGATATCTCGTTGGATGGGGTGTGTCGCCAACGGAGTGCGCCGCCATTTTTTTGGTCAACGGGTGTTAATATAGGCACGGTGAAGGTTAAGTCACAGTGAGTTGTGCTATAAATAGCACACTGTTGTTGTGGATTTTCATGTAACACCAATAAGGTAAAAGTAAAGAATAAGTCTTCACTGTGCTATAAATAGTGCACTATTTACATTTTTGGCACAACTACGGTATAAGTCTTCACTGTGACCTTTGTTCTAGTTTCAAGATATGACCTAACCGTTGAAGCATGATTAGTAGAATTTGTATTTAAAATTAAGGTATATTAATTGAAAAGGCAAATTAATTTCGTATTAGTATTTACGTTATGGATGGGGGTAAGGGTTAGGATCAGTTATAAATGAAAAAAATACATTAGTTATAAAAATTATAATTATAAGTGTGCTTGATGTCGTTTGTGTCGGAAGATGTGACGTCACTGCATTCATTACTTTCGGTAATTTCATTGGTGTTACATGGACATCCGTGACGTCTGGTACTTAAAAATGTAAACAATGTGTGCTATTTATAGCACAGTGAAGACTTATTCCATAGTTTAACCACATTTTTAACTACCTAACGTCACAAATTTCAGTGTAACACCAATGAAATTAATGGCTGCTGTGATGTCACATCCTGACAATCACTGAGTTCAACTCTAGACACAGATGAACTTATGCATAATCTGTTTCTTTTCAAATTTATATATTTTTTAACATTTCCTATGATTTATACTGTGCGATCATTATTTCTGCCTGCTACACACGGAGCGAGGTTCACGCACACATTAGAAATATTTCTAATCCTAACCGTACTCTAAGTACTTAACCGTAAGCTTGCCAAATCACACAACAAAGGTCAGGAAATACTTTGAAACTAGAACAAAGGTCACAGTGAAGACTTATACTTTACTTGCGCCAACCAATAAAATTAATCAAATTAATGGATGCTGTGACGTCACTTCTCCTGACACAAACGACATCAAGCACACTTATAAATATAATTTTGATAGCTAATCAATTTTTTCATTTATAACTGATCCTAACCCTTACCCCATCCCTAATGTAAATACTAATACAAAATTAATATGCCTTTTCAATTAATATATCGTAATTTTAAATACAAATTCTAATAATCACGCTGAAAGTAGAACGAAGGTCACAGTGGAGAATCAAACTAGGATTGAGCAGGTATTCTTCGATCTTGCACCAAGGTCTGTGGCAAATACTTAGCATTATTTATTAGGGGCTATGTTATGTATTAAATGAATAAAGGTGCTATTTAATTTTAATTAATAAATAATGACATTGGTGAATTTTCAAGATGGACGGAGTGTGTCACTTTTAGTGTTGCATACTTTCCTGTTTTTTTTAGAACATTTGATGTTGAATATATAATGCAGGAGGTGTTGTTGTTCATCCATCCCAAGTTATAGTGACTATTTGTTACATTCAATTTTGAAAATCAGAGTTCTTGATTATGAGTCCTAGATGGCTAATAAGCCCTATTCTGGTCGCAAATGTTCTTGGACAGTTGGGGCATGGGATAACCACTAAAGTTGGTTTTTGGTCTACCAGTGACTTTCTGATATTCTTCGTTGTTAAACAATGCACTTCTCTTTTCAAATGATGCGACACTTCTTTTTGACTGTAGAGCGCCATGTAGCTCTATTTTGTGCAAGTTCTTCCCATGTATCTTGGTCTATTTCAAAGATTTTCAGTGAGGTCTTTAACAGGTCCTTGTAGCGCTTCTTTTGGTCACCTTGAGATCGTATGCCCTTCTGCAACTCACCATAGAGAAGTATCTTTGGCAATCAATGATCTGATATATGTACTAAATGACCTTCCCAATGAATCTATGTCTGCATCAGAATTGTGTCAATTAGGAGGCATTACTAGATCACCAGACATCAATATTGGTGGTATACCACATTGTAACTTGCGTTATGTCAATGATATCAATCTCTTGACTGGTTTCGAATCTGTCTCCAGGAACTCATCTCAAAGTTTGATAACATTATTCGGAAGTATTGCATGGAATTTTGCATTGATAGATGCAATATGTTGGTGATTGTTGATATTAATCAAAATCACATGAACTTGATCGAGTTCACAAACTTGAAGACATTATCATCCTCAAATATCTCAGGTCCCAAATATGTTAAGATGGCAACTGGGAAAATGAGATTAAGTTAAGACTCGAGATGGTGATGGATGCAATGGCAAGGTTTAATATGATTTTGAAATGTAAGATCAGTATTACAATAAAAATCAATATATATAAATCGCAAGGGCTAAGTGTACTTTTATATGGATGTGAAAGTTGGACACTTAATGCAGACACAGAAAGAAGGATTATATAGAACACAAGATGAAATATATCTGTCTGGCAGCAAATAAACTTGGAGTTTATCAAGAGCCACATTTGAAAGTGGTGACATGGTGTAAACTTGTTTGGTTTGGATAGATAGAGACACAACTCACTTTCTAAAATTATTTTGTAAGGAACAACAATGGTGGAAGGAGAAAAGATGGGCAAATAAAATCCTGGATTGATAATATCAAGGAATAGTCTGGGCATGATTTTTCAACACTTCTCCAAAATGGCTGAGGATAGAGATGTTTGAAGGGCTTTTTGTCCTGTCTCCAGTGTGGCAACCTGACGGGTTATGGGTATTATTATTATTAATATTAATAATAGTATTATTCAGAAAATTAATCTTATTAGATTAGACTTGATATCAGATATTGATATATATTATATGATTAGCCGGACTTCTGATTCTTCCTAGGCCTTACTATTTGAATTTAACCTTTAGCACCCTGACTCTTATTACACAAAGTCCTCTCTGTGCCTGGCTTACTTTTTGACAATTTGCATTTTTATTGGTAGTTGTTTGGGAAATGCAGTAATGTTTTTTGTTAGAGATTTAAAAATAAGTTTTGTACATGTAAATAAAGAATTGAATACAATATATATTGGTGTTGTTTTGGTTTGTGTATGTATGATATAATAGGCATGAGAAAGTTGTGAAGATTAAAAAATATGGAAAAATAAAATTGAAAATGTGACCAATGTGTGGCAACTATGATAAAATTCTTCATTGCTAGGCCTGTTGTATTTATGTTGTATCATAGAAAAATAACATAATATCACAAGTTAAAACAATTAAAACATGTAAATGTCACTTGTCAGTTTTATACTTGGTCTAGGAACACACAATGTGAGCATAGTTATCTGATGTCTGGCACCCCTGATACTATTAGAATAAATATCTATGCCTATTGTATTTATGTTGTTTCACAACTAAACTAACATTATATCACCTGTTCAAACAAATAAAACAATACAAATAAATAAAACATATTGTTACTTACCTTGTCAGATCAATTTTTCTTTAGTGTCAGCAGTTGTAAAGTCTATATTCGACCATAAGTTGTCTGGTGTCATTTCATTCATAGTGAAACTAACATGTCACTTCTTTCACTCATATCGACTTGAAAAAAAAAGTTATTTCTAAGAATTCCTCATCATCAGAATCCATAATGATTTTACTGACAATGACTTCTATTACATCTGGATTCACGATGATCACGCTCCAGTCAGGACAGATGACAAGATTTAAAATTACGTGTCCAATTTTATCCTTTCTTTTAAACCAAATCCAGGAACAGAATGTTATCTAAACAAAAATAAGGAAAATATTGCCAGTAATTGCATACATATTTTTTCAATATCAATTCAGGTAAATGACCTAGCTTAGCAGTGGAATCAATCATGCAACAACTACTATAACTATTACTAAAAATGTGAGGATCTGTGTGGTAATAATCATCATCGTCAAGTACTGTCATTGCAATGAAGGTGGCTGCTAAGAACCTCCAACATTTTATCTTTACCACAGCCACCCCCAATTGACAGAACTTTTCTTATTTGTGATCTGTCTTATTCCCTTGTGCATTTCTTTAGTCTTCTGTTGAAAGGGCATATTTTGTTTGGTTTTTTCAACGAGTGTGTTAATAATCTTCAACAAAAAATTAGATTATATTCTGCATTATTGTAACTTTGTTTTTTGGATCATTATAATAATGCATATTTTTGTCTTTTCCAGGTCAACATTTGATTCACAATTTGTGTCTTGTAACAAAAGAAACACTGAGACATGTTACAGTTTTTTCCTGTGTTGATGACATTCCAGGATTCAAGTGATCACTGTATAATATGAAACCTTAGAATAATGTTTGTATTGTCATCTGTGAAAAGTAGCTAGTTGAAAATGTTGATATTCCAAGACTAATTCCTGGACATATAAGTTATCAACTTTTCTGAAAAGAGATTATAAAGTAAATCTATGCAGGTCTGGTCTTGAGTTTGGTAAATTCTTTGTAAAATCAAGTCCACATATTCTCTACTGCAGCAACATGTCAGAGTCTAATGATTCTGTGGAGTCCATGGATGACATGGATCTTCTTTGTGAGGACATGGATGGCCTCATGGATATGACAGACACAGATGATATCCCCAGTGCACTTATCATAACTAACATAGATCCGATTGTTTTTATAGACACAGATGCACAGGTAAGTGTTTAGAAATAGCTAATTTATAAAGCACAGATAAATATTTAGAAATAGCTAATTTATAAAGCACAGGTAAGTATTTAGAAATAGAAAGTTCAGGTAAATATTTAGAAATGGCTAATTTACTCCACCACCTAACAAAATTCTGAAAATAAAAAACAATAGATAAACATACCAAACTATGACTGTTCAACTTCAATGTGATATCTGTGTTGACATATGGTTGTGAAAGTTGGAAAATGACAGAAGACACTGGATAAGAAATTGAATTCATTTTAAAATAAATGTCTTAGAAGACTTTTAAATATTGATTGGGAAGAATTCCAAGTCAAACATGCAAGCAAGAGAAGACATCAAACAGCAATATGTTTCTACAACAATAAGAAGAAAACTATGGACTTATATCGGAGATGTACTTAGAATGAATGAAAACAGACAGCACCATTAAAATGGGTACCATATGGCAAAAGAAAAAGAGGACGACGAGAGACAAGCAGAACAATAATCAAAGAGGGTATGACTATGGGTCTCAACAACATGCAATAATTACACACAGTAGTATCACATCGCTCGAACTAGAGAGCTCTGGTTTCTGTCCTATGCACAGTGTTTGACGCTGAAGGAACGTAGATAGATAGAATGTTCATTTGGACACTGGTATATATTTATTTAACAGCTGAATAGTAGATGTTTATTTGTTTGTTAGTATATGTTCTGTTGAACACTGGTTTAACAGAAGGAACTAATCTTTATATTTGAATAGCATGAGACTACCTGTATGTATGTTAACTACATGTATGTTAATGATTATATTTCACTTCCTGTCTTCACAGGCAGCATTTGAACACATCTTTCGTGAACTGGACAAAGATGTCAGCTTTATTTATTTGAAAAATTTCAGACGAGCACGTCTGCAGTTTTCTTCAACAGACTATGCAGCTGTTGCAAGAATCAGATATGATGGCGTTATAGTTTGTGGGCAGAGCATCCGATGTTTTTTTATACAGGTAAGAAAAATGTTTTATGTTCCTAAAGTATTTGTGTTCAATGTTGTCTTGTTTAAGTGAAATATGAGATATGTTCCGTAGCTTCCTGGCATCATACTGTCTTCTGTGAAGTTTTGATCTTGATATGAGATCTGTTTGTTAGCTTACTGGCATCATACTGTCTTCTGGGAAATTTTCAATCTTGATATGAGATCTGTTCAGTAACTTCCAGATATTGTGCAGATATTGGCATCATACTGTCTTCTGTGAAGTTTTCATTTTCTTCTTCTTCTTCTTTCGTTCACTTGAAACATGTCTATATCTGTAATTCTGTCTCCTTAATAAAACTCACTGTCTTTTGTAGTTCATACAGTGTCCCATAGAGTTTTGATTCCAGTGTTGTTTCCTCTGGCCAATATATCTGCCTCAGCGTTTCATGCTCAGAACACTCTTTAAGTATATGTTTGGCACTCTGTGCTGCCTGTCCACATGGCCATGTTGCCAATCTTGAACTTTGTATACATGTGACTGCGGAGTCGGTTGTTTTTTCTGATGGTAGGTGATTTGTATATCTAGTTGGTCTTCGGCAGCACCTTCCTTAGCCAGTTGGTCTGCTTTTTCATTGCCTGTTATTCCACAGTGAGAGGGTATCCACTGCATGGTTACCCTATACTGGTACGACAATTCGCTAAGTAGTTTTTTCAAGTCTTAGTATTCCAGACTGGAGAGCTTGAAGACCTGACCTTGCATCTGTCAGGAATACTACAGGCTGTTTTTTAGCTGCCACACTAATTGCCTGGAGATCTGCATCCTAATTACTGCAGAATTTCCCTGTCTGTGTTCTGATTGTATCTCTAGGCTTGTGTGGATATTCTATATATACACCTGCACCTCCATTCCTCACAGCATTCTGTGCTGACCCATCTGTGTACACTCTGACCCATATATCTTGTGGATATTCCTCATCCAGGAAACTGAGGGTGACTGTCCTTCGCTGCACACTGTTCTGTTCGTCCTCGCTTAGTATTCCTTTCACATGGGTCTGAATGTATATTGGCATTCCATGCCTTTCACTCCATGGGGTTTGTTCTGGTACAGACCTTAAGGGACTGTCAACTTCAGGTAGGTCTACGGAGTTGTAAGTTGTTGCCCGTAAGTTGTCTACGGAGTCGTTTAGCTTGATGGATAAAACTGCTTCTTTTAAGTCGCCCCATTGCTAGATTTTGGAATCTTTCCTTCATTGGATGACTTGGCATACACTGAAACTTTTCTGCGTGAATTAGTACTTTTGTGTCTCTGCGTTCGCCAAGTGTTTGCATTTTCCCCATTTTCTGCATCTCTGCTGTGGGTGTTGATTGCATTGCTCCCAACATTATTCTAAGTGCCTGGTTTTGCACTTTATCTAGATCTTGTAATGTGGTGTTTGATGCAGGGCACCACGCAGCTGAACTATATTCCAGTTGTGGTTTTATGCCTTGCTGGTAAACTTTACGGAGTATATTTCCACTGGCTCCCCATGTGGTTCCACTTAGTTTTCTCAGGATAGCTAACTTCCTCCTGGCTTTTGTTGTTGATTTGTTTATGTGCTGCTTCCATGTCAGCTTATCATCAAAAGTAACTCCGAGGTATGTGGGTTGTTTGTCTTCTTTCAAGAGCTCTCTATCTATCTTGATATGACCGGCTTTTTGTTTTGGAGAGAGGGTAAAGAGTAGTGCTGCACTTATCTGTGTTAATGCTGACGCACCATCTATTTGCCCATAAGGTTAGGGCATCGATAGCTCTTTGTATTTGTTTAGTGGCCACTGTCGCATATTCTTCTGTGCACCAGATCACCAGGTCGTCAGCATACATTGCCACTTTGATCCAGTGTAGTTCAGCAATTAGGTTAGTTAGTTAGTCGTCGGATCATCATCACTGCAAACTGGACACATCCATAGTTGCTCCGATCTCTCCTTGAGTGTATCCGTCATCACACTTCTGCTGACAGTACCAGTCCTATGCTGGTTGACCATCATTCTTCTGCGCCCTCCAAAATGTTCACCTCTAGTAACACCGCATTTCAATCCCTGATCTTTAATCCTAGCCATTGAAAAGGAATCATCATCCACATTAGTCTCACTCTCGCGTGTTATATCTCTTAATGAGTTCAAAACGTCAGCGCGATCCATTGCCCCATCGCCGGGTGCCACAATCGCACACGATGCCAGTTGATCCGCTCTTTCATTGCCTCGAACGCCCACATGTCCAGGCACGAAAATAAATGTAACCGCTTTCAAGCTCGCATTTCTCAAGGTCTCAATCCACTGTTCGCGAACGAGACCCACTTGTACCTTCTTAATCATACTCATAGTCACTCAAGATGCAGACCTGCGTTACCTTCTGTGTGCATAGCCACTCAAATGCCTTGGTCACTGCCATAGTCTCCATGGTCATACTACTTGTAGTGACCGCAAAGGCACTACTTTCCTCCTTGATCGTTTTACCTGCGCACTGAGCTGTTAAGGCCCAAGCACTGCGAACATGCCTAATTACAGATCCATCAGTGTATATAATCACATCCCCCTCTTTGGTATTCTCACTGATTAAAGCCTGCACTTCTTTCTCTACAGCTGTGGGACATCATTCTCTGCATTCCCTGCTAAGTGATATTACTACTCTCAAACAAGTTTCGAAATCTGTGGGTAGACCTATCCATTCCGCACCTGCTGCCACATCCTGTTATCTGCACACGCTTTGTATTACATCCTCAGCACGTCCCATCCACGACCTTCCTCTCTTGAGTCTGCTGCCTTTAACTTTCTGTATTTCGGAATGCAACGGGTGTTCCTTATCTGCATGTATTTGAAGGTATGCCCGTGCACGGAAATACTGTAATCTATGCTCAGCTGTTGGGCAGTCAAGTAGGTATCGCATAGCTCTTGTCGATGTGTCTCTTGTGCATCCCAGAATGATATGCATTGCTGCATTCTGGACTCTATCCAGTATTTCGATCTGAGTTTGGCTAAGAGTCAGAATTGCCAGTGCATATTCCACCACAGCCACAACCAAACCCTGGTACAAAAGAAATAACAATCTTTGCTCACACTGCGCAGCAGCCATAACCTTCATTGCTGCTAAGCCTTTGCCTGCCCTTATGATAATGTGGTCAACATGTTCCCTGAAACTCAGGCTTCTGTCAAAAAACACACCCAGATATCTCATTGTGCTAGTTCTTTCTAAACTTTTCCCGGACAACGAAACTTGTGGCATGGGTGTCTTTACCATGTGATTGTTCAAGGAAAACCACGTCACGAATGCCTTAGACGGATTAACCACTGCTCCCGTATCTCGACACCAATTTGTCAGTCTGTCCAGCTCCTTCTGTAGTTCCACGACGCACTCTTCTCGATTTCTGCCCTGTCTATACACCAGGATATCATCGGCATATGACATCGTTCTGCCAACACCTGTGATTTGATTGCCAGCGATATGTACTGTGTATACATTGAAAAGTACAGGAGATAGAGGCGATCCCTGTGGCAGGCCAGGGCTAATAACCGTTGGTGTAGATATCCAGTTACCACACTTAAGAACTACAACCCTGATGACATTAGTCGAAGAACGGATGAGTTGAGAGAGTTGGCGGACATGTTCAATAATAGCCTTCTAAAGGGCACAGTGAAAGAAGACTGGTTGCACAGCTATTTAGTTCCACTACACAAACCTGGGAAGGACCACACCAGGATACAAGGCTACAGAATAATAACTATGCAGAATACGATTGGCAAGCTTTTGGAAAAAATTGTGGCCCGGAAGGTATCGTGTTATCTTGAAAGAAATAAGTTTACCAACATTGTTAGGAGGATATCGTCCAGGAAAGAAGACATGGCAGAATGCAGCCATATTTGCGCAGGATTTTTTTGAGGGGTTCGATTCGCGCATGTAGACAAGTGCGGTCGCAATAGATCTTGAGGATGCGTACAATAGGGTGTCCTTGGATATCTTGATGCACCAGCTGTTAAATCTTGCAGTTAATCCTTTTGTCGTGCGTTGGGTTGGCGCCGCCCTGAAGCAACTAGGTCATTGATGTAAACCAAGAAAAGTGTGGGTGACAGGACTCCTCCCTGGGGGACTCCATGACGCAGTAGAACTTTCTTGCTCTTGCGACCATCTAATTGTACCCTGGCTCTTCTATTATGCAGGTATGCTTTTACCCATTTGTACATTCTTGAGCTAACCCTGCAATTTCGCAATTTCTTTAGGAGCCCTTCTTTCCATACCTTATCAAATGCTTTCCTGAGGTCTATCCATGCTGCTAGTACCAGTTTCTTTTCTTGGAAGGCATCCTCAATCTCTTGGGAGAGGTAAGTTGCCTGATCTTCAGTAGAGTAGCACTGTCTGAAACCTGCTTGCTGTGATACCAGAAAGTTTTCACTTTCAAGGTACCACTGCATCCTAAGATTGATAATGCGTTCCATTGTTTTGCATAGACAGCTTGTAGGCTGATGGGCCTGTAGTTGGAGACTATGTTGCCATCTTTTCCTGATTTGAGGAGTGGTATCATTATTGCTTCTCTCCACGCCTGTGGTACATTACCTGTGGACCAGCTTGTGTTAAAGATCTGCAGTAGCTTTGCTCTTGCTGCAATTCCCAGGTTTCTAATCATTTCATTGGACACTCCATCAGCTCCAGGGGACTTTTTCATTTTCAATTTGGATATTGCATGCTCCAGTTCTCTCATTGTGATTGGGGCCTCCATGACTTCAGGTATAGGTTCGCCTTGTCCAATGTTTTGCTGGTTCTCTCGAACCTCCTGTTGTTTGTCTGGGCTGATTTTGACGTTATTGTCTTCTGCAAAGGAATCTGCAAAGTAATCAGCTGCATGTTTACCTGTTAAAATGGGGTGCAAAGGGAACGCATTGCTCTAGGCGGACCCAGGGTTAGCAGATAACCAAGATCCCAAATGTACCTCCACGCGGTGCACCCTGGAAACAGAAATACAGCAGCTCGAGCTGATTCTGGCCAAATCATTTGGGGATCGTGTCCGAGAATGTGCAGGTAGCAGATGGAAAGAGATTTGCCTGCACAAGTGACAGACATATCTCCGACACCACCAGCATCACCACATATAGCGACACTGTCGACATACAGTGAAGCTAGTCAGTCCAGTCCGAACATTGGAGGGGCGGCCAATGTAAAATGCACCTAAAGGTAGATGCATGGCGAGAGACATAGATTTCATACTGAGTACAATGAAACAATGAAAGGGCAGAACAGCGCTAGAGGGCAGCGCGAACTGCAAGTAGAAAGTGAAAAGTCCCTAGGAAAGGGGAACTACAAGCTCTGTCAGCTCGAGACGAGCTTCTAGTTACCTGTGTTCCTTACAGGCAGAGACCCAGACCCATTCATTGGCGTTTGGTAAAGCAAGAAGACCTAATCCAACTCTAATGTCGAGCCTTCCTAAACCGGAAATATGCTCACGAAGAGAAAGGGTTCCGTACTCGATGCGCTCAGGCACAAAAGGGACAACGATTTAGCCCTGGCCCAACTCTACTGTCAGGTTTTCCTACACCGGAAATACACTTGAAGAGAGAAAGGGTTCAGTACCTGATGGGCTCAGGCGGTATTGGGACAAGGACGCTCAGCTCGAGAACGCCTTGCTCTCAAACGCGTGGTGTGAGACTCGAACTTGGACAAGGGGTACACGATGTCGGTGAATGACACCTCGGCTAAGAGGGCGAAAGAGCCAGGGTCCAACTCCTCTGTTGAGTTCTTCCCCTTAAGGAACCAGGCTCATGGATGAGAAACGGTTCAGTACCCAATGGGCACAGGCACAGTACGTCCAATTACACGAGTTCATAGACAGTGGAACACCTCGTTTGAGTGAGACGAGAGCAAGAAAATCGTCTGGGCGAAGAGTCTTCACTACGTGTGCCTGGAGACAGATATAGAGGCTGTCACAGGCTAAGGGTAGCCCACCCGAATTGTCAAGGCATGCTGAAATCGGATGTGCTAGGCCTACAAGGCGCATAACGGTGGCACAACGTAATCACGCTCCCGGCGGAAATCGCACGGATATCCGTGATGGTTACAATGGAGCGAACGACAAACAAACAAACCTGTTAAAATGTTTCTTTCTTTATAAAGTGTGATCCTGGTATTTCTCCCTGTACCTTCATCATTTAGTTGTTTTACAAGTTTCCATAATTTCCTAGTATCACTTTCTAGGTTCAGCGACTCTGTTTTTTCTTTCCAGCTGCTCCGTCTGGCCTGTAACTTAGCTCTTTGAAATTTAGCCTTTGTTTGCTAATATTTGTTGTGATGTTCTTGGCTAGGTTTGTTCTCAGCCTGCTGTCTAGATGTTTCCATCTCATTTTGCAGCTTTTCCAGTTCATCATTCCAGTATGGTTTGTAGTTTTTGCGTGCCCCCCTGGGTATGGTTTTACTAGCAGCATGTAGTATACATCTATTAAATTCACTCACTGCTCTATTGATGTCTTTGTCCAAGTTCATGTCCTTAGCTAGAACACTGGTTAAATGCTGGTACATTTTCCAGTCTGCCCTTTTATAGTACCACCTAGTGAGCGTGCTGCTGTCCTTGGTAAATTCATTGTAGATTTCCAGAAATATTGATCTGTGGTCACTACCCCCAAGCTGCTTTCCAACGACACATGTGATGTTCCATTCCAAGCCTGGTGAGTGGAATGCCAGGTCTGGTGTAGAGGTGGTGTGCCATGCTCTCGAGTAGAAGGTTGGTGAGTCTGCTGGCTGGTTAATAAGGATGAGATTATTTTCATCCTGCCAGCTCTCAAGCTCCTCACCTCTCTTGTCGATATGATCGTAGCCCCAGCTCTGAGAGTGGATGTTGAAGTCACCACACACCATAAGTCTCTCTTTGTCTGGAATTGTGTCTAGTGCCAATGGTTTATCATTTGGGCAGTAGTAGTTCAGGAGATTGAATTCTGCACTGTCTGTTTTTAGGTGGAGCATCTGGTATTCTGCCCCTTCCATATATACTTCCAGCTGACATGCGCTGATATTGTTTTTAACAAGTGTCAGAATTCCACCCTTTCGCCTGTCCTTTCTGTCAGACTGGTAGCCTCTGACTTTGAAGGCTATGTCGTTACTGAAGTGTGTTTCTTGGATACAGCATATATTAACTTGTTCTTCACTGAGGACATTTTCAAGTTCCAATTTTTTGCTGTATCCATCTCTTTTACTGTTGACACCCTCAGCATTCCAGTGCATTATTTTTATTGGTCGTTTGTTTGTTTGGCCAGTAGCTCTATTCCCTTGCCTCCTGGCTCCTCTGGGCAATTGAGAAGGACTTCCAGTAACTGAGGTTGGGCCCTTTCGTGGTATAGGGCCCGGCACCGTCCCTGCCTGAACGTCCACCACAGGGCAGGCACCATAACTATTTATAAATACAGACATGCTTCCATTGTGTTTTTTGCGTGGCATCCTGATTATCTGTGTGCCTTTTGGCTGGATGCCTCCGTCTTCAGCACTCTGCTTACTTGGGCAGGAATATGGTCCTGCTCGACCAGTCTTAGTTTCCAGCTCCTGATGGCTGAACTAAGCCCCATCACCACTTCAAGGTGCTGGCCTTGATGGGGAAGTTTTAATTTTGATATCTATACAAGGTTTGTTGATACTTACTGGAAATAGAGTTGTGTTTTCAAATATAGATCATCTGCTAGTTTTTTGTGCAACTGTTATCACTTAATATTTCTCTTGTGGCATATTTCTAATTGATTTCTTGGTGTGCAGTAGCAGGCATCCATGATATGGAAATTTTAGAAAAGTACAAGATAAAGCATCTGTGCATTTTTATCAGCCTCAACTTTGGGTCAGTCACATGATGAACGTCTTACAAAGAGACTTTTCTATTATGAAATGTGTGTATGTACTTGTTCAAGCAGAGGCCAGAAAAAAAATTTCAAAGACTATTTGAAGTCATCTCTCAAGCGTGCAACATTGACCCCCACATCAGTACACCTCCACCACCATGTGGAGCGGCCTCATAAACGCTGTTCTTGGCAAAGTGCTCACGGACTCTGCGGTAAATTCCTGGTCACTGGGGCACAAAAAAAAGATTCATCACTAAACCAAACCTGTCTCCAGTCATTTCCAATGGTCCATTGAGGATGCTGGCTTGTCCCCTGCAGTCGGTTCTGGTGATGCCGATCTGTAAGAACAGGGCCTCAATATGGTATTCTAGACCAAAGATCAGCATTGGGCAGTTAGTTTCAGACTGCTTGATTTGAAATTCGATCAGCTACTGGTATTGAGTGGACTGTGGAGGACGCAGATGGAAATTCATTCCTGAGTTGACGCAGTTCGTATATAGCAGTCTTTCGCAGGAGTTGTGACTCTGGGTCTTCCACTGAGCCAGTTTGTTTAAATCACCCCCAAATGGGACTAATGGTGCTTCCTATAAAGAAATTTATTATATTAACACCTAAATCAAGACCCAAAATTAATATAGATAACTGCAATTTAGAAGAAGTGACACATTTTGACTATTTAGGAACTAATACAAACAATGTAGGTGACTACGCAATTCAGATTTAGAGAACAGTAATGCCGCTGTAAAAATTAAAACAGCTAAAGAAATTATGGCAAGCTACTGACATAAGAACCAGTTGTGCTTACTACAAATGTGTGTTTCCTGTGGTGACATGGATGCAAAGCATGAACACTAAATAAGCAGTGGCATAAAAGAATAACATCATTTGAATTAATGTGCTATAGAAGAATTCTGAGAATACCATGGATATCAAGAAAAACAAACCGGTAGGTGCTAAGAATAATCAATGTCCAGGAAGGCTGGCTTCTGAACACCATATTAAGCAAAAAGCTATGTTTTGTTGGTCAAATTAAAGACACGATGGCACGGAGAGAACATTATTGGATGGGATGATAGAAGGCAACAGGGGTAAGGGCCGCTTAAGACGCCGTTGGACAAAAGACTTTCAGGAATGTCTAAACATGTCCCTAAAATAGGCAGGACAACTTACTCAAGACCGCAGAGAATTCAAGAGATCCATAGGGAAGACTGTGTTCTGTATAGTAATGCAAAAGAAATTAAACAGGTTACCTAACTATGGATAAATATAGATGAAAAGGTATATAAAAAAACATGCAATAAAACAAAACAGGACAATTTTCGACATATCTGTCCAAATGGGACATTTTTCAAGAAAATAATTTTACTATTTGTTCCTTTGGTTACTGAGGCACCCTCCACTTTGTCAGAACCCTCCGACAATTTGGTTATTTATATATGTTCTATATATTAAGTCCAGCTTAATACACCAACATTAGTTCCAATAAAGACATTTATTATATTAAGTCCAGCAAAGAACACCAACATTAGTTGCAATACAATTATCTTGTGTAATGAAAACTAATGTAGAAAACAGTTCTCATAAATATCATGACTACTTTGACTTTCTTGACAGGCCCGTCCAGCCATGGATAATAGCTTCTTGCGACCTCCTGAACCAAAACGCATGTTCCTTATCTCTCCTCCAGCCTCGCCTCCTGTTGGATGGGAGCCAGTCCCAGAAGCAGAACCTGTCATCAACTATGACCTTCTGCATGCCATTGCAAGACTAAATCCAGGTTAGCATACTTGTGAAGGGAAGTCTATATCTAGTTAAAATTGGATTTAATGTTTGCACATTTTCAGAACAATTAAAAAATTATAGTCATGTGAAGTACTACACTGTGGCAAATGTGGTAAAGTTGTGATGACCAAATGGTTCAAATCCTGCCACAGGCAATTGTGCATCCGGACCTTTCAGAAAACCACAGCAAACTACTTAATGTATTTATATTGCCTAGAAAATCACTACATTTAAAAAAAATGCTGGGTTAATGGCAATGTATAGGATATGCTACCAATTTGGTTAAGTCCTGCAGTTTTATGTGTTCACCATCACACATTTATTTCGGGAGTTCTTCCATAATGGGAAAGACCAGTGAGAAGATTTTACCTCATTCTTCAATTTACCCAGATTTATTGTCAGATGATATTTTTTCATGTGCGCTGGCTGGATGAAGAAAGAAAAGAAGAAATGATTGCTACAGTCTTCTTTTCCAGTCAGTTTCTATGCCTAAGCAAGTAAAGTTGAAGATGAATATTTCATGATAATGTCTCGACATGTCAAACACTGGTATTCTATATTTACCATTGTTTTCTCCTGCAGGTGGAACGCATGAAGTACAAGCACCATCAGTCAGTGCTCCAGCAATTGTAGTTCATCTTTGTCCAGACTCTGATAGTCCTTCAGGAGGTAAAAAAAAAATAATTTCCACCAGGAGGCCAGATTCTGAGTGAAGTTCTTCTAACATCATCAAATGACATTCATATTTATTCTACAGATCTACTATTGCAAAACACAGAACAGGCAAGGAGTTCTATATAAGACAACATATGGTGTATATTTTGTGATCTATAATTGTAGCAAACAGAATAGACACAGAGTTTTATATCGGACAACACATTTTATATATTTTGAATGTTTCAGCTATTTTAGGTTGTGATCATAATTGACATAGTCTGCTCACATACTTTCATATTCTGGTGTGTGGACAAACAAAATGATTTGTCTGTCATTTGATATGTTCAAATATGTCTCCTCACATGGAAGGTGGTATAGCATCACGAATATATCTGATGTGTATGTGAGAAATGATTGAGGGGGATAATGTAAACAGTGGGATTCATTCAGAGGATATAAGATTTGAAAATAATTAATCGTAGAAATCAATCTAACAGAAACCTCCTAATAATAACATAAGGAAATACACTGACAGTTTAGAAAAGAAATTCACCATTAGTGTGGGTGTATGGGAAATGATAATTTCAGTATGTTTGATGCAGTAAGGTTAACTGGCAGATAAGGGTATACCTTAATATAGCCAGCAATGTCAACCACCTCTTAAGCAACTCTTAGATGAGACAAAGGGAAATTAAGTGTGGAAAGTCATGGATGACAGGAACATAGCACATATTGCTTTGAGTATGTCTATATCTTTTTTCATTACTTTAATTGTAAAGCGTCACAGGAATGAATGACGATTTGTTTTCGGGTTATTACATTTGGTTGGTTGATATGTATATATTTTATATGTGTGTGTGTGCGTATATACATATTATATAGTGTGACAAATTAGAAATTAGAGTGTAGGTAACTTCTTCATTCCACCTTCTTCTTGGTTTACCTCTGTATTTTGCTGTTTCCATTTTAATGTAGTATGCTATTGCCCCTGGCCATTAAGGATTCATTCTCATTATGTGGCTGAACCATTTCATTCTTTGTTTTTAAATATATTTGACCGCAAATGTTATTCCAATAGTTCTTGTAATCTCTTCATTCCTCACATGATCGTTTCTTGTTCCATTTACTGCTTTTCTTAGACATCTCATTTCACACATAGTAAGCTTTCTCTCTTGTTCTTTAGTTAGTATACATGTCTGACATTCATACCACAATGTTGGTATGAAGATTGAATTTATGATTTGCCTTTTGGTTTCTATCAGGATAGATTTGTCTTTCAAAACTCGTGTAAGTAAATAATTTATGTAGTTGGCTTTTTGAATTCTTGTCTCGATCTCTCTGTCCATTCTTCCATCATCTGTATAAAATTCTTCCAAGATATTTAAATTATTACACTTTATCAATAATTTATCATTGATTTGTATATTGATTGTGTTTGGTTCTCTGCCTATAGACATCACTTCTGTTTTTTCTGTATTAATCTTCATATTGTGATTGATGCAGCTCTCATTGAGTAGGTTTATGTGATCTTGCAGCTTCACTTGAACTGTTCTAAGTATGTGAATTGGAAACATTATGAAGAGGCAGTGAATGGTTGGAGGTGGACAGACAGAGGTCGTGATACAACTGAGGAAAGAGTGTCAGGAATGGACTGATATCAGAACAGAGGTCTATCTATTTTCTAAACCCTTTATTGCCTTTCAGCATCAGGGGTAGAAGAGTTCTCTGGAGATGGCCCTCGTGTGTGCTGAGTATATTGTGGAATTTGTTGCCTCTTTTATTTCGGTGGTCCATTGTTTTCGAGGTCGGCCTCTAGGTCTGCCTTCACTGTTTCTTCGTAGCATACCTTGCTGTGGTATGCTTTCTGGTGGTAGTCTGCTGATGTGTGCAAACCATTTGATCTGTTGGCTCTTAATATACTCCAAGATTGGGGCGGTGCTGGTTCTTTGTCTAATGTCCTCATTTCTCACTCTGTCTCTTAGCGATATTCATAGGATTCTGTGTAAGCATGCCATTTTAGCTGTCAGAACAGAGGTGACTTTAAAAAAACTGTACTCAAACCCGCAAGACACAAGCATATACACACATGATTCAGTCAGTTGAGAAGTTACGGGCAGATCAAAATGCACTGCAACTGAAAAATTGTCACGTTTTTTGTTGCCTGCAAGAATGGCAGGAAAGGGCTTGAGAAATCATCTGCCTACTCCACTATCACATTAAGCAGTACTGACCTGGTCATGCACTGAACAACTTGGTTGTCCAAAGTATTACATGGATATACTGACCTGGCCATGCACTGAACAACTTGGTTGTCCAAAGTATTACATGAATACACTGACCTGGTCAACAACTTGGTTGTCCAAAGTATTACATGAATACACTGACCTGGTCAACAACTTGGTTGTCCAAAGTATTACATGAATTCACTGACCGGACCAACAACTTGGTTGTTCAGAGTATGACATGTTTCTCAGATCAATAAATGATCACAAATTCAACATTTCAACCAACGGGGCAGTATCATAAATAATACATTAGATAACATATACAGAAACAGCACTGTCTATGAACATGGCACTGTCTAGGAACATGGCACTGTCTAGGAACATGGCACTGTCTAGGAACATGATAATGTCCATGAACAGGACCTTGTTCATGAACATGATAATGCCCATTAAATATTTGAGGATGGAATTATTCCTGGGGTTTGGACGTAATTAATTTTAGGCTAAATTTTTTGACCACAACATGATTTAGGTGCAAGCTTCCTGATGACAAAGTATTAGCTATAGCAGGTCATATAAGGTATCAAAAGAAAGATAATTGAATGTGAAATCCATATACAATATAAAAATATAAGAATTGTAACAACAAAATACAAAAATGACATCACAAACAGGAATGTTAGATGCGAATACATTATTTTTACATATATTGTGTCCTACTCACCCTCAATTTTACTTGTCTTGAAATGTTGATATCCAATTTGACTAAAGTAGATTCCTTGACTGTCCGTTTAATGATCATAATCTGTTTATTTGAAATAAATCCTGCAACTGCCTAGTGTTTTATGCCATGTTTTTGTGTGCCATGTCCAATTTCAGAACCAAACAAAATATTGTGAAATTTAGGAAATACTTCCAAGTATTGGATTTCCAAAGTTGAACTTTATTCCACTCACTATTATCATTAGGTTTAACCTTATTTTCTGTATAACGTAATTAAAGATTATCATTTTTGTTACTAGGCCTATCTGGTTCTTCGAAACAATAGTAGTGGGAACAGTTTTAGAATTTATTAGGTCTTACCTATTAGGTCTAGGCCTATTTCTTTTCCGATTTTCAACAGTTGGTAATCTTCACTGTCAAAATCGAAAACACTGTTGTTTACAGATACATCACTTGAAATAATATCTTCAAAGATAAAACTCAAAGAATAATAAAGCCCGATGTTTGCTAAATGTTTGAGCTCTCTTACTAGTGAAAAATGAAGCCATTTTGCTCATTTCAGGAAAGCTGAACCTGCCTTGTTTGAATTTTAATTTGAAATAAATGTCACACACGTCTTATCACACAGTACCATGAGAGTTTCCTTTGGTTAGCCAGATTTCTAAAGTTTAAACAGCTAAATAAGTTAATACCAATTCATTTATGATCCAAAGGAAACAAATTTATATGGCATAACTGTAAGACTGGTACATCGTGGATACGTCCTGAATGGGGGTTCTATCTAGAATGATATATCATTTTTATAGGCGGAATGACAATGGCTATAAACATAATGCTTTATGACTACTCAAGTGAAAACAATGTGCACTATAAATAAAATATGTGCGATGTACTAGTATGGTAGGTGCTAGTTGGTATATGCTAGAACTCTTGAGAAGCTTTGGTCATCAATTGAAATGCAAACATCTTTTATTAAATGCCACCTAGATATGTCCACCATTACACAAATATATCTAGACATTGCCTGTACAAAATTTGATCAATAACTTGATGTTGAAGGTGTTGTTATAACTTGAATTGTGCATGTGAGAATGTACAACCTGATCAACTAATTTGTTTCTGTGGGAATTTGCCTCATTTCTCTCAGGCATGTCTCTATCTGTAGATGCAAATATACTTTCGTTACATAAGAACGTATGCCAACGGAAAATGTGGATGGTCCATGGTCACCTGTTTATATAAACAAACTTTGTATAAATGATATGTATATATATATGTTTAATGTTAATAGATGGTTCTGTACATGATTGAAATTTATGTTTATTTATGTTGTATTTCATGTTTTGAATATTTGCTGTAATGTTTCCCCCCACCTGCAGTTCACATAGTCCAGATTTGCAGAATATTTCATCCTGGCATTGCCTTCCTGTGTTGAGATATTAAGTTGCCTCTCACAAAACTAGATTTTTGTTGCCTGCATTTAAAAAAATCAATTTCCACCATTAGTTAGTCAACAATTTTTGATATTTATACAAGAATCTCTTAAGTCTTCATCTGTTGCCTTATACAAGTTGTTTACATAATGTGACCTTGATATTTGGTGTTTTCTGCAAATTGATGCTTTCTACAGAAAATCTTTGCCATTGTTTCTTTCTAAAATAGTATTTTGTATTCAATGCTGTCAACATATTTTGTTTGTGATGTATAAATATTGATCTGCTGGTCACATTTCTCACAGTATTTTTGTGATAGAACAGTTATTACAAACTTTAAACAGACTTCCAGTTGTAGTCAACAGTCAAGATAGTGGCCTACTTTAGGTAAATGTCCGTAGTCGTAACCTTCGATAACAGTTACCATGTTGCTCCGACATGCCAACGTTGTGCTTGAACTATTTACGGGCACGGCGTGGGTAGGCGGAACAACAAATAAAACTGTCGCAAGGGCCAGAGTTGTGCCCTGATGTCGACATCTGTTTCGGCGGCATTGGACTCGAAACACCATCGAGTCGAATGGCTGCTGGAACAGAGGGCGGAGCACTTATGGGAATGCTCCACGTGCTGTGAGGCCAGTTTTCTAATCAAGAAGGTAAATGTCCAATGTTTGCCAATAATATTAGACTGTGACCTACTTTATACAATTGCAAATGTTTACCAATAATAATAGGCTGTGACCTACTTTGGACAAATGTCCAATGTTTACTAAATAATAGGCTGTGACTTACTTTAGAAAATTTCTAATGTGTGTCAATAGTGTGTAGACTGATATTATTTGGACATATTTCCAATGTTTACCAATCATAATAAACTGTGACCTACATGAGACAAATTTCAAGTGTTTGTCAGCAATGTTTGGCTTGTGGCATGTGTTGGATATATGTTATTGTTTACTAACAATATCTAGACCTTGATCTCATTAATTGTATTTTTTTAAAAACCCAGTTAATACTGCGTAGGTAGATGATGCGTGTATCTGGTTAATAACTCAAAATTTTCCCAAATCATCTTTCACATCTAATTACAATTTTGTATCACTTTCAGAAAATATAATTTTTTTTGGCTGTTCATTCTCAAATTCTCACTGGATCTCTCTTTTGTTCTTTCAAGATTTTCCACAGAAGTGTAGAATATTCAACAGAAATGCATTGTTGGTTGCCGTTTTATTTGCGCCAATGACCAGATACATCGTATTTCTGCGTTAGTAACAGCAGTGAAAGTAGAGAGGGAAATGGATTAATTTGTATAGAAAGGAAAAAGACAAGGATGTTGTCTCTTCCCAAGTTTGTTTGACATCTAAGCAGAGAACATCATGACTTATAAATAAATGAGATTAGCTGATGAAACAATTTTATCAAGAAACACATTCAGGATCAGAATTTGTTCCGAATCTTAAGGACCCCATAAGCTGCACCCATGTATATACGTCATTAGGGGCCCGTCTGTACAAAAATGTACTCCTTTGCTGTGGTGTGATACTTGAGTACGAAACTTCACGATGTAAAGCTTACATGATGTAGAATTCCTACCACACGAAGCTAGGAATATGTCACAGTCTAAAGGTCACATTTCTTTACACATTACTATTACTATTCTAAGAAGGAGAATGTTGGCTTATTTTGTCTACGAATTTATGGAATGACTTTGCCCATTTTCTATGCCATATTTCACTATCAAATGTAGTACGTGGCATGGTAAGTGATAGTCATGGAAAGTAATATCTGCATGTTTTTGTTGTTGCTTTTGTGTGCTGTTATATTATAAGAATATTCATTTATTTATGTAATAACACAAAGTAATATGTGTCAGGTGCCACGTGTCGGCATGGACAATAATTAGGCCTATGTTGTATGTCGGTCTAGGCCTAATGTTGGACGGAAAGACATTGTATGTGATTTCTTCATGTTTTATTAGTTCTTTTCAGTCCATATTATATTAGTTTGAATATGAAACAATATATATACAACAGGAATAGGTAATTAGAAGGATTCTATCAGTGTTGCCACACATTGTTCAAGTATAGGTGCGTCAAATAATTTTTGCTATTTTTTTAATTATAGTTTTGAGATTCCCCCCTCCCCAATTTTCAACTTCACAACTTGCTCACAACTGTCATATCACACAAACAAGAAAAAAAAAACATAAATATATGCATTATTCACTCCTTTATTTACATGTGTAAAAATTATTTGGTATGTTTACAAATAAAAAAGTTACCGGTATTGCATTTAATCAAACACTCACCAAAAATAATGATCATTGTCAAAAAAGAATCCGGGCCCAGGGGTGAAATTGCATAAGTTTAATCTGATAATTTGGGGTCCTAAAGTTTAAACATAAAGAAAACACAATTCACGACAACAGATAAAGTCAGATTCTGACCAGTTCTCACAAGTATAATCATAAATTGTCGTCAGATCATCATCATGGCACTCCTGAGTTCATAGGTGCTTCGATCTCATATTCAGTATATCCTTCAGCATTTGGGTCACAGTCATGACAGCATAAAAACGTGTTTACAAATCTAACACGCGTTATTTTCTGTAATGGAGATTGAAATATATTTCCACGATGTAGAAAGCAGTGCAGAACAATAAGACTGAATAGTTCACTCTTTAAGGGTCTTCGCTGATGCTATGGTGTCCGTGCTGAAATCTTATTGGTCATGTCCTTTATGTTCATGTAGTGTTTGATGTGTATTTATGCCTAGAGTGCATGACCTGGAAGTGAAGCATGGTGTTGCAAGAAATGAGAGGCATATAAGAATCAGAAGAAGAGTTATCAACTAACACAGAATCGGAACAATCATTAAATTAAGTCGCACAAGTGTAATCATCAAATGAAGTTTCGCAATTATGATCATCAAATTAAATCAGATTAGAATTATTTTTAGATTATAACCATCAAATGAAATCGCACAAGTATAATCAGCAAATGAAATCACAACTATAATCATCAAATTAAATCTAACAATAATCATCAAATGAAATGGCACAAGTATAATGAGCAATTGAAATCTCACAACTGCATTGTGATCATAAAATTAAATATCACAACTACAGTCATTGTATGAAATCTCACAACTACAATCATCACATGACATATCACAACTAGAATCATCACATGACATCTCGCAACTACAATCATCACATGAAATCTTACAACTACAATCATCAAATTGTTATGTGTCATATTTGCCTTTTCTACAGACATTTTGTGTGCGTACATATGTCTGGACATTGATGTCAGCTTTGAGTTTTATATAGAATAAGAGGCTTTCAAAATGATAGTGTCACTTATTACGTCATTGTTAATTTCAGACTAACCTGACATGTTAAATACCATTATAACAACTTGGTCAGGCTGATAAATTTTGCTATATAAAGAATAAATATAATTGGGGATTTTGAATATTTTTGTTTTTTGTTAAAAAGATGCACTGTAGAGGGGTTCCACTGTATTTCTTAGCATGTACATAGTCTTTGTAGGTTCAGACCTGACTGGCAAGTGTACATTCTCAGAACATCCAGACCTGACTGACATGTACATTCTTTGCATGTTCAGACCTGACTAACATGTACATTCTCTGTAGGTTCAGACCTGACTGGCAAGTGTACATTCTCAGAACATCCAGACCTGACTGACATGTACATTCTTTGCATGTTCAGACCTGACTAACGTGTACATTCTCTGTAGGTTCAGACCTGACTGGCAAGTGTACATTCTCAGAACATCCAGACCTGACTGACATGTACATTCTCTGCAAGTTCAGACCTGACTGACGTGTACATCCTCTATAGGTCGGACCTGACTGACATATGAATGTAGAAATTCTAATCTAAAAATGTGTCAAGAGATATTTTTTAGAATTAGTTTCAACTCCAACTATCATAGCCTAGACACAATGGATTAGTTATTGTTTATTGATTATAAACCAACATTGCACTCTGGGTAGATCCATTGGTGCTCAGATTCCCCTTGGAGTTGATGAAGGGTATGCATACTGGTGGTTTCTGTGGCTCGTTGGTTAAATATGTTTCTCATTCCACTATGCAGTTTTCCAGTTTTACCAGACATGATGGAATATTTAGTTATCATAATCTAAAAAACACAATAAATTTTATGTGTCTGAAACAAAATAGTCAAACCTGCAGGTTGCCATAAAGTAGTGGAGAAATGGCATAAGTTTGCATTGTTTGCCTATATAATGGAGACACTTTCAAATATCATACTGCAGGGAATAGTTTAGGGTTGAAAGGGGGGGGGTAGAGGTGGCCAGATAAAATAATGGCTTTATAGTATCGAGTAATGGTCAGTGTGTGATGTTTTTTTACATTTATCTGTATGACCAAGATTAAGGATATTTGGCGGGCATTTGGTGCTGTCTCCAATGTGGCACCACTATAACCCTAACAGGTTATGGGATTTATTATTGTTATGAATACAATGAAATATTCAATTAACATAGCCTAAAACACAATGAAATATTTGTTGTATTTGAGAATTGTCAAGCTTTGTCTACTCATCTGAAACAGCTCGGACAGACAAGGTCTACAGCCCTGTCATGGAGCTGGTGACTACAGTACAGTTCATTGAAGAAATCCATATCAGTATCTGTCTGGAGAACAAGGAAGCGGGTCTCATGAGAAATTTTCATCACAATGTTTAGTGTGCCATTTCATAAGGTCTGAAGCATCTGACAATAAAGTTGATAATTTTTGTTTGTTTAAAGCTGATATTGTCAACCTCTTCAAGGATCAAAGTATTTTCATCTTTCTTTAAAGTTAATAATGTTATCTTGTTTCTTTAAAGTTAATATTTTCATTTTGAGTGTTCAATGTTGATATTTTAATTACATTTGTTTAAAGTTGATATTGTAAACCTATTTGTGTAAAGTTGATATTGTCATGTTTATTTGAAGTTGGTATGCCAACCTAATTGTTTCTTCTGCTTCTGCATTCACTTTCAAATAATCAGCTCTAGTATTCATGTGATTTGAGCCAGAAAGTGTAAAGTATGCTGTGCTGCTAGTTTACAGCAGAGATGTGATATTTTCAGATTAGACTTAGCACATCTAATTTCACCATGCTTTTATTTCAATGAGCATTCCTAGCCTGTGACAGCCATTTTATCTGGTGCCAGGCAATGAGCTTGTATATGCTGTGATGGCTTATCACTCACTGTGCACTTAGATGTTTCAGGCCAAAACATGTCACTGAGTGGTATTTTACAAGTAGAACGTATGCAGGGATTTGTACTTTGGTCAACTACATCTATCTCATACAGAATGTTCCAGTGTTAGTGAATTTGTCTCGTGTAGTTAGACAGCCCATTGCCCTGCATTCTCAGTTACTGACCCTTAACTTGACTATGACTTTGGTTCCAGTATAGGCAGTTTCTCAAACAGTAAAGTGGACTAGAGATGGTTCACTCTCAGAGCCCAGGTTTCATTCACTAACATTGTGAACACCTAGTTCAAATTTGAGCTTCTACCTACATTTCCTTTATGACCCATATGTTGGTATGATATTCTGTCTTTATCTTTCCACACAACCTACTGCCAGAAGAAAGCTGAAAACTTGTTCTCGAGCATGGACATTGCTTTTGTTGTGGTTTTGATTTTCTCACTTATTTGTGAACATGTTGCTGCCCTCTAGTACTATGCTACCTTTGCATGTACTTCGCATGGATGTGCTTTACATGCCCACAGACTTTCTCTGTTTTCGGCTTCGTGAGCTGTCGGACACGATAACCCTGCAGTCCATGCCAGTTGTTGTCTTGCACGATGATGCTGCAGTGTTTTGACAGTGGTGACTAAAAAATGCCATTCAGAGATATTGCTTGTCTTTTGCACACAATTCTCTTTCCACCTCGGTGTACTTCTTGGACATGATCCATAAAGCATTAGCCAAATTGCTTTCGAGCGGGCTTCAAAGTAATATTTTCAGGGTGCACCATGAGGAGGTACTTTTAGGGTCTTGGCTATCTGCTAACCTTGGGATTGCATGAGAGCAATGCATATCCCATTACATCACAATCTATTTATTTAAAGTTGATATTTTTAACCTATTTCTTCACAATTGATATTTTCAACTTATTTGTTAACAGTTTATATGTTCACCTTGTTTAGATTAGAAATCAATTTAGATTAGAGTAGTATGTTACTCTTGTCATTAGTCTTTTATTCATGTCAGTAGTCTGTTAGTTGTGTCAGTAGTCTGTTAGTAGTTGTGTCAGAAGTATCAATATAGTTTCTAGTTGTCTGTTAGGTCAGCAGTAAAGATGATAACATCAAACACAAACACGCATGTAGCTAGCTCATCAGTTTGAAACACTGATTGAAAAGCTGAGTAAATAACTCAAGATAAACCTTTAATTTCAAAAGACTATGTCAAGATTATACAGACAAGATTGATGTTGTCTGATGTTCTGATCAAATTACATTATTTGCTTTCATTTTAGAACTTCTTTTTCAAGTGAAAGTTTATTTAGCTATTGTACTGTCAGATGTCACCAGTCATACATGTAATATTGATGTGGTCATGCAGACCTTGCTATGATGTCTAAATGTGATAAAACTGCACAAGAAATCCAGGTTCAGGAGTCTAGGGAAACACATAAAAATGGTAAATAGTGAAGAGAAACGATGTGTATATCACAATTATCACAAACATAAATATAGTGGATTGCTTGTAACATATTACAAATACAAGCACATTACAGTACTTGTAACTTATTATAAACATAAGCACATTCCAGCACATGTAACATATTACAAACATAGGCACATTCCATTATGTGTAACTTCAACAAACATAGGCACATTCCTGCACTTGTAACTTATTACAAACAATAGCACATTTTAATACTTGTAATTTATTATAAACATATTCACATTTCAGTACTTGTAACTTATAACAAACATAAACATTGCCAGTACTCATAACTTATAACAAATATAAGCACATTCCAGTACTTGTGTAACTTATAACAAATATAAGCACATTCCAGCACTTGTAACATATTACAAACAGATATATCGTACAGTATTTGTAACTTATCACACTAATAAATATTTTATAGTATTTTATTAGAAAAGTAAATATTGCCCAGTACTGAAAGTTCCCAGAATAGTTGACTAGCGTTTGAATGAAAAGTGATGTTTTGGAGATTAGATGTTGGTAAGGACCTTGATGAAAGGACATGGCAGATACTCACATATAATCTTGAAGAGAAGATACAGATGTTTGTTTGTGTGTTGTACTAGTTGCATTGTCTCAGTTGAAAATGTAAATGATTGAACAACATACAAATTTCAAATTCTTTGTTTTGCTTGAGAAACCACCTTCAGAGACGCTAACTTTGCCTAATAAATCGTATGTAATATAACAATGAAGAAATCACAAGTATTTGTGTGGTGCAAGAAAAAAACCCAGAAAAATGGGGAACATACAGTTGTACTAGGCTGCATGGCAGTGCTCCGGCACATTGATTGATGTCTACTGTAAAGCATTACTTCGTACAGCACAATGTGATTACCTTGGAACAACATCCATATTCTCCCAACCTCGCACATTCTCCCAACCTCGCACCTACTAAGTTTTTCCTATTCCCTTGACTGAAAGGACAGTGATGCAGATGCTGTTATCACCGATGTGACAAGACAGCTGAGAGAGGTGTCAAAGAATGGGTTCCATGAATGCTTCCAGCAGCTGTATGCACATTGAAAAAAGTGTGTAGTTTCAGAAGTGAACTACTGTGAAGGAAATGTAGTGTAGATAATTAGTTACTTATTTCTATATAATCCACAAATTCTTTAACTTTTTTGAAGTTTCTTCATATATGTAATCTCTCACAAACACAGTTGTTATATGAGTGGTGTTGGTAACGTCCCATAAATGTAATGTGGTGTTGGTAACGTCCCATAAATGTAATGTGGTGTTGGTAACATCTCATAAGTGTTATGTGGTGTTGGTTACATCTCATAAGTGTTATATGGTGTTGGTAACATCTCATAAGTGTTATGTGGTGTTGGTTACATCTCATAAGTGTTATATGGTGTTGGTAACATCTTATAAGTGTTATGTGGTGTTGGTAACGTCCCATAAATGTAATGTGGTGTTGGTAACGTCCCATAAATGTAATGTGGTGTTGGTAACATCTCATAAGTGTTATGTGGTGTTGGTTACATCTCATAAGTGTTATATGGTGTTGGTAACATCTCATAAGTGTTATGTGGTGTTGGTTACATCTCATAAGTGTTATGTTGTGTTGGTAACGTCCCATAAATGTAATGTGGTGTTGGTAACGTCCCATAAATGTAATGTGGTGTTGGTGATGTCCCATAAATGTAATGTGGTGTTGGTAACATCGCATAAGTGTTATGTGGTGTTGGTTACATCTCATAAGTGTTATATGGTGTTGGTAACATCTCATAAGTGTTATGTGGTGTTGGTTACATCTCATAAGTGTTATATGGTGTTGGTAACATCTCATAAGTGTTATGTGGTGTTGTTAACGTATCATAAGTGTTATGTGGTGTTGGTGACCTCCCATAAGTGTTATGTGGTGTTGGTAACATCTCATAAGTGTTATGTGGTGTTGGTGACCTCCCATAAGTGTTATGTGGTGTTAGTAACATCTCATAAGTGTTATGTGGTGTTGGTAACATCTCATAAGTGTTATGTGGTGTTGGTAACGTCCCATAAGTGTTATGTGGTGTTGGTGACCTCCCATAAGTGTTATGTGGTGTTAGTAACATCTCATAAGTGTTATGTGGTGTTTGTAACATCTCATAAGTGTTATGTGGTGTTGGTGACCTCCCATAAGTGTTATGTGGTGTTGGTAACATCTCATAAGTGTTATGTGGTGTTGGTAACATCTCATAAGTGTTATGTGGTGTTGGTAACATCCCATAAGTGTTATGTGGTGTTGGTAACATCTCATAAGTGTTATGTGGTGTTGGTAACATCTCATAAGTGTTATGTGGTGTTGGTAACATCTCATAAGTGTTATGTGGTGTTGGTGACCTCCCATAAGTGTTATGTGGTGTTGGTAACATCTCATAAGTGTTATGTGGTGTTGGTAACATCTCATAAGCGTTATGTGGTGTTAGTAACATCTCATAAGTGTTATGTGGTGTTGGTAACGTCCCATAAATGTAATGTGGTATGAGAAACTATTCATGTGAGGTCAACCAATAAACAGGATGAAGTAACCTCTCATAGTAATGCACAATAGAGTGTAGTTTTGTGGTGTGTTTCTTTTGATAGGTAAAAAACGGTCCCAGCAGAACAGATGTTTGCATTGATTTGTTAGGATTTCTAAGAGCCAAGATTTAAAAAAGTTCTCATCTTGTAACAAATAAAAATATGGAAAGGCAACAAAGCTTATGCATGGGGGGGGGGGGGGTTTGTGCGTGGGTTAAACTCCTGCCCCCTCCCCATGTTTAGAAAAATAGAACGTGACGTTTAGTATTAGACACGTAAAAATAGAGGGTACACCCCACATTAACATTTGAACTAAAATTCAGCAACCCTCTCTATCTTCGTTCACCTTTACTTCATCAAAAGTGAAGTTAGAAATTTTCTATAATTGAAACATCCCCCTCCCAATCCTTAGCGAAGGCATACCTTGACAACATATAGGCTCTAAGACCTATTTGTATCGATAATAGATAAGCACTACAACAAAACTTCAGTCTGACAGAAAAAGCTTGGAAAAAATAGGATAATGCAGTTTTCTAATCACAGGATACACAGGATAATACACAAAAATCGACATTGCGACCAAAAGGCTTTTATCAAGAAAACAACGTAGCACACCATGTAAAGAACAGCACTGTTCACGATAAAGAGAGCATTCTTCTGTGTTCACTCTCAAACTCCTGCAAGTTAAGATGTAAACCTAGTCAAGGAATGCATTATGTCATGGTTTAAAGCTTTGTTGCGATGTCTTTGCGGTTGCGTCTGTGGGTCTCATCAATGGCTCACTAGACAAACCAACCATGTAACAGAAAACCTTAGTAGATGACATGCCTTTATATTGAGGTTATCTTCTTATAGAAGCTTTATGGCACGTCATCTATACACTCCCGTAGTCGTAGCATTCGATAACAGTTACCATGTTGTACTTACAGGCCGACGTTGTGCTTCAACTAGTTATGGGCACGGAGTGGGTGGGCGGAACAACAAAGAAACCTGTCGCAAGGACCAGAGTTGTGCCTTGATGTCGACGTCTGTTTCTGCAGCATTGGACTCGAAACACCATCGAGTCGAATAGCTGCTGGAACAGATGGAGGAGCACTTATGGAAATGCCCCACTTGTTGTGAGACCTGTTTCTAATCATGAATCAAGTTGCGATGTCCACCTTTTCACGTGACATACTTCAACATGGCTTCTGGTTAACTTTGACCATATTTGGGCTGAGACAGCCAACTCTACACCGTCACTTAGTCATTTCTTGCTATATACATGGAAGGTAAACAGTGTTGCTATTGTTTAATCCCCTTTTGGGCCTCGGCAATACATGGATGAAAAGAGCATTTTTTCCTTTTAGCTCTTTTATGTGAGCGTCGACTGTGCCATTCTTTACTCTACTGTTATGTTTTGTTCTTGATAAAGACCTTTGGGTCAAACTGTACATTTATTTGTGTTGTCTTGTTTTCAGCATTTAGCAAAACATCACTACCTTGTTTTCAGTGATTAGCAAAACTTCACTACCTTGTTTTCAGTATTTAGCAACACTTCACTACCTTGTTTTCAGTATTTAGTAAAACTTTATTACCTTGTTTTCAGTATTTAGCAAAACTTCACTACCTTGTTTTCAGTATTTAGCAAAACTTCACTACCTTGTTTTCAGTGATTAGCAAAACTTCACTACCTTGTTTTCAGTATTTAGTAAAACTTTATTACCTTGTTTTCAGTATTTAGCAAAACTTCACTACCTTGTTTTCAATTGTGTGTGTTGGTTTAAACACTATATGTTTATTTCTTCCTGTACTAACTGATATTTCAACGCTAAACGTTAATTTCTACCTGTACAGATCATTGTGTAACAGCAGACACTTATTTCTATCTGTACTGACATGTCTCAACACCAGATTATTTCTTGCTGCATTGACTGATGTCTCAACACCACACGGCTATTTCTTCTTGTGCTGACCGATGTATCAACACCAAACATCAATTTCTTCCTGTACTGACTGTTGTCTCTGGAAACTCATCTTCCAGAGTCTAACATTTCGATTAAGAATGTCTTCGTAGTCTTGTTCGCCGTCATCGGCTGCAAACAAGTCACGTGATTGGAAAAATTTGAGACGTTTGGCAGCTGCCTTTGGGGAGCTGGTTGTGATGCTATTTAAAGATGAATTCGACTCGTCCACTTCACTTGGTGCAGAGTCCATTTCACTCTCCTCGAAGGAGATCAGGGAATCTGAAATAGAATGCACACTCGAATGTTACAAGGCATACACTACATTTAATACACATCACAAAATATATCACAAAACGTGGGAATATTACTACTACACATCACAAAATATATCAAAAAACGTGGGAATATTACTACAATACATCACAAAATGTATCACAAAACGTTGGAATATTACTACAATACATCACAAAACGTGGGAATATTACTACAATACATCACAAAATGTGGGAATATTACTACAATACATCACAAAATCTATCACATAATATGATAATATTACTACTACACTTCACAAAATATATCACATAGCATGATAATATTACTCCTACACATCACAAAATATATCAAAAAACGTGGGAATATTACTACAATACATCACAAAATGTATCACAAAACGTTGGAATATTACTACAATACATCACAAAACGTGGGAATATTACTACAATACATCACAAAATGTGGGAATATTACTACAATACATCACAAAATCTATCACATAATATGATAATATTACTCCTACACATCACAAAATCTATCATATAACATGACACTATTACTACTACACATCACAAAATAACAAAATATATCACATAACATGATAATATTAATACTATTGTCTTTCCCCATGTGGTTTGTAATCCACTCTTGCCGTTAAGCAACACGATCCTGATATCTATAATCTCATATTCACAACACGATCCTGATATCTACAAGATAACATTCACTTCAACCCGGCCCTGATATCCTCCATCTTACATCACAGCAACGCGGTGCTGATATAAATAATATCACAATCACGCAGCCCTGATATCAACAATCTCACATTCACAACAACACGGCCCTGATGCCAATAATCTCACATTCACAACAACGTGGTCCTGATGCCAATAATCTCACATTCACAACATAGCCCTGCTATCAACAATCTCACATTCACAATAAGGCCCTGATGCTAACAATCTCACATTCACAACACAGCCCGTATATCAGCAAGCTCACATTCACTACAACGCGGTCCTATTGTCTATCCCCAAGTGGATGATGGTCAGAATATCCGCACTTGCCGCTAAGCTTAGGGGTGGTGACTGGGATCTTTAGATGTCTAAGGTCAGATGTGTCGCCTTGGCTGTTTTTAATCCATATTTGTTTAGGGTTGTCTTGATATTATCTATCGATCTTCTTCTAGGTCTTCCTCTGGCCTTGTATCCTGATCTTCTTATGTTATATGTTCTTGTCAGTAGCTGGTTATAATTCATTCTTATAAGGTGTCCACACCATTTTATATGTTTATTCTCGATATACTTTGCGCATGGTATTATACCGAGTCTTCTCCTGATTACGTAATTTCTTATTTTGTCTTGTTTTGGTCACTTTTACGGCTTTCCTTTTGTATTTGACATCAGATTTAAGTTTTATCCGAGCAAAATGTTGAAAAAAAACTGTTTATAATCTCTCTTGATTTCCATCTTGATCTTTGGGTTGAGCAGTAACAGTGATTGCTGGTATGTCACGATGTTTTCTTTTTTTAGCATCTTGTCTCAATTTCTCTAATTTTCCACTGTCTATGAATATATTTCCCAGGTATTTAAATTCAGAAGTGTATTTTCCTTTAGTTTTGTGTATTGTGTCAACACGTCCCTGATATGAACAATCTCACATTAACAACCATATATACCATCTTAACAACAACCAACAACTAGCAAACGCACAATGTGTCATGTGAATTACCTCTATAATCATCTTCAGTATTGGATCTAAAATTGTGAACAGAAACCTTCTTCTCGCTGCACTGTGAGGTGCGCTGTTTTGTCTCTCCACAGATCTGCATCGTCGATTAATCTTGTTATTCGGGTTCAAGATGGTCATAGATCTAGAAAATTTTGGCACATCTGCTCTATGGATACGTTGTATCGTCTGGCTAATGGTAATCAGCTGTTTCAGGAGGACCAGATTCATCCTTCTCATGTCCATCTGTGAAAAACATTAATCTGTCAGCGATGTAATCTGCAAGTAAGTTCCTGAGTAATCTCATCATTCACTCCGTTCTTTCACTGATAAAATTATTAGTCATTCGTCGATTCAAATATTCGGTGCAGCCCATAATTTCTTAATCTTTACGTGTCAGTCATTCACTACCAACAAATAAACTTATTTTTTTTAACGATAGTGAAAGACCGTATAAGTTGAAACCTTGATTTAGTAAGTTGTGTTAACTATAATTTAACCTTAGTACATGATATTTAGGAACAGATTCTGAGCTTTTAAGTGTTTTTTAGTTTATAGAATCATTTGTCTTAGACCTTCTTCGTGTGTTAAGAGGACTATCTACGTGGATTTCTGGGGGGAAAAGCAAGCTGAATTCCTCGTATGTTGCCGGGGCCTTGATTTACTTGACTTACCTTACTACATCACACGAATCGAGGTAGCTTCTCTCTCTCAATGGAGGCAGAACATTGTAATATTTTTCAATTGTGAAGTCTTTGACATAGATTGTTGTGAAATTAGTGTCCATGGGCTGAAGATCATCAGAAACAACAGAAGGGTACTGATTGGAAGACACAGGATTAGGGTCGTGATTGCCGAATATACTTGGAAAACCATATAGAAGCCAGTACGTGCCTTCGTTCTTGACCACGCCCATTATTATGGATATGTTCTTCACCTGACGTCAATGAAAACAGGTAGAAATTACCCCTATTACCTAATGTACATTGTAGTTCGTGGTGACTGGACTATCAGATCCACGACCGTCACTATTTTTTTTATCGTTGTAAAGTTATGATATAACTAAATTGGACTATCGACCGTGGATGAAAGCGTGTACCTCACCACAAGAGAGGCACTTTTACTTAAAGAACACTTTGCTGGCAAATTTCGACGATCGTCGAGTTTTTCGGTATGCAACCTTTAATGACCAATTTCGACGATTGTCAAACTTGCTATGATTCATCCAGGAATACGGCCGCCGTAGTGATATTGTTACTGAATATATCTCACCCAAGGCACTACATCATTCCAAAATGGCTGCTCCCATGAGTTACAACGTTTAGTGATATTTGGTGGCTAAAAGTTATTAAAATCTCATTGGTTTTGTGCAAGTTTACCTGTAAGATATAATCACCATAGCAGAAAATGTTTACGAACATTACAGCAGAGATTATTCTGATTCTTGGAACAAACCTGAAGCTGAAAGTGATGTTTCATGCAGCAGTTTCGATAGCCTGCCTAAAATCTAAAATATTAAATCAATGACCAGCTATGGAATGTCAGCATGGGCGACTGCAGCCAAGAGTAACATTCAAAAGATCTCAAAGATACAAAACCGCAATCTCATAATTATAACAGGAGGTATGAATACTACCCCCAATCACAGAAATGGAAACATGCACAGGTTTGCCATCAATGGAAGAAAGAAGAAATGAAAAAATCCTCACACAGTATAGTTCAAATGTTTAGAGAGTCATCAAATGAACCAAAGACTAAGCAGACCTTCAAAAGAGGTAGCTTTCTACACTCCCCTAAACAGCTCCAGAAATCACTCACAGATACAGACCTACAAAACCTAAAACCACTAAACAGTCACCTTTAACACATACCCAACATGGGACAGGAAAAACTTCCCAAGAATTATGGACAATATACCAAGCATTATTTCGAAAACAGAAACTACTATACAAGTACTAAAGGAGACAACTAAGAATCACATACAGAAAGCATACCCAAAGGATATATGGACACATGTATATACAGATGGATCAGCGAAAGAGGCAGTATTAGATGGAGGATCAGGAATATATATATAGTAACACCAGATGGAAAAGAAATAGAGAAATCCATACCCACAGGCAAACATTCCACAAATTTCAAAGCAGAAATGGAAGCCATAATAGAGGCAGCGAAAATGCTCATGAATTGCTTGCAGAATCACAACAGACATGTAGTATTTCTAACGGATGCAAAATCAGTATTGTAAGCAATGAAAGATCCAAAAAACACTAGCATGAATGAACTTATGGCCTGCTTACTACACCTCAGCAGTACCACCAAAGAAACAGTACTGCAGTGGATCCCAGGTCACTGGGGCATACCTGGAAATGAAAAAGCTGATCTCCTGGCAAGGAAAGGGAGATCACTGGAACAAATAGAAAATGATAATACATACTATGAAAGTAAGACTATGTTAAAAGCAGAATATAAGAAAAAGTGTAAGCAAATGCACCCAACTGCACAACCAAATGACCCCTACCACCAAATGTCATGCAAGGAACAAACCATCATTTTCAGACTACGAACTGGTCACAACAGACTGAGAAGTCACATGTTCCGAAAGCTGAAAATTGGTGAGACAGACATGTGGACTGAGCCCAGAGACTGCAGAACACATTCTTCATGTCTGTCAACTCTACCAAGAAGAGAGGGAGAAAATATGGCCTACTGAGACAGCACTGCTTACAGATTTGAGGTGTTCCATGGATGACCTGAAGCGAATCACACAATTCATTGAAGCTATTGGTGCTGTAACCTGATGTCTGACTGAAGAACGATGATGAAGAAGAAGATATTATAATTCGGACAATCACAGCATAAGCGATTCACGTGTTTTTGTAAATGTAAATAGCGTTGATATTGAAGGTAGACGTGGTAGAATTGGCCATGAAAGGACAAAACAATCATTGGGCATGGAGAAAGATTGCTAAAAAGTAACTTATTGAGCGTAATACTCTTGCTCCTAGTCCATAATGAATGAATTATGAATGCAATACAGAGTTATACAGGTTTATACAGACATTTGAGACATACTGAGTGAACAAGCAGTTTTCACGACAAGCACAGAGGGATTTCAGTCAGTGAATAGATATGGTTATTATGGTGAAAACAAATAATCTAGTTGAGCAGTGCTAAATTCCAAGATGTGGTCTTGGAACAGAACAGGTACAGTTGAGATCTCTGCTTTCATTGGCCTACATTGCAATGGAAATGTGTTGCAAACCAGCAGTTTCTGACAACTGGGGCAAGAACTATTGGTTAAACGTCACACCATATTCAAAAGTCATGAGTAGAAACAGATATCAACTGCATCACAGAAACCTACACTTCAATAATAATCTGGTTAGAATTCCAAGGGTACACCCTGCCTATGATCCCCTGTTCAAGATAAGACTTCTTCGTGGCATCATTTTGTCATCCTACATTCAACATTACACACCTGTCGTGAGTTGTCAATATACGAATCAATGGTACAGTTCAAAGGACGTATATATTTCAAGTAAAACCTACCATCCAAATCCACATAAAGCACACAATATTGCCTAAAAGTAGGACAAATATAGAAAATACATGAGAGGAGTTGACAACTTCAGCCAGTTGAGAGTGGGCTATCAATACCCACACAGATCCTGTAAATGGTATCTGTTATACCATTATACCACTTCCTAGTTGAAACTACACTGGTAAATGGACACATCATCTACCACAGTGTTAATCCTGCCCTGCTATCACTGCGAAGAAGTTCAGACACAATATCAGTCTTGCTCTTATAAAACAAGCTTGAAAAATGATATCAATTCCACAGCCTACTGTGTGTGATAGGCAAAGCTTGTTCTATAAGAACAAGACTGATATTCTGGCTGAACTTCCTTCGCTCAGAAGGGGTTTAATGTTCACTTGAAGTGTTAACATGCCTACTCCGCAGTGTTAATTTGTTCACTCAGACGTGCCATCATGTTCGTTTGTAGCCCAAATGTTATCATGCTCACAGCAAAGTGTTAACATTTTTCACTCAGAAGTGCTATCATGTTCACCAAAAAGTGTTAACAAGTTCTTTGCAGTGATAGAAGGATTGTCACTGGTGAATGATGTGTCCATTTAAAAGTGCAGTTTCAACTATGAAGTGCTATAATGGTAGATACCACTTATAGGATCTGTGTGGGTAGTGATAGCCTGCTCTAATTTGGCCAAAGTGGTCAATTTCTGTCATGTATTTGCTATATTTTTCACAGAATCTGCCCTGTTTTTAGAATACCCATCTGAAGCTGCTTCACAAACCTATAAGTTGTTTCAACAGAAGGCTGATCATTGTTTTTGCCAGTATATATAATTAATTGTAGGCAATATTGTGTGCTAGAATGAGCAAGCACAAATAGTTTAAGGAAGACTATTGTAATGCAGACATTGAGATCAAAATCCAAGGTATTGACTTTTCAAAATGGCAGGTGGTAGCTGTGTTATTTTGTTCAAGGAAGATTCAAAGTGAGATGTGTGTATTAAACTGCAGTGTATACCCAGGAGATTGAGGATGCCTTCCAAGAAAATAAACTGGTACTAGCAGCATGGATAGACCTCAGGAAAGCATTTGATAAGGTCTGGAAAGAAGGGCTCCTAAAGAAATTGCGAAATTGCAGGGTTAGCTCAAGAATGTACAAATGGGTAAAAACATACCTGCATAATAGAAGAGCCAGGGTACAATTAGATGGTCGCAAGAGCAAGAAAGTTCTACTACGTCATGGAGTCCCCCAGGGGGGAGTCCTGTCGCCCACACTTTTCTTGGTTTACATCAATGACCTAGTTGCTGAACTACCACACGGGATCAAAGTGGCAATGTATGCTGACGACCTGGTGATCTGGTGCACAGAAGAATATGCGACAGTGGCCACTAAACAAATACAAAGAGCTATCGATGCCCTAACCTTATGGGCTAATAGATGGTGCGTCAGCATTAACACAGATAAGTGCAGCACTACACTTTTTACCCTCTCACCAAAACAAAAAGCCGGTCATATCAAAATAGATGGAGAGCTCTTGAAAGAAGACAAACAACCCACATACCTCGGAGTTACTTTTGATGATAAACTGACATGGAAGCAGCACATAAATAAAACAACAAAAGCCAGGAGGAAGTTAGCTATCCTGAGAAAACTAAGTGGAACCACATGGGGAGCCAGTGGGAATATACTCAGTAAAATTACCAGCTAGGCATAAGACCACACCTGGAATATGGTTCAGCAGCATGGTGTCCTGCATCATACACCACATTACAAGATCTAGATAAAGTGCAAAACCAGGCACTTAGAATAATGTTGGGAGCAATGAAATCAACACCCATAGCAGAGATGCAGAAAATGGGAAGAATGCAAACACTTGGCGAACACAGAGACACAAAAGTACTAATTCAGGCAGAAAAGTTTCAGTGTATGCCAAGTCATCCAATGAAGGAAAGATTCCAAAATCTAGCAATGGGGCGACTGAAAAGAAGCAGCTTTATCCTTCAAGCTAAAATCTCCGCAGACAACTTACAGACCTACCTGAAGTTGACAGCCCCTTAAGGCCTGTACCAGAACAAACCCCGTGGAGTGAAAGGCATGGAATGCCAATATACATTCAGACCCATGTGAAAGGAATACTAAGCGAGGACGAACAGAACAGTGTGCAGCGAAGGACAGTCATCCTCAGTTTCCTGGATGAGGAATATCCACAAGATATATGGGTCAGAGTATACACAGATGGGTCAGCACAGAATGCCGTGAGGAATGGAGGTGCAGGTGTATATATAGAATATCCACACAAGCCTAGAGATACAATCAGAACACTGACAGGAAAATTCTGCAATAATTATGATGCAGAAATCCAGGCAATTAGTGTGGCAGCTAAAAAACTGCTGAACTCCATCTCTGACCTATAGCCTGTGGTATTCCTGACAGATGCAAGGTCAGTGCTTCAAGCTCTCCAGTCTGAAAAACTAACAGACTTGAAAAAACTACTTAGCGAATTGTCTTACCATTATAGGGTAACCATGCAGTGGATACCCTCTCACTCTGGAATACCAGGAAATGAAAAAGCAGACCAACTGGCTAAGGAAGGTGCTGCCGAAGACCAACCAGATATACCAATCACCTACCATCAGAAAAAACAGATGATCAAGTCAATAAGAAAGCCACAAACAACAACACAAGATGACTATCATATTATGAACAGACAAGAATAAGTTATAATTCTATGTCTCAGAACAGGACACAACCAACTCCGCAGTCACATGTATACAAAGTTCAAGATTGGCAACACAGCCATGTGTACATGTGGACAGGCAGCACAGAGTGCCAAACATATACTTCAAGAGTGTTCTGAGCATGAAACGCTGAGGCAGACATATTGGCCAGAGGAAACAACACTGGAATCAAAACTCTATGGGCCACTGTATGAACTACAAAAGACAGTGAGTTTTATTAAGGAGACAGAATTACAGATATAGACATGTTTCAAGTGAACGAAAGAAGAAGAAGAAGAGTGAACAAGCAGTTTTCACAACAAGCACAGAGGGATTTCAGTCAGTGAATAGATATGGTTATTATGGTGAAAACAAATAATCTAGTTGAGCAGTGCTAAATTCCAAGATGTGGTCTTTGAACAGAACAGGTACAGTTAAGATCTCTGCTTTCATTGGCCTACATTGCAATGGAAATGTGTTGCAAACCAGCAGTTTCTGACAACTTGGGCAAGAACTATTGGTTAAACGTCACACCATATTCAAAAGTCATGAGTAGAAACAGATATCAACTGCATCACAGAAACCTACACTTCAATAATAATCTGGTTAGAATTCCAAGGGTACACCCTGCCTATGATCCCCTGTTCAAGATAAGACTTCTTCATGGCATCATTTTGTCATCCTACATTCAACATTACACACCTGTCGTGAGTTGTCAATATACGAATCAATGGTACAGTTCAAAGGACGTATATATTTCAAGTAAAACCTACCATCCAAATCCACATAAAGCACACAATATTGCCTAAAAGTAGGACAAATATAGAAAATACATGAGAGGAGTTGACAACTTCAGCCAGTTGAGAGTGGGCTATCAATACCCACACAGATCCTGTAAATGGTATCTGTTATACCATTATACCACTTCCTAGTTGAAACTACACTGGTAAATGGACACATCATCTACCACAGTGTTAATCCTGCCCTGCTATCACTGCGAAGAAGTTCAGACACAATATCAGTCTTGCTCTTATAAAACAAGCTTGAAAAATGATATCAATTCCACAGCCTACTGTGTGTGATAGGCAAAGCTTGTTCTATAAGAACAAGACTGATATTCTGGCTGAACTTCCTTCGCTCAGAAGGGGTTTAATGTTCACTTGAAGTGTTAACATGCCTACTCCGCAGTGTTAATTTGTTCACTCAGACGTGCCATCATGTTCGTTTGTAGCCCAAATGTTATCATGCTCACAGCAAAGTGTTAACATTTTTCACTCAGAAGTGCTATCATGTTCACCAAAAAGTGTTAACAAGTTCTTTGCAGTGATAGAAGGATTGTCACTGGTGAATGATGTGTCCATTTAAAAGTGCAGTTTCAACTATGAAGTGCTATAATGGTAGATACCACTTATAGGATCTGTGTGGGTAGTGATAGCCTGCTCTAATTTGGCCAAAGTGGTCAATTTCTGTCATGTATTTGCTATATTTTTCACAGAATCTGCCCTGTTTTTAGAATACCCATCTGAAGCTGCTTCACAAACCTATAAGTTGTTTCAACAGAAGGCTGATCATTGTTTTTGCCAGTATATATAATTAATTGTAGGCAATATTGTGTGCTAGAATGAGCAAGCACAAATAGTTTAAGGAAGACTATTGTAATGCAGACATTGAGATCAAAATCCAAGGTATTGACTTTTCAAAATGGCAGGTGGTAGCTGTGTTATTTTGTTCAAGGAAGATTCAAAGTGAGATGTGTGTATTAAACTGCAGTGTATTCTAAGAAGTGAAAAGGAAAAAGAAAACAAGATTGTGTGAATTAATTATAAGATATTGTAGACAAATGTGATTAGAACTAGAAGTAACAATCATATTTCCTGATGAAACAGTTTTTCAGTGAAGAACATGCCCTCTGCGACTGGCTAGCCAGAGGTAGTGTAAGAGAAAGTACTAATAGAGATAGAGATGAGACGACCCCGGTTTAACACAGCTACGTGGAGTGTGTGCAGTCTAGGTGACATGACTATAAGCATCACCAGAAGAGATCGAATGGGAAATGAAGACATCAGAAAGAGAGTAACAACTATGTAAACAATGTATAGAGAGGCAACAAATGAACTGGTTAGGTTACCTTATGCGAATGAAACCATCACAACCAGCCATCAAGGCATACACCAGCAGAAAAAACTGCTACAATGCAAGAGGAAAACGAAGAACAAGATGGTAAGATTTAATTAGAGAGCTTGTTAAAAATAAAGGCCTAACCATGGCAAACACAGCAAAGATGGCCGAAGACAGAAAACTGACTCCTCATGATTGTTAACAACACTTGTGGAAAACACAACAAACCCATAACCCTTCAGGGAAGTGGGTGGGTGTCACTCTGAAAACATCAACTCAAACATTTCACCATGTCTCTCTGATATCAGTTCTTTGTTTGAGTGCGAAGAATCTTTAATCATGTCCAGTCTTTAATATTATCAATTCTTACTTTCCTCTGACCTCTTCTTCTTTTACCCTCAACTGTTCCCTGCAAGATATGGAAAGACAATGGTGCCTCAAATGTTACCATACCATAAGTTTGCAACATCTCCCCACTGCCATGAGATGTTCTTGTTGGCCTACAAGAGTATATATTTTGCTTCTCACATATATACATATATGTTGGTTTTATGTTCAGACAATAGATAAGTAGATCCACAGGGACAGAGAAGCCACAAAAAACTGTATTGTAAGGCAGGCATTGAGATGGAATCCACAGGGATAGAGAACGCAGAACAACTTTGGGAAGAATGTCACTGGAAACTCCCATTGATAATGTTATCACATGTACAGATTTGAAGAAAACAACTTAGCATAAAGTAGAGGGTAGAGAATTTATCCGTGATCTATGTTAATGCGACCTGTGTTCTTATGAAGGCCAGGAGATTGATTAATTGAATTTTGTCTAAAACACCGGTACTCAACAATATTTGGACCATGGCCACAATTTGTCAAATTTTGTATAGCCACCATCCTGGTTCCTCAATAAAATTATTGCCTTTCTGTACAAGTAACTACAACATTCTGTACAAGTTTCTTAAACATTTTTACACAAAACAAAACATACAATAAAACACAAAACTAAAGAAAACAAAACACAAATCAAAGCAAAAGAAAACAAAACATAAGAAAACAAAATACAACATAAAACAACAAAAAACAAAATAAAATGCAACAAAAAAAAAAACCAGAACATAAAACAAACCAGAACATAAAACAAAATATAAAAGAAAAGAAAACAATAAAAACAAAATCAAATATGAAACAAAGCAAAAAAGAAAAAACAACACAGAACAAAACATAAGAAAACGCAACATAATGCAACACAAAACTCAAAATAAAATACAACAAAACACAAGAAAACAAAACACAAACCAGAAAACAAAAGAAAAACAAAACACAATAGAAAGCAACACAAACAAAATACAAAACAAAGCAAAAAAGAAAAGAAAAGAAAACAAAACACAAATCACATAACAAGAAAACAATACACACAAAAAAAGAAAACACAATAAAAAAAAACAAAAAAAAAATATACGAAACTAAAGAAAACACAAAACAAAATACAAAATATTTAAAAAAAAACACAAATCACAAAGGAAAACACAAAAGAAAACACAAAACCAAATACATTAAAACACAAAATACAAGACACATTCAAAGCAAAACAGAATACAAAAAACAACAAAATGTCTTTCAGTCACATACATCTGAATTCAGTTAGACTGGGATGTTATGTCTTTCAGCCTGATACCTCCGAATTCATCATGAGTTTTAGCTCACTTTGACATTCTATGGAATGGAACATAGTCCATGGAGTCAAGTACACTACAATAACTGCCTTAGTACCCTCTTACAATGTGCATGGAACATAACAGTTTAGCTATTTTTTTTCAAACCCTTCTGGGTTGAGCAACACACGGGGCGTGGATGCATCACAAATTTTGGCTTCATTGAATATAATGATTTGATTATAACCACACACAAACATACAAATCGTGGTGTGTGTAATAATTGTTATAATGATTATTTATAATTCTTTGTATTCTTTGATATAAATAATCGCTATAATGATTATTTATCATTCTTTGATATAAATAATCGCTATAATGATTATTTATCATTCTTTGTATTCTTTGATATAAATAATCGCTATAATGATTATTTATCATTCTTTGTATTCTTTGATATAAATAATCGCTATAATGATTATTTATCATTCTTTGTATTCTTTGATATAAATAATCGCTATAAGGATTATTTATCATTCTTTGTATTCTTTGATATAAATAATCGCTATAAGGATTATTTCATCATTTTTTGCTATAAATAATCGCGTTAGAGATTATTTCATCATCATCGTCATCATCATATAGTTATTATCTTGTTGATTTGTTAACCTCATTATTTCTCACCACCAGGCTTCATATTAAACATTGTCCTTATTTTGACGTCACTATGGAAGCCAAACTCTACACAATCGTCAGAACTGTTACTGTATTCTGCGTTCTGGGGAATCGCCGATGGAACATTACTAGCTCAATCACAAGGTTAGAGATTAGTGATTAATATATGCAGTAGCTCAGATTTCCATTGCCACCGATATAGGATTCTCATAATGTTATAAACACAATCGAATCTATTCAGACTGAAAACTCACTGCATGATATTTGTTTATATATATAGGATGTCTATTTGTGAATATATATATATATAGGATGTCTATAAGGTCATCATGCACTCACATACATTGCTGGTAACACAACGTCACCTGATTTGTAGGTATTTAGTGCGACATAATTGATGAAACAACATTTATTTGAACAACACTACTACTCGTCTCAATGACGTATTGGGCAAAGTGGCTCACAGCACACTGAACTGATTTCTTCAGTAGATGTTTGAGTTTCTCAGTCTAGAATCTCTTGTGCACAGATTTTCTCACATCATTCGTATAACTACCTCCATTACACAACACTGAAGTGAAAGAATTCACTTCCCTTGAAAGCATCGAATAGGAAAAACACCAAAGAAATACAACCTAGATGCAACATCGCATACCAGATCTTGGGGCAGATGTCTCCTATTTTAAAAAACAAATATGTGAACATGAACACCAAAACTGCACTATATAAAACGATCATCATACCATCACTACGCTATCAATGTCAAACTTGGACACTAACAACAGAATCCAAAAGAAACTTGTTACAACAGAAATGAGTTGTCTACGTAGAATCCTCGGAGTAACAATAAGAGACATAATTAGAAACGAAAACATCAGAAGATTAACAGACACAATGCCAATCCTGGATTACATCAGAGGACAACAGATTCAGTAGTTTTCACATACTTTCAACGATTGGCACCAGACAGTCCCCCTCAAAAAGCATTACTATACAGACATGATAGGGCAGGGACAAACCTTGCAAATGATGAATGACAGACCTTGCATTTAGATGTCATAAAATGTTATCTTTATGTTTGTGACATTTAAGCATATCTAGATGTCATAAAATGTTATCTTTATGCTTGTTATGTGACATTTAAGCATATCTAGATGTCAATTCTAATGTAGATGATGGTGAAATTGTTTACCGCCTGTTTTACATGTTTTTATTTAAAACAATAAATTAAAGTAAATTGAGAGCACAGAAAACCTACTCTCACCAGCCAGCAGTGTTGCAGTATGGGTAGCTGCAGTTTTCTTCATAGAACAAGCTTATAAAGTATTGTCAAATATACTAGCAACCATTAAAAACGCATACAAAACGTGATTTGTTTTCATGCTTAAAATGGCTATATATGCAGGCGTTTATTCAACCCAGAAGGTGTGCAAGCAATACAGTTCATGCATCCTATTGTTTGCTGATGTGATGTTTCTTTCGCATTATTCGTGTTTCAAAACACTAAATTTGTAAAATAGTATGACTAGTAAAAGTCAAGACATGTTGAAATTTAATATAATAATGTGAAGTCAAATGTGTCAGGCCATTGCCGCTAATAAAACGATGGCAAACGCTTCTTCACTCTTTGGAATACATTAGGAATCTAGTAGGATCATTGTTATAAGACAGATTCAGCGGGATTTTGCAAACGAACGCTAACAAACTAAACAAACTTACACATATCAAAGCAACATTAAAAGATAATAACATTAACCTTCTCCGCGCCTATATTAACACCGGTCGACAAACAAACAAAATGGCGGTGCGCGCCGTTGGCGACACACCCCATCCAGCGAGATATCGTGAGATTTACACGTACCACATCCCGTGCACATAGCTGGGGACATGCACAATCAAAGCCGGTACATCCCCCACATCCGACATGATCGTTGTTGAGAATGGCTAGCTAGTTGGTACACGTTTAAGAGCAATTAATCTGACCACATCTGCACACTGGTACGATGCCATGATGGTGGATCGGTTTTATAGATCTTTATTTCATCGTATTTTGAATAAAATAACATTGAATCGTGGCTTGAATCATGAATTATTAGGTTATTTAGTTTCACAGAAGTGAATATACAGAATGCCGTGTTGGTTTGGGAACTTGTACGTTTGATATCAAATATGTTGAAGTGGCACAAAAAATGACTCTAGGCCTAAGCTTAAAGAACGATTTTACTGCAAATCTACATGTTTCATACAGTTCCCCCGGCTATATTTTGATAATTTCGCAGTGAAAGAACATAAATACAACAGATTTGTGTGTGATTTAGTTTATAGTGTTGCCAAAGAATTCGATAAGTAGGTAAGTTATTTTTTTACTAATTTTTTTCCTCTTTATTTGTTATAAAATATATTTTTTGTGTGAAAAACGTCTTTACCACTTTCTCATACGTCTGGTATCACACACACATGGACATAAATTACACCAATATGTGCATAATTCAATTCTTTATTTATATGTGCATATATTATTTAAATAACTCTAACAACCAAAAAATTATCACATTTTCAAAACAGTCACCATCAATAACGCACATTTTCAAATAAGAATCCAGTGGCAGGGAGACGTTTCGTATTTTTAATCTGGCTTGGTAGAGGTTAATATTAAAATCCGTAACTTGTCATTGTCGTAGGGGTGTCACATTGAGACATATGGTGCCGAAAGCGTCTCCGCTGTCCAGTTCTTAAGGTTATCCAGCAAAGTATTCTTTTTACTGCCTCGTCTTCATACACCCTCTACTGTGCCTTAAAGAAAATCTTTATTGAACTTAAATCTCATTGTCTTAACACTTCTGTGGATATAAACATACACAAAACAAGAAGCATAATAATCAGCAAAATCACAGAAGAATAGGAGCTAAACATAGAAATATATGGAGAGAAACTACAACAAGTAAAACATTATAAATATCTTGGACATACTCACAAATGATTCTGTTTGTTTCGTTCTGTTGTTATGCCCCCGAAATAGCATAAGCAAAATTGACGATGTGCTTCTTCTTCCCTATTCGACCGTTGAAATCACCCATGATGTATAACTTTTCTTTGTTGTTAATCTTGTTTGTTAATCCTAAGTTGACATATCTAGTACACTGTCTTTCATCTTATGTTGACATATCATCTAGTACACTGTCTTTCATCTTATGTTGACATATCATCTAGTACACTGTCTTTCATCTTATGTTGACATATCATCTAGTACAGTGTCTTTCATCTTATGTTGACATATCATCTAGTGTACTGTCTTTCATTATATGTTGACATATCATCTAGTACACTGTCTTTCATCTTATGTTGACATATCATCTAGTACACTGTCTTTCATTCTAAGTTAACATATCATCTAGTACACTGTCTTTCATCTTATGTTGACATATCTAGTACACTGTCTGTCATCTTATGTTGACATATCATCTAGTACACTGTCTTTCATCTTATGTTGACATATCTAGTGTACTGTATTTCATCTTTTGTTGACATATCATCTAGTAAACTGTCTGTCATCTTATGTTGACATATCATCTAGTACTGTCTTTCATCTTATGTTGACATATCATCTAGTACACTGTCTTTCATCTTATGTTGACATATCATCTAGTACACTGTCTTTCATCTTATGTTGACATATCATCTAGTGTACTGTCTTTCATTCTAAGTTGACATATCATCTAGTACACTGTCTTTCATCTTATGTTGACATATCATCTAGTACACTGTATTTCATCTTATGTTGACATATCATCTAGTACACTGTCTTTCATCTTATGTTGACATATCATCTAGTACACTGTCTTTTGTCTTATGTTGACATATCATCTAGTACACTGTCTTTCATCTTATGTTGACATATCATCTAGTACACTGTCTGTCATCTTATGTTGACATATCATCTAGTACACTGTCTTTCATCTTATCTTGACATATCATCTAGTACACTGTCTTTCATTTTATCTTGACATATCATCTAGTGTACTGTATTTCATCTTATGTTGACATATCATCTAGTAAACTGTCTGTCATCTTATGTTGACATATCATCTAGTACTGTCTTTCATCTTATGTTGACATATCATCTAGTACACTGTCTTTCATCTTATGTTGACATATCATCTAGTACACTGTCTTTCATCTTATGTTGACATATCATCTAGTGTACTGTCTTTCATTCTAAGTTGACATATCATCTAGTACACTGTTTTTCATCTTATGTTGACATATCATCTAGTACACTGTCTTTCATCTTATGTTGACATATCATCTAGTACACTGTCTGTCATCTTATGTTGACATATCATCTAGTACACTGTCTTTCATCTTATCTTGACATATCATCTAGTGTACTGTCTTTCATTTTATCTTGACATATCATCTAGTACACTGTCTTCTTTTTATCTCACGTTGACATAGCGTGTCACACATATGTTCTTAAATTTCGCATTGACAGAGTGTGTCACATAGTCTCTTGAATTGTTGTTTGTTCACAGAGTATATCGCATAGAGTTTCTTGAATTTTATTTTGTTTGCAGAACGTGTCGCATATAGTTTCATGAATTATTATTTGTTCACAGAGTGTGTCACATATAGTTTTTACATTACTAGTTGACAGAGTGTATCACATGTAGTCTCCTACATTTCACATTGATAGCATATCACATACAGTATTTTACATCTCACTTTGAAAGAGTGTGCCACATACAGTGTGTTATATGTCATGTTGACAGTGTGTCACATACAGTTTGTTACACCCCACATTGATAGTCTGTCACATGTAGTTTGTTTCATCCACGTAGACAATAGTGTGTCACATAGAGTTTGTTACATCCACGTTGACAGAGTGTCTCACATACAATATCTTAATCTCACGTTGACAGGGAATGTTTGTACTGATCTGTATATCTTTCAAATTGGATTCAGTGAATTCCTTATTGAAATAAATTCAAGAAATATTTCACTTATAACAGAAAATGTGGTGTGAAAAGGGAATGCAATGCTCTCGGTGGATCCAGGGTTAGCAGATAACCAAGATCCCAAATGTACCTCCCCGCGGTGCACCATGGAAACAGAAATACAGTGGCTCGTGCTGATTCTGGCTAAATCATTTGGGGATCGTGTCTGAGAATATTGAGGTAGCAGATGGATAGAGATTTGACTGTATAAGAGACAGATAATATCTCCGACACCAACAGCACATGCAGCGGCACTGTCGACATACAGTGACGCTAGTCAGTCCAGTCTGAACACTGAGGGGCGGCCAATGAAATAGGCACAAAAAGGTAGATGCATGGCGAGAGACAAATAGTTTTCATAGTGAGTACAATGAAAGGGTAGAACAGCACCAAAGGGCAGCGCGAACTGTAAACAGAAAGTGAAAAGTTCCCAGGAAAGGGGAACTACAAGCTCTGTTATCTCGAGACGAGCTTCTAGTTACTTGTGCTCCTTATAGGCAGAGACCCAGACCCAATCATGGGCGGCCGGCAAAGCAGGAAGGCCTCGCCTAACTCTAACATCGAGCCTTCCTATACCGGAAACAAGCTCGCGAAGAGAAAGGGTTTCATACCCGATGGGCTCAGGCAAAAAAGGGACAACGATTGTAGCCTTGGCCCAACTCTACTGTCAAGTTTTCCTATACCGGAAATACACTTACAGAGAGAAAGGGTTCAGTACCCGATGGGCTCAGGCGCTATTGGGACAAGAGCGCTGTGCTCTTAAACGCGTGGTGTAAGACTCAAACGTGGTCAAGGGGTTCACGATGTCGGTGAACGACACCTCGGATAAGAAGGCAAAAGAGCCAGGATCCAACTCTTCTGTTGAGTTCTTCCTCATACGGAACCAGAATCGCGGATGAGAAACGGTTCAGTACCCGATGGGCACAGGCACTGTACGCCCATTTACACGAGGCAAGTTCGTAGACAGTGGAACACCTCGTGCGAGATAGACGTAAACGACAATCGTCTAGGCGAAGAGTCACTACACACCCGCGTGCCCGGCGACAGATAGGCAGGGAAGTCTACTCGAATTAAAGGTATGACAAAAACGGATGTGCTGGACCTCGGACGTCCAGACCACAGAGTGGCCAACCGAGGTGCAAATAACACAGTTTTACTGTGGAACTTGCAGCACAATGTACTTCACGCTCCCTGGCGGAAATCACACAATATATTTATTGTGGTTATATGAGAGTGAACGCAGAAGAAGAAGCAGAAAATGTTGCTACATACAACCAAGAATCAAATTCTGGTTGGTCAAGTACGGAAAACCTGTTTACTTGTGTTGCAAAGCGATTCGGTGCTGCTAGAACAGACCTGGTTTAATTCCCGTCAGCTGTGAGAATTATTTTAATTTATCCTCATGCTTCCTACTTGAATCAGCTTTTAGAAGCAAGTTATAGAAAGGAGCCTGAAACATAATTCGCAAACATATGGCTGACTCTATGAGGAAAAACCAGGAAGCATAAACAACTTCTGATCATATTCCCTACACTTATGCTAATTACATTGTCTCTCTCGAGACCAGAGGTATGTCATTGTTAGCAAACAGAAATTGCCATGACCTTCTTATTTATTGGATCAATATTATTTATATATATATAACATATTCCCTATTTATATTTGCAGCACTGGTTACAAGATATGTCAGAGAAGAGAAGGACACAGCAATCACATCATTCAGAATCTGCCAAGGCATTGGACTTATCAGAAGTTTCTTTTCCTCCATTTTTTTCACAAAATCTGATGACGTCATTGTATATTGCTCTTGCTTTTCGTGATTGGATTCCTGGGACTGATCTTGGTAGCAAACGAAGTGGCAACCAAGGACAGAGATGGACAAAGTGAGATTATTCAAGGTTCACAAGTCAATAGCGAGATTTATGACAATGGTGTAGAATGTGGAATTGATAATGAGGCAGAAATTATTTGATGTCATCACATGTTGTTCTACTGTCAATATACATACATGTCATGTTTACTTCAAATGTTGAACATGATTGACACAAATGTTTGAAGAAAATAGTGCAATTTTCTGGATATTATATTGAGATCTTGCATGCTTGATGTAATAATCTTTAACTATAGTTGATCATACCACTATTTCTATTCGCCAAATGACATACTCTTCCATGCTCTATTGCTCTTCTTACACAACTGTGTCATCAACCATCATATGGTAGTGTTGGACTTATGGAATCCCATATTAGTTCTACAAGCCTTGTAAACTCAACGACATCATCCTTCATAAAGGTTCAATGACAATCACAAGAAAAGTGAAGTGGGTAATTTTAGAAGTTCATTTAGCCAGCAGGTCTTAAAACTCGATGGTCACGAAAGAGACATGTATACAATGTTCTCAAGTTTGAGTAACCAACAGGTCTTATATTCCGATGGTCATGAAAGACACCTGTATACAATGTTCTCAAGTTTGAGTATTATAATCCGATGGTCACGAAAGAAATACATATACAATGTTCTCAAGTTTTAGTAACCAACAGGTCTTATACTCCGATGGTCACGAAAGACACACGTATACAATGTTCTCAAGTTTTAGTAACCAACAGGTCTTATACTCCGATGGTCACGAAAGAAATACATATACAATGTTCTCAAGTTTTAGTAACCAACAGGTCTTATACTCCGGTGGTCACGAAAGAAACACATATACAATGTTCTCATGTTTGAGATTTTTGGTAGAAGTGTATTTCTTATACCTATATCGTGACTCTTGGCAATATATTGCTCAAGCCTTCTTAATGGCTCATTTGACTATTCCAGTAATTTTTATTGGTTGCTAGGAGTATACATTTATGTGACAGCCAATCAAATTAAAAGGAATACTTCAATGAATTATTTTAAAAGGTTTGATTTCATATTAGCTAGTAGGCCTTATATTGAAGATAATGTCTATATCTTGTAAAGCAGGACAAGTTATCTGCTGGTGTTCCACTGTCTTGCTGGTTTGTTGACAGTGTCAAAAGTTTGGGTTAATTTTTATATTTTAGACCTATTCTGTTTCGAGTAGTGTCCCGTTCGTAAAAGAAATATTTATGTTTGGTGTTTACGCTCAAGAAGTGTTCATGTCTTCTCGTCTAGATGGTGAATGCAGATGGTGGTAGTGCTGGCTGTGCTGTTGCCCATGTATTATAAGGCACTCCTTTTAAAATTGTTGTTGATAATTTGTTTACCATTTTCATATGACCTGATTTTTAATCTTACTTCATGAATCCCCTTCATATCTGCAAAGTAGGAAAGACAGAGGAAGAAAATAATTTGAAGAATAATTTAAATAAACTGCTATTTGCAGATGACTAAGTACTAGTAGCATCATCAGAAGAGCAAGAACAACAAAGACAGGTTACATAAACCATGACAAACTTTTAACATGAAGATAAATATAAAATAGATCAGAGTAATGAAGATATGAAGAACAGAAAGAAACATCAATATACTGTGTGTGTGTGTATATATATATATATATATATATATATATATATATATATATATATATATATATATATATAAATATATATATATATATATATATAAATATATATATATATATATATATATATATATATATATATATATATATATATATATTGGACACAACAGACTTAAACAAGTGACAGAATTCACATACCTAGGAAGTAATATAACAACAGACGGCAAGAGCAGCAAAGAAATACACAATAGATGTACTAAATTATAACAAGCCCTAGGGCAAATGACACCATTCTTCAGAAGCAAAAATGTAGATCTCAACACCAAAATAACACTATTCAACACGATTATTATGCCAACTTTATGTTACCAAAGCCAAACATTCACAACGACACCACAAGATACACATAAACTTCTGATAGCTGAAATGGCATGCTTACGTAGAATCCTAGAAATATCGCTAAGAGACAGAATAAGGATATTAGACAAAAAACCGGCACCACCCCAATCTTAGAATATATTAAGAGACAACAGATCAATTGGTTTGCATACATCAGCAGACTACCATCAGACAGAATACCATAGCAAGCTATGACACACAGATACTGAGAAGTCATTTCTAGATGCAGACCATGATAAAGATGGACCTCCGAAATAAAATAGGCAACAAATTCCACAATATATTCAGCATGCAAGAGGGCCGTCTCCAGAAAACTCTTCTACTCATGGCGCTGAAAGGCAACAAAGGGTTTAGCGAATAGATAGATAGATAGATAGAAGCCCCTAGTTTTGTTTACTTTTCTACGTCTTCATTGAAGGGTATATCAACATGCACAAGTATACACTGCATGTTAATGATATATCAACATGTCCAGGTATACACTGCATGTTAAAATCTTGATTGTAAGCATTCTTCGCATAAGACTGTTAATGTGTTTGTTTTACTATTGTGGACTGCCATCAGTGATGTAACTGTTTGTTTTACTACTGTGGACTGCCATCAGTGATGTTACTGTTTGTTTTACTACTGTGGACTGCCATCATTGATGTAACTGTTTGTTTTACTACTATGGACTGCCATCAGTGATGTAACTTTGTTTTACTAATGTGGACTGCCATCAGTGATGTAACTTTGTTTTGCTACTGTGGACTGCCATCAGTGATGTAACTGTTTGTTTTACTACTGTGGACTGCCATCAGTGATGTTACTGTTTGTTTTACTACTGTGGACTGCCATCATTGATGTACCGGTAACTGTTTGTTTTACTACTATGGACTGCCATCAGTGATGTAACTTTGTTTTACTACTGTGGACTGCCATCAGTGATGTAACTGTTTGTTTTACTACTGTGGACTGCCATCAGTGATGTAACTGTTTGTTTTACTACTGTGGACTGCCATCAGTGATGTTACTGTTTGTTTTACTACTGTGGACTGCCATCATTGATGTAACTGTTTGTTTTACTACTATGGACTGCCATCAGTGATGTAACTTTGTTTTACTAATGTGGACTGCCATCAGTGATGTAACTTTGTTTTGCTACTGTGGACTGCCATCAGTGATGTAACTGTTTGTTTTACTACTGTGGACTGCCATCAGTGATGTTACTGTTTGTTTTACTACTGTGGACTGCCATCATTGATGTACCGGTAACTGTTTGTTTTACTACTATGGACTGCCATCAGTGATGTAACTTTGTTTTACTACTGTGGACTGCCATCAGTGATGTAACTGTTTGTTTTACTACTGTGGACTGCCATCAGTGATGTAACTTTGTTTTGCTACTGTGGACTGCCATCAGTGATGTAGCTGTTTGTTTTACAACTGTGAACTGCCATCAGTGATGTAACTGTTTGTTTTACAACTGTGGACTGCCATCAGTGATGTAACTGTTTGTTTTACAACTGTGAACTGCCATCAGTGATGTAACTGTTTGTTGTACTACTGTGAACTGCCATCAGTGATGTAACTGTTTGTTTTACTAATGTGGACTGCCATCTGTGATGTAACTGTTTGTTTTACTAATGTGGACTGCCATCTGTGATGTAACTGTTTGTTTTACTAATGTGAACTGCCATCTGTGATGTAACTATTTGTTTTACTACTGTGGACTGCCATCAGTGATGTAACTGTTTGTTTTACTACTGTGAACTGCCATCAGTGATGTAACTGTTTGTTTTACTACTGTGGACTGCCATCAGTGATGTAACTGTTTGTTTTACTACTGTGGACTGCCATCAGTGATGTAACTGTCTGTTTTACTAATGTGAACTGCCAACTGTTTTACTACTGTGAACTGCCAACTGTTTTACTACTGTGAACTGCCATCACATGTAACTGTTTGTAATACTAATGTGAACTGCCATCAGTGATGTAACTGTTTGTTTTACTACTGTGGACTGCCATCAGTGATGTAACTGTTTGTTTTACTACTGTGTACTGCCATCAGTGATGTAACTGTTTGTTTTACTACTGTGTACTGCCATCAGTGATGTAACTGTTTGTTTTACTACTGTGTACTGCCATCAGTGATGTAACTGTTTGTTTGATCCTCGCTTGTGAGCAAGTTAGTTAGTCGGATCATCGCCACTGCACTCCGGACAAGTTCATAGCTGCTCAGATCTCCCCTTCAGTGTATCCGTTATTACACGTTGATTGACCATCATTCTTCCTCACCCATGAAACCACTTATTACAGATAAGAGCAAAATCTTGGTTAACAGGAGAGACACAGAAAACCATACTAACATCATGATGAATGGAGATAATCTTGAGGTGGTGAATACCTCAATAGAGTATTACTCGGATAGAGTTAAATTTGTTTTTACCTTTCATCCCCATAACTCTTCTGTCCCACACATCATGTTTAAACATTATTCCTTTCTCCAGTCTCATTCTTACACACGTGCCACTTTCCAGGACTACCTTTGGTGGCTTATAGGCGTGACAAAAATCTGAAGGACATCTTGATCCACATCTTAGGTCTTCTGTTCCCGACTAATTTGGTACTGCTCGTTGCTCCATTTACACCATTTACGTCATCCTTTTGTTTGTTTTGTTTCCACCTATATTTACGTTTTTTATGTAGTTCCTGTCCTTCCGGCATTTCACTTCCATATTTCGGTTGGACACGTTTGTGTGGTGTGGTCATTTCTATTTGTCGTCTTTTGATGTTTTGCACGTATCTTTATAAAGACCTTTTGGTTGAAATGTTGATTATGTCATATATATGGTTATTTGTATAATTTGAGCTTGTTTTCCGTTGTGTGTATTATTTCATGTGAGCTTCCGATAGTGATAGTCTGTTAGTCGTTGCGCAGTTCAACTTCATCACATTTTTCTACGTAATTACTATTGTGAAATAATTAGCGCATTTGAAATGGTTGCTGATCCAGAAATTAGTATGTTTTGTACTGGCATTATATTGCTGGGCAGTCTGTGGATTTTCGTCCCACCCCGGGCCAGAGCCAGAGAAAAACTATCACACTACTAGGAAGGTAGGTTTCAACCTATGAGCTGCTCCGAGCCACTGCAGCCAAGATAGGGTTCACTGTGCTCACTCCCCACCACCAATTGACTACTGGTTATGCCGAACAAATCTATTGCTCCAGGCATGCAACCAAATATTCAAGTCAAAAGGATCGTCACGTCCTGAGTCAGTGTGCATCTATGATGGGCCTCACCCATAGGAAAAACAGTGCTGTCAGTTTCCTCCTCTCCACCGCTGCGCAGCAAATCTCTAGCTCTCTCCCAACCACAGAGGGTGTATACATAAATAAAGAAAAAGAAAACAACATGGCATAAAATACATTGTAACAAAAAATTAAAAGTATGAGAGGCATAATTGTATAGATGACATCAATATAACGGCATGTCATCTACTTAGGTTTTTCTGTTGCATGGGTGGTTTGTCTAATGGGCCATTGGTGAGACCCACAGACGCAAACCATGCGTAGCGCATTTGAAATAGAACGTACAATATTGGCACATTTCACATAAAGTGCGAGAAATTATGCACAGCAAAATTATTGGGAAATGACTGGTGCAGATGAACTAGTGTGTGAAATAATTGGTTCATTTGAACAAGAGTGGGAAATAAAGGAAGCATTTGAATAAGAGTGTGAATTAAAGGAAGCATTTGAATAAGAGTGAATTAAAGGAAGCATTTGAATAAGAATGTGAAATAAAGGAAGCATTTGAATAAGAGTGTGAAATAAAGGAAGAATTTGAATAGGAGTGAAATAAAGGAAGCATTTGAATAAGAGTGTGAATTAAAGGAAGCATTTGAACAAGAGTGAAATAAAGGAAGCATTTGAATAAGAGTGTGAAATAAAGGAAGCATTTGAATAAGAGTGTGAAATAAAGGAAGAATTTGAATAGGAGTGAAATAATTGGTGCATTTTAAGTAGATTGTCATATAGTTGCTGCATATAAACTATTGCGAAATAATTGGCACATTTAAACTCCAGTGTGATATAATTGGCACATTAAATGAAAATGGCTTGTCACACTGGATTAGAGTAACTAAGAGCATGTATATTATATATATATATATATCTATATAGTTATATAACATGGTTTTTTTTGACAGAATCCTATCCTGTACTGGTTCACGCACAAAGGCTTCAAGTCATTTGTGATGAAGCTCATGTATTATATATATTTATATATGTGTATGTATGTATATATATATGTATGTGTGTATATGTATATATGTGTGTATGTATGTATGGATATATGTACATAGGTAAGACTATGTAGGTGTATATGTATATAGGTGGGCATGCGCATATGTATGAGTATGTAGACCCAATTGTGTGTGTACATATATATATATATTGTATGCATATAGTTATAGAACTGAGAATTCAAAACTTTATATATGTATGATTATATATGCTTTTTGGAAAAAAATAAAAATTAAAAAATCCACAGGTAACGCCAGCAGACAAGCAACACAGCCTATAGTCAACAACCAACCAAGACAGGAACAACACAGAGATGACACAACACAACAAAGGGCACCGACCAGACAGAATAAAGTCCTTATAAGGGCTACCAACTTCATTTCATATTAAAAAAAAAAAAATCTTTCTCCACAGGTACAATCAGCAGCCGATACTGCACAACCAATGTCAGCCTAGACAACTACAGACAACTTGTGATCCAGACCCACTCAGCGAATGAACAACACAGGAAATAGATGAAAAGAACTCCAACCAAATCAATAGAAAGTCCTTTTAGGGACTACCACCTTATAACCCAGACCGACACAGCGAAGGAACAACACAGCAAATAGCAGAAGAAAGAGTTCCAACCAATTCAACACAAAGTCCTTTTAAGGACTACCACCTTATAGTCTCATCAATACTGGAGACAGGCAGAGCCACGCCATAGTCCATATAAGGACTGCCGCTAGGAGGCCCAACAGCGAACCCGGCTAACAGAGCCACATCCTAGCAACAACCAGGCAGACAAGCCAAAAAACTACAGGTCCCCAACCGCCTGATATAACCAACATGGACACCAGTCCTAGGTTGAAAGTGGCGGGCCTCGACCAAATTAGGCATAAACCCCTACTTAACAAACAATCTTCTTCGGCGATCATCACTCAGTCAGGTTGGGACTTCGGATTCTATGATATAGGCTGCTGTCTGTTTTAGAGTGTCCACTGTGCCCTACAGTTTCTCTTCAACACTGATTGGGGTGGGCCATGTCTTGGGGGGAAAATGATACTGACTAGTTGTATGGGCCTTGGTTTCGCTTGTCCTATAGTTGGTGCCTTTTGTATCAGTTTCTTTGCATTTGCTGAGAAGTTGCTCCTCTCCAGCCTGCTTTTGCCATAGCTATTAATTCTTTGGTGCATAGGATGATTCAGGAGTCTCTTGTATTTTTCTGCTTGTTGAACTACTTTCATGTCTCTTCAATCTTCCATTGACTGAAGGCCAGTTATTGTTTCTAATGTATTTATGGGTGTAGATTTCATAGATGCAGTGATAATACGTGTAGCTTGATTCTGGGTTTTGTTTATTTAGGTTGAATTGCGTTGTAGATGCTGTGGCCCAGGCTGCGATGCCATATTCTAGTACTGGCCTAACTCTACCATTAATGAAAAGAAAACCACACGCACAATATTCACACTATCCAACAAGGTACAGAAATCAACACTAAAAATAAACAATCACGTTCTCCCACTAGAGCAGAACCCAACATACCTCGGAATTACCCTTGACTCTAGAATGACATGGACAAAACCGACAGAAAATGCAGAGAAACGAGCCAGAAATAGAATGGCAATAATGAAAAAGTTAGCTGATTCTAGGTTTTGTTTATTTTGTTGAATTGCGTTTTAGATGCTGTGGCACAGGCTGCGATGCCATACTCTAGTACTGGCCTAACTCTACCTGTGTATAGCCTTTTCAAGATTTTGCAGTCCGCTCCCCAGTTTTTGCCTCCTAACTTTTTCATTATTGCCATTCTATTTCTGGCTCGTTTGTGTGTGTTGTTTTCTTTTCATTAATGGTAAGCAACCATTTCTTGGTCCAGCTTTCTAGTTTGTGCAGTTCCCCTTGCATTCTATTTTTTGCAACTGCTATTGTCACCCCTCCTGTCCACAAGGCCAGGTCATCTGCATACATTGCAGAGTGTACCCCAGTTGGTATGCCCTCCATAATATCATTTATACAAGTAAATATAAGTAGGAAGCCAGAGGATAATTTTTAAAAATTCCTGAGACTAACGGGAATTGAACCAGTCCGTTCAACGGCACCAAATCGCCTTGCAACTATTGAACACGCGTTCTTCCGTACTTGACTAACCGCATCTCCAAAAAAAAAAAAAAAAAAGATGCGATTACATCAAGCCTTTCAAACCGTGCACACAAAGTCACCAGAACGGACCGATCGAGACAGACTATTACAACAAACATCCCGTACTGGTATTGAAATATTCTCAGTAACAACAAACATATAACATAATATCCGTATTAGTTATACAAAGGCCGATAGGTCTTCTTGTAAACATGGATAACATATAAACAATACAATTTTGCTTCGAATAATTGTTTATACAAGTAAATATAAGTAGGAAGCCAGAGGACAATTTTTAAAAATTCCTGAGACTGACGGGAATTGAACCAGTCCGTTCAACGGCACCAAAATATGTTTGTTGTTACTGAGGATATTTCAATACCAGTACGGGATGTTTGTTGTTGTAATAGTCCTTGTCTCGTTCGGTCCGTTCTGGTGACTTTGTGTGCACGGTTTGAAAGGCTTGATAAAATCGCACCTTTTTTTGGAGAAGCGGTTAGTCAAGTACGGAAGAGTTCAAGTATGTTCAATAGTTGCTAGGCGATTTGGTGCCGTTGAACGGACTGGTTCAATTACCGTTAGTCTCAGGAATGTTTAATATCATTTATGTAAATTAAGAAGAGTGTAGGGGATAGTACACCTTGCGGGACACCTTGTTCTAGTATTCTCTTCCTGCTACGTTTTCCCTGTACTTGCACTCTAGCTGTTCTTTTTTCCATGTAGTTGCATATCCATTTATATGTATCCTCTGATTTCTAGTCTAAGGAGCTTGTTCTTGAGTCCGTCTTTCCAAATTTTGTCAAATGCCTTCTCCATGTCAACCCACACTGCAAGCGTGTTTTTTTTTCTTGGTATGCGTCTTCAATCTCTTGAACTATATAGGCGACCTGGTCTTCTGTTGATCTGTGTTGTCAGAAGCTGCTCTGTTGTGCTGCTATGAGTTGTTTTCCTTCCAAGTGCCACATGAGTCTTCTGTTGATCATTTTCTCCATTAATTTGCCCATACAGCTGAGGAGACTGACAGGTCTATAACTACTTGGGTCGAGTTTGTCTTTGCCTTGCTTTAAAATGGGTACCATGATAGCTTCTTTCCATGCGGTGGGCACCTGTCCTGTTCTCCAGCTGGTATTTACTATGTTTAGAAGTTTGCCCTAGGCCCCAGTTTCATAAGCATCTCATTGGTAACCCCATCTTTACCTGGTGACTTCTTCTAGCCCAGTTTCCGTAAATTTTGCCAACATTTGCTCTTCTATCACCATAGGCATATTCTTTAGTCCATGGATTTCATTCTTGACTTCTTTTTTTCTTCCTTTTTGTATGTTTATCTGGCTCACAGTTGCATAATTTTTAATGAAAATGTTTGCTGCTGCTTTTTCCGTGTGCATTTTGTTATTATATTCAAGTGTTATTGGACGTCGGCTACTGTTTTCATCACTCAATGCCTTGGCAAGTTTCCAGAGTTTGTTTCCATCTTTGTCCATGTTAAGGCTCTCGGTTTTTTCGATCCATCTCCTCCTTGCTGATGTTTTTACCTCTCTCTTGTATTTAGCTGAGGCTGCTTTGAGAGCTATATTGCTTTCTGTACTCTGCTCTGTTTCTGCTAATTCTCTGGCCATATTCAGGTCTTCTTCAAGCTTTTGTATTTCTGTGGACCAGTACGGTTTGTAGTTTTTTCTTGCCCCTCTTGGTATTGCTTCTTTTGCTGCCCTAAGTATTGCCTCAGTTAGCTTTTCCGTCATGTTCTTTATTTTTTTTGGATGGGTGTTGATAGGCTCACTATATGCGTCTGAGAGTTTTGAAAATTTGTCCCAGTCTGCTCTCTTATAGTTCCAGCGGGGAAGAGGTTTCTGCTCTTCCTGTGTGTAGTTAAGGTTGATAGTGAGTTTTATTGGTTTGTTGTCACTGTCCTCTAGCTGGTTCATATCTATTGTACATATTTTATGGGATAAATCGCCAGTGGCAAACGCTAAATCTGGGGTTGATGTTGATTTCCATCTCCTTGAGTAGAAAGTTGGGGGATCATCCTGTGCATTCAACAGAAATAGATTGTTATCGATTTCCCATTCTTCCACTTCTCCTCTTGAGTCAGGTTGCTGGTAAAGTCACCCACTACAATACAGTGTGTGTCTGTAATATCCATTGTTTCTAATTTAAGGTCTCTTCCTACTGGACTATATGTTATAAATTCTGATGGGCTGGTTGTCTATGTACACATCTGTTCCTATAATCTCTGATTCTCCTATTGTATTTATTTCTATCTGCTTTGTTGGAATGGTGTTGCATATCAGTGTAAGTAACCCTCCCTTATGGCCTTCTCTGTCCTCTCTGAATGTTTGGTAGCCCCTGATAGAGAATCTATGGTTTAGGTTAAGATGGATTTCTTGTATGCAAGCCACATCAATCTTGTCGTTATCCAGTCTAGCTTTTAGTGCCTGTTTTTTGTGTGGTAAATGCCTTCCGCATTGCAATGCAGTATGTTTAGTCCTTTTGTCTGTCGTGTGGTTTGACCAGTCATATTTTCCCGCTGTTCCCATTTCCTGGGCTTCCAAAATGGGCCATGGTGACCACCAGTAGCTTGGGGTGGGCCCCTTCGAGGCATGGGATCCGGCACTCTACCTTCCTGGTGGGACTCCTCAGGCAGAGCACCATATCTAGAATCCATTGTCTCAATCTGCACGAGTGTATATGAGGTACGTTGTACTTTGTTATGCGCCATAACAAACAATCAATTAAACATGACCTTGTCAGCGGCAGGCCAAATCGTCCAGAATCTCGAGGAGTTCAGTACGATAATAAAGAACGCTACCTTCTGGAAAGAATATGTCACGTGAAGTATATCTTGGCACTGGTATCTCAAGGTCACAACTGTAATGACGGTTCTTATAATATTTCATTGGGGATTATAATCCTACTTCAGGGTTGCCACACAGTTGAAATTGAACATAGTCACATTTCACCTAAAATATGTCCAAAAAACCAAACTCTTAACTCATAGTACATTTTAAAATTGAAATTTTTTTTTACAAAAACATAAATGTTATTGGCAGCGTTGTTTAAACATGGCTAAATGTTTGAGATTTTTATCTAAATAGCTAAATTCTCTTTCACTTTTTGCCTGTCCGTTGCCAAACATCCTCACTTTTTGCTTGTTCTTTGCCGAACGATCTTCCTACGTAACAGATGTGAGCGCATTTTTTATGTTATCAGAATGTCAAGTTAACATGGTTCATGAATGTGGCATGTCCTTCGCAGAACATTGTACCCATTATCATTTGACAAGCTTCTGGGTTCTGTAGATGTTCAAACAACTGTGATATCTCGTGTCATGTTGAGATTCTCTCCGTAATTAATCCTTTAACTCACTGAGTCTTTTAACTTGAGTTTTAAAATGGTTTTAATGAGCAGCTTCCATCTATGTTCAGACTTTGCGAATATTTGTGTTGGTTCGTCTCTCTCTCCATTCGTATGATTTTTCTATTGCATTTCATGTAAAATTACGATATTTTCTTTGTTTACTTTGGTTGTAATTGCCAGCCATATGGTGCCACTTGACGAAACATAGTTTCTTAAATTTATGAAAGTAAGTAAGTAAATATGTGTTACAAATATCTACAAATACTAATAAAAATAATTAAAAAAAGTATAATATATTATTAGAAATGAATAAGGGTGAAAACATTTGACGTTTCGATATGAGCATCAACTGAGCGAATATGTTATAAATAGTAAGAAAAAAAAACACGAAAATAGTAATGTACACAAAATATTAATGTAAGAATTATCTTTTTATTTCAAAGTAACATATAATGTAATATAATACAAATCTAATAAATACAAACACAGTGAACAACGAAAGCAATATGTAGCAGCCAAAGTAAACATTAATAAATATAGTGAACATAGAATACGAAATAGTGTGGGGGATGTAAACTAATCATGTTTATGTTCCATTAAGAGGTCATAACACATGACAGAAAAGGTAATGATATTCCGCATCACTCAGAAGTAGATTATTTGTGTCTGATCAGGGAGAGTTCTTCTGATGACTATAGTAACCCATAGCATTTATTAATGTGGGAGTCGAGAAACGATGCCATAGGGGTGTAAGATGTTAACGATCTCACATTTCAGAGGCTCTGCAAATGAGGGCGGTAGCCATCTCCTCGTCCTCGCTTTCTTTACTTTCTGGATTAATGCGGTACCCATTTAAGGCTGGGTCGACCCGGGAGCCGTTGTGATCTGAAATAGATTTGCGCCATCTGATGGCTATTACGTGTCTAAAACGAGGGTACAAGAGTTCGTACTTTGGTGCGCAGCGCGTGAACTTTAATAGCGAATTCTAGAGTGAAGTATATTTGAAAAGTGATGATTTCTGTACAACTACTTCATCACAGTATGGCGATGGTGGTGACCATGGTAATGATGTGGCTGAGATACGGTATTGTATATATCTATCTATCACTAGCTGTACATAAAAATAGTATCTGATAAAGGATGTTTCAACTCATAAATCATCATGTCTAATGATGTCTCTTTCAGCTTTACTTAAATCATCAAATATGATGTATGTTTCAACTCTACATAAATCATCATATCTAATGATGTATGTTTCAACTCTACATCTAATGATGTCCATTTCAGTGTTGCAGAAAGTACAAAGTAAATACACCAACGGCCCCGAACAATACTACTGAAGAAATAATCGAGAAGGCAGCCGGAACGACTGCATATGAGCTGACAAACCATAAATTCATATTTATTGAATTTATATTCCAAAAACATATATGGTCACATTCCTTTATAATAAAGTGGTCTGGGCAGATAAAATATGTATATAATGACGTAAATTCGCGATACACAGTTTAAATAATACAGAACTGACGTTTTGAAAAGTGTTGTTAAAGAGGTATTGCCGACTGTATTTCGTATATATATATATATATATATATATATATATATATATATATATATATATATATATATATATATATATATATATATATATATATATTATATGTATTTTCTTGTGATTTACTTTAGGAGTGATAATAGGAGATAATGTGAAGAAATTATGTGAAAAATGAGTCGGTGAGGGATGAAAAGATTATGTGAGGAATGAGGTGAGTAGGTCAGAAATGAGAGCAGGTGAGGGATGAAGAGATTATTCAGGAATAAAGAGATTATGTGAAGAATAAATAGATTGTCATGGGATGAAGAGATTATGTAAGAGATTCTGTGAAGAATGAAGAGATTATGTGAGGAATGACGAGATTTTGTGAAGAATAATAGATACGTGAGGTATGACGATATTATGTGAGAAATGCAGAGATTATATGAGAGATGAAGAAATTATGTGAAGGATGACGAAATTATGTGAAGAATAAAGAGATTATGTGAGGAATAAAGATTATGTGAAGAATGACGAAATTATGTGAGGGATGAAGAGATTATGTTAGGGATGACGAGATTTTGTGAAGAATAAAGAGATTATGTGAGGAATGACGAGATTATGTGAGGAATGAAGAGTATATGTGAGGGATTACGAGATTATGTGAGGGATGACGAGATTATGTGAGGGATGACGAGATTATGTGAGGAAAGAAGAGATTTTGTAAGGGATGAAGAGATTATGTTAGAGATGAAGAAATTATGTGAAGAATGTCGAAATTATGTGAAGAATAAAGAAATTATGTGAGGAATGACAAGATTATGTGAGGAATGACGAGATTATGTTAGGGATGAAGAGATTATGTGAGGAATAAAGATATTATATGAAGAGATTATGTGAGGAATGTAGAGATTATGTTAAGAATGAAGAGATTATGTGAGGAATGTAGAGATTATGTTAAGAATGAAGAGATTATGTGAGGAATGACGACATTATGTGAGAGATGAAGAGATTATGTGAAGAAAGAAGAGATTATGTGAAGATTGACGAAATTATGTGAGAGATGAAGAGATTATGTGAGGAATAAAGAGATTATTTGAGGAATGAAGAGAATATGTGAAGAATGACGATATTTTGTGAGGTATGAAGAGATCATGTGAGGATGAAGGAGATTTTAATGAGATTATGTGAGGGATGAGGTTATGTTAAGGAATGAAGAGATTATGTGAGGAAGAAAGAGATTATGTATGGGATGAAGAGATTATGTGAGGAATGAAAAGATTATGTGAAGAATAAAGAGATTATGTGAAGAATGAAGAGTATATGTGAGGGATGAGGTTATGTGAGGAATGAAGAGATTATGTTAAGAATGAAGAGACTATGTGAAGAATTAAGAGATTATGTGAGGGATGATGAAATTATGTGAGGGATGACGAGATTATGTAAAGGATAAAAAGATTATGTGATGAATTAAGAGATTATGTGAAGAAAGAAGAGATTATGTGAGGGATGATGAAATTCATGTGAGGAATGAAGAGATTATGTGAAGAATGAAGACATTATGTGAGGGATGAAGAGATAATGTGGAGAATGAAGAGACTATGTGATGAATTTAGAGATTATGTGAGGGATGACGAGATTATGTAAGATTCTGTGAAGAATGAAGACATTATGTGAGGGATGACGAGATTATATGAGAGATGAAGAGATTATGTGAGGGATGACGAGATTATGTGAAGAATGAGATTTTGTGAAGAATAAAGAGATTATGTGAGATGTGAAGAATGAAGAGATTATGTGAGGGATGAAGAGATTATGTGAGATGAAGAAATTATGTGAGGGATGACGAGATTATATGAAGGATAAAGAGATTATGTGATGAATTAAGAGATTATATGAAGAATGAAGAGATTATGTGAGGGATGATGAAATTATGTGAGGAATGAAGAGATTATGTGAAGAATGAAGACATTATGCGAGGGATGACGAGATTATGTGATAGATGAAGAGATCATGTGAGGGATGACGAGATTATGTGTGATGACGAAATTATGTGAGGAATGAAGAGATTATGTGAGGGATGACGAAATTATGTGAAGAATAGATTATGTGAAGATTGACGAAATTATGTGAGGAATGAAAAGATTATGTGAGGAATAAAGAGATTATTTGAGGAAAGATGAAATTAAGTGAGGAATGAAGAGATTATGTAAGGGATGAAGAAATTATGTGAAGAATGATGTGAGGGATGACAAGATTATCTGAGGAATGAAGATATTATGTGAAGAATAAAGAGATGTGAAGAATTAAGAGATTATGTGAGGACTGAAGAGATTATGTGAGCAATGAAGAGATTTTGTTAGGGATGACGAGATTATGTGAAGAATAAATAGATTATGTGAAGAATGACGAAATTATGTGAGGAATGAAGAGATGATGTTAAGAATGATGTGATTATGTGAAGAATGAAGAGATTATGTGAGGAATGAGGAGATTATCTGAAGAATGAAAAAATTATGTGAAGAGTGAAGAATGAAGAGATTATTATTAAGAGATTATGTGAGGGATGACGAGATTATGTGAGGGATGAAGAGATTATGTGAGGAAAGAAGAGATTATGTGAGGAATAATGAGATTATGTGAGGAATGAAGAGATTATGTGAGATGAAGAAATTATGTGAGGGATGACGAGATTATATGAAGGATAAAGAGATTATGTGATGAATTAAGAGATTATGTGAAGAAAGAAGAGATTATATGAAGAATGAAGAGATTATGTGACGGATAAAGAGATTATGTGAGGAAGAAAGATTATGTGAGGGATGATGAAATTCATGTGAGGAATGAAGAGATTATGTGAAGAATGAAGACATTATGTGAGGGATGAAGAGATAATGTGGAGAATGAAGAGACTATGTGATGAATTTAGAGATTATGTGAGGGATGACGAGATTATGTAAGATTCTGTGAAGAATGAAGACATTATGTGAGGGATGACGAGATTATATGAGAGATGAAGAGATTATGTGAGGGATGACGAGATTATGTGAAGAATAAAGAGATTGTGTGATTGATGACGAAATTATAATGAGATTATGTGAGGGATTAGGTTATGTGAGGAATGAAGAGATTTCGGAGTGATGAAGAGATTATGTGAATAATGAAGAGACTGTGAAGAATGACGAGAATATGTGAGGACTGACGCGATTATGTGAAGAATGAAGACATTATGTGAGGGATGACGAGATTATGTAAGAGATTCTGTGAAGAATGAAGAGATTATTTGAGGAATGACGAGATTTTGTGAAGAATAAAGAGATTATGTGAGGAATGAATAGATTATGTGAGGTATGACGATATTATGTGATGGATAAAGAGATAATGTGAGAAATGCAGAGATTATTTGACGGATGAAGAGATTATGTGAGGGATGACGAGATTATGTGAAGAATGAGATTTTGTGAAGAATAAAGAGATTATGTGAGGGATGAAGAGATTATGCGAGGAATGAAGAGATTATGTGAGATGAAGAAATTATGTGAGGGATGACGAGATTATATGAAGGATAAAGAGATTATGTGATGAATTAAGAGATTATATGAAGAATGAAGAGATTATGTGAGGGATGATGAAATTATGTGAGGAATGAAGAGATTATGTGATGAATGAAGAGATTATGTGAAGAATGAAGACATTATGCGAGGGATGACGAGATTATGTGATAGATGAAGAGATCATGTGAGGGATGACGAGATTATGTGTGATGACGAAATTATGTGAGGAATGAAGAGATTATGTGAGGAATGAAGCGATTATGTGAGGGATGACGAAATTATGTGAAGAATAGATTATGTGAAGATTGACGAAATTATGTGAGGAATGAAAAGATTATGTGAGGAATAAAGAGATTATTTGAGGAAAGATGAAATTAAGTGAGGAATGAAGAGATTATGTAAGGGATGAAGAAATTATGTGAAGAATGATGTGAGGGATGACAAGATTATCTGAGGAATGAAGATATTATGTGAAGAATAAAGAGATGTGAAGAATTAAGAGATTATGTGAGGACTGAAGAGATTATGTGAGCAATGAAGAGATTTTGTTAGGGATGACGAGATTATGTGAAGAATAAATAGATTATGTGAAGAATGACAAAATTATGTGAGGAATGAAGAGATGATGTTAAGAATGATGTGATTATGTGAGGAATGAGATTATCTGAAGAATGAACAAATTATGTGAACAATGAAGAGATTATTATTAAGAGATTATGTGAGGGATGAAGAGATTATGTGAGGAATGATGAGATTATGTGAGGAATGAAGAGATTATGTGAGGAATAATGAGATTATGTGACGGATGAAGAGATTATGTGAGGAATGAGGAGATTATGTGAGGAATGGAGGTTATGTGAAGAATGAAGAGATTATGTGAGGAATGAAGAGATTATGTGAGATAAAGAAATGTGAGGGATGACGAGAATATATGAAGGATAAAGAGATTATGTGAGGAATGAAGAGATTTTGTGAAGAATAAAGAGATTATGTGAAGAATAAAGAGATTATGTGAGGAATGACGAGATTATGTGACGGATGAAGAGATAATGTAAGGGATGAGGAGAGTTTGTGAGGAATGACGAAATTATGTGAAGAATGAAGACATTATGTGAGGGATGACGAGATTATGTGAGAGATGAAGAGATTATGTGAGGGATGACGAGATTATGTGAGAGATGAAGAGATTATGTATGGAATGAAGATATTATGTGAGGGATGAAGAGATTATGTGAGGGATGACGAGATTATGTGAGAGATAAAGAGATTATGTAAGGAATGAAGAGATTATGTGAGGAAACAAGAGATTATGTGAGGGATAACGAAATTGTGTGAAGAATGAAGACATTATGTGAGGGATGACGAAATTATGTGAAGAATGACGAGATTATAAGAAGAATAAAGAGATTATGTGAGGAATGAAGAGATTATGTGAGAGATGAAGAGATTATGTGAGTAATAAAGAGATTATTTGAGGAAAGATGAAATTAAGTGAGGAATGAAGAGATTATGTGAAGAATAAATAGATTATGTGAAGATAGACGAAAATATGTGAGGAATGAAGACATTATGTGAGGGATGACGAGATTATAATGAGATTATGTGAGGGATGAGGTTATGTGTGGAATGAAGAGATTATGTGATGAATAAAGAGATTATGTGAAGAATAAAAAGATTATGTGAGGAATGACGAGATTATGTGAGGGAAGAAGAGATGTGAAGAATGAAGAGATTATGTGAGGAATGAAGAGATTATGTGAGTATTGAAGAGATTATGTGGGGGATGAGATTATGTGAGAAATGCCGAGATTATGTGACGGATGAAGAGATTATGTGAGGAATAAAGAGATTATATGACTGATGAAGAGATTATGTGAGGAATGAAGATATTATGTGAGGAAACAAGAGATTATGTGAGGGATAACGAAATTGTGTGAAGAATGAAGACATTATGTGAGGGATGACGAAATTATGTAAGGGATGACGAGATTATAATGAGATTATGTGAGGGATGAGATTATGTGAGGAATGAAGAGATTATGTGAGGAATGAAGCGATTATGTGAGGGATGACGAAATTATGTGAAGAATAGATTATGTGAAGATTGACGAAATTATGTGAGGAATGAAGAGATGATGTTAAGAATGATGTGATTATGTGAAGAATGAAGAGATTATGTGAGGAATGAGGAGATTATCTGAAGAATGAGAAAATTATGTGAAGAGTGAAGAATGAAGAGATTATTATTAAGAGATTATGTGAGGGATGACGAGATTATGTGAGGGATGAAGAGATTATGTGAGGAATGAAAAGATTATGTGAGGAAAGAAGAGATTATGTGAGGAATGAAGAGATTATGTGAGATGAAGAAATTATGTGAGGGATGACGAGATTATATGAAGGATAAAGAGATTATGTGAGAGATGAGATTATGTGAAGAATAAAGAGATTATGTGAGGGATGACGAGATTATGTGAGGGATGACGAGATTATGTGAGAGATGAAGAGATTATGTATGGAATGAAGATATTATGTGAGGGATGAAGAGATTATGTGAGGGATGACGAGATTATGTGAGAGATAAAGAGATTATGTAAGGAATGAAGAGATTATGTGAGGAAACAAGAGATTATGTGAGGGATAACGAAATTGTGTGAAGAATGAAGACATTATGTGAGGGATGACGAAATTATGTGAAGAATGACGAGATTATAAGAAGAATAAAGAGATTATGTGAGGAATGAAGAGATTATGTGAGAGATGAAGAGATTATGTGAGTAATAAAGAGATTATTTGAGGAAAGATGAAATTAAGTGAGGAATGAAGAGATTATGTGAAGAATAAATAGATTATGTGAAGATAGACGAAAATATGTGAGGAATGAAGACATTATGTGAGGGATGACGAGATTATAATGAGATTATGTGAGGGATGAGGTTATGTGTGGAATGAAGAGATTATGTGATGAATAAAGAGATTATGTGAAGAATAAAAAGATTATGTGAGGAATGACGAGATTATGTGAGGGAAGAAGAGATGTGAAGAATGAAGAGATTATGTGAGGAATGAAGAGATTATGTGAGTATTGAAGAGATTATGTGGGGGATGAGATTATGTGAGAAATGCCGAGATTATGTGACGGATGAAGAGATTATGTGAGGAATAAAGAGATTATATGACTGATGAAGAGATTATGTGAGGAATGAAGATATTATGTGAGGAAACAAGAGATTATGTGAGGGATAACGAAATTGTGTGAAGAATGAAGACATTATGTGAGGGATGACGAAATTATGTAAGGGATGACGAGATTATAATGAGATTATGTGAGGGATGAGATTATGTGAGGAATGAAGAGATTATGTGAGGAATGAAGCGATTATGTGAGGGATGACGAAATTATGTGAAGAATAGATTATGTGAAGATTGACGAAATTATGTGAGGAATGAAGAGATGATGTTAAGAATGATGTGATTATGTGAAGAATGAAGAGATTATGTGAGGAATGAGGAGATTATCTGAAGAATGAAAAAATTATGTGAAGAGTGAAGAATGAAGAGATTATTATTAAGAGATTATGTGAGGGATGACGAGATTATGTGAGGAATGAAAAGATTATGTGAGGAAAGAAGAGATTATGTGAGGAATGAAGAGATTATGTGAGATGAAGAAATTATGTGAGGGATGACGAGATTATATGAAGGATAAAGAGATTATGTGATGAATTAAGAGATTATGTGAAGAAAGAAGAGATTATATGAAGAATGAAGAGATTATGTGACGGATAAAGAGATTATGTGAGGAAGAAAGATTATGTGAGGGATGATGAAATTCATGTGAGGAATGAAGAGATTATGTGAAGAATGAAGACATTATGTGAGGGATGAAGAGATAATGTGGAGAATGAAGAGACTATGTGATGAATTTAGAGATTATGTGAGGGATGACGAGATTATGTAAGATTCTGTGAAGAATGAAGACATTATGTGAGGGATGACGAGATTATATGAGAGATGAAGAGATTATGTGAGGGATGACGAGATTATGTGAAGAATAAAGAGATTGTGTGATTGATGACGAAATTATAATGAGATTATGTGAGGGATTAGGTTATGTGAGGAATGAAGAGATTTCGGAGTGATGAAGAGATTATGTGAATAATGAAGAGACTGTGAAGAATTAAGAGATTATGTGAGGAATGACGAGAATATGTGAGGACTGACGAGATTATGTGAAGAATGAAGACATTATGTGAGGGATGACGAGATTATGTAAGAGATTCTGTGAAGAATGAAGAGATTATTTGAGGAATGACGAGATTTTGTGAAGAATAAAGAGATTATGTGAGGAATGAATAGATTATGTGAGGTATGACGATATTATGTGATGGATAAAGAGATAATGTGAGAAATGCAGAGATTATTTGACGGATGAAGAGATTATGTGAGGGATGACGAGATTATGTGAAGAATGAGATTTTGTGAAGAATAAAGAGATTATGTGAGATGTGAAGAATGAAGAGATTATGTGAGGGATGAAGAGATTATGCGAGGAATAAAGAGATTATGTGAGATGAAGAAATTATGTGAGGGATGACGAGATTATATGAAGGATAAAGAGATTATGTGATGAATTAAGAGATTATATGAAGAATGAAGAGATTATGTGAGGGATGATGAAATTATGTGAGGAATGAAGAGATTATGTGATGAATGAAGAGATTATGTGAAGAATGAAGACATTATGCGAGGGATGACGAGATTATGTGATAGATGAAGAGATCATGTGAGGGATGACGAGATTATGTGTGATGACGAAATTATGTGAGGAATGAAGAGATTATGTGAGGAATGAAGCGATTATGTGAGGGATGACGAAATTATGTGAAGAATAGATTATGTGAAGATTGACGAAATTATGTGAGGAATGAAAAGATTATGTGAGGAATAAAGAGATTATTTGAGGAAAGATGAAATTAAGTGAGGAATGAAGAGATTATGTAAGGGATGAAGAAATTATGTGAAGAATGATGTGAGGGATGACAAGATTATCTGAGGAATGAAGATATTATGTGAAGAATAAAGAGATGTGAAGAATTAAGAGATTATGTGAGGACTGAAGAGATTATGTGAGCAATGAAGAGATTTTGTGAGGGATGACGAGATTATGTGAAGAATAAATAGATTATGTGAAGAATGACAAAATTATGTGAGGAATGAAGAGATGATGTTAAGAATGATGTGATTATGTGAGGAATGAGATTATCTGAAGAATGAACAAATTATGTGAACAATGAAGAGATTATTATTAAGAGATTATGTGAGGGATGAAGAGATTATGTGAGGAATGATGAGATTATGTGAGGAATGAAGAGATTATGTGAGGAAAGAAGAGATTATGTGAGGAATAATGAGATTATGTGACGGATGAAGAGATTATGTGAGGAATGAGGAGATTATGTGAGGAATGGAGGTTATGTGAAGAATGAAGAGATTATGTGAGGAATGAAGAGATTATGAGAGATAAAGAAATGTGAGGGATGACGAGATTATATGAAGGATAAAGAGATTATGTGAGGAATGAAGAGATTTTGTGAAGAATAAAGAGATTATGTGAAGAATAAAGAGATTATGTGAGGAATGACGAGATTATGTGACGGATGAAGAGATAATGTAAGGGATGAGGAGAGTTTGTGAGGAATGACGAAATTATGTGAAGAATGAAGACATTATGTGAGGGATGACGAGATTATGTGAGAGATGAAGAGATTATGTGAGAGATGAGATTATGTGAAGAATAAAGAGATTGTGTGAGGGATGACGAGATTATGTGAGGGATGACGAGATTATGTGAGAGATGAAGAGATTATGTATGGAATGAAGATATTATGTGAGGGATGAAGAGATTATGTGAGGGATGACGAGATTATGTGAGAGATAAAGAGATTATGTAAGGAATGAAGAGATTATGTGAGGAAACAAGAGATTATGTGAGGGATAACGAAATTGTGTGGAGAATGAAGACATTATGTGAGGGATGACGAAATTATGTGAAGAATGTCGAGATTATGAGAAGAATAAAGAGATTATGTGAGGAATGAAGAGATTATATGAGAGATGAAGAGATTATGTGAGGAATAAAGAGATTATTTGAGGAAAGATGAAATTAAGTGAGGAATGAAGAGATTATGTGAAGAATAAATAGATTATGTGAAGAATAAATAGATTATGTGAAGATAGACGAAAATATGTGAGGAATGAAGACATTATGTGAGGGATGACGAGATTATAATGAGATTATGTGAGGGATGAGGTTATGTGTGGAATGAAGAGATTATGTGATGAATAAAGAGATTATGTGAGGGATGAAGAGATTATGTGAAGAATAAAAAGATTATGTGAGGAATGACGAGATTATGTGAGGGAAGAAGAGATGTGAAGAATGAAGAGATTATGTGAGGAATGAAGAGATTATGTGGGGGATGAGATTATGTGAGAAATGCCGAGATTATGTGACGGATGAAGAGATTATGTGAGGAATAAAGTGATTATATGACTGATGAAGATATTATGTGAGGAAACAAGAGATTATGTGAGGGATAACGAAATTGTGTGAAGAATGAAGACATTATGTGAGGGATGACGAAATTATGTAAGGGATGACGAGATTATGTGAGGGATGAAGAGATTATAATGAGATTATGTGAGGGATGAGATTATGTGAGGAATGAAGCGATTATGTGAGGGATGACGAAATTATGTGAAGAATAGATTATGTGAAGATTGACGAAATTATGTGAGGAATGAAAAGATTATGTGAGGAATAAAGAGATTATTTGAGGAAAGATGAAATTAAGTGAGGAATGAAGAGATTATGTAAGGGATGAAGAAATTATGTGAAGAATGATGTGAGGGATGACAAGATTATCTGAGGAATGAAGATATTATGTGAAGAATAAAGAGATGTGAAGAATTAAGAGATTATGTGAGGACTGAAGAGATTATGTGAGCAATGAAGAGATTTTATGAGGGATGACGAGATTATGTGAAGAATAAATAGATTATGTGAAGAATGACGAAATTATGTGAGGAATGAAGAGATGATGTTAAGAATGATGTGATTATGTGAAGAATGAAGAGATTATGTGAGGAATGAGGAGATTATCTGAAGAATGAAAAAATTATGTGAAGAGTGAAGAATGAAGAGATTATTATTAAGAGATTATGTGAGGGATGACGAGATTATGTGAGGGATGAAGAGATTATGTGAGGAATGAAAAGATTATGTGAGGAAAGAAGAGATTATGTGAGGAATAATGAGATTATGTGAGGAATGAAGAGATTATGTGAGGGATGAAGAGATTATGTGAGATGAAGAAATTATGTGAGGGATGACGAGATTATATGAAGGATAAAGAGATTATGTGATGAATTAAGAGATTATGTGAAGAAAGAAGACATTATATGAAGAATGAAGAGATTATGTGACGGATAAAGAGATTATGTGAGGAAGAAAGATTATGTGAGGGATGATGAAATTCATGTGAGGAATGAAGAGATTATGTGAAGAATGAAGACATTATGTGAGGGATGAAGAGATAATGTGGAGAATGAAGAGACTATGTGATGAATTTAGAGATTATGTGAGGGATGACGAGATTATGTAAGATTCTGTGAAGAATGAAGACATTATGTGAGGGATGACGAGATTATATGAGAGATGAAGAGATTATGTGAGGGATGACGAGATTATGTGAAGAATAAAGAGATTGTGTGATTGATGACGAAATTATAATGAGATTATGTGAGGGATTAGGTTATGTGAGGAATGAAGAGATTTCGGAGTGATGAAGAGATTATGTGAATAATGAAGAGACTGTGAAGAATTAAGAGATTATGTGAGGAATGACGAGAATATGTGAGGACTGACGAGATTATGTGAAGAATGAAGACATTATGTGAGGGATGACGAGATTATGTAAGAGATTCTGTGAAGAATGAAGAGATTATTTGAGGAATGACGAGATTTTGTGAAGAATAAAGAGATTATGTGAGGAATGAATAGATTATGTGAGGTATGACGATATTATGTGATGGATAAAGAGATAATGTGAGAAATGCAGAGATTATTTGACGGATGAAGAGATTATGTGAGGGATGACGAGATTATGTGAAGAATGAGATTTTGTGAAGAATAAAGAGATTATGTGAGATGTGAAGAATGAAGAGATTATGTGAGGGATGAAGAGATTATGCGAGGAATGAAGAGATTATGTGAGATGAAGAAATTATGTGAGGGATGACGAGATTATATGAAGGATAAAGAGATTATGTGATGAATTAAGAGATTATATGAAGAATGAAGAGATTATGTGAGGGATGATGAAATTATGTGAGGAATGAAGAGATTATGTGATGAATGAAGAGATTATGTGAAGAATGAAGACATTATGCGAGGGATGACGAGATTATGTGATAGATGAAGAGATCATGTGAGGGATGACGAGATTATGTGTGATGACGAAATTATGTGAGGAATGAAGAGATTATGTGAGGAATGAAGCGATTATGTGAGGGATGACGAAATTATGTGAAGAATAGATTATGTGAAGATTGACGAAATTATGTGAGGAATGAAAAGATTATGTGAGGAATAAAGAGATTATTTGAGGAAAGATGAAATTAAGTGAGGAATGAAGAGATTATGTAAGGGATGAAGAAATTATGTGAAGAATGATGTGAGGGATGACAAGATTATCTGAGGAATGAAGATATTATGTGAAGAATAAAGAGATGTGAAGAATTAAGAGATTATGTGAGGACTGAAGAGATTATGTGAGCAATGAAGAGATTTTGTTAGGGATGACGAGATTATGTGAAGAATAAATAGATTATGTGAAGAATGACAAAATTATGTGAGGAATGAAGAGATGATGTTAAGAATGATGTGATTATGTGAGGAATGAGATTATTTGAAGAATGAACAAATTATGTGAACAATGAAGAGATTATTATTAAGAGATTATGTGAGGGATGAAGAGATTATGTGAGGAATGATGAGATTATGTGAGGAAAGAAGAGATTATGTGAGGAATAATGAGATTATGTGACGGATGAAGAGATTATGTGAGGAATGAGGAGATTATGTGAGGAATGGAGGTTATGTGAAGAATGAAGAGATTATGTGAGGAATGAAGAGATTATGTGAGATAAAGAAATGTGAGGGATGACGAGATTATATGAAGGATAAAGAGATTATGTGAGGAATGAAGAGATTTTGTGAAGAATAAAGAGATTATGTGAAGAATAAAGAGATTATGTGAGGAATGACGAGATTATGTGACGGATGAAGAGATAATGTAAGGGATGAGGAGAGTTTGTGAGGAATGACGAAATTATGTGAAGAATGAAGACATTATGTGAGGGATGACGAGATTATGTGAGAGATGAAGAGATTATGTGAGAGATGAAGAGATTATGTGAAGAATAAAGAGATTATGTGAGGGATGACGAGATTATGTGAGGGATGACGAGATTATGTGAGAGATGAAGAGATTATGTATGGAATGAAGATATTATGTGAGGGATGAAGAGATTATGTGAGGGATGACGAGATTATGTGAGAGATAAAGAGATTATGTAAGGAATGAAGAGATTATGTGAGGAAACAAGAGATTATGTGAGGGATAACGAAATTGTGTGAAGAATGAAGACATTATGTGAGGGATGACGAAATTATGTGAAGAATGACGAGATTATGAGAAGAATAAAGAGATTATGTGAGGAATGAAGAGATTATATGAAGAATGAAGAGATTATGTGAGAGATGAAGAGATTATGTGAGGAATAAAGAGATTATTTGAGGAAAGATGAAATTAAGTGAGGAATGAAGAGATTATGTGAAGAATAAATAGATTATGTGAAGAATAAATAGATTATGTGAAGATAGACGAAAATATGTGAGGAATGAAGACATTATGTGAGGGATGACGAGATTATAATGAGATTATGTGAGGGATGAGGTTATGTGTGGAATGAAGAGATTATGTGATGAATAAAGAGATTATGTGAGGGATGAAGAGATTATGTGAAGAATAAAAAGATTATGTAAGGAATGACGAGATTATGTGAGGGAAGAAGAGATGTGAAGAATGAAGAGATTATGTGAGGAATGAAGAGATTATGTGAGGAACGAAGAGATTATGTGGGGGATGAGATTATGTGAGAAATGCCGAGATTATGTGACGGATGAAGAGATTATGTGAGGAATAAAGAGATTATATGACTGATGAAGAGATTATGTGAGGAATGAAGATATTATGTGAGGAAACAAGAGATTATGTGAGGGATAACGAAATTGTGTGAAGAATGAAGACATTATGTGAGGGATGACGAAATTATGTAAGGGATGACGAGATTATGTGAGGGATGAAGAGATTATGTGAGGGATGACGAAATTATGTGAAGAATAGATTTTGTGAAGATTGACGAAATTATGTGAGGAATAAAGAGATTATGTGAGGGATGACGAAATTATGTGAAGAATAGATTATGTGAAGATTGACGAAATTATGTGAGGAATGAAGAGATTATGTGAGGAATAAAGAGATTATTTGAGGAAAGATGAAATTAAGTGAGGAATGAAGAGATTATGTAAGGGATGAAGAAATTATGTGAAGAATGATGTGAGGGATGACAAGATTATCTGAGGAATGAAGATATTATGTGAAGAATAAAGAGATGTGAAGAATTAAGAGATTATGTGAGGACTGAAGAGATTATGTGAGCAATGAAGAGATTTTGTGAGGGATGACGAGATTATGTGAAGAATAAATAGATTATGTGAAGAATGACAAAATTATGTGAGGAATGAAGAGATGATGTTAAGAATGATGTGATTATGTGAGGAATGAGATTATCTGAAGAATGAACAAATTATGTGAAGAATGAAGAGATTATTATTAAGAGATTATGTGAGGGATGAAGAGATTATGTGAGGGATGAAGAGATTATGTGAGGAATGAAGAGATTATGTGAGGAATGAAGAGATTATGTGCGGAAAGAAGAGATTATGTGAGGAATAATGAGATTATGTGACGGATGAAGAGATTATGTGAGGAATGAGGAGATTATGTGAGGAATGAAGAGGTTATGTGAAGAATGAAGAGATTATGTGAGGAATGAAGAGATTATGTGAGATAAAGAAAATGAGGGATGACGAGATTATATGAAGGATAACGAGATTATGTGAGGAATGAAGAGATTATGTGAAGAATAAAGAGATTATGTGAGGAATGACGAGATTATGTGAGAGATGAAGAGATTATGTGAGAGATGAAGAGATTATGTGAAGAATAAAGAGATTATGTGAGGGATGAAGAGATTATGTGAGGGATGACGAGATTATGTGAGGGATGACGAGATTATGTGAGAGATGAAGAGATTATGTATGGAATGAAGATATTATGTGAGGGATGAAGAGATTATGTGAGGGATGACGAGATTATGTGAGAGATAAAGAGATTATGTAAGGAATGAAGAGATTATGTGAGGAAACAAGAGATTATGTGAGGGATAACGAAATTGTGTGAAGAATGAAGACATTATGTGAGGGATGACGAAATTATGTGAAGAATGACGAGATTATGAGAAGAATAAAGAGATTATGTGAGGAATGAAGAGATTATATGAAGAATGAAGAGATTATGTGAGAGATGAAGAGATTATGTGAGGAATAAAGAGATTATTTGAGGAAAGATGAAATTAAGTGAGGAATGAAGAGATTATGTGAAGAATAAATAGATTATGTGAAGAATAAATAGATTATGTGAAGATAGACGAAAATATGTGAGGAATGAAGACATTATGTGAGGGATGACGAAATTATGTGAGGGATGACGAGATTATAATGAGATTATGTGAGGGATGACGAGATTATGTGAGAGATAAAGAGATTATGTAAGGAATGAAGAGATTATGTGAGGAAACAAGAGATTATGTGAGGGATAACGAAATTGTGTGAAGAATGAAGACATTATGTGAGGGATGACGAAATTATGTGAAGAATGACGAGATTATGAGAAGAATAAAGAGATTATGTGAGGAATGAAGAGATTATATGAAGAATGAAGAGATTATGTGAGAGATGAAGAGATTATGTGAGGAATAAAGAGATTATTTGAGGAAAGATGAAATTAAGTGAGGAATGAAGAGATTATGTGAAGAATAAATAGATTATGTGAAGAATAAATAGATTATGTGAAGATAGACGAAAATATGTGAGGAATGAAGACATTATGTGAGGGATGACGAAATTATGTGAGGGATGACGAGATTATAATGAGATTATGTGAGGGATGAGGTTATGTGTGGAATGAAGAGATTATGTGATGAATAAAGAGATTATGTGAGGGATGAAGAATTATGTGAAGAATAAAAAGATTATGTGAGGAATGACGAGATTATGTGAGGGAAGAAGAGATGTGAAGAATGAAGAGATTATGTGAGGAATGAAGAGATTATGTGAGGAATGAAGAGATTATGTGGGGGATGAGATTATGTGAGAAATGCCGAGATTATGTGAGGAATAAAGAGATTATATGACTGATGAAGAGATTATGTGAGGAATAAAGATTATGTGAGGGATGATGAAATTATGTGAGGAATGAAGAGATTATGTAAGGGATGAAGAGAGTATGTGAGGAATGACGAAATTATGTGAAAATGAAGACATTATGTGAGTGATGACGAGATTATGTGAGAGATGAAGAGATCAAGTGAGGGATGACGAGATTATGTTAGGAATGACGAAATTATGCGAGGAATGAAGAGATTATGTGAGGAATGAAGAGATTATGTGAGGGATGACGAAATTATGTGAAGAATAGATTATGTGAAGATTGACGAAATTATGTGAGGAATGAAGAGATTATGTGAGGGATGACGAAATTATGTGAAGAATAGATTATGTAAAGATTGACGAAATTATGTGAGGAATGAAGAGATTATGTGAGGAAAGATAAAATTAAGTGAGAAATGAAGAGATTATGTAAGGGATGAAGAAATTATGTGAAGAATGATGTGAGGGATGACAAGATTATCTGAGGAATGAAGATATTATGTGAAGAATAAAGAGATGTGAAGAATTAAGAGATTATGTGAGGACTGAAGAGATTATATGAGCAATGAAGAGATTTTGTTAGGGATGACGAGATTATGTGAAGAATAAATAGATTATGTGAAGAATGACCAAATTATGTGAGGAATGAAGAGATGATGTTAAGAATGATGTGATTATGTGAAGAATGAAGAGATTAAGTGAGGAATGAGGAGATTATCTGAAGAATGAACAAATTATGTGAAGAGTGAAGAATGAAGAGATTATAATTAAGAGATTATGTGAGGGATGACGAGATTATGTGAGGGATGAAGAGATTATGTGAGGAATGATGAGATTATGTGAGGAATGAAAAGATTATGTGAGGAAAGAAGAGATTATGTGAGGAATAATGAGATTATGTGACGGATGAAGAGATTATGTGAGGAATGAGGAGATTATGTGAGGAATGAAGAGGTTATGTGAAGAATGAAGAGATTATGTGAGGAATGAAGAGATTATGTGAGATGAAGAAATTATGTGAGGGATGACGAGATTATATGAAGGATAAAGAGATTATGTGATGAATTAAGAGATTATGTGAAGAAAGAAGAGATTATATGAAGAATGAAGAGATTATTTAACGGATAAAGAGATTATGTGAGGAAGAAAGATTATGTGAGGGATGAAGAGATTATGTAAGGGATGAAGAGATTATGTGAAGGATGACGAGATTATGTGAAGAATAAAGAGATTATGTGAGAAATGACGAGATTATGTGAGGAATGAAGAGATTATGTGAGGGATGAAGAGATTATTTGAGAAATGCGGAGATTATGTGACGGATAAAGATTATGTGAGGGATGATGAAATTATGTGAGGAATGAAGAGATTATGTAAGGGATAATGAGAGTATGTGAGGAATGACGAAATTATGTGAAGAATGAAGACATTATGTGAGGGATGACGAGATTATGTGAGGAATGAAGCGATTATGTGAGGGATGACGAAATTATGTGAAGAATAGATTATGTGAAGATTAACGAAATATGTGAGGAATGAAGAGATTATGTGAAGAATGAAGAGATTATGTGAGGGATGACGAGATTATCTGAAGAATGAACAAATTATGTGAAGAGTAAAGAATGAAGAGATTATTATTAAGAGATTATGTGAGGGATGAAGAGATTATGTTAGGAATGAAGAGATTATATGAGGAAAGAAGAGATTATGTGAGGAATAAAGAGATTATGTGACGGATGAAGAGATTATGTGAGGGATGATGAAATTGTGTGAGGAATGAAGAGATTATGTGAGGAATGAAGAGGTTATGTGAAGAATGAAGAGATTATGTTAGGGATGACGAGATTATGTGAGGGATGAAGAGATTATAATGAGATTATGTGAGGGATGAGGTTATGTGTGGAATGAAGAGATTATGTGAAGGATGACGAAATTATGCGAAGAATAAAGAGATTATGTGAGGGATGAAGAGATTATGTGAGGGATGAAGAGATTATGTGAAGAATAAAGAGATTATGTGAGGAATGACGAGATTATGTGAGGGAAGAAGAGATGTGAAGAATGAAGAGATTATGTGAGGAATGAAGAGATTATGTGGGGGATGAAGAGATTATGTGAGAAATGCCGAGATTATGTGACGGATGAAGAGGTTATGTGAGGAATAAAGAGATTATATGACTGATGAAGAGATTATGTGAGGAATAATGATTATGTGAGGGATTATGAAATTATGTGAGGAATGAAGAGATTATGTAAGGGATGAAGAGAGTATGTGAAGAATGACGAAATTATTTGAACAATGAAGACATTATGTAAGGGATGACGAGATTATGTGAGAGATGAAGAGATCGTGAGGGATGACGAGATTATGTGAGGAATGACGAAATTATGTGAGGAATGAAGAGATTATGTGAGGAATGAAGAGATTATGTGAAGAATAGATTATGTGAAGATTGACGAAATTATGTGAGGAATGAAGAGATTATGTGAGGAATAAAGAGATTATTTGAGGAAAGATGTAATTAAGTGAGGAATGAAGTGATTATGTAATTGATGAAGAAATTATGTGAAGAATGATGTGAGGGATGACAAGATTATCTGAGGAATGAAGATATGTGAAGAATAAAGAGATGTGAAGAATTAAGAGATTATGTGAGGACTGAAGAGATTATGTGAGCAATGAAGAGATTATGTGAAGAATAAATAGATTATGTGAAGAATGACCAAATTATGTGAGGAATGAAGAGATGATGTTAAAAATGATGTGATTATGTGAAGAATGAAGAGATTATGTGAGGAATGAGGAGATTATCTTAAGAATGAACAAATTATGTGAAGAGTGAAGAATGAAGAGATTATTATTAAGAGATTATGTGAGGGATGACGAGATTATGTGAGGGATGAAGAGATTATGTGAGGAATGATGAGATTATTTGAGGAATGAAGAGATTATGTGAGGAAAAGAGATTATGTGAGGAATAATGAGATTATGTGACGGATGAAGAGATTATGTGAGGAATGAAGCGATTATGTGAGGAATGAAGAGGTTATGTGAAGAATGAAGAGATTATGTGAGGAATGAAGAGATTATATGAGATGAAGAAATTATGTGAGGGATGACGAGATTATATGAAGGATAAAGAGATTATATGATGAATTAAGAGATTATGTGAAGAAAGAAGAGATTATATGAAGAATGAAGAGATTATGTGAGGGATGATGAAATTATGTGAGGAATGAAGAGATTATGTGATGAATGACGAGATTATGTGAGGGAAGAAGAGATGTGAAGAATGAAGAGATTATGTGAGGAATGATGAAATTATGTGAGGAATGAAGAGATTATGTGATGAATGACGAGATTATGTGAGGGAAGAAGAGATGTGAAGAATGAAGAGATTATGTGAGGAATGAAGAGATTATGTGGGGGATGAAGAGATTATGTGAGAAATGCCGAGATTATGTGACGGATGAAGAGGTTATGTGAGGAATAAAGAGATTATATGACTGATGAAGAGATTATGTGAGGAATAATGATTATGTGAGGGATTATGAAATTATGTGAGGAATGAAGAGATTATGTAAGGGATGAAGAGAGTATGTGAAGAATGACGAAATTATTTGAACAATGAAGACATTATGTAAGGGATGACGAGATTATGTGAGAGATGAAGAGATCGTGAGGGATGACGAGGTTATGTGAGGAATGACGAAATTATGTGAGGAATGAAGAGATTATGTGAGGAATGAAGAGATTATGTGAAGAATAGATTATGTGAAGATTGACGAAATTATGTGAGGAATGAAGAGATTATGTGAGGAATAAAGAGATTATTTGAGGAAAGATGTAATTAAGTGAGGAATGAAGTGATTATGTAATTGATGAAGAAATTATGTGAAGAATGATGTGAGGGATGACAAGATTATCTGAGGAATGAAGATATGTGAAGAATAAAGAGATGTGAAGAATTAAGAGATTATGTGAGGACTGAAGAGATTATGTGAGCAATGAAGAGATTATGTGAAGAATAAATAGATTATGTGAAGAATGACGAAATTATGTGAGGAATGAAGAGATGATGTTAAAAATGATGTGATTATGTGAAGAATGAAGAGATTATGTGAGGAATGAGGAGATTATCTTAAGAATGAACAAATTATGTGAAGAGTGAAGAATGAAGAGATTATTATTAAGAGATTATGTGAGGGATGACGAGATTATGTGAGGGATGAAGAGATTATGTGAGGAAAAGAGATTATGTGAGGAATAATGAGATTATGTGACGGATGAAGAGATTATGTGAGGAATGAAGCGATTATGTGAGGAATGAAGAGGTTATGTGAAGAATGAAGAGATTATGTGAGGAATGAAGAGATTATATTAGATGAAGAAATTATGTGAGGGATGACGAGATTATATGAAGGATAAAGAGATTATATGATGAATTAAGAGATTATGTGAAGAAAGAAGAGATTATATGAAGAATGAAGAGATTATGTGAGGGATGATGAAATTATGTGAGGAATGAAGAGATTATGTGATGAATGAAGAGATTATCTGAGGAATGAAGACATTATGTGAAGAATTAAGACATTATGTGAGGGATGACGAGATTATGTGAAGAAAAAAGAGATTATGTGAGGAATGAATAGATTATGTGAGGTATGACGATATTATGTGATGGATGAAGAGATAATGTGAGCAATGCAGAGATTATTTGACGGATGAAGAGATTATGTGACGGAGAAAGATTATGTGAGGGATGTAGAGATTAAATAAGGGATGAAGAGATTATGTGAGGGATGACGAGATTATGTGAAGAATAAAGAGATTATGTGAAGAATAAAGAGATTGTGTGAGAAATGACGAGATTATGTGAGGATTGAAGAGATTATGTGAGGGATGAAGAGATTATTTGAGAAATGCCGAGATTATGTGACGGATAAAGAGATTATGTGAGGAATAAAGATGTGAGGGATGATGAAATTATGTGAGAAATGAAGAGATTATGTAAGGGATAATGAGAGTATGTGAGGAATGACAACATTATGTGAGGGATGGCGAGATTATGTGATAGATGACGAGATTATGTGAGGGATGAAGAGATCATGTGAGGGATGACGAGATTATGTGAGACGACGTAATTATGTGAGGAATGAAGAGATTATGTGAGGAATGAAGAGATTATGTGAGGGATGACGAAATTATGTGAAGAATAGATTATGTGAAGATTAACGAAATTATGTGAGGAATGAAGAGATTATGTGAAGAATGAAGAGATTATGTGAGGGATGACGAGATTATCTGAAGAATGAACAAATTATGTGAAGAGTAAAGAATGAAGAGATTATTATTAAGAGATTATGTGAGGGATGACGAGATTATGTGAGGGATGAGATTATGTTAGGAATGAAGAGATTATGTGAGGAAAGAAGAGATTATGTGAGGAATAAAGAGATGTGACGGATGAAGAGATTATGTGAGGGATGATGAAATTATGTGAGGAATGAAGAGATTATGTGATTAATGAAGAGGTTATGTGAAGAATGAAGAGATTATGTGAGGAATGAAGAGATTATGTGAGAAATGCCGAGATTATGTGACGGATGAAGAGATTATGTGAGGAATAAAGAGATTATATGACTGATGAAGAGATTATGTGAGGAATAAAGATTATGTGAGGGAAGATGAAATTATGTGAAGAATGAAGAGATTATGTAAGGGATGAAGAGAGTATGTGAGGAATGACGAAATTATGTGAGAGATGAAGAGATCAAGTGAGGGATGACGAGATTATGTTAGGAATGACGAAATTATGTGAGGAATGAAGAGATTATGTGATGGAGGAAGAGATAATGTGAGAAATGCAGAGATTATTTGACAGATGAAGAGATTATGTGACGGATAAAGAGATTATGTGAGGGATGACGAGATTATGTAAGGGATGAAGAGATTATGTTAGGGATGATGAGATTATGTGAAGAATAAAGAGATTATGTGAAGAATAAAGAGATTATGTGAGGACTGACGAGATTATGTGAGGAATGAAGAGATTATGTGAGGGATTAAGAGATTATTTGAGAAATGCCGAGATTATGTGAGGGATGAAGAGATTATATGACGGATGAAGAGATTATGTGAGGAATATAGATTATGTGAGGGATGATGAAATTATGTGAGGAATGAAGAAATTACTCTTGTCACTAGTCTTTTATTCATGTCAGTAGTCTGTTAGTTGTGTCAGTAGTCTGTTAGTCATGTCAGTAGTCTGTTAGTCATGTCACTAGTCTGTTAGTCATGTCATTAGTCTTTTATTCATGTCAGTAGTCTGTTAGTTGTTGTGTCAGTAGTCTCAATATAGTTTCTAGTTGTCTGTTAGGTCAGCAGTAAAGATGATAACATCAAACACAAACACGCATGTAGCTAGCTCATCAGTTTGAAACACTGACTGAAAAGCTGAGTAAATAACTCAAGATAAATCTTTAATTTCAAAAGACTATGTCAAGATTATACCGACAAGATTGATGTTGTCTGATGTTCTGATCAAATTACATTATTTGCTTTCATTTTAGAACTTCTTTTTCAAGTGAAAGTTTATTTAGCTATTGTACTGTCAGATGTCACCAGTCATACATGTAATATTGATGTGGTCATGCAGACCTTGCTATGATGTCTAAATGTGATAAAACTGCACAAGAAATCCAGGTTCAGGAGTCTAGGGAAACACATGAAACTGGTAAATAGTGAAGAGAAACGATGTGTATATCACAATTATCACAAACATGGGGTGCAAAGGGAACGCATTGCTCTAGGCGGACCCAGGGTTAGCAGATAACCAAGATCCCAAATGTACCTCCACGTGGTGCACCCTGGAAACAGAAATACAGCAGCTCGTGCTGATTCTGGCCAAATCATTTGGGGATCGTGTCCGAGAATGTGGAGGTAGCAGATGGAAAGAGATTTGACTGCACAAGAGACAGACAATATCTCCGACACCACCAGCATCACCACATATAGCAACACTGTCGACATACAGTGAAGCTAGTCAGTCCAGTCCGAACATTGGAGGGGCGGCCAATGTAAAATGCACGTAAAGATAAATGCATGGCGAGAGACAAATATGTTTCATACAGAGTACAATGAAACAATGAATGGGCAGAACAGCGCTAGAGGGCAGCGCGAACTGCAAATAGAAAGTGAAAAGTCCATAGGAAAGGGACTCCGTCAGCTCCGTCAGCTCGAGACGGGCTTCTAGTTACCAGAGTTCCTAACAGGCAGAGACCCAGACCCATCCATCGGCGTTTGGTAAAGCAAAAGACCTAACCCAACTCTAATGTCGAGCCTTCCTAAACCGGAAATATGCTTGCAAAGAGAAAGGGTTCTGTACCCGATGGGTGTAGGCAAGAAAGGGACAACGATGGCAGTCCTGGCCCAACTCTACTGTCAAGGTTTCCTGTACCGGAAGTAACTTGCAGAGAGAAAGGGTTCCGTACTCGATTCGCTCAGGCACAAAAGGGACAACGATTTAGCCCTGGCCCAACTCTACTGTCAGGTTTTCCTACACCGGAAATACACTTGAAGAGAGAAAGGGTTCAGTACCTGATGGGCTCAGGCGGTATTGGGACAAGGACGCTCAGCTCGAGAACGCCTTGCTCTCAAACGCGTGGTGTGAGACTCGAACTTGGACAAGGGGTACACGATGTCGGTGAATGACACCTCGGCTAAGAGGGCGAAAGAGCCAGGGTCCAACTCCTCTGTTGAGTTCTTCCCCTTAAGGAACCAGGCTCATGGATGAGAAACGGTTCAGTACCCAATGGGCACAGGCACAGCACGTCCAATTACACGAGGCAAGTTCATAGACAGTGGAACACCTCGTTCGAGTGAGACGAGAGCAAGAAAATCGTCTGGGCGAAGAGTCTTCACTACGCGTGCCTGGAGACAGATATAGAGGCTGTCACAGGCTAAGGGTAGCCCACCCGAATTGTCAAGGCATGCCGAAATCGGATGTGCTAGGCCTACAAGGCGCATAACGGTGGCACAACGTAATCACGCTCCCGGCGGAAATCGCACGGATATCCGTGATGGTTACAATGGAGCGAACGAAAAACAAACAACATCACAAACATAAATATAGTGGATTGCTTGTAACATATTACAAATACAAGCACATTACAGTACTTGTAACTTATTATAAACATAAGCACATTCCAGCACGTGTAACATATTACAAACATAGGCACATTCCATTATGTGTAACTTCAACAAACATAGGCACATTCCTGCACTTGTAACTTATTACAAACAATAGCACATTTTAATACTTGTAATTTATTATAAACATATTCACATTTCAGTACTTGTAACTTATAACAAACATAAACATTACCAGTACTCATAACTTATAACAAATATAAGCACATTCCAGTACTTGTAACTTGTAACAAACATAAACACATTTCAGCACTTGTAACATATTACAAACAGATATATCGTACAGTATTTGTAACTTATCACACTAATAAATATTTTATAGTATTTTATTAGAAAAGTAAATATTGCCCAGTACTGAAAGTTCCCAGAATAGTTGACTAGCGTTTGAATGAAAAGTGATGTTTTGGAGATTAGATGTTGGTAAGGACCTATAAAAGGACATGGCAGATACTCACATATAATCTTGAAGAGAAGATACAGATGTTTGTTTGTGTGTTGTACTAGTTGCATTGTCTCAGTTGAAAATGTAAATGATTGAACAACATACAAATTTAAATTCTTTGTTTTGCTTGAGAAACCACCTTCAGAGACGCTAACTTTGCCTAATAAATCGTATGTAATATAACAATGAAGAAATCACAAGTATTTGTGTGGTGCAAGAAAAATACCCAGAAAAATGGGGAACATACAGTTGTACTAGGCTGCATGGCAGTGCTCCGGCACATTGATTGATGTCTACTGTAAAGCATTACTTCGTACAGCACAATGTGATTACCTTGGAACAACATCCATATTCTCCCAACCTCGCACCTAACTAAGTTTTTCCTATTCCCTTGACTGAAAGGACAGTGATGCAGATGCTGTTATCACCGATGTGACAAGACAGCTGAGAGAGGTGTCAAAGAATGGGTTCCATGAATGCTTCCAGCAGCTGTATGCACATTGAAAAAAGTGTGTAGTTTCAGAAGTGAACTACTGTGAAGGAAATGTAGTGTAGATAATTAGTTACTTATTTCTATATAATCCACAAATTCTTTGAACTTTTTTTTAAGTTTCTTCATATATGTAATCTCTCACAAACACAGTTGTTATATGAGTGGTGTTGGTAACGTCCCATAAATGTAATGTGGTGTTGGTAACGTCCCATAAATGTAATGTGGTGTTGGTAACGTCCCATAAATGTAATGTGGTGTTGGTAACGTCCCATAAATGTAATGTGGTGTTGGTGACCTCTCATAAGTGTTATGTGGTGTTAGTAACATCTCATAAGTGTTATATGGTGTTGGTGACATCTCATAAGTGTTATGTGGTGTTAGTAACATCTCATAAGTGTTATATGGTGTTGGTAACATCTCATAAGTATTATGTGGTGTTGGTAACATTTTACAAGTGTTAAGTGGTGTTGGTAACATCTCATAATTTTTATGTGGTTTTGGTAATCTCTCACAAACACATGTGCTATGTTGTGTTTGTGACCTCTCATAAGTATTATTTGGTGTAAGGGACCTCTCATAAATGTTATGTAGTGTTAGATTATACCTTATAACTTCTCACAAACATAAGTACGCTTTACGCTGTAAGACTGGCCACACCTGTCTACATTTTAAATCATAAGTCATTGTAAACATGCGATCATTGAAGGTCTTTTTTGTTTGTAATCTATAGACAGAAACACATATAAAACTACCATATTGTGTGTCACTATGAGAAGCTATTCATGTGAGGTTAACCAATAAACAGGATGAAGTAACCTCTCATAGTAATAGAGTGTAGTTTTGTGGTGTGTTTCTTTTGATAGGTAAAAAACGGTCCCAGCAGAACAGATGTTTCCATTGATGTGTTAGGATTTCTAATGCAGAAGGGAGTGTGGACTGGTAAAGCAAATTTGTCAAAAATGTAAGAGCCAAGATTTAAAAAAGTTCTCATCTTGTAACAAATAAAAATATGGAAAGGCAACAAAGCTTATGCATGGGGGGGGGGGGTTGTGTGCGTGAGTTAAACTCCTGCCCCCTCCCCATGTTTAGAAAAATAGAACGTGACGGTTAGTATTAGACACGTAAAAATAGAGGGTACACCCCACATTAACATTTGAACTAAAATTCAGCAACCCTCTCTATCTTCGTTCACCTTTACTTCATCAAAAGTGAAGTTAGAAATTTTCTATAATTGAAACATCCCCCTCCCAATCCTTAGCGAAGGCATACCTATGACCTTGACAACAGACAACATTTAGGCTCTAAGACCTATTTGTATCGATAATAGATAAGCACTACAACAAAACTTCGTCTAGCAGAGAAAGCTTGGAAAAAATAGGATAATGCAGTTTTCTAATCACAGGATACACAGGATAATACACAAAAATCGACATTGCGACCAAAAGGTTTTTATCAAGAAAACAACGTAGCACACCATGTAAAGAACAGCACTGTTCACGATAAAGAGAGCATTCTTCTGTGTTCACTCTCAAACTCCTGCAAGTTAAGATGTAAACCTGTCAAGGAATGCATTATGTCATGGTTTAAAGCTTTGTTGCGATGTCTTTGCGGTTGCGTCTGTGGGTCTCATCAATGGCTCACTAGACAAACCAACCATGTAACAGAAAACCTTAGTAGATGACATGCCGTTATATTGAGGTTATCTTCTTATAGAAGCTTCATGGCACGTCATCTATACACTCCCGTAGTCATAGCCTTCGATAACAGTTACCATGTTGTACTTACAGGCCGACGTTGTGCTTCAACTAGTTATGGGCACGGAGTGGGTGGGCGGAACAACAAAGAAACCTGTCGCAGGGACCAGAGTTGTGCCTTGATGTCGACGTCTGTTTCTGCAGCATTGGACTCGAAACACCATCGAGTCGAATAGCTGCTGGAACAGATGGAGGAGCACTTATGGAAATGCCCCACTTGTTGTGAGACCTGTTTCTAATCATGAATCAAGTTGCGATGTCCACCTTTTCACGTGACATACTTCAGCATGGCTTCTGGTTAACTTTGACCATATTTGGGCTGAGACAGCCAACTCTACACCGTCACTTAGTCATTTCTTGCTATATACATGGAAGGTAAACATGCTATATACATGGAAGTGTTGCTATTGTTTAATCCCCTTTTGGGCCTCGGCAATACATGGATGAAAAGAGCATTTTTTCCTTTTAGTTCTTTTATGTGGGCATCGACAGTGCCATTCTTTACTCTACTGTTATGTGTTGTTCATGATAAAGACCTTTGGGTCAAACTGTAGATTTATTTGTGTTTTCTTGTTTTCATTGATTAGCAAAACTTCACTACCTTGTTTTCAGTGATTAGTAAAACTTCATTACCTTGTTTTCAGTATTTAGAAAAACTTCACTACCTTGTTTTCAGTGATTAGTAAAACTTCATTACCTTGTTTTCAGTATTTAGCAAAACTTCATTACCTTGTTTTCAGTATTTAGCAAAACTTCACTACCTTGTTTTCAATTTTGTGTGTTGGTTTAAACACTATATGTTTATTTCTTCCTGTACTAACTGATATTTCAACGCTAAACGTTAATTTCTACCTGTACAGATCATTGTATCAACAGCAGACACTTATTTCTATCTGTACTGACATGTCTCAACACCAGATTATTTCTTGCTGCATTGACTGATGTCTCAACACCACACGGCTATTTATTCCTGTGCTGACTGATGTCTCAACACCACACGGCTATTTCTTCATATGCTGACTGAAGTATCAACACCAAACATCAATTTCTTCCTGTACTGACTGTTGTCTCTGGAAACTCATCTTCCAGAGTCTAACATTTCGATTAAGAATGTCTTCGTAGTCTTGTTCGACGTCATCGGCTGCAAACAAGTCACGTGATTGGAAAAATTTGCGACGTGTGGCCGCTGCCTTTGGGGAGCTGGTTGTGATGCTGTTTAGAGATGAATTCGACTCGTCCACTTCACTTGGTGCAGAGTCCACTTCACTCTCCTCGAAGGAGCTCAGGGAATCTGAAATAGAATGCACACTCGAATGTTACAAGGCATACACTACATTTATTACACATCATAAAATATATCACAAAACGTGGGAATATTACTACTACACATCACAAAATCTATCACATAACATGATAATATTACTACTACACATCACAAAATGTATCACAAAACGTGGGAATATTACTACAATACATCACAAAATGTATCACATAACATGATAATATTACTACTACAATAAAATCTATGACATAACATGATAATATTACTACTACACACCACAAAATTTATCACATAACATGGTCATAATATTACTATTGTCTTTCCCCAGGTGGTTGTTATCAACTCTTGCCGTTAAGCATAGGGGTGATTGGAGCTGGAGCTTGCGTTCTAAAACCAGATGTGTGGCCTCGGCTGTGCTATGACTATGTTCAGGATGTCCCTGACGTTTTCTTTCCATCTTTTATGTGGTCTTCCTCTGGCGTTGTACTCTGATCTCATCTGGTTATATGCCTGTACGGCAACTTGTGATGCATTCTCATAATGTGACCAAACCACTTGATCTGCTGTCTTTCTATGTAATCTTTACAAGATATTACACCTATTCTTTCCCTGATATCTTCATTTCATACTTTATCGAGCCTGGTAACCACGGCAGCTTTCCTCAAACATTTCATCTCACATGTCACTATCTTTCTGTAATGTGAAGATGAGAGAGACCAGCTTTGGCACTGGTAACACAGTGTTGGTAGGAATATGTTGTAGATCATTTGTCTTTTAACGTCCATCTCGATCTTGGGATGAAGAAGTATTGGTGACAGTTGGTATGTTACTGCATTTACATTTTGACATGGCGTCTCTAATTCTCTATCGAGGCTTCCATTTTCTGTAAAAATACTACCGAGATATTTGAACTCTGTTACTTGTTTTACTCATATGTTGTCTATCTGTATGTTTAGTGGGCTCAGTGTTCTGCATATTTTTAAATTTCATATTTTCATTATTACTACCACCACAAAATCTATCACATAACATGGTAATGGTCTGACTACACACCACAAAATCTATCACATAACATGGTAATGGTCTGACTACACACCACAAAATCTATTACATAACATGGTAATGGTCTTACTACACACCATAAAATCTATCACATAACATTGTAATGGTCTTACTACACACCATAAAATCTATCACATAACATGGTACTGGTCTTACTACACACCACAAAATCTATCACATAACATAGTAGGCGGAATTTGTGACCTTCAAGAGAATTTACCTGTAAGGTTTCAAGATGAAAAAAATGCATTGTTTCTGTCAAAAAATATAAGTTACTGTTTTAATGTCATTTTTTAGACTTACTATAATACTTTTTTTTAACGCATACTAGGACGTGATTACTAAAGTATCTTGATCAGGTAGAAAAAAGTCATGGAATTCAACAAATTGCTGTACACAATTTCAAGGTCATGATATAAACACGCCCAGTATTGTTGTGAATGTAAGATTATTTATATCAGGTCCGTGTTATCAACAAAACCACGCAGCTCTGATATCTACAATCTCACATTTACAGCCAAGCCAACCCTGATATCTACAATCTCACATTTACAACCAAGCCAACCCTGATATCTACAATCTCACATTTACAACCAAGCCAACCCTGATATCTACAATCTCACATTCACAACCAAGCCAACCCTGATATCTACAATCTCACATTCACAACCAAGCCAACCCTAATATCTACAATCTCACATTTACAACCAAGCCAACCCTGATATCTACAATCTCACATTTACAACCAAGCCAACCCTGATATCTACAATCTCACATTTACAACCAAGCCAACCCTGATATCTACAATCTCACATTCACAACCAAGCCAACCCTGATATCTACAATCTCACATTCACAACCAAGCCAACCCTAATATCTACAATCTCACATTTACAACCAAGCCAACCCTGATATCTACAATCTCACATTCACAACCAAGCCAACCCTAATATCTACAATCTCACATTTACAACCAAGCAAACCCTGATATCTACAATCTCACATTTACAACCAAGCCAACCCTGATATCTACAATCTCACATTTACAACTACGCATCCCTGATATAACATTCACTTCAAAACGGCCCTGATATCATCCATCTTACATCACAACAACGCAGTGCTGATATAAAAAATCTCACATTCACAATCACGCAGCCCTGATATTAATCATCTCAAAAAACAACACGGCCCTGATATCAAGTTCAAATTCACTACAACCTGGCCCAGATATTAACACTCTGACATTCACTAGGGTCCGGTCTGATATCAACAATCTCACATTCACAATACGACCTTTATATCAACAATCTCACATTCACAACAACGTGGCCCTGATGCCAACAATCTCACATTCACAACAACGTGGCCCTGATGCCAACAATCTCACATTCACAACAACGTGGCCCTGATGCCAACAATCTCACATTCACAACAACGTGGCCCTGATGCCAACAATCTCACATTGGCAATTTGGTCTGATATCATCAATCTCACATTCGCAACATAGCCCTGCTATCATCAATCTCACATTCACAATAAGGCCCTGATGCTAACAATCTCATTCACAACACAGCCCTTATATCAGCAAGCTTGCATTCACAACAACCCGACCCTATTGTCTATCCCCAAGTGGATGATGGTCAGAATATCCGCACTTGCCGCTAAGCTTAGGGGTGGTGACTGGGAGCTTTAGATGTCTAAGGTCAGATGTGTCGCATTGGCTGTGTTTAAACCATATTTGTTTAGGGTTGTCTTGATATTATCTATCTTCTTCTAGTTCTTCCTCTGGCCTTGTATCCTGATCTTCTTATGTTATATGTTCTTGTCAGTAGCTGGTTATAGTTCATTCTCATAAGGTGTCCACGCCATTTTATATGTTTTTTCTCGATGTACTTTATGAATGGTATTATACCGAGTCTTCTCTTCTTCTGATTACGTAAATTCTTATTTTGTCTTGTTTTGGTCACTCTTGCGGCTTTCCTTTTGCATTTTACCTCAGATTTAAGTTTTATCCGCGCTACTGTCAGCGCCAATTGTCTGGCAAAATGTTGACAAAAAATACTGTTTATAATCTGTCTTTTGATCTTTGGGTTGAGCAGTAATGGTGATTGCTGGTATGTCATGATGTTTTCTTTTTGGCATCTTGTCTAAATTTCTCTAATTTTCCACTGTCTATGAATATATTTCCCAGGTATTTAAATTCAGAAGTGTATTTTCCTTTAGTTTTGTGTATTGTGTCAACACGTCCCTGATATGAACAATCTCACATTAACAACCATATATACCATCTTAACAACAACCAACAGCTAGCAAACGCACAATGTGTCATGTGAATTACCTCTATAATCATCTTCAGTATTGGATCTAAAATTGGTGAACAGAAACCTTCTTCTCGCTGCACTGTGAGGCGCGCTGTTTTGTCTCTCCACAGATCTGCATCGTCGATTAATCTTGTTATTCGGCTTCAAGATGGTCATAGATCTAGAAAATTTTGGCACATCTGCTCTGTGGATGCGTTGTATCGTCTGGCTAATGGTAATCAACTGTTTCAGGAGGACCAGATCCATCCTTCTCATGGCCATCTGTGAAAAACAATCAGTCAGCGATGTAATCTCCGTTCTTTCACTGATCAAATTATTGGTCATTCATCGATTCAAATATTATGTGCAACCCATAATTTCTTAATCTTTACGTGTCAGTCATTCATTACCAACAAATAAACTTATTTTTTTTAACGATAGTGAAAGACCGTATGGTTGAAACCTTGATTTAGTAAGTTGTGTTAACTATAATTTAACCTTAGTAGATGACATGCCTCTATATTGAGGTTATCTTCTTATAGAAGCTTCATGACACGTCATGTATACAATCCCGTAGTCGTAACCTTCAATAACAGTTACCATGTTGTTCCGACAGGCCGACGTTGTGCTTGAACTAGTTACGAGCACGGCGTGGGTGGGCGGAACAACAAAGAAACCTGTTGCAAGGGCCAGAGTTGTGCCCTGATGTCGACGTCTGTTTCCGTGGCATTGGACTCGAAACACCATCGAGTCGAATGGCTGCTGGAACAGAGGACGGAGCACTTATGGGAATGCCCCACGTGTTGTGAGGCCAGTCTCTAATCAAGAATCAAGAACTATAATTTGTGTATTCCGTAAATACGTATCAATAAACAATCTCGCGCTTTATCTCAGAAAAGGGATAGCATATTAGAGACATACTACTGTAGAGACATCTAGAAAAGTAGCGACTTTTGGCGTGTTGCTGGCTACAAAATCTCTAGGTATACCCTTATTCAAAGAGAAAAAAATAAGTCAAATACTATATTCATGTTTAGGCTTGCAGCTGAACGGTGCGAGAGTTGTCTAGTCTATATTTTCTCTTATCAACTCATTTAATCAATGTAGGATTATATATCAAGAGACATATTTCTTCCAGAACGCTGTCTTCGTTGTGGATACTCTGAATGCTTCTCTGTCCCGGGCAAGCAGGCATTCATTGGCCAGAGGCACGTTTATACATTCTTTGATGTCGCTGGTCCATAGTTTTCTTGGTATTCCTCTTCCTCTCTTTACTGTCACTCTGCCCTCCAAAATCAACTTTAGGATGTCATCACGTCTATTTAAGTGTCCAGCAGACTGTAGCTTCCTTCTTATGATTGCATTTACAACCCACCTTAATTTAATTTCAATAATTTCAAAATTTATATGTTCTTCTTTTTCTATATCCATGATATTCGTATAATCTTTCTGTTACACTTCATTTCAAATGAATTTTTCCTTCTGGATACTTGTCTTGTTCATAGTCCAAGTCTCACATATATATTTTGCTCCTGGGAAAACATGATTCTAAAATAATTATTTTGTGTCATTACTACTTTACTTAGGAATACTATATGTAGGCCTGTAGGAAAATTCCGTTTACCAGGGGCATGATATAACATATACATAAAATTGTCAGTTATGAGAGATTGAGAGATTTCATACTTTCAATAATCGATTTAGCTGTGTTCATATAATTGCTGAGAATTGTTTATAGCAAAGCCAACATATGCAGTCTTTGTTGATCTCTACATAGGCCAAGTCTCTACACAAGAAATAGTACTTATCCTTGATGGTACCACGATCTGGGAGTCTAGTTTTTGTTTCTTATGAGAGCACCTATGTAAAACCTTAAAATTTGTAATTCCATATCAATTACTGCAGTTTTTCTGATGATCATATCTTTTATCATCACTGTTTGTTGAGTACCTTCAATGACATGAGAACATTTTTAATATCTAAACAAATTACAAACAAGTTAAAAATGAGAATTATAAAATGCTACATCTATTATATATTAATGTATGGCTCAGACACATAGACACTAAATAAGCAATTAGAAGACAAAATTGATGCCTTTGAGATGTGGGTATATAGAAGAATAGGGAGAACATCATGGAAAGAGAAGAAAACAAATAAAGAGATACTAAAAACACTTAATATGAAGAAGGAACTACTTAGAGAAATAAAGATCAGGCAAATAAACTACTTTGGATACATTAAAAACATGACACCTTACTTGAGGGTAAAGTCAAAGGGAAGCGAGGAAGAGGTAGGCAGAGATACACGTGGGAGAGTAACATCACACGATGGGAAGGTTACAGTCTAGCAGAGTGCACCACCAAGACAAGAGACAGGAGATGTTGGAGATACGCTGCAGCCAACATTCGTTGTGGAGACTACACTTAATGATGTGTTGAGTTCGGAACAAGTGATCCTTACGTTCTATGAACTAAATCAGAGTAAAGCCGGTTTAATGTTTTCTCTAGTGAACAATATATGTATGTATGTTAGGGAAGCCTATCTGGAGGAACTGTAGCACCTATTTTTCACTAACACTTTCGGTTTCGTCGATATGGTCTAAGTAGTAAACAAAAATGACCACATACGCATGGAATCGAGATGATGGTTGAATACACCGTCGACTGTCATTGGGTCCCACCATCCGAATTTTCTGCACGGTATTTAGACCATTAATCGCCCGTGTGTTGCCGGGGACCGAAAGGGGAATAAATAATAGCAACACTAATTACCTTCCACGCATGTCGTAAAAGGCCACTAAGGAGGTTATGGGATGGAGTTGGCTGTCTCATCCCATATAGGGTCAGTGACCCAAAGCCATGCTGAAGTCGGATGTGTCAGGCCGATAGGCGCAGATATCGCAGCAATGATGTAAACCATGACACACCGCATTCCGTTCTCCGGACTACATCCTGCTAATCTGCAGGAGTTTGAGAACGAACGCAGAAGTAGAAGAAGAAGAAGGCCATTAATCTGAGACACTTTCGTCGTATCATTGATTCCCTATGCTGTGCCTCTGTGGTGTATATTTCTTTAAGATAGCAATTACTTTTAAGTATTCTTTGTTTAGCCTTTGTTTTATCATTCTAGTACTGCAGTGCTTAAAGTTCTTATTCACTCCCTTCAATCAGTACTGAATCATCAGTGTATCTCGGGTTATTCAGCTTGTAATTTCTAATTGCTATTCCTGGTATGCATACTATATGTATATATATCGCATACTTTGTTATATATACAGGGAGAAAACATCTGGTGATATCATGACATCATTGTCTATCAATTGTACATCAACTTCTATATTTTTGGAATGTTCCTATTTTATTGTTACACTCATCGCAGCTGTGTGTAAGCCCAATCCAAAACAAAATCAATGATTAACAAAACTAGAATGTAGCCTCAAGTAGGGACAAAATAAGGATGAACAAAGCTGGAATATGCTCTCGATTTGAACAAAATGATTAATAAAACTAGAATATAACTTAAAATCGGAACAAAAGTAAGGATTAACAAAACTAGAATATAGTCCCAAGTCGGAATAAAAGTAAAATAAAAACATAACTGGAATATGGTTTCAATTTGAACAAAATGATTAATGACTAGAATATAGTTTGAAGTCGAAACAAAACACAAATCGTTACGATTAACAAAACTAGAATGTAGCCTTTAGTCAGAAGAAAAGTAACTATTAACATGACTGGAATGTAGCCTATAGCCCTATCAAAAATGATTTGAAACATGCACGTTTGTCCCGCTTATCGCTGCACTTTCTTACAAGGATTAATGTATTATAAGAATCAATGTTCTCAAGAACCTGTACTTAAAGTCAGTCATCCACAGATAACACGTTCCGTGTGAAAGGTTATTAACAAGACCCAGAAAAGTATATAAAAAAAAGAACGATTCATAATTAGCTTTTTTGTTACGTTATGTGATATTTGTGTGCCTGCTCCTTGATAACGCTCTTCTAGCCAAAACGTAGGGTTGGTTGATTTATGAAAACGTTCGTCATATTTCTTTCTTATACAGTCTATTTATGATACCACTTTTGACAATCTCCTCCTTCCCACTGACTGACTACATAACAAACATATCCTGTACTTCAAACAAGAAGCAGATTTGAAGTTCTCTCGTTCACGTAATTAGTGTTTGTTTTTACTGTTGTTTGGTTTGTATGTTATTCCAGCCTACAACTTTGTGCTTGGCAATAATGTTTAACTCCTGTAGTAAGGGTCAAGCAGTGTTGGAAAGCTTGGGTTTATTATAGATGCAAATTTAAAAAAAGCATAATTTTAGTTTAATTATGTTGTGTTTCTCTATTGTTGATGTTGTGTGCTTCTCTATTGTTGATGTTGTGTGCTTCTCTATTGTTTATGTTGTGTTTCTCTATTATTAAATGTTGGGTGTTTCTCTATTGTTCATATATTGTGTGTATCTTTATTGCTCATGTGTGTTTGTCTTTTGTTTAAGAGTGTTTCTCTATTGTTTATTTCTCTATTGTTCATGTTATGTGTTTCTTTATTGTTCATGTTGTGTGTCTCTCTATTATTCCTGTTGTTGTGTTTATTCTTCATGTTGTATTTCGTTATTGTACCTGTTTTGTATCATTTTTGTTCATGTTTTTTTTTCTATATTGTCCATGTTGTGTGTTTCACTGTTGTCCGTGTTGTGTTTCTCTATTGCTCGTATTATGTATTTCTCTATTGTTCTTATCGCGTATTTTTCTGTTGTTCGTGTTGTATATGTATCTATTGTTTGTATCGTATATTTCTTTATTGTTCGTATCGTGTATTTCTATATTGTTCGTATTGTGTATTCCTCTATGTGTTCGTATTGTGTATTAATCTATTGCTCGTATTCTGCATTTCTCTATTGTCCATGTTGTATTGTTTTTCTCCCTCTCTTTACTACAGTATTAAATTTGATTCCACAAAAGAATTATGTATATACCAGTCGTGTTTCCTGTGCTAAAGTGGTGGAGCTTTTTTTTCTTTCCAGAATTGCATTTATCGAAATATTATTTACGACGAGGAACTTTTTCAGAGTTTTTACAAGATTCAAATTATTGTTAAACGCTGTGCATGAATTTAGCATTTAAGTTCTATGTGTGAATTTTGTCGTATCTACCTTGTGACCTAAAGGGATTCCACAGATAAATAAATAAATGAATTTCTTGCACAGTCCATGCATGTGATCTCAACAGGAATAATCACGCCAAACATAGTTCACATCCTTTTTTTCTACGTTTCCTTCCTCTTCCTCTTGTCGGGGCCAGCCTCTGATATAGATTTCTTCAATAAACTGTACATTAGTCATCAAATCCGAAACAGGACCGTAGAGATTCTTTTCCAAAGTTGTCTACTCGTGGAGTGATAGAGTGAACAGTTCTGTAAAATATGTTCTGCATTTTCTGTAGATTGTCCATCGGGAGACAAATCGGTGTTACCAGCCCAAAACTTCCTGTACATATATTGTTTGAGACTGTTGTTGCCTGTTCTCAATCTAAAAATCATTGTTTCATTCATTAGTCAGAACAATAACTTACTTAAGTATTTGTTACTAGTGTAAAACAATTACTGGAGTAATTTCTTACCAGAGTAAACAGTTGCTGTAGTAATTTGTTACTATAGTAATCTGTTACTAGATTGATTTATTGCTAGTATAAACAGTTACATGGATAATTTGTTAACTTTGCAATATATACTGGAATAGTACGTTTCTGGAATATTCTCAGACTGTACAACATTAATGACAACAAGATACATGACTGCAACAGCAACAACAACAAGCATGACAACAACAATTATAACAATTACAACGGAAAGAATGATGGCAACAATGATGACAAAAACAAATTGGTAACAACGACACCACAAATAATGCTAATAACAGCAATAACAACAACAACAACTATGATAACAACAATGACAACAACAGTGAAAAAACAATGACAACAACGAGAAGAACAGTCATAACAACAACAAGAACAATAGTGATAACAATAATGACAACAAAAACGGTAGTGATAGCAACAAGAGCATCAGTGATAAGAACAATGACAATAACAGCGACAACAACAAGTACAACAACATGACAACAACAAGAACAACAGTCATAATAACACTAATGGCAACGATAACACAAACAATAAAATAATGACAATGACAAAAATAATAATAATGGTGACAACACTGAAAACAATAACAATGACAAGAACAGCAACAATGAAAAAAATAAAAAATTGCAACTACAATAATAAAACAAGAAGAATAACAGCAGCATGAATAATAATAACAACAACAACATTAAACTAACAACAGCAAGAACAACAAGAATAACAATATCAATGACAGGAACAACAATGACAACATCAAAAGTAACAGGAATTTGAAAATTAATTACTACAATAACTACATTAATAATAACAACAATGAAAATCACATCAACAAAAACGACAATAAAAACAATTATAGTAACAACAATGAAATAAAAAACAATAGAGATAACAAGAATGATAAGTCACACATAGCAACAAAAAGCATAGCAACAAGAATAAGAATACCGTTGATAACAATAAAAACAACAAGAAATAAAAATAACAATAGCAACAACAATTATAACAACAGAAATTATAATAATAAGAATAACAGCAACAATGACACCAACAAGAGTAATAACAACAACAACAATGAAAACAAGAAAAATAACAGCTACACCAAGAAGAATAATAACAACAATGACAGCAACAAGAAGAATAAAAACAATAATAACAACAAGAATAATGACACGAATGACAACAATAATGACAATAAAAAAATTACAACAAGAATAGCACGAAGAATAATAATAACAACACTGACAACAATAATGGCAACGACAGGAATGACAACAACAAGAATAATAATAACAAAGACAACAAAATGAATAATAGCAACAATAACAACAACATGAATAATAACAGCAATGACAACAAGAATTACAAAAACAGGAATAACAACAATGACAACATGAATAATTGCAGCAGAAATGACAACAAGAATAACAACAATAATAACAACAATAATAACAACAACAATCACAACAACACTAATACCAATAAAAATATCGACAACAAAAATACAAACAACACGAATAACAACAATAATGACACCAACAAACAATGACAACAACAAAATGACAGCACGAATGATAACATCGCTAATGAGAAAAATAGCAACAACTTACCAGCTCCGACTTAAGCATGTCCAACTTGTTAGTCAACAAGTCACCGCTGCTGCTGTAGCCATGATGTAGATTGTGACCGTTTGTTGGAGTAACGTTTTTGATAGCGACAACTTCTAATCGTTCTTGATGGTCAATGATGTCTTTTAGCTTTTCACAACTGTTAAGTCTTTCAGTTTGACAGTTGACACTCTCAACTGCAATAACCCCGTTGTTTGTTCCCCCTGGTTCCTGGTGACAGATGCCCACATTAGAGTTTGAGCTGAATAATTGTGCAGAGTTAGTGCCATGAGTAATCTGTTTGTTATCACTATGTATCACTTCCAATGTAGCTGTATTCAAATGTTGATTTTTTTCAACGTGAAGAAGTGTGACTTCTGACACAGTCAGTGGTGTATCCTGTTCTTCCTCTGTGTTATGTCCTTTCACAATGTGTTCTTCCGTCGAAGGTTTACACACTGTCACAGGAATTTGACTAGCGTTGTCTGACTTTGTATCGGCTGATTGGTTGTTGAAGGTACAATCATCTGTATTATAAGGCACGATTTGATGTTGTTGCTGGTTGCAGGACTGGCAAGGAGTTGCCTCTTTGCAAAAACTTTGTTCTTTATCACTGGAGGCAGAATTATTTGCTTTAATGATCATATCAGCTTTGTGATCGCAGCGAAACATGCAATCTTCACCTAAAGGGGATAATGGAACAGGGGACTCTTCTGAAGGCGTTAGATCACACGTTTCATGTGTCTGAGGAAGTTCAAATTTCTGTAATCCATGGAGTGTCTCCCAATCTTTAAACGACCGTGGTTTGATCAATGGTTTACTGGTTGTTACAGTTAGTATGGGAAAGTGTTTAGTGCGAACTGTTCTACCTGTGTCCGATGAATGGGATCGACTCAAATGAGTGTTGTCTTGAGACATCTTAGCGTTAAGAGTAACAGTATGTGGCCACACACGTTGAGATTTTTTTACATTATTGGTTTCCATATCATGGCTGCAAGAAGTGTTTGTAGTCTGTGTTATATCGTTAGGAATGCCATGAACGACACTTTCAAAGTCAACTCTTAATTTCTTGGTTGGAATCTTTGGGCTGATGGTTCTGACAGGAAGAGATGTTTCTACGCTGTTGAACTGGTTAATTAGTGCAGAAATCTTGCCACATGATCGCGTTTCAACTCCGCCATCAAGCTTAGGATCCATGTTCTCTGTTGCTTCCACATTATTACCAGAATCAATTTTCTGCATGCTGTCTTCTATAACTTGTATATCATCGATCAGCTTTTTCTCATGGTCAGATTCATAAACATGATCTATACTAATTAATCGAAGTGGAATGTCTCTTTGGGGATGTGTGACCAACATGTCCATCTTTGTTTTGTAAATATTACACGTGTTGGTAGTTATCTCCTCAGAATTATCCAACATCTCCGTCGCTCCTGTAACTAATGTCTGTTTACTCGTTGCTAAGTAATTCATTTCACATACATGTCAGAATTACATTTCATCTAGTTCTATGATAACGATTGTTTCTTTGTCTTATTGCAAATGTTTGCAATGATTGTGTATACTTTATAATATTTATGCTAACAGGCAAACCAGGAACAACTAGTAGTGATAAATGAAAGACGGGGAACAATCTGAATTGATCAAATCTATCAACTTTGGTACTCAACTGTTAATAAATAAATCACATCCAACTAACAGATCACTTATTCAATTTGTGTAACCTTATACAAATCTGTGTTTATGCTCATTTTATTAAAATACTTATTGAATTTATCAGCCTTACAAACTGTTTTGCTACAATGGTGTAAGTATTTCTGTCTGCATTGCTCTTGACACATTCATGTAGTCATTACTTTAACATCTGTCTCTGTGTATGTGGGTGTGTGAGCGAGTGCACGTCAGTCGCTGTACGTGTTCATTATGTTTGCTATACAAGAAGTATTAATTATGTCTACAATTATTTTAAAAGAAACTTCTAGTGACGTTTCTAGGTTTACATGATCAGGGCAACTATTCTACTACACACAGGGCAACTATTCTACTACTACACACGGAGAAAATATTCTACTACTACACACGGAGAAAATATTCTACTACCACATCCGGAACAAATATTCTATTACTACACACGGGGCAGCTATTCTATTACTACACACGGGGCAGCTATTCTATTACTACACACGGGGCAGCTATTCTATTACTACACACGGGGCAGGTATTCTATTACTACACACGGGGCAGCTATTCTATTACTACACACGGGGCAGGTATTCTATTACTACACATAGGGTAACTATTCTATTACTACACATAGGGTAACTATTCTATTACTACACATAGGGTAACTATTCTATTACTACACATAGGGTAACTATTCTATTATTACACACGGAGAAAATATTCTAGTACTACACACGGAGCAAATATTCTATTACTACACATAGGGTAACTATTCTATTACTACACACGTGGCAAATATTCTTCTACTACTACTACTAAAACTACTACTACTACTACTACTACTACTACTACTACTACTACTACTACTACTACTACACACGGGGAAACTATTCTTCTACTACTACTACTACTACTACTACTACTACACACGGGGAAACTATTCTTCTACTACTACTACTACACACGAGGCAACTATTCTACTACTACTACTACTATACACAGGGGGCAACTATTCTACATACTACACACTGACCTACTGAATTCTAAAAAATTCAACTAAAAAGTTGAGTGAACGTGATACATCACAGATGGTATATATTAACTTCACACATACATTTGAATCCTATTTACAAAGTGTATACCCTACTTCCAGTAATAAACAATACGATTGACCAGCAATCTATATCACGCACTTTGTTTCTCTATTTACTATGCAAACTATACCTATGTTATCTATGACGCAATACTCAGAGCTGGTAGATTGGTCTGGTTGTATTGATTTTGTTGTCCGTGCAGTGACAACGTTATCATACCAATTGATGTAGGCTTGCACGTAACTTGTTGATGCACCTGAAACAGTAGAACAGATAGAAGAGTACAATAGCATGAAGAATGATGGCATCATTATATTGGTATTTATCATCATCACACGTCGTCCCTAGTGGCACTGTGAATGCATTATTACAATTGTATTGGTTAAATAAAAAAATAGCTTTCATGGTGAGGTACGCAGCTTTCAACCGCGGACGTTAGAACAATTTGGTTATATAATATATTAATTATAAAATATAGAGGAGGTCGCAGTTCTCGTACTTAAATCACTACGATATACCGGGTAAACTCTCATATACGTTTGTTCTTCTACAACGACATATACAAGAAATATTTTATGCACATTTTTTCTGTTCAATCATTCACACATTCTCTGTTGTTCAGAATGCTGTTCTGCTTTGAGCTGCATCCTCTCTCTATCATTTACATTCATGACCTAGCCAAGCCTATCAAAAGTGAAAAAAAGCCCTCTATGCTTATGACCTAATAATATGACAGAGCCATGAGAATATTGAAAGTGCAACCAAAAGACCAAATGAAGATTTAAGAATACTACACGAGCACTATCAAACAGGGAAGCTGAAAATAAACCGCGCGAAAAGCTCTGACCAAGTAAGTCTTCTGAAAGCAACACAGAAACATTAGACATCTTCCCAGAACAATGGATCCATGTCCATAGTGATGGGTCTGCTTTCAAAGCCACCATCAAAGCAGGTATGTTGTCTATATAAAATTTCCAGAAAAAAACCCAATTGATGAGTTGATGCCTATAGGGGGGGGGGGATATATTCTAACTACGAAGTGGAAATAACAGCACTAGAAGTTGCCTTGTACCATCTGAAGATCATATTTGATGCCTTTCCATCAAAAGTCAAAGCATTGTGATTTTTACAGACTCTATGTCCACTCATCAAGTACCAGAATGTGATGAACACTGTAAACCTGAGCTAGTTGGAATAGATCACCATGCCAACCAGCTGGTAACATCTTATAGATTCAGAATTGTTATGAAGAGCATTCTTGGCCACTCAAACATACCTGGCAATTACAAGTCAACAGACTAACAAAGAATGGAGCGCAACAAGAACAGCCATAAGCATATACACAAACAACCACGCAGACTGTTTAAATGATGTTGAAATCTGTGAAGAAAGGGAATAAAGAGACAGAGGCATTATGGCTACTCAAAAAGCAAGCGATAAAGGATTGGCATCGCATTAGGAAACAAGCAAACATCACACTCAGTGATAGACTGGAGGCACAGAATGCAATGAAGAAGACAATAGAGTCTTTTAAACAAGTTATCGAAGTAGCAAAGAAGATGTGTTGGAATAAATTCACCAAGGAGGTCACGGCGGACAAAGCATTACACAAGTTTTGGAAACTACATAGGTCAATGAAGCGGAGAACAGAATCGAAACCCAGAACGAGTGTGAGGGACGACACAGGGCAGACATTGATATCAGATGATATGAAAGGTAGAGCTTTCTATGATAGATATCTTCAACAAACTAATCAGGGTGACAGATCAGCGCAAAGAAATGCTGCATACCCTGACATCCATCACGGATTTTAGGGCCAAAGAAGACCAGCTTGCAGATGTTAAAGAAGTGCAACTGGTTATTAAGAATGCATCCGATGGCGCTCCAGGTCCGGATGGAATCAGGTACAGCTTACTCAAGGACATTGAGGAGAATATGCTAGCTGAAATAACAGACGATTATAATGCGAGTCTGAAAACAGGAGTAGTACCAGAGGAGTGGCTACATAGCTATCTTATAGCCGTGTCAAAACCAGGCAAAGATTCTACGGCCATAAAATGTTATCGCATCATCACACTGCAGAATGTGTACGGTAAGATTCTGGAACGAATTGTGGCTAGACGCATAACCAGGGAACTATAGATAAAAGGCGTTCTCCCAATTAACCTAGGTGCATACAGACCTAGACGAGACACAGTCACAAATGCAGCAGTTCTTGCATATGAAGTTTATAAAGGTTTTCAGAACAAAGAAGAATCTACATACACTGGGATGGCTGCTGGAGCGGAGGGCGGAGCACTTATGGGAATGTCCCACGTGCTGTGAAGCCAGTTTCTAATCAATAATCAAGAAGAATCAAGAAGAAAGAGAATTGGATGAACAGATGGATCATGGGAAACACTGAGAGGGAAATATATAAATATATGATCACTCCAAATCCTAAAGACAACCTCAACCTCATGGGAAGGAAAGATCAGAGTATTATTTTCCGAATTCGCACGCATGCACAGCGTAACAATCATCTGAACAGAACACAACCACAACACACTCCAGGTACCGGCTGTGCACTCATCCCTAAAAAAAACTATCTACTACTACCTTTTTGCATTTCCAGCGCCGGATGACGTCAGGAAAATGCTTCTGTCTCTGTGGTCAGATAAATTGAACAAAACAACAGCTCACAAACACATGAATATACCACGCAATGACATTGGGTCAAAGTGCATAATCCCATGGGCCATTGGATCAGCAACCAACCACTTGGCCATAAAGTACTTTCTAGACAATTACACACATTGTATACATAGTTTCTAGACAATTACACACATTGTATACATAGTTTCTAGACAATTACACGCAGTGTATGCATAGTTTCTAGACAATTACACACAGTGTATATATAGTTTCTAGACAATTACACGCAGTGTATACATAGTTTCTAGACAATTACACACAGTTTATACATAGTTTCTAGACAATTACACACAGTGTATACATAGTTTCTAGACAATTACACACAGTGTATACATAGTTTCTAGACAATTACACACAGTTTATACATAGTTTCTAGACAATTACACACAGTGTATACATAGTTTCTAGACAATTACACACAGTTTATACATAGTTTCTAGACAATTACACACAGTGTATACATATTTTCTAGACAATTACACACAGTGTATACACAGTTTCTAGACAATTACACACAGTGCATACATAGTTTCTAGACAATTACACACAGTGCATACATAGTTTCTAGACAATTACAACAGTACATACTGTTGCCATCTTATTGTATAGATGCATAGACTAGTGCACGGCTCTTCCATATAACCTGCTTGCTACAACAGTTTATCAAGATCAGATTGATGTTATAACAGATTAAGACGAAAAGATTGATGTTATAACAGATTAGACGAAAAGATTGATGTTATAACAGATTAAGACAAAAAGATTGATGTTATAACAGATTAAGACAAAAAGATTGATGTTATAACAGATTAAGATACACAGACTGCTGATACACAGTATGTACTATACGTTTATTCCTATACTGGATTGTTTAATTGATTACTGTGTCTATTTGGATGTGCAGCCTTGGAAATTAAACAGAGAGTGCGTAGATACACGGGTAGATGTTTGTTTGGTGTAGTGAAGTGTGTAAATAAATATTACTGATTGTTGCTGACCACGTTCAATGAAATTATTTTCTCTGTCATCTTCTATGAGTTATGAGTTGTGACTGCAGGTTATCATCAGCGCACACCGGACAAGTGTATCATATATTATCTTTGTCAGATTAGTCTCCTATGTTCTCTTTGTCAGGTCTGTCGCCTAGGTTCTCTTTACAGGTCTGTCTCCTATGTTTTCATTGTTAGATCTGTATCCTATGTTCTTTGTGCAAGATGTGTCTCATATTCTCTTTTTCCCGTCTGTCTTTTATGTTCTCTATATCAGTTCTGGCTCCTAGGTTCTCTTTGTCTCTATGTTCTATTTCTCAGACCTATCTTCGTTGTTTTGTTTGTCAGGCCTGTCTCTAATGTTTGTATCCCTTCAGCTGTAAAAGTTTTTGCCGATGTTGGCCTGTTTTCATCATCTTATAATCGTGACAATTGTTTGAAATTTATCATCTTTCATTTCATTTCTATCTTCCACTGAGGTTTGCCTTAATCCACTAGCATATCTTCATGTGTTTTTGTCACTCAGATTTGAAGTATCACAACAGATACCGCACAGCTGTACTCAGATTTGAAGTATCACAACAGATACCGCACAGCTGTACTCAGATTTGAAGTATCACAACAGATACCGCACAGCTGTACTGGGATGTTCAACAGCAGTACTCTTTGAGTGATGTCAACAGTTGAGTTACTGTATGAGATCACGTGATCTCGACTCTAGAATGCACAGTATTGCAGGCTGAGTGTACTGACGTCACCTCTCATGTACCAGGAGTTGTTTACGTGAGAGGAAGATGCTACACAGCCCAGAACAAACAATATCGCAGTGTTTAGAAATGTCCGGATTTCTTTCAGCAGGAGACAGACTACATCTTTGTCAGTGACTTTATCATGGCGTACGATTAAGACTGGAGTAGGCAACTATTCAGAACACTTTTGTTACAACACATCAATGAACTACTTGTTCGGTTGATTCTGCGGTTGAGACATCAGTTAACGCGCCCCAGAAGCCCCAGATAGCGGAACCGAATTCATCTACTGGCAGTAAGGCCGTTCAGACAGCAATAGTAAACTTCTGTACGTGAATCATCATCATCATCGTTGACGACACTCTCTCTGGGGACCATAGCTGTTAATTAAATAAACGTAAATATTGCACGGAAAAAATATTACAGACAAACCAAAGTGTTGACGGCTATGTTTCCATAATAATATATTTAAGCAAACCGTTGATAGTATGATCTGTCGTCTCTAGTCCTGATAAAGCTTTTTACTCGAAATGTCGTCCGACACTGTATCGTTATGAGTATGTTATGTTTATACCATTGGTATCATTTGTACTTATTTTCATTAATTTTACATTTGCTCTGTATTACTACAGCCTTCGCATTTCCAGTATCGGATTGTTTCCGGACACTGGGGTTTTATCCTTTGAGAACATTGTACTGGAATTTCCACTTCCCTCATACAACTGAGATTTCACCTCTTAGTGAAGTGTGCACAATTAGTTTCTACATTTTATTGCTAGATAATCCGGCTCTGTGATAGAAAAGATACCAGGTTAAAATACTGCAGCAGGTAATTGTCATCCGTACCGATCAGAAAGCAATGGAAAACTACTGAGCATATTTATATTGCCTAGAATAAATACATCCATAAAACACTGGGTTAATGGCTACGTCATGAATAGGTTATGCTACTATTTTGTATTATTGCTGGGTCTATTGTCTATCCCAAGGTGGTTTATTATCCACTCTTGCCTTTAAGCATAGGGTTGATTGAAGTTCGAGCTTTCGTTCTAAAGCCAGATGTATTGCTAGGCAATCTTTATAATAACGTTAAAATACTTGTATCTACTGAACATTTGACAATACAACATATTTTTTTTCTTCTTCTTCTTCAGCGTTCATTCTCAAACTCCTGCTGGATCTCTCATGTAACAGTACTACTAGATCTCCAGCAGGATACAATCCAGAGAATGGAAATGCGTTGTGTCGTCGTTTTATTTGCGCCAATGGCCCGACACATCCGTCTTCAGTGGTGATTTTTCTTTTAAATTTACAAAAATCAGTGGTCAACCAGTGACAATTAATAAAATACTTAATCACTTCATGTGTTCTCCTATGTCGGTTTTAGTAGACCAAATATTAAATGTTGTTGAGCCAATGTTCTTGATGCCACCCTTTCTAATTCTTGATGTAGGACATTTTTGGAGATGCGGTTAGTCAAGTACGGAAGAACGCGTGTGCAATAGTTGCAAGGCGATTTGGTGCCGTTGAACGGACTGGTTCAATTCCCGTTAGTCTCAAGAATTAAAAAAAAATTGTCCTCTGGCTTCCTACTTAAATTTTCTTGATGTAGGACATATGATTGTACGTCATTATCTTGTGTAGTGACATCCAGATATACAAACCGACATGAAACATGCTCGTAAAACCTGGCAGAAAGAGTCGGCTGTTACCAAGAACAGATAAGATTTCACGTACAATATTAACTAAGTCCTTCTCGAGAATAGTCATGCGTACTGATCGTATACAACGTCGCTAATCTAGGATAATACGATGGACCATTTGTCGTTTTGCAACGGTAGATATTGTTTGGGGAACTGGTAACAGAAAAGCGTTAGAGGTTGACCACTTCCGAGATATAACGATGGATAAGAGGCATCAATGATAGACCTTTCCATTAATCACAAGATCTGGGAAAATGTGGCCGACGACCGCAGTACATAAGGGTCGGCATTACATAAAGTTGCAGTCATTAAAAAATTACTTTGGAAGGACAGGTGTTAGAACACAACTCTCCATACGTAAGCCAAAGAACACGGCGCTGGCAGCTGTACAGTGACTAATTCCTTCTACAAAACAAAAATAAAAAAATACATAAAACACAATCTTGCTAAACAACCGTCTAAACGATGATATAATTCAATACATTTAGTCAGTTAATTAGTTAGTCAGCAAGTCTTTTAGTCAGTCAGTCAGACACTCAGTCGGTCAGTCAGTTAATTAGTAAATGCAGCAGTTACATTCAATAGTTACACGTAATCTGTAGAGTTTCCACTGTGTTATTCTTCATCTGAACTATTTCCTAATTTACGTTTTCATAGATCGGGTCAAGGTTCAATCGTATAACCTTTCCTTCCTCCACACCACCATCTCCAAGTTTCAATAAATAACTATTGTGCAGCTGTTGCAAGCTGGATGTGATTGTTATCGCGCATCAAAGAAAGGCCGTCACACAGTGTGATTGTGAGTTTGTTATATGATTGTGAGTTTCTTATGTTATTAAGTTTGGCATGAGATGACCGCAAATACTGTAACACGAGCAGAGTTTACGAGAAGTAACAGAATGTGATCTGGATAGAGGATAGGCCTACAGGATAGAGATTGTCAGAAGTAAGAAACTACAGGATAGAGATTGTCAGAAGTAAGAAACTACAGGATAGAGATTGTCAGAAGCAATTGTAAGAAATTGTAAATTAAAAAAAAATTGCAGAAATTATCAGAAGTAAGAAATTGCAGGATAGAAGTTGTTAGAAGTTAGAAGTAAAATAAAAAAAAATGTGAGAAAGTAATTCGTTTTGGAACAGGTCACGAACAAAATAATTGTCATAAACATAGAAGCAATGTCGCACACAGAGCAATAATGTTACTCGGATAAATAAGGGCACACTCAGATAAATAATGTCACACACAGAGAAATAATGTCACAAACAAAGTAATAATAATAACTGAAAAATAATCTCATACAGAAAGAAATAATGCCACACACAGAGTAATAATGTTACACATGGAGCAGTATTGTACAACACAGAGTAATAATGTTACACATGGAGCAGTATTGTACAACACAGAGTAATAATGTTACACATGGAGCAGTATTGTACAACACAGAGTAATAATGTTACACATGGAGCAGTATTGTACAACACAGAGTAATAATGCTAGATACTGAAATGTTACATTTGAAATAAAGCCATAAATAGTTCATGAATTGCAATCATGATTGTTTCAACTAGTGACACTTATATATTATGTTTCATTGCACTCTAAGAACACAAAAACAAAATATGTATACCCCCCCCCAGCCAATAGAACATGAAATATGTATACCCCCTAGCCAATAGAACATAAAATATGTATACCCCCCAGCCAATAGAACATGAAATATGTATACCCCCAGCCAATAGAACATGAAATATGTATACCCGCAGCCAATGGAACATAAAATATGTATACCCCCCAGCCAATAGAATATAAAATATGTATACCCCCTAGCCAATAGAACATAAAATATGTATACCCCCAGTCAATAGAACATAAAATATGTATACCCACAGTCAATAGAACATAAAATATGTATACCCCCCAGCCAATAGAACATAAAATATGTATACCTGCAGCCAATAGAACATGAAATATGTATACCTGCAGCCAATAGAACATAAAATATGTATACCCCCAGTCAATAGAACATAAAATATGTATACCCCCAGTCAATAGAACATAAAATATGTATACCCCCCAGCCAATAGAACATAAAATATGTATAACCCCCAGCCAATAGAACATGAAATATGTATACCTGCAGCCAATAGAACATGAAATATGTATACCTGCAGCCAATAGAACATGAAATATGTATACCCACCAGCCAATAGAATATAAAATATGTATACCCCCCAGCCAATAGAACATAAAATATGTATACCCCCCAGCCAATAGAATATAAAATATGTATACCCCCAGCCAATAGAACATGAAATATGTATACACCCCAGCCAATAGAACATGAAATATGTATACCCGCAGCCAATATAACATGAAATATGTATACCCCCAGCCAATAGAACATGAAATATGTATACCCCCAGCCAATAGAACATAAAATATGTATACCCGCAGCCAATAGAACATAAACTATATGTACCCCTAGCCAATAGAACATAAAATATGCCTACCCATAAAATATACACTAACCTCCAGTTATGTCAGCATTTCATTAACCACCGGTTTATGTCAACACTTTACTAACATCTCGTTTATGTCAACACTTCACTAACATCTAGTTTATGTCAACACTTCACTAACATCTAGTTTATATCAACACTTTACTAACATCTCGTTTATGTTAACACTTCACTAACATCTAGTTTATGTCAACACTTCAATAACATCTAGTTTATGTCAACACTTTACTAACATCTCGTTTATGTCAACACTTCAATAACATCTAGTTTATGTCAACACTTCACTAACATCTAGTTTATATCAACACTTCACTAACATCTAGTTTATGTTAACACTTCACTAACATCTAGTTTATATCAACACTTTACTAACATCTAGTTTATGTTAACACTTCACTAACATCTAGTTTATGTCAACACTTTACTAACATCTAGTTTATGTTAACACTTCACTAACATCTAGTTTATGTCAACACTTTACTAACATCTCGTTTATGTTAACACTTTACTAACATCTAGTTTATGTCAACACTTTACTAACATCTCGTTTATGTTAACACTTTACTAACATCTCGTTTATGTTAACACTTCATTAACATCTAGTTTATGTCAACACTTTACTAACATCTAGTTTATGTTAACACTTTACTAACATCTCGTTTATGTTAACACTTCATTAACATCTAGTTTATGTCAACATTTCACTAACATCTAGTTTATGTCAACACTTCACTAACATCTAGTTTATATCAACACTTCACTAACATCTAGTTTATGTTAACACTTCACTAACATCTAGTTTATATCAACACTTTACTAACATCTAGTTTATGTTAACACTTCACTAACATCTAGTTTATGTCAACACTTTACTAACATCTAGTTTATGTTAACACTTCACTAACATCTAGTTTATGTCAACACTTTACTAACATCTCGTTTATGTTAACACTTTACTAACATCTAGTTTATGTCAACACTTTACTAACATCTCGTTTATGTTAACACTTTACTAACATCTCGTTTATGTTAACACTTCATTAACATCTAGTTTATGTCAACACTTTACTAACATCTCGTTTATGTTAACACTTTACTAACATCTAGTTTATGTTAACACTTCATTAACATCTAGTTTATGTCAACACTTTACTAACATCTCGTTTATGTCAACACTTTACTAACATCTCGTTTATGTTAACACTTCATTAACATCTAGTTTATGTCAACATTTCACTAACATCTAGTTTATGTCAACACTTCAATAACATCTAGTTTATGTCAACACATCATTAACATCTAGTTTATGTCAATACATCATTAACATCTAGTTTATGTCAACACTTCACTAACATCTAGTTTATATCAACACTTTACTAACATCTCGTTTATGTTAACACTTCATTAACATCTAGTTTATGTCAACACTTCACTAACATCTAGTTTATATCAACACTTTACTAACATCTAGTTTATGTTAACACTTCACTAACATCTAGTTTATGTCAACACTTCAATAACATCTAGTTTATGTCAACACTTTACTAACATCTCGTTTATGTCAACACTTCAATAACATCTAGTTTATGTCAACACTTCACTAACATCTAGTTTATATCAACACTTCACTAACATCTAGTTTATGTTAACACTTCACTAACATCTAGTTTATATCAACACTTTACTAACATCTAGTTTATGTTAACACTTCACTAACATCTAGTTTATGTCAACACTTTACTAACATCTAGTTTATGTTAACACTTCACTAACATCTAGTTTATGTCAACACTTTACTAACATCTAGTTTATGTTAACACTTTACTAACATCTAGTTTATGTCAACACTTTACTAACATCTCGTTTATGTTAACACTTCACTAACATCTAGTTTATGTCAACACTTTACTAACATCTCTTTTATGTTAACACTTTACTAACATCTCGTTTATGTTAACACTTCATTAACATCTAGTTTATGTCAACACTTTACTAACATCTCGTTTATGTTAACACTTTACTAACATCTAGTTTATGTTAACACTTCATTAACATCTAGTTTATGTCAACACTTTACTAACATCTCGTTTATGTCAACACTTTACTAACATCTCGTTTATGTTAACACTTCATTAACATCTAGTTTATGTCAACATTTCACTAACATCTAGTTTATGTCAACACTTCAATAACATCTAATTTATGTCAACACATCATTAACATCTAGTTTATGTCAACACATCATTAACATCTAGTTTATGTCAACACTTCACTAACATCTAGTTTATATCAACACTTTACTAACATCTCGTTTATGTTAACACTTCATTAACATCTAGTTTATGTCAACACTTAGTGAAGTTTCACTTAAGTCCACATGTTGGATAAGAAATCTTGTGAGTTTTAAATATCCATTCTAAAAACGTATCTCAAGTTGAAGGCATTGTTTAGAATGATTTTGTAAAGTAATACTATTGATTTTATTGAACACAAAATCCACAAGTGAACAAGTATTTGTAGCATTAGTCTAACGTTGATATTACGATACCATAGACTAAACACGTTTAACAGCGGGAATGACTCTGTCAAAGTCTAACTGACAAGAGACAGGTTGCAGCTGTACTGAACAGAACAATGTATCTGCTCTTAGTTGGTTGTTCACGGAGTCTTGGAAATATTAGAATGCGGGCAAATAGCGTTAGTTGAGTGCGTAATATGAACTGCCCATTGACTGACTGCACATTGGTCGGCCCGCGTTATTTTTGGCAGGCGACTCCACGTATATAAATGGTGACATTCATATTATATTATACAGACATACATATACAGCAAGACAAAAATAAAAAATCTCACGAATAAAGGCTTGTTTACTTTCTGCAATTTGGTCTACTATACCTCCGATGGTTTCGGACTGCATGTCTTGATATAACATGGATGATAATAATCGGAAACGAGTTACGTACGGGACATGTGTTACTAAACTGTGAAACGGGAGTGGGGGGGGGGAGAGTGGTTTCGACAAAATTTTAGTGGATACTATTGTTTGTTAGAACAGGCCCAGGAATTGAAATATTTAACTACGACGATGACAGCAGATTGAAGAAATTCAACAGATATAGCAACAGAAAATGATAAAAAAAGCAGAATTAATAAAATTGAGGAATATACTTTGTCTATCTATCTATTCGCTAAACCCTTTGTTGCCTTTCAGCGTCAGGGGTAGAAGAGTTTTCTGGAGATGGCCCTCTTGTGTGCTGAGTATATTGCAGAGTTTGTCGCCTCTTTTATTTTGGTGGTCCGTCGTTTTCATGGTCAGCCTCTAGGTCTGCCTTCACTGTATCTGTGTAGCATAGCTTGCTGTGGTATGCTGTCTGATGGTAGTCTGCTGATGTATGCAAACCATTTTATTTGTTGTCTCTTAATAAATTCCAAGATTGGAATGATACCGGTTCTTTGTCTAATGTCTACTTTGTTTAATCTATACTTTGTAAATATGTTCATGTCAACAGAAGCAAGGAATAAAATTCTTAAGAGCTACATAACATCAATGCTAGGATATCAATGTAAGTCGTGGAGAAGAAATGAACAGAATAGTGGAAAACTAGACGCAGCAGAGATGTGTTTCTATGGAAGAATGCTGAGAGTACAATGAACATGAAAAACTAACGAGCAGGTGCTGAAAGAGTCAGACGTGAGTCGGTGGTTAATTAATAATATTAGACGGAGACAATATTTATTGTTTGGACACTCTATGAGACAGGTAGGTCTGGAGAACATAGTTACAACAGGTAAAATAGAAATCAAGATAAATCGAGGACAATATTGTGAGAAATGTTAGATAGTCTGACATCATAACACGACAAAGTGTCAAGAAAGATTATGATACAAATTTTTGTAAATATAGAGTTGTGGAGACCCATAATCGCCTACGTCAGTCGACAGACGCCTGATGATGATTGTATGTTAGAAAGGAAATACATTTACACACGCTCACGTGAACATACACTCACTCAGGCACACGCAAACACACACGCATACATAATTACACGCACACACCCACTCATTTGATATTTATATTTCAGCATTTTTTTCCTGGATATTCCAATATGTATCTCGTGTTGAAACTATGCGTGTGTCCTTCTCTGTCGTGGGCCTTGCTGCTTGCATTTTCCAACGACGCAATCATGTTGTCTTTAATGTTGTCAGTCCATAGTCTTCTTGGTCTGTCCTTCTTTCTCCGTACAGCTGTTCTGCCCCCCCCCCATTATTTGTCTTTCTAATCAGTTGTGTCTCTTTATGGATTTCGATAATATTTCAGCACCCCCCCCCTGTATATTCCAATATATATCTCGTGTTGAAACAATGTGGGTTAGTAAAATAATTGGAATTTGTTTTTCAAAATTGTAAAAATGTTTGTGTTGATACGTTTTTGCATGAGTTACGAGATGAACATATCAGATATTTATTATTTCTCTAAAATTGTTCTCTCAGACATTGAACTGTCTGCAGTCTCCGTCAGACACAAATATACTAGCAGCCATTAAAAAACGCATCGAAAATGCCATTTGTTTTCATGCTTAAAATGTTCATGTACGTGAGCAATTCTTCATCTCAGAACGCGTGTAACTGATGAAGTTCTCGCAGTCCCATTGTTTTGTTGATGTGTTGTTTCTTTCGCATTTTTCATGCATCACGTGCATAACAGAAAATAAGCAAATTGTGACTATTAAAAGTCAAAACAGGTTGAAATTAGGCACATCTATTAATAAAGTTTAAGCAGGTAAAATGCATTATCTGGTTTTTATCAAAAGAAGGTCTGTTGCTTTTTTGTTCATGCTTCGACTGACGTTACAAGAGCGATCTCGCGACTATATACTTAGTAAGACTTGTTCATTGTAGCACTAGAAGATGTAATGATGGAGATGGCAAAATTCAATACATATAAAATAAAACTAGCTTAGAACCCGTTCTCAATGATAGAAGGGTGTGCTGCTATTGTAGCAAAATATTCAGATGTTTAGTGTGTTAGAAAATGTCACAGAAAACTAGCCTGCAACCCGTTCTTAATGCTAGAGCATTCAGATCTGTTTAGTGTGGGAAAAATGTCAGTATATCACCAGAACAATTCAAACACTTAGTTAAATAAAGTCGTCACAGAAAAGTCAAAGTTCAGCGCTAACAACAAACTCAGCCATTAACAACAGCACATCCGTGATATTTATTTAAACACTTGTGTTGCATGTGGAGGTTTTCGGGGAGGGGGTGGTGCATTTCGAGAAGTACTATTATAAATAAGTTAGCTGGTTGGTTTGCTAGTTCTTTGGTTGGATAGTTCCTTTGTTGGCTACTTAGTTGGTTGGCTAGTTCGTTGATTTGTTAGTTCATTGGTTGGCTAGTTCGCTGGCTGGCAATTTCGTCAGTTGGCTAGTCCTTTGATTTGTTATTTGATCGGTTCTAGATTATTGATCATGTGCCATCATCATTGCCTAAGGATATCTGCTTACCATCCAGTAAGCCATCTAAAAGTATATAAGCTCAGGTTTCCAGTCAGTTGTTGGTTTTGGATTCTTCTATTTTTTCCAGTGAGGATGCACTTTCTCCCCTTTTCCCTGATCACTCCCATCTCTATCATTCTCTGAACCTGTATATTGTCTCTTTATCGTTTTGTAGTGTACAATGGCTTCATAATTAACTCAAATTGGTATCTCCTCTTCACTTTGTCTATAGCTTCACTATAGTTTTGTCAGCATTTTGTTTTCGTTTACAATAGAGCAAAATATTGTAACAATAATCATATGTTTATTTGAATTTTACATTTATAAAACAATTCAATCTGCTTTCTCATCAGAAAGGTTATATCTTAGCTGATTAGATATTTGTACCAATGCGTTTAGTAGTTGCGGCTGAAGCATAATTGTAGTCACGTCGGTGACATGTGACAACATTGCGCAATCAAGATTTAGGAATTGCTAAATCATCATAAATTGAACCTTTCGGCAATAGGTCTTTATTAAGCCAAGAAGCTAATTTATTAAACGGCAGTAATGTACGAGTAAAAGTCAAGTAGTTAACATTTTACATTGAGATATGAAGTATCAGTCATTGACCAGGCTTCCTCATTAACTTCACCAGTCAACGTATATGTGTGTGAGATAATCACCTTTATGTCTGTGAGACATGGACAGCATATCCCAGAAGTCTCAACGATTTCCATCTACTCTGCCTTCATAAGATACTCAAAATTCATTGGTGGGACAAAGTACTAATGAAATCTAAGTCTACAAGTCAGTCAGTCAGTTTCTCTTTTGCCATGTTTAGCACATAGGCGGATGTCATAGTTCTCCATGCCTGTCGGTCAGTTGCCAAGGATTGCAGGTCTTGTGCATTTATGCCTATTGATTTTAGTTCATTCACAAACATTTTTCTGAGCGTTGTTTTTGGTCTTCCCTGTTTTCTTTTTCCCGTCTGGTGTCCACACGAAAGCTTGTCGTAGAATTCTATCTTCCTTCATTCTAAGTACGTGGCCGATGTATGTCCAGCGGCGTTTTGTGATGATGTTCGTCACATATTCTTGTTTTGTCTCAGTATGTCGTTTGATTTTGCTTAGAACTATAACATCCTAAGTCTGCAAGCATACACACAATGTTGATGAAAGAGCGGACTTGCTGGATAGGACACATAGTCAACATGAAAGATCATCGTCTATAAAAGAAGTTGATATATGGAGAACTCCAGGCTGACTCCTGCAAGGCCGGTGAACAGAAGATGAGCTTTAAAGACACTCGTAAGACATACTGACTCACTTCAAAATAGACACACACTCAATGGAGAATATTACATAAGACTCGTACGACTGGCGTCGTAAAATCAAGAGTGGTGTAGCAGCTGCAAAGAAGCTACATCAAGTAGCGAAACAAAAACGTGCTGGAAGAAAGGCAAGAACTGCTCAATGTCCCATATAATTCTTCCACATATTCTAAGAGTGCGGTAGACAATTTTGGGCACGCATATGACTCACTGATCACAGTTGAGCATACCACAGACATCATCATCTGCATTATCATCCCAGTTGAGTTGAATGTTCATCGTCGTATTCGATGACGAAAACTAGTGTGAATCTACTAACTCAACCAGCCAACGTTTATGTGTGTGACACAATTTAATAACTCAACCAGCCAACGTTTATGTGTGTGACACAATCTAATAACTCAACGAGCTAACGTTTATGTGTGTGACACAATCTACTAACTCAACCAGCTAACGTTTATGTGTGTGACACAATCTAATAACTCAACCAGCCAACGTTTATCTGTGTGACACAATCTAATAACTCAACCAGCCAACGTGTATGTGTGTGACACAATCTACTAAAACAGGGGTCGTGAACCTTTTTGTCAGAGAGAGCCATGGACACCACATATTTTGAAAAGTAATTCTTGAAGAGCCATACATTATGTTTAAAACTAAAAATTCAAGTACATGTGTGCATTTTGTGTAATTTCAACACTAAAAGTACAATAATTATGTATTTGGATTCTTTTTAATAACATTGTTTTGCTGCTGCTAATCAATAATGAGTATTTCTTACCATTAATGCGACTTCTGGTGCTGAGCTGCAGTAGACTTTAGCTCAATTGTAGAACGAAATATTTATATGCAATTAATATGTAGATCAAAGGAGTCTAAATAAACATTTTTTTTTAATCATCGAACATTTGTCTGCGAGCCAGATGCAGCCATCAATAGAGCCACATTTGGCTCGCGAGCCATTTGTTCCCGACCACTGTAATCATCCAACGAGTATGTGTGTGTATGTGTTTGTGTGTGAGACAATCTACTTATTCAACCAGCCAACCTTTATGTGTGTGTCACAATCAACTATCATAATCATCCAACGAGTATGTGTGTGTGTGTGTGTGACAATCTACTAACTCAACCAGCCAACGTTTATGTGTGTATCACAATCTACTAACCCAATCATCCAACGAGTATATGTGTGACACAATCTACTAACATAATTATCCAATGAGTATATGTGCGTGACAATCTACTAACACAACCACACAACAAGTAATAGGACAGACTAGCGTGTACATGTGAGTGAGACGATCTACTAACTCAACCACACACCAGACAACACACAACGAATAGGTCTGACTGGTTTGTACATGTGTGTATTATGTGTGTTCTGAATGATGATTGTTTACCCAAAAAGCTGCTATATGGGCAAACTAGACTGGCACCCACAAGGCTGGATGACAGAATAAGCGTTTGAAAGACACTCTTAAGGCATCACTGACTCACTTCAATATAAACACATACTCAAGGAGAGCCTTGCACAAGACTGGCGTCGCAGAATCAAGATTGGCGAAGCAGCTGCAGAGAACCTCAGACACCATCAGCGCAACAAAAGCGTGTTAGAAGAAAGACAAGAATGGTTCGATGTCCCGCAGACTACTCCCACACATACACAGAGTGTGGAAGAAAATTTCAGGCACCGATAAGACTCATTAGTCACAGCCGGACACACCGCAACATCATCTTCATCATCACTCCAGTTAAGCTTAGTGGTCATTGTCGAGTAGCACGGATTAAAAAAATACGTGTGTGTTATACTTTTGACTATAGAAGCACACGTGTATGTTATACTATTGACTATAAAAACATACGTGTGTGTTATACTATTGACTATAAAAACATATGTGTGTGTTATACTATTTTAGGCAGTTTATCGCTTAGAGCACGTAGCTCAATAATTAAAAAAATACTCTCAAATGACTTCGAAAAGCACATATTTTTCACCAGATGGAACAAGTCAGTTTTCAAACGTGTAGTCTCATGAAAATTAGGTATACAGATGACACCACCCTAATATTAAGGTTTATAACACATGTCAGAGATAGTTATCTCAGTCAAACATCATAGAAAGGCAGAAAATCTTTTCCTCAATGAAAAACAAGACAAAGTTAATGTATATCAGCAGAGATGAACTGTACCCACACTAGTCATTGACAAAGAACAATTACAGAATGTCAGTAACTTTTAATATCTCGTGTCAACCATCAACAGCACAGAAGATTGCTCTGCATGCAGAGATCAGAAAATGATTAGCGATGACCCTACACAAAAAAATCATAGATGAAAAATCTATGGCAAGGGGCAAGCATAGAAACAACGTTACAAGTATTAAGAAGCTATATTTTAGTGGCAACATATGTCTGTAAGATGTGGGCAATGACATCCGTAAAGGAAAAGAAAATATCGGCATTCGTTATGAAATGCTAAGGAAAGGTCCTAAGAATATCATTGACAGAAAGATAACGCCTGCAAAGACCTGAAAATATAAAAAGACTAGCTCCTCAAAACTATCCAAAAAAAAAAAAAAAAAAGGATTTCTTACAGCTGACAGGAATTGAACCAGGTCTGTTCTAGCAGCACCGAATCGCTTTGCAACACAAGTAAACAGGTTTTCCGTACTTGATCAACCACATCCCCAAAAAAGATATGGCCCGGTCAAAAAACAATAGCCAACTTATATCGGACATATAAATAGACACAATGGTTTAGAAAGATCAGTTATGGAGGGAAAGGTTCCAAGAAAGAGATGCAAAACAAGACTACGATGAACATATGACATAGATTAAATGTCAATAGAAGAAGCTTGGCAGCCCGCACAGAATCGAGAAATTTAGAGTGGCAGTGAGGAACAAAGTTCTGAGGACACGTCACAAAGATAGATAGTCTCGTGAACAAAAGAAACATGTATTGACTACCTACGCCACAAATATTCCCTAAATGGGACTGGATTGTGTGTGAGGTCAGATCCTGAATTGCACTTCTATTATTCGTATTGTCAAACTCATATGATAGTGTCTATATATCCAATGTTATCTATAATAGACATTGAACGTATTTGAACAGTGCACTCTTAAAAAACCGGAGTCCCTGACCTCTAGTGTGTCTGACATGTTATGGGCGTCTGTAACCCCATATTAAACAGGTTTAAGTACATTTCGTATTAAGAATCAATCTAGCGTGACTCAACAAAATTGTGACCGTGTGAAGTTCCCACAGACATGTACACACCAGATCTGATGGTTATGGTGTCAGCAGTCACTGGGAGCAAATAGACCTAATAAAAAGCCATGCTAAACAAATTCTCACAGCTGCAGATCTATTGAAAGTTGCCTACCTGTTTTATTTTATAGTTAAAACTAGAACATTCGTCAAAGCCAGTATATAAGGGTAAGCTACAGAAATTGCATTCCACCTGGATTTCTAGAAAAGTGAAAGTATGAAGGAAGATAAAAGACGATGTGAAATAAATATAAACCGGTCTCCAAGAGACAACGATGGAAGTGAAGTTGTAGGGGAACAGTTTTACTGCAGTCCTCAATTTACTCTACTGAAGTTTACTCTACTGAAGTTTACTCTACTGAAGTTTACTCTACTGAAGTATACTCTACTGAAGTAAATAAATGAATACATCTAAATGTAATTCTTCTGGGATCAATTTCCTATGCACATTAGTCTATATACAAACAGGTTGGTTGCCTCAATATAACTGGTCCCCAAGAGACAAACATAAGTATAATTTGGATAGTCACTATATTGGGTGCCACCAGGAGTAAGAAGAAGAGGGAGACCTAGAGGAACTCTACGAAGAACCATTAATAGAGAATGCATGTCAATGAGCCTAAACAACACGCAAGAATTGAAAGACCTGGGAACACAAAGACAGAAATGGAAAGTTATGGTTTCTGCCCTATGCGCCGTCTATGGCCCTGGAGGAACATAACATAACATAACAAGAGACAAACCATAAGCATGGCTCCAAGAGACAACGATGGAAGTGGAGTTGTGGGGGAACAGTTTTACTGCAGTCTTCCATTTACTCTACTGAAGTTTACTCTACTGAAGTTTACTCTACTAAAGTTTACTCTACTGAAGTTTTCTTTACTGAAGCAAATAAATGAATACATCTAAATCTTTATCATCTGCGATCAGTTTCCTACGCTCATCCGTCTATATACAAACAGGTTGGTTGCCTCAATGAATTTAGTCATCAGCTGGAGGTACTCGAAGATTCCATCACAGCTTCACTTCCATCGTTGTCTCTGGGAACAGGTTTAAGTCGTCGAGTCGCCAAAGAGTGGATATAGGCCTACGTATGTAAGAAATATAATAAATGTTCTTTCAGGTCAGCAAGAACATCTCCTCGCGCCTTCGGATTTTCATCTGTCTGGAACAATAAAAGAAGCTTTACGCGGACATCACTTTAAGGACACCAACAGCCTTAAACGCGTCGTACGCAATTTGTTTATGAAAATAAGGACACATTTTTACCGTGCGGGGATACATGCCATTGTGCGAAGATGGACAAAAACTGTAACAAATAAAGGAGACTACATTGAGAAATAGAGTACAGACTTTAGACTACATTTTAATGTGAATTGTATTTATTTTCGTGTCTATTTAATTAAATTATAAATTAGGAGACATTACTTTTTGGCCAACCAGTGAGGGATGTCCAGATTTAGAAAATTTTAAACCCTCTCTCTCCCATTGTCAACAACCACCAAACCATTATGGGACCCCACTGCTTGATTATGTCATAAAATCTCCGTCCTCCAGTCAACATTTATTAGAAGAAAATATCACGAAAGAACATATTTTTGTTTCACACGTTTACAATAAAAATGTTCAAATCCATAGCGTGGAAATGATGTATGTAAAACAGTACTATTGACATTAACTTTTGTCAGCGTACCTTGTTCCGTTATTCGCTTATTAAAACCGTCCAAGCTTTTTCAGAACATCACTCACCCTGTAATTGTTGACGTTATTTTATGGATAGCCTCAAATCTAAACACCGCGAAGACGAATGTGTCGGGCCATTGGTGCAAATAAAACTGCGACATTTCCATTCTCTGGACTACATCCTGCTGGAAATCTAGTAGGACCATTGTCCTGCAACAAGAAAGATCAAGCTGGAGTTTGAGAATGAATCACGAAGAAGAAGATATAATAAACACGCACACACAATTCTATATACCATGTATTATAAAAACAATACCATAAACACACACACACAATTCTATACACAGCACGCTATATAAATAATCCTTGCGTTAGTTGATCTGAGATTTGTATACAGTACACAGACCAGAACTCTGAGATTTTTATACAGTATACAGACCAGAACTCTGAGATTTTGATACAGTATACAGACCAGAACTCTGAGATTTTGATACAGTATACAGACCAGAACTCTGAGATTTTGATACAGTACACAGACCAGAACTCTGAGATTTTGATACAGTATACAGACCAGAACTCCATAAACAATCCTTGCGTTTGTTGATCTGATATTTTGATAGTCAACATACCAGAAATCTGAGATTTTGATATAATCAACAGATCAGAACTCCATAAAACACCGGAACGCATTGGTTGTCCACCAAAATTGCTATGATTCATTGTCTCTTTCCATGGAGTCATGTGAGCCAGCAACAATTTGATGACAGTACATTCAGCAACTTTGAGGATAATCGTAGTGTTAACCAACGTCGTGTACTTGTCCCCCCACCCTGAAGCTTTTATTCGTACTAGACCTGATGGCAGCTTGGCATCTCCTGTAGCTTACCTAATTTCCAAATGTATATTCAACATGAAAAATTAATCAAATGTCTTCAAGAAATAGGCATAGATGGAAAAGACATCAGGCTGATTAGAAATATATATTGGGAACAAACTGCATCAATAAGGTGTGAAAACAGCTACTCTCCATACATGGAAATAAGAAGAGGGGTAAGACAAGGATGCATTTTATCACCAAGCCTATTTAATATCTACACAGAGAATATCTTTAAAAATATAGAAGGAAATGCCAGGACTCAAGATCAATGGGAAAATAATAAACAACATTAGATATGCAGATGACACTGTTCTTTTAGCAGAAAGTGAACATGAACTACAAAGACTAATAGATCAAGTCAATAAATCAAGTAATGAATATGGACTGGATATAAACATTCAAAAAACAAAAACCATGATAATCAGCAAAGACACAGAAGAACAGGAGGTAAACATAAACTTACAGGGAGAGAAACTACAACAAGTAAAACAGTATCAATATCTTGGACACATAGTCACAAATGATGGCAGATGTGAAACAGAAGTTAAAAGGAGAACAGGAATGGCTAAAAGTACCTTCAATGACATGAGGAAATTATTAATATCTAAACAAATTACAAACAAGTTAAAAATGAGAATTATAAAATGCTACATCTACTCCATATTAATGTATGGCTCAGAAACATGGACACTAAATAAACAATTAGAAGACAAAATTGATGCCTTTGAGATGTGGGTATATAGAAGAATAGGGAGAACATCATGGAAAGAGAAGAAAACCAATAAAGAGGTGCTAAAGACACTTAATATGAAGAAAGAACTACTAAGAGAAATAAAGATCAGGCAAATAAAATACTCTGGACACATTAAAAGACATGACACCCTATTGAAGACTTTACTTGAGGGTAAAGTCAAAGGGAAGCGAGCAAGAGGTAGGCAGAGATACAAGTGGGAGAGTAACATTACACGATGGACAGGTTACAGTCTAGCAGAGTGCACCACCAAGACAAGAGACAGGAGATGTTGGAGATACGTTGCAGCCAACCTTCGTTGCGGAGACGGCACTTGATGATGATGATGAGTAATATTACCTTTCATGTGAAGTTAACTCGGCAGGCAGAGTGAGAGTGAGAGAAATGGTACATGGGCAATACAGTTTCTATCTTTCAGCTTGGACATTGTGTTATGGAGAGGTATATTCCATCCCTTGCATTAATAGGTCTCGGAATAAAATCGGGAGATGGCAGTTATGGCTTATACGTCCTTGTCAATTGGCATTGATAAAGGACACCACGGGCTATCTCTGACGTTTGGAGACATCGATCAACTTACGCCCGCCTCCAGCTGGGTAGACCCCAACCAATAAAGTGCTGATCTACCACAGCCCGTTTGCTTCAATAGTTGCATGGAACTAAGACAAAATCTGAAAATAGATGGTAAATAAATTGTACCAGGCAATGAAACAAAAATAGAAACTTTGGGCTTCGGCTTGTAACCTGGAATGTCCGATCCATGTGTCCAGGACAATCCACTAATATCCGGTGACATGACGCGGGAGCACAAAGAACAATACTGGTTTGAAGCTAACATTTAAAGTTTCAATCGTCAATCAACAGAAACAATGTAGTACTTCTAAAGAATTAAGAAAAATTCCACACAAAAAATACTCTTGCTGAGCTGAAACTAGGTATAAAAGAATTTGCCATAGGCAGCCAGAGAACGCAAATAAGACTTTGTGAAAATATTCCGAATACTAATGACAAAGGTAATATCACAGGTGTTTATGAATGGACAAAGAAAGCAATCGGTCTGAGATTAAAGAAGAGGGCACCACTGAACAATGTATCTAGAGAGGTCATCACTGATAAAGGAAACAGATGGACGAATGGGTAGAGCAACATCTAGTGATATATTATAATTAAACTTAGCTAACAGACAATGTCGGAACTGCCATAGAGGCTCTACCAACGATTAACCACATGGAGACACTCCTCAAACCATAGCTTAAATGAATGATGCAATTAATGATCAGTTTCGAACAAGGTATATGGCACGGATGCAATTCCAAACGAGGTCATCAGGAGTGAGGGTCATTCTTGCGTCATTCTCTTTTAATTCTCCATCTTGCTCATGAAAGCTTTAAAAGAATCGATTAATTTTACTATTTTTGTATTTATTCCCTGCATCTAAAGATTTAAATTACTCAGCTCCTCAAAGATATCAACCATATATAAAAATTCAAATTCATACAATTTAATTGGAATATAAAATTGTGTTATTGTTGACATCAACCACACCCTTGTCAGCAATTGTCACACTTTTCAGACCCCCCTCTCCCAATCCTTGGCGTAATTTATGGACCCCACCTATTTTATCTGATGATTGGTATTGGATGTTAACTAGAAAAGCATGTATCACAATGTATAACATTGGTTTTACGCGCAACATTTTACTAGAGGAAGCCATAGAACTGAAGTGTAATTCAACTCAAAGATGATTTCAAAATTATTGACGTGTTTTCGGCACATTAATGACCTAGTAATTAATGTTACTTAATGGTACTCTCGAGTGGTAAAAGTTGCAATGAGTATTACTGTAGCCTTCTTACTTCCACATATTTATGTGTGTCAGCGGTGTCAGCACTATCTATTATAAAAACATAACATCGATGACTTTGAAATTGATCTCTACTGTGCCTTGACTACAATCAGACCAAACATCCAGAAAATAATAAATATAAAACAGTGCCACCCTCACATTAACATGTTGTAAAGAGTGTAGTGTTTCATTAATTGTAACTTATCGTTTCATTCACGGTGTTCCAGGTTAATTCTGTGTTGTAATGAAAGTAATGCTCATAAGAAAATAAACATTGTATAAACATTGTACCAACATTGTATAAACATATCAAGACATAGAATGTTGTCATTGTTTAACAATCGCGTGTAGGTATGTTCCCTACGACGTGGTTGAAAAAGTGCGGGTGGGGTTAAATTGAGGTTTTAAAGTGGCGTGGGGCGTAATGTCGTGGTAAAATGTCTAAAGAGAGCTTTAGCTGGAAAAACTTCGGAAACACTGCCCTAAACAAACGAATGTATAAACAATATCATAAACAAACACACACACACAAAGGTATAAATACCTTAAACAAACAATTATATAAACAATACACTAAACAACGTATATGTAAACAATACTATAAACACACACACATATAAACAAACATACATATAAACAATACCATAAACAAACTTACATAGATCTACGTTTAAGCAATACCCTAAATAAACGTACGCATATCATCATCATCATCATCGTCATTGTCATCATCATCATCATCATCATCATCATCGTCGTCATCGTCGTCGTCATCATCAAGTCCTGTCTCCTCAGCGAAAATTGGCTGTAACAGATCTCCAACAGATCTTCCCTGTCTCTTGTTTTGGTGGTGCACTCTGCTAGACTGTAACCTGTCCATCTTGTGATATTACTCTCCCACTTGTATCTCAGCCCACCTCTTGCTCGCTTTCCTTTGACTTTACCCTCAAGTAAGGCCTTCAATAAGGTGTCATGTCTTTTAATGTGTCCAAAATATTTTATTTGCCTGATCTTTATTTCTCTTAGTAATTCTTTCTTTATATTAAGTGTTTTCAGAATATCTTTGTTTGTTTTATTCTCTTTACATGATATTCTCCCTATTCTCCTATATACCCACATCTCAAAGGCATCAATTCTGTCTTCTAATTGTTTGTTTAGTGTCCATGTTTCTGAGTCATACATTAATATAGAATAGATGTAGCATTTTATAATTCTCATTTTTAACTTGTAATTTGTTTAGATGTTACTATTTTTCTTATGTCATTGAAAGTACTTTTAATGTATAAAATACCATAAACAAACAAATGAATAAGCATACAAAATACAATAAACATATAAACAATACCCTAAGCAAATAAACTAACAAGCAAACAATCAAACGAACATAAAAAATACCTTAAACACATAACTTTATAAACAACACCCTAAACTAACATATATACATATAACCTATGCCTGAAACAAGCACACATACATACACACAATACCCTAAACAAACATATATACATATAAACAATACCCTAAACAAACATACATACACATAAACAATATCCGAAACAAATATACATACATATAAAAATACCCGAAACAAACATACATACATACATATAAACAATACCATAAACAAACTTACATGCATTTAAAGAATACCCTAAATAAACTTACACACATATAAAGAATACATAAACAAACTTACATGCATATAAAAATACTTAGGCCTAAACAAACTTACATACATATAGCCCTACACAATATTTAGGCCTAAACAAACTTACATACATATAGCCCTACACAATATTTAGGCCTAAACAAACTTACATACATATAGCCCTACACAATACTTAGGCCTAAACAAACTTACATACATATAAAGAATACTTAAACAAATAAACATGCATATAAAAATTCCCAAAGCATACATACATACGTTACAATAGATGTGTATTGTTAAATAGCCAGCGGCAGTCGCGAACAGTTGAGATGAACATGGCTAACCCAAATATATGAAATCCGCACAGTATCTGACAAGATAGTACACACTTTGACAAAATCCTACTGGTTCAGCTGTTCAACTTTGACGAAAACAGAACAATCGATACACCTACAAACACTGCACTGAAATAACACCAGCAGTCCTGCACGTATTGTCACTTTATGACTTCTTTAGTAATGAATCATTTCCTGTGTGCATACTAGCTCTTTTCATAAAATGCAAGCTTCTGTAAGCAGTCACAGTCATGTCTTTTGAAATAAATTCATGGTGTCGTTTCAACAGAAAATATGTCCGGATATTACCTCAATCTTAGACTAAGAGAAAAATGAAAGAATCAATTAGTGCATAACATCAACACCTACAGCTTTCCGATCATTTGCATGTAGCTATGTTTAACTAAAGAACGGTTCTCCAGAAAGGTGTGTTCTATCTAGGTATTCATTTGCGATCTATTGGTCTCGCTCAATAGAACTGTCAGGTAAAAATCCAGTCTTTTGATGTTCTCAACAGCGTGACGTATTCAATGAGATGAATTAGCTATTTCTGAGGTTGTTCACGTGTGTCCACATATCGGCAGTGAAGCATGTACAGAAAATCGATGACAATACGATTCTCAAGAATACAATGTATTCTCAAGAGGAAATAATTCATTTTTGCTATGTTCACTTTGCACATCAGTTTTGCTCACCATCCCCACTCTCAGCAGACAACTTTATAACTTTATGTATACTCAGCACAACCATAAACTTAACCCTTTCCGCCCTTTTCCCCCTGCTGACTCTGTACCTCAGAACCACACTAACACTTACGTTGTTTGCATCCCTCCTGACTTGAATATTTCTGATGGTGAGATTTCTTTCCTCAGCATAGGACTTCAGTTTATACCCCTACGCCACGCATATGACCAGTTCACCCTTATACAGGACGTTTATCAGTTCCATCGCCGCTTGTGCCTACGGCTCCATTTCATGGACAGTGAGCCGTCGGTACAGTCCGATGACATATTCTCCCAGTATGCTTCTCGCAAGCATCACAAGACTCCTAAGTCGGGCGAATCCTGGACTCTGGACCGCTACATAGATGACACCAAACATAACATCGAACGTCTCCACTTCGCCAGGATTAGGCGTACCAATATCTCTCTGGCTGAGTCCCGTGCTCTTATGCAACTTCATAGCCGTGACGACATTGTCATAAAGCCGGCCGACAAGGGGGGGGGGTTTGTCTGGTTCAAGGACCTCTATCTAGAAGAGCGTCAGGCTCAGCTATCTAATCCCTTGTTCTACAGGGCTAACACGTGCAAGAAAGACCCGATTGTTGCCCACAACGTCACAGTCTCTACCGCCATCAAGGGTTTAATAGCTGACAACCTTCTGTCCACTTCGGCCGCCGCTCTATGCTTCAAAGGCAGCAGTGTGGGCAGGCCAGCATTTTATATGCTGCCAAAAATTAACAAACCTCTCAACCCGGACAGACCCATTGTCTCTGCGTGTTCCTGCCCCACTGAACACATCTCTGACTTCCTGAATAGTGTCTTCCAACCATTAGTGGAGAAACTTCCTACATTCCTGAAAGATACTAACCATGCCTTGTCCATCTTTGCCTCTATTTCACTGTCCCCTGCTCACACTTATCGTCTCTTTCTACTGGACTTCTGCACCCTTTACACCTCCATACCGCACTCAGGGGGGGGGGTGTCAAGACTGTGAAGTTTTTATTCAACCAGCATCCTCACCCCTCTGTGTCTACTTCTACCATTATCCGCCTTGCTGAACTCGTGCTTACTCTCAATTCCTTCGAGTTCGATTGGCACTTCTTTGACCAAATCAGTAGGGTCGTCATGGGCACCAAGATGGGGCCTAGCTATGCCTGCTATTTCATGGGTAGCTTTGAGCAACAGGTATGGGTTCCTATAGGGGGCCCTTCCCATCGGTGTTCCATAGGTATATCAATGATGGGATAGGCATGGCTGAGACTGACCTGGCACGCCTCATACAATTCATTGACAATTTTCACCAGGCCATCACGTTCATCTGAGATCTCCACCTTCCATGTGAACTTTCTTGATATATCTATCACTATTCAACCCCTCTGTCTTAGCACATCGGTACACTATGTTCATAGCTTTCATTTATACACCTCTTCTCATCCCTTTGCATGTCGTGATTCCCTTCCATTCTCCCAACTTCTTCGTCTTCGGCGCCTGTGCAGTCACGAGGATAACTCTATACAAGAAGGCCTAGCTTTCTTCCGCTGTCGTCTGTACCCTGAGAGCATCCTAAGGTATGTCCTTCGAGTTTGCAGTCTCTCCCGTCAGAGTACCCTCTCGACCCCTCGGAAGGCTTCCTCTTCTGATAGGGTCAAGCTTGTTCTCACTTTCCACTCCCATAACCCTGCCGTTTGTCATGTGCTGGTTTATCACCTTCCCCTTCTTCAGTCTGACCCCGAGACGCGGTAAGTGTTCAGTGACCCCCCCCTTTTTTTTTCTTACAGATATGACAAAAACCTCAGGGATCTACTGGTCCGAAGTCACCTCCAGCCTGATGTTCCTAATCATTTTGGCCCCATCAGATGCAAACGCAGCAAATGCTACACTTGTGCCTATGTCACCCAGATCCGGTCTGTCACATTCCATAAATCCACCTTTACCATTGAGGAGAGCTTCACACGTGTGTCCCGCAACGTTATCTGTGCCATCATATGCAAGCGTTGAGCCATGACATATATAGGTGAAACTGGAAGGAGGCTCGCAGATCGATTCTGCGAACATCATCATAGCATACAAAACCGTTAGGGTTTGCATGTAGACGTCCACTTCAATGGTACGCGCCATCGGGGCGCCCAGGGCATTAAGGTTACGGCCATTAAATCGTGCTTCTCTGAAAAATACAATTTATAATTCTAGATCATATACAAACATATATTGATGAAAAGAGAGGAAAACAAATAGGTTCTGACAACACTGTGGATGAAAAAAAAACTATAATATTCCAATGGTTGTGGTGACTGGATTATCAGAACCGTAACCTCCAATATCATTTGACTGCTGTGATGCTCTGAAATAACCAAACTGGACTAACGTCATAAGAGGTATATTTTAATAATAAAAACCTAGTTTAAAAAAGGTATTCAAGGAAATAACAAACGAAACTATGAAACAGGGTGATAGAGCTTTGCTAATTACTGGATACACACATGATAACACACGATATCGCCGTTTTTCTCAAAACGACTCTTTTCAAAATCATTTACAACTTAATAATTGACAAGCAAAAACGTAAAAAACGGCATTAGGCATGGTTACGTTTACATGGCATAAATATAAGTTAATATAGGTCCACTATTATTTCAGTGATTATATTTATATTTAATATGTAAACGTGAATAGTGCCGTTATTACTCGTCGCTTGTAACTATGAATGTGTTCTTGAAAAAGGCCTTTTGGTATAAACGTTGATATTTAGTGTTATCATGTGTTTATCCAGTTATTAGCAAAAGGTCATTACCCTGTTACAAGTTTCACCTGTTAGATTACAGTTGTGCTTCTGTTTATATGTAACAGTGTGACAGTATTGGATAAATTATATATAAAAAAATAAAAACAAATAAAAAGGTAGTGAACATGTAGAAAGGTAGTTATGTGACGTAATATAGACGTAATAGGCGACGAAAAATGTCAGAAAATGGCAGTGGACAAGAGATGATGGAGCAGAGAAAAAAAGTTGAAGAAAAAGAGAACGGCAGGAAATATCATCATCATGTGGCATATTCTTTCCAGAACATGGACTTCTTTATGGATTCTCTAACACTTTGCGATTCTTGTCGAGTTGACCTGCTGCAGCTAGAGACATGTTTAAGCAATCTGATATATCACTGCAAATTCGTCGTCTTGAGCTCCCTCTTCCCCTGTTGCAGTTATTTCTGCCTTCAGCTGTTAACCTTTCCATGCTGTTATATCTCTTTATTTAAAAAAAAAAATAAGACTGCAACTCAGCTTTCTTGTTATGATGTTATTAACGAGCCACCCCATTACGACGTTTATTGCTATTAAACACTTCTTGATTTGTCATTTTTTTTTAGCTGCCCACGGCATACGTAAAATTATTCGATAGAATTGAATTTTAAAGCAACGATTGTCTTCGCACTGTTTTATTCATTTCCCATGCCTCACAACCGTATATTGGCACTGGAAATATGCATGTTCTGATCATAAATAATTTGGTTATATTGCTGGCACACACTTTCACAGATTTTCATTTGGGAAAGTTTCTATGTCGCCATTGTAATTCTTCTCTTGATTTCTACAGCGCAGCCTCCTGAGCTGGAATGATACCATCGAGAATATCAAGCTCTGTGTCATCACACGACATCTGTATGAGAGGAATGCCAAAAACAGATGAGTTGAGTATTGTTTTCATCACTCAACTTGATATCAATTTTGAAGTCGTGTTATAATATATATATATACGCCTAAACGGTCATCAGAGCTGACAGGTCTCCTCGTATTTAATTATATGAATTGTTTCGTTTAGTAACCTGAATCAAAGAGGTTAAGTTGCGATATATAAGGCAGGACATCAGAACTGAAGAATTATCTTTACATTGAAATATATGCATTTTCCTCGCGTGTGATGTGCTTCAGAGGTTGGGCTGGCTTATAGGCCTATTAGTTCGTATACTCCTCTGAAGAAACTTTCGATCCGACTACACTGTCATATTATCCAGTGAGTTGATTGGTGATGTCTTTAGCTCCAATACAGTGCTATCAATAGAAGAACCTGCTAATTTTAACTCCACGGAGGGACAGACAATGAAGTTCTGAAGAATCTAATGGTAACTAAGGACAGAAGATCAGATTGAACAGTTTTCAAATATGTTTCTTATATCTAATTCTATTGGCACATATCACGTAAATACGTTTCTTGTGCTCTAGAATGTGTTGTTGCTATTATATTGACTAACATCAATATAAGCCAATATGATAATATAACATAGAGAGGGTAGGGTTCGAGTGTATGAGAGGTAGTCACAGAAAGTGATTGTGAGAGACAGTCATTTTCTCCTCGGAGTAGGGTCTGAATACGGTTTGGTTCCCCCACTCCTATCTTTATCAACAGTAACGGTGATTGCTACGAAGAATTCAATAGGAGGTTGGTTTTCGTGTCAAAGAAAGCTGATAACAAAGGAAAACAAAACATATGAGCTGTTGCAAATCAACAAAACTAACATTCCTTAGAGTTTACATATTCCCAGTGGCAATATATAACTGTGAATCCTGGAAATAACCAATAAAGTAAAAAATAAAATAGCAGCATTTGAAACAAAATATTACAGAAAAATTCTCAGAACATAAAAAATGGATCATCAAAAAGATCAAAAAGATGGTCAATATAGCCATCCTGAGAGAAACGAACATAAAAGTATACTGGCTAAACAGCATGGTTCTTTCCAGAAAGCTACACTATTTTGGCCATATTAAAAACCATGACAGCCATGATAGAGAAGACCACACCACAATGGAGGAGATGATGTCAGAGGGACGACCAAAGGCAGACCAAGAAGAAGTTGGACGCAAAACATCAAAGACCGCCTGAACATGACAGTAACAGAAGCAGGAAGACTAGCTCAAGATCGACAGAAATTTCGAAAGTCTATTATGACTGATACATAGTGTTCAGGATATGCTACATGATGATGATGAACAGCAATAGAGAAGGTTATTCACAACTTTGACTTTTATTTCTCGGCCATGAACAGCAGGATGCAAGAGAAGAAGTATATAAGTATATATTATCAATTTTCCATTCACAACATAACATACGACGAGTAAGAACGGCACTGTCTTTGTTCACACGACTGAGTTAAATAGGTTCATACAAATATTTTACAAATATATTGAAAATACTGGATTGACATCTGAAAGTCGACTTTTGTTATGACCCTTAGATTACCTGTTATAGTGCTTTGGGTTTTATCGATATCCTCAAAGAAGGAGGTGCGCCTTTAATGATAGCTAGTTTTAGCAATAGAAAATCACTACAGGGGAACGAATCTGGGGAGCATAGTGGATGGTTACGAATACAACAGGGCAGTATATAAATATATACAAGTAAATTCAATTAGGAACCACGAGAGTAAATTTAAAAAATCTTATTACAGGTCCGGTCTAACGGCACAGAATCGCCTTGCAGCTAAAGTAAACTGGTTTTCCGTACTTGACCAGTCACATCCCCCAAAAAGATGTGAACTTGTAAAGACGTTCAAACTGCGCTCTTAAGTCACTGAGAACGGATCAACCGAGACAGAAACTATTTAAAAAAAAATAAAATATTGAGTTGAAAGGCGATTAAGTGCCGTTACTAAAGACCTGGCTTAATTACCGTCAGTCTGAAGAAATGCTTCATTTATTGTCATGCTTCCTACTTGAATTTACTTGTACAAGCTATTATTTTAAACAGCATTGTTCTGTCTCTGTTTTCCTCCTTTATATTTAAAGTTAGCCTATCGGTCCTTGTAGTATGCATACTGATGTTCTACGTTTGTGGTACTGAGGATACTTAAATACTTGTACGGGATGTTCATTGTTCTTGTAATAGTCCTTGTCTCGATTGTTGTGCTCTGAGTGACTTGAGTACGCAGATTCAATGTCTCGACAAGATCGTATCTTTTTGGGGATGTGGTTGGTCAAGTATGGAAAACCTGTTTAATTGAGTTGCAAGGCGATTCGTTGGTTCAGTCGTTGCGTCAAACATATCTGGTTAAATTCCCGTCAGCCTTAAGTAAATAAGTCTTCAGTAATGGGGGCATGAGTTTACATCTAAAAAAAAGTTATTTGTCCGTTTTCTTGTGTAATTCTCTCGTGTTTTTGAAAAAAAAAAGATCATCTTATTGTAGAATTAAAGGTTACATTGAGAGGTGGCGTTTTACCCACTTTTTTAAAACTACATTCGGCACAAATAAAACGGCAACACAACGCATTTCCATTCTCTGGACTATATTCGACTGGAAGTCTTGTAGGACCATTGTCCTGTTACAAGAGAAATCCAGCGGGAGTTTGAGAATGAACGCTGAAGAAGAAGAAGAAAACTACATTCAGAGTACTGCAAATTCAGAGTACTGCAAATTCAGAGTACTACAAATTCAGAGTACTACAAATTCAGAGTACTACAAACTCAGAGTACTACAATGTATATGTTCTGATTTATCTGTGGGGTTTGAATACACACTTGTGTTGTGGTTAAAATATAATGTACAACTACTGACCTGTGATCCGGTGCATTATCATGCAGTAGGGATCTACAGGCAGGTGTTGACCTACAGGCAGGTGTTGACCTACAGGCAGGTGCTGACCTACAGGCAGGTGCTGACTTACAGGCAGGTGCTGACTTACAGGCAGGTTCTGACATCTGATGATGTTCGTCAGTCGCAATCGACGATGACCAGAAACTCAACCATAATAATAATAACAATAAGTAATAAAAAATAATAAAGTTAATAGTGCGTTTTTAAAAGACTAGCAAGTCCAATGCGCGCACAAAATGTATTTCTACAGAATTGACAACAATAGAGGGTGTCTATGGGACGTTGAGATAATTTTTCTTTTCTACGTGCCCGTTTCTGTCTTGCAGTATCTTGCCTGGTCTCTTCCGCCGCTAGTGCTCCCGTTCTAATGCTGTAACGCCATGCTGTTCTATCCTGAGCAAGACTCTCCAAAGCGACTACGTCAATTTTAAAGTTTCAGTGATAACTTGAGCGCGTCTTTGAAGCGCTTTTTCTGTCCACGAGCTTTTCGAATTCCTGCCTTCACATCTAGGCAGGTGCTACCTACAAGCATTTGTTGATATACAGACAAGTCTTGAATGCTAGTGTCTGACTCTAAATCTTCTTCAACAGGAGTTTCAAAATAACTGTTTGCCTCTCTGAAAGAACTGAATAATTTTCTCGCTGTTGTAGGAGAGTAAGATTGAGTGCAAACACGCAAGAAAAAAGATACAGCTACCGCCTAGGGATCCTGCATTGGCAAGGACTTGAGAGTGGTCATAAATGTAGCTAAACATATGTGTATGCCGCAATTCATTTTTTTGTCTTCAGTGATTCTTTTTATAACCAGAGTGCTATCACTCACTACTTCTATGACATCATTTCACAGGAACAACGTCTTCATGTTATGTGATCAACTGTTAAACATCCAGTCTTCGATCAGCTGTTAAACATCCAGTTCTGTGATCAGCTGTTAAACATCCAGTTCTGCGAAAAACTTTTAAACATCCAGTTCTGCGATCAGCTGTTAAACATCCAGTTCTGTGATCAACTTTTAAACATCCAGTTCTGCGATCAGCTGTTAAACATCCAGTTCTGCGATCAACTGTTAAACATCCAGTTCTGCGATCAACTGTTAAAGATCCAGTTCTGCGATCAGCTGTTAAACATCCAGTTCTGCGATCAGCTGTTAAAGATCCAGTTCTGCGATCAACTGTTAAAGATCCAGTCTGCGATAAACTTTTAAACATCCAGTTCTGCGATCAACTGTTAAACATCCAGTTCTGCGATCAACTGTTAAACATCCAGTTCTGCGATCAACTGTTAAACATCCAGTTCTGCGATCAACTGTTAAAGATCCAGTCTGCGATAAACTTTTAAACATCCAGTTCTGCGATCAGCTGTTAAACATCCAGTTCTGTGATCAGCTGTTAAACATCCAGTTCTGCGATCAACTGTTAAACATCCAGTTCTGCGATCAACTGTTAAAGATCCAGTCTGCGATAAACTTTTAAACATCCAGTTCTGCGATCAGCTGTTAAACATCCAGTTCTGTGATCAACTTTTAAACATCCAGTTCTACGATCAGCTGTTAAACATCCAGTTCTGCGATCAACTGTTAAACATCCAGTTCTGCGATCAACTGTTAAACATCCAGTTCTGCGATCAGCTGTTAAACATCCAGTTCTGCGATCAACTGTTAAACATCCAGTTCTGCGATCAACTGTTAAAGATCCAGTCTGCGATAAACTTTTAAACATCCAGTTCTGCGATCAACTGTTAAACATCCAGTTCTGCGATCAACTGTTAAACATCCAGTTCTGTGATCAACTGTTAAACATCCAGCTCATGCAGTATTGGTCATGTATACATCAGTTTGTTTTAGGTCATCTTGAGTTCCGGACATCAATTGTAGATGTTTTTATACCAATACTACATTACAATTGATGACGCATCTACAGTGTTACTACGCAACAAACGTTTCAGTCAGACACATCCGGCTTCAGCACGAAATTATTTGTGGCAATGACTGTATAAGTGTAGTAGGGTTATCTAACCACAACTTCCACTTCTCGTAATCATTTCTTAATACTTACATGACATATCACAGGGTCAAGACAAGATATTATAGACACTCGTAGATATGGATGGTTGGGTGTGGGTTGTGCAACGTCCCCTCCCCCTTCGCCCCAGAAAATCAGAACATGATTTTTAGGACTAGGAATTTAGCCAAAAGGTCGGTACATTTTCCTACTCTTCTCATTTAATAATTTGGATTATTACATGAGAAGCTGAGCGAATTTCCTTCTCTAGACAAACACCTCTCCCATTTACTCAACACGTATCTACGGCCCTGCACAGATATACTATTTTTATCACTCCATTCCAAACACGGCCCTGACGCTATCATATGTGTTCCGACTCTGTAAAGGGGCTTAATTAACTTTATGTGTTTTAAACTAGTGGCGAACCGATTACCTACCTTGGAAAGATAGATTTTAAAGAATTGTTCGTGAAAACTCTTCGTTGGATACGAGACTCATGAGAAATCATGCTGTCAGAATCGAGTTGCATGTATGAATCAAGAAAAAAGTTACAACCAACACAGATATGAAATCTCAGTAATCGTACGTTGATATATGTATATTTATGTAACGGTTACAGTTCAACGACAGTGAATCACACGAGTTGTCCTCAGATACTGATTTTATTTTCTGTGATTATACTTCATTATCATGTTTCCAAGTTTCATCTGTCACATTACAGTACTGCTGTAGCTGTTGCCTATTAACGATCATCATGATCATCAGGTGCCATGCCGGCTGGCGTAGGCGGTAATAGCTCTCCACAGCTCTCTGTCCACAGTATTATGTATCAAAGTCATTGTTATTTCCTTGCCGTGCCAGGTTGTCAAACTGTCTAATATTTTCTCACGTTGTCGCCCTCTGTCTCTGTTGCCTTCAAAATTAACGATACATGTGTGTAATACTCTTCAAGATTCGAGACGTGTATAATCATCTCCTATCCCATGAACACTTTCATGTATCATCATTTTTACAAGTGTCCAGACATTTGCAATGATGTTAGGATTTCAGAATTCATAATTGTGTAGCTGCTGAAAAATTTAAACATGCTAGCTTCAGTGATATTTGTCGGCGAAATAATTGCAGTGCTATTTGTCGGTGAAATAATTGCAGTGCTATTTGTCGGTAAAATAATTACAGTGCTGTTTGTCTGTGAAATAATTGCAGTGCTGTTTGTCTGTTGATTAATTACAGTGCTACAGAAAGGTGCACTTTTAAACCTATTACTTAATGTTCACTTCTTATGAATCATCTTCAATCCTAATTTATCTTGTACATCTCGAAGGTCCTGGTGCCTGAACCTCGACATTCATTATGTTTAATGTCTGTATGCTTTAATATAACACGTTTGAACAGCAATTCCCGAAGACGAATATGTTTGGCCTAGACACAAATAAAATCGCAACACAATGCATTTCCATTCTCTGGTGTACATCCTGCTCAGGAGTCTATAAAAATGATAGTAGTATCATTGTTCTGTTAGAAAAGAGTTTCAGCGAAGTTTGAGAATTAACGTTGAAGAAGAACTCCAGCCCGTGGTACAGTGTGATGTTTCTCAAATTAAAAGGTACATTACAAAAACATCTTAAATTATTGTCATTTCATAAGTGTATAAATACAGGTAATGACATATGTCTCAGCCACTTCTTGCTTGAGATGTCCCGCTCTAGTATCAGCCACTCCTTGATTGAGATGTTCCACTGTAGTCTCAGCCACTCCTTACTTGAGATGTCCCGAACTAGTATCAGCCACTCCTTACTTGAGATGTCCCGAACTAGTCTCAGCCACTCCTTACTTGAGATGTCCCGAACTAGTCTCAGACACTCCTTACTTGAGATGAACCGAACTAGTATCAGCCACTCCTTACTTGAGATGTCCCGAACTAGTCTCAGCCACTCCTTACTTGAGATGTCCCGAACTAGTCTCAGACACTCCTTACTTGAGATGTCTTGAACTAGTCTCAGACACTCCTTACTTGAGATGTATTGCTTTAGATTCACTGTAACATTATCAACAGATCGTGCTTGCTCTATATTCAAATATTTACTTCGTCAGGTATTCATAAAAATATCGCAAGTTACTACCGTTTGTTCAATTTGAGTATAATTTGTTTGTAAGTTATGAAAAAAACACCTAATCAAGTTCAATTTCATGATTTACTTATTGCATATAAAAGTAGCCTCTTTAAGATGTAAAACATAAAAAAACGATGGTCTGATTACCAGCATTGCAAGACATGACATTATATTTGATTATGTATGTTTATTGTTACTTGCCGCATATAAATAAGAATAATAATTAACTTCCTTGATTCCACTAAAGAAGGTCACCCGCTACGTTAACATCATGGGCAAATTTCCATTACGTATATCGTGAGTTGATACCACATTCGCTCGTGTGTTCTCCGGACTACATCCTGCTAATCTGCAGGAGTTTGAGAACGAACGCAGAAGAAGAAGAAGAAGACGAAAATACCACATTATTCATTAGTTTTGATAGTTTGTCATGATGATCTCACATTCTTCTACAGAACCACATTCGTTATGACCTCTAACTTTCCATTCACTTGTTGAAATTGTCGAAAACTCCCTTACACGGATGATAATCAGTCAGTACACCCATACGTAAGTATCAGCCAGTGCAACCATATATAAGTATCAGCCAGTTCAACCAATATAAGGATGAGCCAGTTCAACCATACGTAAGTATCAGCCAGTGCAACCATATATAAGTATCAGCCAGTACACCCATACGTAAGTATCAGCAGGTGCAACCATATATAAGTATCAACCAGTTCAACCAATATAAGGATCAGCCAGTGCAACCATATAAAAGAATCAGTCAGTACATCCACGGGTAAAAATCAGTCATTGTATCCATATATAAGAATCAGTAAGTGCATCCATTGTTAATAACACTGGTCTACATCAAATTTGCTGTTTATGGTTTTTTTTTTAATTTACAGATTTAGGATAATTTTATTGTACTGAATCCAAAAATCCCATTGGTTTTGCTCAATCAGGTCAGGTTGTTTTTATCTAGCACCACATGATGTTTTTATAGGTGGGTCATATTCCATTTCAAATAAATCAGTAAAACGACTATTGATTTCCACACATTTGATCAAAAGTGTGTGTTTTTCCTATTTAAAAGGACAAATGATATAGAAAGCAAGTATTTTATTGTCACATGTATTGATATTTTCACGCCATATGTTGCAAAATGTCTTAATCTATCTTGGAATATACAAATTATAAAGATTTCCCATGTTTAAACTTACTAGTATTTCTAATTTTGTTTTGGTATTTTTTTAACGTTTCAAGTGATTCAAATGGTTTCAACTAGAAGATCTTGCAGAAATAAGCTTAACATCTTCTACATCGGCCGTGAATACACCCTCGTTTCTAATAGGAATCCAGTCACAACTTTCATAAAGCAAGCTTACCATACGTATTTTGGTATAAAACTTGGTGACCAGGATAAAGCTTGGGCTCCTCACATGGTGTGCAAGTCATGCACTGAATACCTGCGTCAGTGGATTAAAGGCAAGAAGAGCAGTCTGAAATTTGGAATACCCATGGTTTGGAGGGAACCCACAAACCATGTCTCTGACTGCTATTTCTGCGCTATTGATGTGATTGGGATCAATAGAAAGAATCGAAATGTCCTCAAGTATCCTGATCTTGAATCAGCATGTCGTCCTGTAGCTCACTCTGATGAATGTCCAGTACCTGTCTATGCAGAACTCCCTGACATCAGTGGTGAAGATTCTTCCAGTTTTCTAGAAGGTCAAGAGGAGAAAGAAGAAGAAGAGGCTTTTAGCGATGATGCTCCACATCCTTTTTTACCAAAATGAGCTTAACGATCTTGTTCGTGATCTCAATTTGTTGAAGTTGAGCTCTTGGCATCCAGATTAAAAGAAAAGAACATTTCGTCTGACAGTAAACGCATCACTTTTTATCGCAACAGGCATCAAGAGTTCCTCCATTTGTTCTTAGAAGAGAAGGACTTGGTGTACTGTACAGATATTGTTCACCTTCTGCAGAAGCTTGGAGTGCAACATTATGAACCCAGAGATTGGAGACTTGTTCATTCACAGCTGCAAGAGATCACTAAAATGTGTTCTGCTTCACAATGGCAATCAGTTTGCTTCTGTACCCCTTGCTCACTTGACTACACTGAAGGAGAAGTATGAAGCGGTGATGAATGTGCTGGATAAAGTTTCTTATTATCAGCACGAGTGGTATATTTGTGTTGACTTGAAGATGGTGAATTTCCTATTGGGACAACAGTCTGGCTGTACAAAGTACCCTGCTTTCTGTGCATATGGGATAGTAGGGACAGGTCTCAGCACTATACCAACAAGGACCGGCCTGCACGAGAAGAATTGGTGTCGGGTAGACTAAAGAACATCGTCAACAATCCTCTGGTAGACAGAAACAAGATACGATTCCCACCGCTGCATATCAAACTTGGCTTGATTAAACAGTTCACCAAAGCCCTGGACAAGGATGGTGGCTGCTCACTTACCGCGCTTTTCCAGGATTAACCATAGCGAGGTTGAAAGGTGACAATTTTTAAGGTCCTCAAGTTCGTCAGCTCATCAGAGATCCTGAGTTTGAAAAATCAATGAACAAATTGGAATTGGAAGCATGGAAGGCCTTTGTTCTGATTGAGAAGAATTTTTGGACAACACCAAAGCCAGTAACTAAGAAGAAGTTGTCAACAATATGCTGACTGCTTTCAAAAACCTTGGATGCAACATGAGCATAAAAATTCATTATTTATTTTCACATATGGATCGGTTTCCCGAGAATCTTGGATCAATGAGTGACGAGCAGGGAGAGAGGTTCCATTAGGACATCAAAGAGATGGAGACCAGGTATCAAAGACATTGGGATGCAGTAATGATGGCTAATTACTGCTGGACTCTGAAGAGAGACATCCCTGCTGCTGAGCACTAGAAAAAGTCGAAGCAATTTAAGTTTATGTCTTGAATTTTGCTCAGTGATGACATAATTTACATGTCCTTACCTTTTTCAATGTCTTCTCTTCATTTATATAAATCCATGTTTGTAACATTTAATAAATACATTCTGTTAAACACATTTTATGTGAGAAATGTAACACATAAATCAACTACTAATATCACCAAAATTTAGTTATGAATAGAAGGTTATAGTCAGAGAATATAATGTATTTTTTTTATAATTTAGAAAAAAAACCTGACCTAATTGAGAAAAATGGATGCCTAATTCAGTAAAAAAAATGATAGACAACTTTCAAGTTAATTTTTTTTTTAAAACCAGAATAATCAGTCCGTGCATCCACAGACAAGAACTATTTAGTGCATTCATTGGTAGCAATAAATCAGTTGCTATATGTGACCTTCTTAGATATGTACGCCATAATAGGGGACCAAACACCAATGTCGACTTTGTCCGTGAGCATCTAGATGTGTATACATATTGTTACAATAACCGCAACTTTTTTGGGATTACTTTTATAAATGATATTCGCTTATTGAACATTTTGGACATTAACTTGTTACATGTTCATGAGAATTCCGGAAAACTTACTGAGAACAATACTTTCTGACCATATTATTGAATGTCTATAACAGATTGACGGTCCTCGAATAAATTCAGTTGTAAATTAAACGCGCAAGTATGGCTCTTCTCACTACAGACCAACGATACATCATCATTGGATGCTTATAGACTCGGCAAACACATAGTGTAGTGGCCAGACAATTTAATGTGGTTAGAAGCACCATTAGTCGCTTTCGGAGACGATTCAAACAAACTAGGTCATTGGCAGACCAGCCGCACAGTAAAAGACACAGTCACTCACAACTCCTGCCGAAGATCGCTTTATACGGCTGCATCCCCTCAGGAATAGATTTACACCTGCGACCTCCACTGTCCACTCAATACCAGTAGCTCATCATATTTCAGATCAAACGGCCAGGAATCGGCTGCACGACGCTAGTCTTTGGTCCAGAATACCATGAAGAGTTCATGGTTTTACGACCGACATCACCTGAGCTGACTGCAGTGGGTGAACCAGTGTTCTCAATGGACCGTTGGGAATAACTCGAAACGAGTTTGGTTTAGTGATTAATAATTGCTGTGCTCCAGCGACACGAGAGACGGATAATAGTTTACCGCAGAGTCAGTGAACGGTACTCCCAGAACAGCGTTGACGAGACTCCTTCAAATAGTGGTGGAGGTGTACTGATGTGGGGGGGGGTGGGGTGGATCACTTACATGGGATGTGAAGAAGTGACCTGGTGCAAACTGAAGGATGCCTTAATGCCGAACCATACGTCGCTGAAATTGTTCGCCCTCTCGTCATTCCAATCTTGGCTGCACAAAGGTCTATTTTTTTTTTCGCAGGATAACGCTCGACCTCATATGGCACAACTCACCACCCGGTTCCTTACTGAGAACGTCCATACCATTCCGTGGCCAGCCATGTTTTCAGACATGGATCCCCATAGAACACTTATATGATTAACTCGATAGACGACTCCGCCAGCGATACGTGGTTCTAACCAATCTCCGACAGTTGTCTCTTGCACTACGGGAAGATTGGGCAGCCATCCCACAATAACAGATCCAACGGCTCCTCGAATCTATGTCACAAAGATGTTGTTCTCCGATAGAGACCAGAGGACGCCATACACCTTACTGAAACGGAGGTCTTAGTTGTAAAGAATAAAATAAAAGCACATACCAAATTTAATGAACATAATTTCATTGCTAAAGTCTGAAAGATTCCTCATGCCAAGGTTAAAACATTCAATCCGTAAAATACAAATTTGGTACACGTTTGAAATTTGGTGTCCATTAGCACTGCAATAAGGTTGCGTTTCCTTTTTTTGAGCTGTATATATCTGAATATATGTAGAAGTGTTTAATTTATCACACCGTTCTATTTTACTTACAATACTCCTCAGCGATGCGGATGAGTGTGGAAATATCTAGCCCTGTCCATTCCTTGATGTTGTCTGTCCATGTCTTTATTTGTCCTCCTCTGCTTCTTCCACCCTCGACAGTTCCCTGCAGTATTGTTTTTGACAAGGAATCGTGCCTGCATACATGTCCGAACCATGCTAGTTTTCGTCGTTTCACTATTGAAAGCAATGGCTCCTGGACACCTGCACACATCTCTACTTTATTTCTTACGTACACATTGGTCTTATGTTCCCTATAGGAAATTCGTAGAATTTTTCTGTAGCATTTATACTCGAAAGCCTGTAATCTTCTCTCCATGTCCGCAGTGAGTGTCCAACTCTCACAACCATACAACACAACAGAAAGCACCAGCGACCTATACAGTTTGATTTTCACTCCAACACTGATGTTGCTTTTCCAAATCACAGTTAGCCTTAAATCACAAACCTAAATCACAAACATCTGTGATAGAAGTCTCTCATTCAAAAAACACGTCACAAAAATTATTCAGAAGGCTAAAAGAAGGATCAGTGTTATCAATGTTATGGCGATATTTGACATGCAGCAATGAGTACTGTTGCTGCTTCCACAAGTGATGGTGCTATCTGTCATAGATTATGGCCTCGGCCTACTAACAGTGTCACAGACACAAGTCGATAGATTGGAAAAAGTCCAAAATGAGGCAATTAGAGCGGTGCTGGGGAGTACTAGGGATACACCCATCTCTGCTATGGGATTTCTGCTCGATATAACCAGCATTAGAATGCGAAACCAGGTAGCACAAGTTAGGTCGTACCTTAAAGTGACAGAATACAACCACAACCCATTACATCAACGTCTAGATGAGTCAAAAGTCAAAAGGAAACGAATCACGCGTGGCAAATCATGGATGGCAGAGGCTGAAGACACACTGCGAATAGTATGTGAATTGGAAGAAATAGGAAAGGGCAGTGAATGGGTGGAGGTAGACACTGAGAAGAAATCACTGACTAAAGTAATAATACAACTAGATAAAGCGTGTCGAAAATGGACGGACGTCAAGGCTCAGTATACAGTGCACGAACTCGGCCGACTACACTCGATACCACAAGACATAATTTTATACACAGATTGCTCCGTTAACAAAAACACAAATAAAAGCGGTTGGAGTTTTGTTGCCTACAGAAACGGCGTGAAGTTGGTTGAGAAATCTTCAGCATACTCCACTGTCACATCGAGCATGAGGATGGAGATAGAGGGAGTTACAGCAGCACTTAAGTGGTTGATACATCAGCATATCCGTTAATATTCACAGACTCGCGAAGCATGCTGCGCAAGTAAGAAAATTCCATGCTGACAAAAGAATTGTTGGACTTACTGAACAACTCAATTGTCCAGAGTATTACATGGATATATTGCCCTGGCCATGCTGAATTCAGAGGAAACGAGAGAGCCGACTTATTGGCAGGCAATGCGGCGATAGACGGCACATTGTTGAGAAGAGATAAAACAAATATGATCAAGTCAGTAATAAATTCATTTCAAGATGAAGATGATGTCAATAAGAGTATCTAGATGGGAGGGAAGGAAAAGTTATTGTTTTGAAGGCCCTGAAGATCACGCAGGGACTCTGAATCTACATACACTGGGATGGCTGCTGGAACTGAGGGCGAAGCTTTTATGGGAATTCCCCACGTGCTGTGAAGGTAATTTCTAATCAAGAATCAAGAATGGTACGTTCTAGACTTCAAGACGAAGCCATAACTGTGTGCAAAATCTGCTAAATTAAGATCGACATGCCCATAATAACGGGTTGCAGAAATGCTTACATGTCGTCTACAACCGGTCATGTAAGCTCTCCTGTGTTGAAAACATTTCACTCACAAATATAGTATTACCTGAAAATTGTAAGCAGCCGTTTACAATATACGATAACCTGTCATAGAAATGTTTTTTTCTCTACCCGCTTGTCAGTTATTACTCATGTATTATTAGCACTATTTATGTGCTTTTAAAATGACTGCATACTGGTATAAAATTATACTATATTTTACTACTTTTTAAGAAATATAGTCAAATTTGTATGTAAGAAATGATCATGCGTATATGGACGCCTCGCCATTGGAAAAATAATTATCTATCGTACCCCTCAAGACAGGCATATAGCACAAGGTCATCTCTCCATTATTTGTGTTCTGATGTGTGCATGCATATATGTGTGTGGTGTCTGATGTGGTATGCGTACACGTACATGTGTGTGGTGTGTATGCGTACGTGTATGTGTGTGATATCTGGTGGGTGTGTGTAAAGAGGATACGTTTGTGTTTCAAGTTTTACTGCAGCAGCTATATTACTAAAAATGTTTCTGTTGTGGATTGTCCTCACTAAATTTGGGTTTCCATATGTACTCTGTCCCTCTCAACGAAGCAGCACGCCACCTGCTGAGAGTACCATTCTCAGAACGTAATTTCTGAGTTTCATCCCTTAATCCCCAATTATCTCCAACACAATTCCTTTCTGAACAAGCCATCATGAGCTGGATCCGAACCCGCCATCTCTTGAATATATGCACAGAAAAAAGCAAAGACAGACAAACAAAAGTAATCAGCAAACTATTTGTTGTTTACTGAATTTCATGAACCTTTATTGATGTTGTCAGACAGTCAGTCGCCACGTGATTAGGTCTATCAGTTTTAGTGGGACTTTTCCTCATGCCAATAGCAATAGACAGAACTTGTTTGAGTTTTACACAAATAAATACAAAGTTGATTGTTAGAGATGACTGCTAGAACTATTATTATTAGAGTTGATAATTGATCGCAAGAAAAATATATTGATAGTTAGAAGTAAGTACTGAATTGTAAAGTTGATTACTCATTCCTTGAATTGATTGTTTTTTGCTAGTATTGTTGACTATTTTGAGTCGATTTTTAAAGGTGGTTATTAATTTCTAAGAGAAATATTGATTTTTGGATCTGAATATGGATAACTAACAGAGAATGATGATACTTGGTAGTGAATTTTGATTTTTAGAGTTGCATGTTTATTCAACTATTGATGTTCGAATTGAATATTGATTGCTATACTTGAATGTTGATTAAAGATATTATTGTATTTAGAATATTACTGATATATAGAGATGTAATGTTAATTATGTGTCTCATTATCGATTTGTAAAAAATTGAAAGTTGAATAATTTTCGTTGAAATTGAACGTTGCTTTTAATTGATTACTAATACTAATAATACGAATTTAGGAATCATCAAGAACATTTACTGGCAATAAACACCAGCAATTATAGTAGGAAATTCGGATCAATTTGGCCTTTATCAAAAATAAAACAAGGAGTTAGACAGGGTCGTGTACTTTCACATGTTTTCTTTATAAAATGAAAACATATTGCGTGCAATAGTTGATATACCAGGAATATCAGTGGGAGAACATAACATAAATAATTTGAGATATGCGGATGACGCTGTTCTGATTGCAAAAAGTGAGGAAGACAGACCTTCAAGAATGAATTAATGTAGTTGTATCTTGGACATTATACTAATGCTACACCACAAGACCACAATCCTAGAGAAAAAGCTAGATTAGTTCATTGGACATTTCTAGGCACAATATTCCCGTAGGTTGCCATTACTTTCGGGAAGGAACAACGGTTAGTCGAGCACCGTAATAAGAACACATTATATTAAAGATAACATGAATACATCGCTAGAAAATGTAAGCCGCATTGCCCAAGACAGAGAGGGGTTCAGAGAGTTCATTGGGAAGACAACGTTCTGAAGTAATACGTCACATGACACAGTATCTTGGACAATAAACAAATAGGAAAGTGTGAAATTAGAGGCAATAGAGATGTGATTCTACAGAAGAATGTTGAGAATACCATGAACTATCAGGAAATCTAACGTGGAGGTGTTGAAAGAGTCAAATGCGAGACGGAGCTTAGTCAAAGACAATCTTCATTTTTTGGCCACTTCATGAGACAGGAACGTTTGGAGAATATAGTCACAACACGCAAGATTATAGGCAATAGAGATAGAGGGCGACAACGTGAGAAAATATTAAACAGTTTGACAATCTGGTATGGCAGGGAAACAACAACAACCTTGATACATAATATTGAAGGTAGAGAGCTGTGGAGAATTTTGACCGTCTAATCCAGCTGGCATGGCACCTGATGATGAATACTAATAATCGATTGTTGAAGTTCAATAGAGATATTTTAAGTCGGAAGGTGAATGTTGCTTTTAATTTATTGCTAATACTAATAGTAGACTGTTACAGTTGAATTCTGATATTTTATGTTGGAAGTCGATTGTTTCAACTGATTGTTGATTTTTAAAATGAAAGTTAATGTTAGATTTGGATGTCGATTTGTAGAGGTGAATATTGACTCAAAATTGAACGTTAATTCTTAGAGTTGACTGTTAATGTTGTAAGTTTTTTTTTGAATTTTAAGTTGAATGTTGATTGTTACCATAAAAATGGTCAGTCTAGAATTGTTTCAGTACTTGACCACTGTGGCAAGTGACCATTAAGTAACTTTTGAGCATTGTTGAGCTAGGCTGTTTTGTTGACATGGTGAAATACATGATGATAGAAGTTTAACTGCGTATCTATTTTGTGAATCATGGCTGCTGGAACAAGTTACATGATTGATGTCGTCCAACACGAGACTGAAGGCTCACAGAAACAGCGGTTGCTGAGTCATTAAGGAGGAGTTATCTTCCAAGTGTGGCTTCGCATCTACAGTTATTTCCCCATAGATTGCACCTGAAAATAGAGAATTAAGTGCGTTAGTACATTTGCGTAGCTACATATTCATTTTAATTCATTGCTGTCTTTTGTTAAAGTTTACAGTGGATGAAGGAAGGCAGTATGTCTGGATATTCTCTGGATACATCAGTTTACAGTGGATGAAGGGAGACATATCTGGATATTCTCTGGAGACATCAGAAGTTTACAGTGGATGAAGGGAGACATGTCTGTATATTTTCTGGATACATTAGAAAATCACGCAATGAAAGAAACATCTAACTGTGGCTTTGTGTTTAAATACTTATTGGTGGATGATGAATCGGAGAACGCATTACTTATGGCAAAGCCGCTTGTGTTGATTTCTAATCACGAATCACTTATCCATCCATTCATACATCCAACCATTCATCCATCCATCCATCCACCCACCTACTCATCTACCCACCCACCCACCCATCATACACCCATCCATATCTATATATCTATCAGTTTATTGTCATTTCCATCCGTGCCGTTGAGATTCGTGGTTGGAAGATGGAGTTATCTGCTTTTGGCCATTTGGGTCCCATTGGTTTTGGACAGTCTGTGCCTTTATACGATTTCTTTGATTATCATCGGCCATCTAGTTCTTGGTCTTCCTCACTAATCATTAGTGGTTAAAACATGTTCCGTAATTGTTTCTGAGTAGTCCCTTCGTTTCGAAGCTCTCCCATATTTAATTTATATTTGTACCATTCTTCATAGCGGTCCCATACTTATTTTATACTTGTACCATGTGTCATAGCTGTCCCATACTTATTTTATACTTGTACCATGTGTCATAGCTGTCCCATACTTATTTTATACTTGTACCATGTGTCATAGCTGTCCCATACTTATTTTATACTTGTACCATGTGTCATAGCTATCCCATACTTATTTTATACTTGTACCATGTGTCATAGCTGTCCCATACTTATTTTATACTTGTACCATGTGTCATAGCTATCCCATACTTATTTTATACTTGTACCATGTGTCATAGCTGTCCCATACTTATTTTATACTTGTACCATGTGTCATAGCTGTCCCATACTTATTTTATACTTGTACCATGTGTCATAGCTATCCCATACTTATTTTATACTTGTGCCATGTGTCATAGCTGTTCCATACTTAATTTATACTTGTACCATGTGTCATAGCTGTCCCATACTTAATTTATACTTGTACCATGTGTCATAGCTGTCCTACGTTTAATTTATATTGTACCATGATTTAAAGTTGTCCCAAATTTATTTTATATTTGTACCATGTTTCATAGAGGTCAGACATTGCACAGTTGTCCCATATTTATTGTATATTTGTCTCATGTTTCATAGCTATCCAATGTTTCATAGCTATCCAATGTTTCATAGCTATCCAATGTTTCATAGCTATCCAATGTTTCATAGCTATCCAATGTTTCATAGCTATCCAATGTTTCATAGCTATCCAATGTTTCATAGCTATCCAATGTTTCATAGCTATCCAATGTTTCATAGCTATCCAATGTTTCATAGCTATCCAATGTTTCATAGCTATCCAATGTTTCATAGCTATCCAATGTTTCATAGCTATCCAATGTTTCATAGCTATCCAATGTTTCATAGCTATCCCATGTTTCATAGCTATCCAATGTTTCATAGCTATCCAATGTTTCATAGCTATCCAATGTTTCATAGCTATCCAATGTTTCATAGCTATCCAATGTTTCATAGATATCCAATGTTTCATAGCTATCCAATGTTTCATAGCTATCCAATGTTTCATAGATATCCAATGTTTCATAGCTATCCAATGTTTCATAGCTATCCAATGTTTCATAGCTATCCAATGTTTCATAGCTATCCAATGTTTCATAGCTATCCAATGTTTCATAGCTATCCAATGTTTCATAGCTATCCAATGTTTCATAGCTGTTCCATATTTATTTTATATCTGTCCCATGTTTCATAGCTGTCCCACATTTATTCTATATTTGTCGTCCCGCGTTTTATAGCTGTCGTATACTTATTCTATATTCGTCCCATGTTTCATAGCTGTCCCATATTTATTCTATATTTGTCCAAATTTTTATAGCTGTCCCACATTCTGTATGAAACTGTTTCATACCTGTGTAAAATAGGTTAAATGGACGCTTCATTGCATCTTCATAGTTTTCGTACATAACCTTCCGTGTTCTTTTATTGCCATTAGCAATATGACATCATTGATTGATGACATTATCAATGTGAAATAAATGTTTGATGACATAACTGATTGATAACACTATCAATATTAGATCAATGGTGGATAACATTGATTGATGACAGAATCGTTAGTTTATGACATCGTCTCCATGAAGTCATTGACTGATATACCGAGGACGACTTCATTGGTTTAGTTAATGACACTATTAATGTAACATCATTGACTGATGGCACTATCAATGTGACTGAGGGCACAATCAAATGTGACATCATTAATTGGTGACACTATTAGTGTGACAACATTGCGTAATGACTATCAAAAGCGACATCATTGATTGATGGCAGTATAAATGTGACATTATTGGTTTTGGATACTAATAATGTTTCATCATTGAATGATGTTACTATCAATTTTACAACATTAGCTGATGATACTGTCAAAAATGACATCATCGAGTGATGACACTATACATACATCACTGATTGATGACGCTATCAATACATCATTGATTGATGACTCTATCAATATGACATCCGTAATTGAAGCCACTATCAGATCTATAAAGCCGGTCTACTAAAAAAACAACAACACAACTTACTTGCAAGCTCCATCATTACAGCATCTTAGAAAATTGTATTTTCGGACCAAAACATCATCAAGTGTACAAGGAGCTCTCCATGGGATACACAACTTGCGAGAGTACGCTATACTGGACACAGCCCTGTAGCAAAAATGAACGTTGTAGAGATACATGTTTTATTATGGTACCGAGTAAAGGTAACATTGAGATGAACATCATTTGTAAGACGTGACAGAGAACAATGAAAATCAATGACCGAGTTATTAATCGATTTAAGATTTGGCAGTGAACAATAAAAAATGACATAGAGCAATGAAAGTAAGATGGAATGAATAATTGAACTACAATATTACATAGAACAATGGTTATATGCTATATTATACAGAACAATGGAGATATTGCAGGACACAGAAATATGGGAATATGGTATACCATAGAACACTGGAGATAGTATTTTGAAAAACTGTCCCGTCGAAGACGGATGTGTCGGGCCATTGGCGCAAATAAAACGGCGACACAACGCATTTCCATTCTCTGGACTACATCCTGCTGGAAATCTAGTAGGACAATTGTCCTGCTACAAGAGAGATCTGGCGGGAGTTTTAGAATGAACGCTGAAGAAGAAGAAGATGAAAAACTGTGAATACTGCATTTTACCGTATTTTTACAGTAGGGAGAGGCTGATAGGTTTCGAGTAGGTTGTGTGATAAACGCCGCATGCACCTGCTGTCGCAACCTCATATTAAGGGTGGATTTTTATTAAAAAAACTCCGATAGAAAAGACCCAGTCCTTACCGGAGATCGAACACTGGACCTCACAGGCGTGAAACCAAAGCTCTAACCTTCCGGCCATGCGCCACACGGAGATAGCATATGCCATAGAAAAATGGTGACACGGTTTACCATAGAACAATGGTGACACGGTATACCATAGAACAATGGTGACACGGTATACCATAGAACAATGGAGATATAGTATGACAGAGGAGTAGAATTATGATAGGACATAAAAAAAAGGAAATATGATATTTTAAAGCTAAAAACAAGGCTGAACTATGAAGGTAATAATAGAGATAAATATCAGTAAAACATGTCATAAAATAATTCAAGATAGATTAGATAGAAAATAATAGACTTGATTTCACAAGTAAAGAAGTACAGAAAATTCAGACAGAAGAATGAAACAAAAAAAAACGTGACAGGATTTGAACGGACTTGACAGCGAACGATGGATTAATTGATTAAAACTTGACATATGTAAAGGTAAGCTGAGTTAAAAAACGATGGATTAATTGATTAAAACTTGACATATGTAAAGGTAAGCTGAGTTATGAACCAGTCTTAGCATACGGACTTCCCAGATCATAAGCCCTGGTGCCCTTCGTCCTGGCGCTGAGTGAACCACCAGGGTAATTTGTATTTAAAACCATGAATAATGCGTGGATTCGAAACAGGGTTTGCTGATCAGAAGACGAATGACTTAACAGTACACCATCGTGGCTCCAACAAGCTTGATCAAATAAAGCTCAACATGTAACAATCAAACTAAGCTTAAAATGTAACAATCAAATAAAGGTTAAGATGTAACAACCAAATAAAGGTTAACATGTAACAACTAATAAAGCTTAAAATGTAACAATAGAATAAATCTTTAAATATAACAATCAAATAAAGCTTGACATGTAAAAATCAAATAAAGCTTGACATGTAAAAATCAAATAAAGCACAATATGTAACTTCTTCTTCTTTCGTTCACTTGAAACATGTCTATATCTGTAATTATGTCTCCTGAACAAAACTCACTGTCTTTTGTAGTTCATACAGTGTCCCATAGAGCTTTGATTCCAGCTTTGTTTCCTCTGGCCAATATGTCTGCCTCAGCATTTCATACTCAGAACACTCTAGAAGTATATGTTTTGCACTCTGCGTTGCCTGTCCACATGTGCACATGACCGTGTTGCCAATCTTGATCTTTGTGTACATGTGACTGCGGAGTTGGCTGTGTCCCGTTCTGAGCCGTAGAATTACAACTTGTTCTGATCTGTTCATAATGTGATAGTCATCTTGTTTTGGTGTTTGTGGCTTTCTTATTGACTTGATGATGACTTTTTTATGATGGTAGGTGATTGGTACATCTGGTTGGTCTTCGGCAGCACCTTCCTTAGCCAGTTGGTCTGTTTTTTTAATTTCCTGGTATTCCACAGTGAGAGGGTATCCACTGCATGGTTACCCTATACTGGTAAGACAGTTCATTAAATCGATTTTGTAAGTCTGTTAGTTTTCTAGTCTGGAGAACTTGAAGCACTGACCTTGCATCTATCAGGAAATACTACGATCTGTGGGCCAGGTTTGGAGTTCAGCAGTTTTTCAGTTGTCACCCAAACCGCCTGGATTTCTGCATCATAATTATTGCAGAATTTCCCTGTTGGTGTTTGATCGTATCTATAGGCTTGTGTAGATATTCTATATATATACACCTGTTCCTCCATCCCTCACTGCATTATGTGCTGATCCATCTGTGTATACTCTGACCCATATGTCTTGTGGATATTCCTCGTCCAGGAAACTGATGGTGACTGTCCTTCGCTGCACACTGTTCTGTTCGTCCTCGCTTAGTATTCCTTTCACGTGGGTCTGGATGTATACTGGTATTTAACATGTAACAATCAAATAAAGCTTATCATGTAACAATAAAAAAAACACCTTAAAACGTAACAACCAAATAAAATTAACATGTAACAATCAAATAAAGTTTGTCATGTAACAATCAAATAAAGTTTGTCATGTAAGAATCAAATAAAGTTTGTGATGTAACAATCAAGTAAAGTTTGTCATGTAACAATCAAATAAAGTTTGTCATGTAACAATCAAATAAACTTCCTCCTTATTTTCACTTTTTACCCCTTTATGCCTTGCAGCGTCAGGGGTAGAAGAGTTCTCTGGAGATGGCTATTTTGTGTGCATCATATATATTTGTTTTTGTTAATACTTTTATCTCTGTAATCCGTCTTTTGCATGATCTGCCCCTGGCTTTATATCCAATAACGCTTAGCATGTAACAATCAAATAAAGCTTGACAGGTAACAATAAAATAACGCTTAGCATGTAACAATCAAATAAAGCTTGACAGGTAACAATCAAATAACGCTTAGTTAGTTAGTTATTCCTCTAGGGCCAAAGACGGCACATAGGGCGGATGTCATAGATTTCTATGTCTCTCGTTTCATGGCAATTTGCTTTAGATCTTCATTGTTTCTGATACCGATGATGAAACGTTCCCTTGTAATAATTCTAGTAAAGTTTCTTTTGGTCTTCCTCGTTTTCTCTTGCCCTTTGGTGACCACATCAAAGCTTGACATACGCTTATCATGTAACAATCAAATAAAGCTTGACAGGTAACAATCAAATAAAGCTTGACAGGTAACAATCAAATAAAGCTTAGCGTGAAACAATCAAATATAGCGTGACACAAAATAATTGAATAAATCGTGAAATTGTATTTTATTATCTTTTGTCTCTTCCCAGGTGAATAATGGTTGATGATATCCACTTGCCATTACGCTTAGTGATGGTGCCTCAGTTGTCACTCCAAGGCCAGATGTGTCACCTTGGTTGCGTTGAGTCCATGTTTGTTCAATGTTATACGCTGTTTTCTATCCATCATCTTCTTGGTCTACAATATAATTGTTCTGCATCAAATGTTCTACCCCAACGACCCTGATTCAGTGTGGTGATACATACTCACCTTGCCATCCTCACGGGTGTTGAGTTTACGAATTATGGATCTATTTAAGTATAGAAGCTATTTCTAACAATGATTATTCAGTGTCTACATGTTAACTGTTGAAGTTAGAATGGTATTTGTGAAAACTTGTTCACATTTGTGTTTTGTTAATGATATTTGATAGTTTATGATATTTGATAGTTTATGATATTTGATAGTTTATGATATTTGATAGTTTATGATATTTGATAGTTTATGATATTTGATAGTTTATGATATTGGACAGTTGATGATATTTAATAATTTATGATATTTGAAAGTTGATGATATTTGAAAGTTGATGATATTTAATAGTTTATGATATTTGATTGTTTATGATATTTGATAGCTTATGATAATTGACAGTTTATGATATTTGATAGTTTATGATATTTGATAGTTTATTATATTTGATAGCTTATGATAATTGACAGTTTATGATATTTGATAGTTTATGACGGATAAAGAATTAAGGACACAATGATATGCGTTTTTATGGAACACAAATATTATGTTTGGAAGTTCTCTCTGTCTTGAAGACCATATTTGTAGAGTTGCAGGTCTGGATGTGTTTTGGTCGCCGCGAGTAATCAGTGATAGCTTTGCCCTACCTCTTCATAATTATGCGAGACAAAAATATCACCGCTTGCACGTGGCGCTGCATCTCTGCTGTCACTGGTCAGATCCAGAGAAGTCTCACTTTGACAGTACGAGGTTTAACTAGCTAATGTTATCACACAAATAACTGGTGCTACTATTGACATGACGAGGTTTAACTAGCTAATGTTACCACACAAATAACTGGTGTTACCATTGACACGACGAGTGTTATCTATCTGATGTTGCCATACAAATAACTGGTGTTACTATTGACAGGATGAGGTTTCACTGGTGCTACCGATGACAGGACAAGGTTTAACTAGCTGATGTTATCATACAAATAACTGGTGTTACTATTGACATGATGAGGTTTCACTGGCGCTACCAATGACATGGCGAATTTTAACTAGCTGATGTTATCATACAAATAACTGGCACCCTAACATTAACAATTGTTGTTTCAGTTTGCTGTTTGATCTATCCACATGAATCTATAACTACCTACATGTCTCTCTTCATGCTTACTTGCATGTTGGTATGTCTGTACGTTTGTCTCTGTCTGTCCTCATGCTTACTTGCACGTCGTGTATGTTTTCTCTGTCTATCTTAATCCTTCCGTTTTTCTGTTTACCTCTTCGTCCTTCCAAATATTTACCCCTTCGTCCTTCTACCTATTCTTCCTTCCATCTGTTTACCTCTTCTTCCTTCCATCTGATTACCTCTTTGTCCTTCCGTATTCTGTTTACCTCTTCGTTCATCCGTCTTTCTGTTTATTTCTTCGTCCATGAATCTGTTTCGTTCTACAATCTATATTTTACTTGCAATTGTGTATGTATGTCTATCTACATACATTTATATACGTTTTTCTGTCTATTCACGTATATATAGAAGTATAAGGATCTATCCATCTAAATATATTTGTACACGCTCATCTATATCAGTCTTTAATATATCCACACACACGCCTACGAATGCACACACACAAACAGATATATATCCATAGGTATATACGGTCATCAGAGCAGATCCTCGTATTTAATTATAAGAATTGCATTGTTTGGTAACCAGAATCAATGAGGTTAAGCTGAGATGTACAAGGCAGGACATCAGAACTGAAGATTTCTCGTTACATTGAAATGAATTTTCCTCATGTGTGATGTGCTTCAGAGGTTGGGCTGGCTTATATTAGTTCGTCCACCCCTCTGAAGAAACGTTCGATCCGATTACACTGTCGTATTGTCCGATCAGTTGATTGGTGATGTCATTAGATCCGATACAGTGCTATCAATAAAAGAACCTGCTAATTTTAACTCCACGGAGGGACAGACAATGAAGTTCTGAAGAATCTAATGATAACTAAGGACAGAAGTTCGTGCATGTATGCCATGGGAATATATGACCAAGTTCTATATGACTCCTTCATATCAAGATCACAGTTAACAAGCGATGTAATGGAAGATACTTGATAGACAGATGTATCGTAGCAGAACTTGGCAGAACAATACCATTTAGATTATAGAATACCTTGATAGAAAAGTAATAACTTGACACGACAATACAATTAGCAACATAAAATGAAACATAAAAATGTGACAAACTTTCAGATAATTCATCGTCTTTATATTGCAATAACATTAGAAATGACATTATAACGTGACATCACGCAGAGATCTGAGGTAAGGTTCCGCAAGACAGTGTATCATACTAGCTCAGTTACACTTGACATATAAGTAAGACATAAAGTACAAGTGAGGAAGTAAGACTTGACATGACGGTAAAACGTGATATGACAGTAAGACTTGACTTGAAAGGAAAACTTGACAAGAAAATAAAATACACTTGACCAATAAGTAATAATTGATATAATGTGAAAATTTAACATGAAAGTAATACTGTAAATGACAATAAAATTCGACATGAAAAACTACGTGTCAGAAATGTAAGACTTGATAGAAAAGTAAGACGACAGGAAAGTAAAACGTGACAGGAAAGTAAGACTTGACAGGAAAGTAAGACGACAGGAAAGGAAGACTTGACATGAAAGGAAGACTTGACAGGATAGTAAAACTTGACAGGAAAATAAGGCTTGACAGGAAAATCGGACTTTAGATGAACCTACATTTTGAAATTAAAGTAAAATCTGTTGCCGGAGTAAAACGTTATATGACAGTGTCTCTAGGAGCACTTGTTGGACGAAACACTATTATAGGGAAATAATATCAGAAGATAAGGAAAAACCCGATCAGTGATTGATCCCTTGAAATGTCAAATTCAAATCGATCTGTCTACCAAAACCACGTGCAGGATCCGTAATTATATGTAACATATCCCATAACAACCAGAGATATATCGCTACGATCAGTAAGCAGATGTTCAATTCTTCTTTCTGATAAAGCTGATGGCAGGGATTTCTGGCCATGATCAGTTCTTGCACACGCCATTATCTCTGTAGAAATTTGTGCACGTGTTTGTTTGTGTGTGTGTTTATGAATATGTGGTGTGTGTTTGTATGGACATATCTGTGTGTGCACAGACCAATAATTGTTCTGATAAATGTTCCCAATAATTCCTCACAGAACAGACCGGATGTCTCCTCTAAGTAATCTGTTGTGGAAATGTCCCAAATAATGCATTGCTTTTAGAACCATTCTGGACTAAATATCTTGTACAGATGTGAACATATCTTGAATGTGAGTCCACAATTCAAAGTCAACAATTATAGGGAGAGTTATAACTGTTAGAGTTTCTCGTCGAGAAATCCTGAAGAAAAGGTAGAGCTATGTTAATAATGAAAGTGTACTAGATACTAGTGGAATATCAGAAAATACATAAGGAGATACGAGAGAAATGCAAAATAGCAAAAGAAAGCTGGCTGAACAAGAAATGCACAGAAATAGAATTGCATTACAACCAAGATACAACATTACTATATAAGAAAATTGAGATGATAACAGGAAAGAGAACGCAAACAGTTACAGGGTGTCTAAAATCTAAGACAGGGCAGGTATTAATGGGAATAGATCACATAGTACAGAGATGGTCAGAATATATCAAAGAACTTTATGAGGACAATAGACCAGAAATAAACATACAAGATAACGGCGAGGGTCCATCAATACTCACAGCAGAAGTAAGGGAGGCACTAAGACACATGAAATATGGCAAAGCCCCAGGTCCAGACAATATCACATTAGAAGAATTAGCAGCTTTAGATGACTTTGGAGTTGAAATAATCACAAAATTGCTGAATGACATATATAACAGCGGAAACATTCCCGATGACTTAATGAGATCCATATTCATAGCATTACCTAAGAAACCAGGGACTACCGAATGTGAAGAACACCGTACAATCAGCCTCATGAGCCAAATAACCAAAATACTGCTCAGAATCATCATGAAGAGAGTGAGAAACAAAATAAAACCAGAAATAAGTCCAGAACAATGTGGATTTGTAGAAAGCAAAGACACCAACAATGCGATTTATATATTGAGAACACTAATAGAGAGGTCTATAGAGGTAAAAACAGATCTGTACCTCTGTTTTATAGACTACACTAAAGCTTTTGACAAAGTTAAACATAGCGAAATTATACACATGCTAGAGAATCTGAACATTGACAGCAAGGATTTAAGAATAATCAAGAACATGTACTGGCAACAAACAGCAGCAATAAGAGTAGGAAAGCAATTTGGCCATTTTCAAAAAATAAAACAAGGAGTCAGACAGGGATGCGTGCTTTCACCAGACCTGTTCTCTCTATACAGTGAAAACATATTGCGTGCAATAGTAGATATCATAGGAATATAAGTGGGAGGACATAACATAAATAATTTGAGATATGCGGATGACACTGTTCTGATTGCAAAAAGCGAGGAAGACCTTCAAAACTTAATTAAAGTAGTAGTCACAGAAAGCAAAGAGAAAGGCCTCTTCCTAAATATCAAGAAAACTGAAGTAATGGTTATTTCAAAGAAAGAAAATAACACACCTTGCAAGATCATAGTGAATGATATAGTATTAAAACAGGTCCACCAATTAAAATATCTAGGTACAATTATAACAGCAGATGGAAGAAGTTCAACAGAAATAAGATGCAGAATAGGACAGGCAAAAACAACATTCAGAAAAATTAAAAATATACTGTGTAATATGACCTTGTCATTAGAGGTGAGAAAGAGAGTTCTGCCTGCAGTGCTATATAACCCCTATACTAACATATGCGTGCGAGTCTTGGACAATAAACAAACTGGAAAGTGGGAGATTGGAGGCAACAGAGATGTGGTACTACAGAAGAATGCTGAGAATACCATGGACTGCCAGAAAAACTAATGTAGAGGTGTTAAAAGAGTTAAATGCGAAACGGACCTTAATCAACAATATAAGAAAAAGGCAATCTTCTTTTTTTGGCCACTTCATGAGACAGGCAGGTTTAGAGAACATAATCACAACAGGCAAGATTGAAGGCAACAGAGACAGAGGGCGACAACGTGAGAAAATATTAGACAGTTTGACAATCTGGCACAGCAAAGAACCAACAACGACTTTGATACATAATACTGTGGACAGAGAGCTGTGGAGAGCCATGACCGCCTACGCCACCCGGCATGGCACCTGATGATGATGACTAGATACTTGCTTGAGAGCACAATACACCGACCTGAAGTGTTACTTGTAATCACGTCGTGACACCACGCTATACACGATGTGACACGCAACGATGTGATACACGCTGATTCGACACACAATGACGTGACACACATTGATGTAAAGCTCAATGACGTGACACACAATGATGTAACGCACAATGACGTGACACACAATGATGTGACACACAATGATGTGACACACAATGACGTGACACACAATGATTTAACACACAATGATGCAACGCATAATGATGTGACACACAATGATGTAACGCACAATGACGTGACACACAATGATGTAACGGACAATGATGTAACGCACAATGACGTGACACAATGATGTAACGCATAATGACGTAACGCACAATGACGTGACACACAATGATGTAACACACAATGATGTGACACACAATAATGTGACACACAATGATGTGACACACAATGATGTAACGGACAATGATGTAACGCACAATGATGTGACACAATGATGTAACGCACAACGACGTGACACACAATGATGTAACACACAATGATGTGACACACAATGATGTGACACACAATGACGTGACACACAATGATGTAACACACAATGATATGGCACACAATGATGTGACACACAATGATGTAACGCACAATGACGTGACACACAATGATGTAACGGACAATGATGTAGCGCACAATGACGTGACACAATGATGTAACGCATAATGACGTAACGCACAATTACGTGGCACACAATGATGTAACACACAATGATGTGACACACAATAATGTGACACACAATGACGTGACACACAATGATGTAACGGACAATGATGTAACGCACAATGACGTGACACAATGATGTAACGCACAACGACGTGACACACAATGATGTGACACACAATGATGTAACGCACAACGACGTGACACACAATGATGTGACACACAATCATGTAACGCACAACGACGTGACACACAATGATGTGACACACAATGATGTAACGCACAACGACGTGACACACAATGATGTGACACACAATGATGTAACACACAACGATGTAACACACAATGATGTGACACACAATGATGTAACACACAATGATGCAACGCACAATGATGTGACACACAATGATGCAACGCACAATGATGTGACACACAATGATGCAACGCACAATGATGTGACACACAATGATGTGACACACAGTGACGTGACACACAATGATGTAACACACAATGATATGGCACACAATGATGTAACGCACAATGATGTAAAGCTCAATTACTTCACAATCAATGATGTAACGGACAATGATGTAACGGACAATGATGTGACACAATGATGTAACGCACAACGACGTGACACACAATGATGTGACACACAATGATGTGACACACAATGATGTAAAGCTCAATTACTTCACAATCAATGATGTAACGGACAATGATGTAACGGACAATGATGTGACACAATGATGTAACGCACAACGACGTGACACACAATGATGTAACACACAATGATGTGACACACAATGATGTGACACACAATGATGTGACACACAATGATGTAACGGACAATGATGTAACGCACAATGATGTGACACAATGATGTAACGCACAACGACGTGACACACAATGATGTAACACACAATGATGTGACACACAATGATGTAACACACAATGATGTAACACACAATGATGTAACACACAATGATGTAACACACAATGATGTGACACACAATGATGTGACACACAATGATGTAACACACAATGATGTGACACACAATGATGTAACACACAATGATGTGACACACAATGATGTAACACACAATGATGTAACACACAATGATGTGACACACAATGATGTAACACACAATGATGTGACACACAATGATGTAACACACAATGATGTGACACACAATGATGTAACACACAATGATGTGACACACAATGATGTGACACGCAATGATGTGATCTAAACCATAGGCCCCCAAAGTGGTCTATACGGATCCACCAGTGGCGGAGAGGGACGGAATCCATATAAGGTAACCAGAGTATAATGATGTCAATCTTCTACGTTTTTTCAAACATTCCGTTCCCACTTCTAAAAAGTGCCATGTGATAACATGTGTTTTACTGTGGTTATTTCATTGTGTGAGTTTCGGAAACTAGTTGAACATAACCTTATTAAAGCAAGTCAACTGTTCTGTTATTTTGAGACATTAAGTACGAGTTTGAACTCGGATGGTACATTGGTGGTACGTACACTCGTGATGGTACATTGGTGGTACGTACACTCGTGATGGTACATTGGTGGTACGTACACTCGTGATGGTACATTGGTGGTACGTACACTCGTGATAAGACAATGCTCGATAACAAAGGATGTTCTTAAATGTACGGTGGTGGGGGGGGGGAGAAGACACGGCTGATTGCAAGGACTGGACAGAGTGTGAAATTTACAAATTCATCATGACGGTAGAGGATAGTGTTGCATGGAGATATTTCTGCATGAAATGTTTCTATGTGACACTCCTTCAAACCTGACGGATTCTGGATTTTATTTATTATTATTTCCACTTCTCTTCAAGTCGAGTCCGTTATTTGGTTTAGTAAAATGACAGTTCTGAAGACATGTTAGACATCTTGAAAACAATATTTCAGGAATACGATTTCATGGAATACGATATTTTGTGTTCCACAAAATATATGTGACACATTATCAGTTAAACAACACAAAATATATGTGACACATATCAATTAAACAACACAAAATTGGGAGCAAAGGTAAACAAAATCTACCACATTCTGGAAACAATCTGCTTAAAAATTTATGAAACGCATTTTGTTTTCGAATCAAATTTTCAAGGGAACGTGAAACAAATGGTAAATTTGTCAGCAGGAAGTTTTTTTTTTATTTAACTAGCGTTCTGTCAAGACTTGCGACACATGACACGGTAAGACAGACATACTCCACCATAATCACAGATTGACTAGAGAGTTACACACTGACACACTTGCGACACATGACACAGTGTGACAGACATACTCCACCATAGTCACAGATTGACTAGAGAGTGCTACACTGACACACTTCAAACATACAGCTCTTACGGAGTACCTTTTAAAGACTTCCAGTAGATCTCCGGATTCATCCACATCGCCGTAACCTGGCTGGGCCTCATCGCTATATTCATCTGGGAAAAAAGAACATATCCATATGTTAGAAATGTAATGGGCAAATCACGTGTATATAAATAATACGAATGTTTAACCAGTGGGACACGGGAACCATCAGTATGGATACCATTCGTCATATGTTAGGGAAGACTGACCACCAATGAGTTTGTCTGGAGTGCAGTGATGTCAGTCCTTAACCAATAACCAATGTAGATCAATCAGTGTGAACACGTGTATCTTGTTTATTGTTCGATCATTCAATGTGAACACGTGTATCTGGTTTATTGTTCGATTATTCAATGTGAACACGTGTATCTTGTTTATTGTTCGAGCATTCAAAGTGAACACGGGTATCTTGTTTATTGTTCTATCATTCAATGTGAACACGTGTATCTGGTTTATTGTTCGATTATTCAATGTGAACACGTGTATCTGGTTTATTGTTCGATTATTCAATGTGAACACGTGTATCTGGTTTATTGTTCTATCATTCAATGTGAACACGTGTATCTGGTTTATTGTTCGATTATTCAATGTGAACACGTGTATCTTGTTTATTGTTCGATCATTCAATGTGAACACGTGTATCTGGTTTATTATTTGATCATTCAATGTGAACACGTGTATCTTGTTTATTGTTCGATCATTCAATGTGAACACGTGTATCTGGTTTATTGTTCGATCATTCAATGTGAACACGTGTATCTGGTTTATTATTTGATCATTCAATGTGAACACGTGTATCTTGTTTATTGTTCGATCATTCAATGTGAACACGTGTATCTTGTTTATTGTTCGATCATTCAATGTGAACACGTGTATCTGGTTTATTGTTCGATCATTCAATGTGAACACGTGTATCTGGTTTATTATTCGATCATTCAATGTGAACACGTGTATCTGGTTTATTGTTCGAATATTCAATGTGAACACATGTATCTGGTTTATTTTTTAACACTCAGTGTAAATACGTGTATCTGGTTTATGTTAGATCAATCGCTGCGAATACGTGTATCTTCTGTATGTATTCAGATCAATCACTGTGAACATGTATCTTTACATGTATCCGTATGTACTCCAATCAATCACTGTGAAAATGTATCATTTGTATGTACTCAGATCATTGACTGTGAACCACGTTGTACCATATATGTGTACTCAGACAAATCAGTGTGAACAAGTGCATCATATGAATGTATTCAGATAAATCACTGTGAACAAGTGTATCACATGTATGTACTCAGATCAATCAGTGTCTTATCTGTGTTTAGATCAAAGAACTACCAGTTTGAGTACGCCACATTTATGCTTTATTGGAAACGGTAAACATTCATTTACAAATAAAATAGGACTATACAATAATTCTGTAGGTTATCATTGCGACATACAACAGGGAACAATTCCTGATTGATGCTTGTGTAATCTCCAATGTATTAAATGTAACAATCAGTCAGCCCGAGAGCACAAAAGGGCATGTTTGTGGTCAACAATGAGGTATAGGGGGTAATATGTAATTGATTAAATGTAGCAGTCTGTCTGCCTGAGAATACAGCAGGGGATGATTGAGGTCAAGAATGAGATATGTGGGGTAATCACGCAAAACATAGTCGTTGTGATACTTGCCATTTCATTTATAGCTCATCTGTTGGTTAAATTCTCCCAGACAACGTCAGATATCGTTTGACGGGAGCAGAAATATGGCTCTTCATGGCAACTCGAAAGCACTGATTCGTGTTTTCAGCAGTTGCTATGCAATTCATGGCACATAACATTGCACAAAATAAACACATACGTTGAAATAACCAATAATACGGGATACTTAACAACAGAATGACCACTTGATATTCGTAATTGAGAACTCATAACTCAGTATTAGTTGTATATTAGCCACACACAAAGCTTGATCGATCATTACTAACTATTCCGAAGATCGTGATGACTGCATTACCAGAACCCCTACCTCCACTATTTTGTATGGTTGTAGAGCTCTTGATATAATCGAATTATACTAACATCCGTAGAGTAAAGCAGCGTACTTCAGCATAATAACTAAACCAGTGGCTGTATTGAGATGTTTAGTTTTGATTACCCAGACCCTATAGTCAGATAGTCTGTGCGTTCATTCTTAGTCTGATCGATCTTATTTTTTACCTAGTACTACCTCACCATACGCAGTTGGTCCTACATCGGGCATGTCCTACGCGCAGACATCAACAGAATACACCACCAATCTCTTGAATGGATACCTACAGGAAAAAGAGCATGGGGTAGACCAAAAGAAACACTCAGAAGAACAATACTTAGAGAAAGTAAAACAACCAATATGCATACTATTCAAGAACTGCACATAATAGCTTTGAACAGACAGAATTGGAGAGATCTGACCTCTGCCCTATGCGCTAACTTCAGCGCAAAAGGAAAATGAATGAATGAATGACTATCTCACCATAAATAAAATACTTTACTTCTCTACCTACTGACATCACAGCCAGCTGTAACTACCTACTGACATCACAGCCAGCTGTAACTACCTACTGACATCACAGCCAGCTGTAACTACCTACTGACATCACAGCCAGCTGTAACTACCTACTGACATCACAGCCAGCTGTAACTACCTACTGACATCACAGCCAGCTGTAACTACCTACTGACATCACAGCCAGCTGTAACTACCCATATATCAACTAGCTGTAACTACCTACAATCCATTCAGCTGTGGCTACCCACATACTATACAGCTGCAACTACCCAGATCCCATACAGCTGTAACTACTCACACCCCAGCCAGTTGCAACTATCCACATCCCAGACAGCTGTAAATACCCATATATCAGCCAGTTGCAACTATCCACATCCCAGACAGCTGTAACTAACCATATATCAGCCAGTTGCAACTACTTCAAATCTGGAGACAAGACGTGGGAAAATATTTTGTACATAATTTGTTACATTGAAATAAAATCCATGTCTCTGTTGTCTGTATTTATATATGTCTGTCTATATAACTGTATTTTTTCAATCTGTTTGTCTATCTATCATAATGTCTGTCTATTCTAATGTTTACACATCCGCCTACAAATATATCCTTTATCAACACACCTGTTAGTCGTTCATTTGACAGTACATCTGTTGTCTATACATTTGTGTCATTTTCTATCCACACACACACACACATTATGTGAGAGAGAGAGAGAGAGAGAGAGAGAGAGAGAGATAGAAAGAGTAGGTATCTGTATATTTTAGTGTGTGCTGTTGCAACTGTTGATCAAAGAAAAAATGTCGAGCCAACGTGAAGTCATGCATGAGCGACTGCTGTTACATTATTTTAATCAAAGATGCAAAATTGTTCTTGACGGTCGATTCCAGGAGTGATCTTGATGACACTTACTGCTAAATACAGCAGAAAATTCGAGAATTATTAGATACTAGAAAAGATGTATGTCTTGTTTACGGTTTATTTAATCAACTTCCTGTTCACATGAGTAGCCTTCCCCTGATTAGACCGCCATGATTGCAAACTCTTTTGTTAGAAAATGTTTAACAAAGCTTGACATCTTCAAGGACGCCGCAGACAGTGTTTCCAAGCAGGATATATGGTTATTGGATCGCAGAGGGTTTCCATCGAGCTAAACTTTATTATTTATAGTAAATGTCAGCCAATATTGGATATCCCGTACTCTCGGTACTGTCGTCTGATGTTGGCACGGAGATGTATTCCACCCTATTATGTCAACAGACCTGCATATATTTATGTTCTTGATTTCATGATCTGCTGTTGCAATTTTCTTCATGAACCACCACAAGACACAACACACTTTCATCTTAACCTCCTCAGACCATAGACACGTCATGTTATTTAATTGCTAATCCATGACCAAATGAAAGAAACATTCTGATTTGGCGCAGAATTTAGTTGTTTCTCATTTTCAGTCTATAAGTATACGTAAAAATACATCATTTAACTTTGTGTGATGAGATCTTACATACGTTAAATTTGACTAATGAGATCTTACATCCGTTAACTTTGACTATTGATCCCTTACATTCGTTAATTTTAACTAATTAGCTCATATATCCGTAAACTGTTATTATTTTTGAGACCCGCTATTTGTGGTATCATCTTAAAATTCCTTGATATTATCTTCTATTGCATGTCCACAATTTCGCGTGATATCTATACATATTGTCTACTATTCCTTGTAGTTTCTCCTATTTTCCATTATTCGCGGTATAATCCCCCATTGTCCACTATTCACTGTATGATCTCCCATTGTCCACTATTCACTGTATGATCTCCTATTGTCCACTATTCGCAGAAAGGGTATCCTATCGCCCACTATTCGTGATATCATCTTCTATTGTCCACCATTAATGTTGTCATCTTGTATTAATTACATCAGTGTTTCCCAATATAAAAAAAAATCCTGTCCACCTACATCTTTCTAAAATTCTAATGTCCTCATATATAACATATACATATTTTTTTAATATTAAAAAAATTGAATTATTCCTAAATGAAGCCAAATTACAGCTGGTTCGAATTTCCTTTTTCACTGAAAAGTTCAAAATGCCTCTCTGTGGGCGCTATTTTGGAACACTGTAGTAGATTATGTTCGTGATGTCTTGTTTATATGGTTAATTCGGATAATCCATTGAGATTATCTCTTGAATCTACAGAGTTACGTGCTATGAGTGGTACTCCCTTCCAGCGACGCGTCACTTCTTTGGAGTGACGACGTATATTTGGGGCAACCCGAGTACAGTTAAGTCATACATGTATGAGATTTGTGTGACTGCAGCCTTTTACATTTTCAGCGCGTTGATTTATTCATGTGAATTGTGATAACCAATTCGTGTTTTGGACATTAAATAATGGCTATGCTGATATTAAACACTGGCTATTTTGACCAGCAATCAATTCCCGCCCGGAGCAGTGTCCTGTTAGAACCAGTATCATGGTCATGTTTGTGTTGGGAAAAATAGCACAGCACGAATTACCAGGGAAAATGAAATATCTAGAAGAGGCAATACTGAGGTCGATAAGGTGAATTATTTGATTGAATACTTAACCAGAACAGCAATCAGGCGAGGTGAAAGGACAGACCATGAGAACCAAAGGTATGCCACATTAAGTTGGACCTGGTCTCAAGTGTACAAATTTTCGTCCGAATCTTCTCAAGCTGAAGAACATGGTCCTTGCTCTTTATGCGTGTCGTTAAGTGTTCTTTATTCTAGACAGTCAAAAATAGATCACCTCTGTTCTCAAAAATCTCTCTCAATGTCTCTCCCATAACTCTCTCCTGACTCTCATTCTCTCTTTGTTATCTCACATTTATTCACATGCTGCTCTTTACAGGAAACTGTAAAAATGTTACGGCAGGTTTCGTAGATATTTTTTGTTACAAAAGCTTTCAAATAATGATGGATTAATCTTAAAAAAATCAATGAAACTTTGAAAGGAAAAAGTTGAATTCATTTGGCGTATAGTGTCTTTATTTATGAAGCTGATGTTGTGTCTATGATTTAATCTGAAGTGTGTCGGTACGATGATGATGAAATAATCCCCTTAGATGCGAGATGGTAGCTCTTGATACCCGATGGCCTTTCAGACAAAAGAACAGATTCTCCACAGTTGTGTTACTGAGGCAATGCCTGGACTCGTGTAAGGTTGTATCAAAGGCATGGATGTGTAAGCGATGTTGTATGGATATATGTTTAGTCTGCGAAAGGAGACATTACAGTGTGCCAGTATTCCAAGATTACTATGTCCGGTCAGGAATGGAGCACATACTTCTGCTGGACCAACTAGCTCACTATTCGTATGTCCGATTTGTTGACCCGTCTGGAGTGATGGCACATCTAGCACCCCCTCTCCCACCTAGGAGTATGCCACTAAAGGACGAAGGTGTAATGTCCGCTAGCATGCATCTCTTCAGCAAGCATGGGAATTGTTTCATAGAAGGTAGTGTCATGTGACGTATTCTCTCCAGAACGTTGTATTCCCAATGAAGTCCCTGAACCCTTCTCTGTCTTGGACGATGCGGCTTCCATTTTTCAACGACGTATTCGTGTTTATCTTTAATGTCATCAGTCCATCGTCTTCTTGGTGTGCCCTTTCTCCTCCTCCCAAGCATTCTGCCCTCCATTATTTGCCTTTCTAAATAGTTGTGTATCTTTATATGACCAAACGGGTGTAGTTTTCTTTTTGCTATTGTGTTTAGTAACCAACACTCTGGAATGTTCAATGTGTTAATAATATCTAAGTTTCTCTTTTTTTTCCTTCCATAATATTCTAAGTATGTTTCTGTAGCATTTCATCTTAAAGGCGTTGATCTTCTTTGCCGCTGTTTTACTTAGGGTCCATGTTTCCCTCCCGTATGTTGCAACCGGAAAAATAAAAATTCGTAGCATTAGCAGTTTGGTGTCTATTTTGTTGTATTTCCATATGTTTTTCAACCGTGTTATTTTACAATATGCCATTGCCAATCTCTTACTTATCTCTGCCATGCAGTCTCCTGCACCGTTGATGTTTGCTCCTAAGTATTCGAATTTATCCACACACTCTATCTCGGTATTATCTATTCTGATTTTTGGTTGTTGTGATGTTATATCTGATGACATGATTTTTGTGTTTTGCTCGTTTAAATATAAGTTTTGTGATTCACTGTATTTCTTTGTGTTATTAATTAGTTATTCCAATCCCATTATATAATTTGAAAGAAGAACAGTGTCGTCTGCGTAGCGTAGTTCTGTCATTTCAAAAGCACCGATATTTAAAAAGTGATAGTCAGCGTTGTGTATGTCTTCTCTCACATTCCTCATTATATTTTCTGCGTAGATGTTGAACAGGTATGTGGAGAGTGTGCATCCCTGCCTTACTCCATTCCGTACCTCAAACCACTCTGAGAGATCGCCCTCTAACTTCATTGCAGCCTTTTGCTCTTGGTAAAGTTCGTCTATTAGATGAATCAGACGTCTTGGAAAACCATGCTGTTCATTATCTCCATAGTTTATGGTGTTGGACGCAGTCGATCGCTTTTTAGTAATCTATGAAGCACATGTGCAGGTCAGTTGAGAATTTCCTACACTTGTCTATGATAGTCGGTCAGTTTCTCATAGTTCTCCATGCCTGTCGATCAGTTGCCAAGGATTGTAAGTCTTGTGGATTTATGCCTGTTGATTTTAATTCATTCATAAATGTTCTTCTGAGCGTTGTTTTTTGTCTTTCCTGTTTTCTTTTCCCGTCTGGTGTCCACATGAAGACGTGTCGTGGAATTCTGTATTCCTTCATTCTAAGTATGTGACCGATGTATGTCCAGCGGCATTTTCTGATGATGTTCGTCACGTATTCTTGTTTTGTCTCTTCTCTTAGTATGTCGTTTGATTTGAAGTATTTCGAATTAGTATTTGGGATTTTTCTGAGGTATCTATTCTGGAAGGCAACAAACTTCTTATCCATTATTGCTGTAGATTCCCAACTTTCACATCCATATGTCAATAATGGAGTCGCATTTGCATTGAATAGTCGCAGTTTGATGTGTTTACTTGCGATCTTCGATCTCCATTTCTATGATATGTCTCATGTTAAGAATGTGATCTCTTGTTCCTCTGCCCGATCTGAAACCGGCCTGTGTTTCGTTTATCTCCACCTTTAATTTTTGTTTGATTCTTTGCATTATGATTGTTTAGCATTATTTTACTTGCTTGACTTATAAGGGCTGTAGTTCTGTAATTTGAGCAAATCTGAAGGTCGCCTTTTAAGGGGAGAGGTATATATAATGATTTTTTTCCATTTCTCCGGCCATGTTCCACTTTCCCATATTTTGCAGCAGAGCTGTCGTAAATCTTGATTCCGGCCTTGCCCCCTGCGTGCATCATTTCTGTTGTTAAACCATCTTTGCCTGAGGCTTTTCCTGTCTTTAAACGTTCATACTTTTTCATATTAGTTTATCGATTTGTTTTTTGTTTTACTAGGGTCATTGTACATCTCACAGCAGTATTCCTTCCATCTATGTAACATATGTTTTCCATCCTTTAGTATGTGTCCTTGTTTATCTTTCAGCACTTTTAATGATGGTTGAAGTTTGTTGTCTCTTAGGTGTCGTATATTTTCGAACTTATTTTTCTGTTACATTGGTTTTTATGCAAAGCATAAAAGCATTTTGTTTATGTAGTTTTGCTTGTCTTGTCTAATTCTTATTTGAATATCTCTTGACAGACTTCTATAGATTTTTCTATTTTTACTTATGTTTTTAATTTGTCTTTCGTCATGAATAATGTTCATAGTTTCCTCTAATATATACACTCTTTCTTTATGTTGCTCTTTTTGTGTAGCATGTTTTTTGCACAGTTATTGAAAATGTCACTTATTTTGTTTTCAAGTTCATTAGGACTGTTTTCAACTTGTATTTCAAGTAGTTTTTCGAATTTGTTTCGGTATGAACGTCATATCGTATCTGAAAATGATTGAACTTATTGTTGTTGGTTTTTTTAATCTTTGACTTGAACTTTGCGATGAGTAACTCATGATCAGTGTCGCAGTCTGCGCCTGGTAGTGTCTTACATTGAAGTATGTTTGTTTCTCATCTTTGTTCTATTAGTATATAATCAATATGGTTTCTTGTCTTTCCGGCCTGTGACGTCCAGGTGTATAGTCTTCTCTGGTGATGGTCGAAAAAATGTATTCATCACTGCCATGTTGTTTTCTACACATAAGTTTAGCAGTCGTTCCCCTCTATTGTTCTGCTGCCAAAGCCGTGTGTACCTTGGTTCGTCATGTTGATCTCTGACCTGATCTAGTTTTGCGACGAAGTCGCCTAGAACTATCTTGATGTCTTGTTTGTTGATTTTGTCAAGCGCGAATTGAAGTTGATCGTAAAAAACTTTAATTTCATTTTCCGCTGATGTTGGGGCATAAATCTGTGTAATGGCGATGCTTCGTTTTTCTTCCTTTATTCTGGTGGTGTTTATACGCTTAATTTCCCAATAAAGAAGATATATTTCTGGAGAGTTAAAAGCCGACACCTCTGATCCCTCCATTTTCTCCTTATAAACCCTGGGGTCTTTGTTACCTCTAATAATTTATGGCAGTGTGTCCTGATATAACCTAATTGGACTTCATTGTCTGCTATTGAAAGGGGCACGTTTCTCCAAAATAAAGGCAACCTCATAAACTACCTACTTAACTACCTACCCTCCATTTTCTGATCCGGAGAAAATGCTCAATTCTCCATTTGTTAACGTGAAATACTCATTATTTGCCATCATAGAAAGTAAAAGTATAAATTAGATATAACACGTGACGATTTTTCTTCACAGAAAGACAATGGTTCTATTATTTGCCCACTGACTAGAAGTCCAGGGTTCAATGAGTAGAAGTCCAGGCACCGAATGCCACACAGGTAATTTTGAAAAAAACAAACAAAAACAAAATGTGCAAACAAGAGATGAATTCACTTGACCTGTAGCTGTCTATTTTAGAAGTTGCTGTCGTGTCTATGATTGACTCTGGTGGGAGCGAGTATGCAAGCAAATAATTTCAAGTGTTTCCAAATGTGAACACGACATAATAGCAACGAAATACAAGGATTGATTGCGCTTCGAATTGAAAACCTTCACCGTATTCATAATTGGTAAAGCTTCAACCTCTGATACCATGTGTTGCAGCAGCGTCCATATTTCCAGCGTGTTGGTTTTACCTTAAAACTGGTATCTATGCCTTACTCTGGAGTACGTTTTAGATCAATCTCTCCTCCGAAGACGAGTGTAACCGGCCATAAGTGCAAATAAAATGAGACACAGCGTATTTCCATTCTCTAGACTACATCCTGCTGGAAATCTAGTAGTCATCTGATATATTGAAAATATAATTTGCTTTAAATGATGACGATAATGATCCAACCGCAAGAAAACGTTAAAATCAAAAGAGAGGAAAGCTAAATGGTTCAGTCGTCAAAGCCAAGAATCACTCGCTCGGATTTGTGTCGCAAATCTGCAGAGCATAGACATTACATTGAAAGAGAGATGCAAAGAATTTTCGACATTATATATCAATTTTATGGTGCTAAAAAATTTTTTAACAACGATGGCAAGTTTACAAGTTGTTGCCGAAAGGAAAGATCATGCGCCCAAAGCCAAAAGACATCCATGGTAATAAGCTAGAGCATTCAGAGTTTCTGAGCTTGAAGATATCTGATAATAAGCACCCGAAATACACACATTGTCGCGAAAAATATTCGCTCCTATAATAGCACTCTTTCTTTTGCGTCAATGGGAGCAAAAATTACGGATTGTCAAGGTCGAGGTCCATATGTTTTAAAAGTTCACGGATACAGTTATCATCGAACTTCTCAAATACAACCGCCATACAATAAAATTCCACAGTTCGCTCAGTTGTATGTTTTGGACAATACTCAAGAAACAGTCGTTAGACAAGCACAAGCAGCAAATACTAAAGAGAAATTTTTGATAAAATAAATAGTTTTTTTTTCGTCTGCAGAATAGACTAGCACAGTCGTATCAGTTAATGCGTGATGTCGAAAGAAGAGAGATTCAGAATGTTGCTCAAACTGGAATTGAAATCACAATAGTAAACATGGTCTTTAAGCTTGATCATTCATGTGATAAACGTCGCTATAATAAACCAACGTCTAACGAGGTTGCAATGGTTATCATCAACGACGATGGAGAATCACATTTTAACCGCGACATTTACATTTACCCATTTAATCCAGAAAATCCAATTGCAGTTCATTAATATCAATATACTTAGCTCGAGTATGGATCCAATCTCATACTCGCTTCTGTTCCCATACGGTGAGCCGGGTTGGCAAGCACATTGGCAATGTGAGGCATATCAGGGTAAGCAACCCAATAAAGTTCGTCCCGACGGGACGACAGCTACCGACGGGCTCCGAACGAATCTAGTAATTATAATTAATGAGGTCTCGAAAGAAAAAATCCAATGAGTAGAGCGAACCATATGAACTGAACAGAACCAACAAAGATCATTCTTTATAGATGATTCAGAATAATGAAATCTACTTGAGATAATACAAGCAACAACAGCAAAGATATATCATAAATTATTATTATTTATAACCATTTAATAAATAAATACAAAATGTTACTATTGATAACAATTGAATCAATACATACATATTATAAATGTAAATGATAAGACAATAAGTAATAGTAACATTCTATCACGTATTGTTGATATTATCACTTCATATTTATGTTACTGTAGAATTAACCTCAGAACAGAAGCAAGATTACAAACACCAAATACAGAACTAACCTCAGAATAGAACCAAAGAACCGTAGTCGTAACCTTCGATAACAATTACCATGTTTTTCCGACAGGCCGACATTGTGCTTGATCTAGTTACGGGCACGGCATGGGTGAGCGGAACAACAAAGAAACCTGTCGCAAGGACCAGAGTTGTATGCTGATGTCGACGTCTATTTCGGCGGCATTAGACTCGAAATAGCTGGTCGGATGACTGCTTAAACAGAGGACGGAGCACTTATGGGAATGCCCCACGTGACGTGAGGCCAGTTTCTAATCAAGAAGAAGAATCAGAACCAAGAATAAAAACACCACAGACAGAACTAGTTTGAGAACAGAACTAAGTATACAAATACAAGTAATAGAACAAATTTATGACCAGATGGAAATATAGAAAACGAGAAAAGTAACTAACTTAACAATGAACAGATTGAACAGAACTATAGAAGAGCAAAATCAAGAACTGATTAGAAAACAATGGGGGTGCAAATGGTTATTGTGTAAGCCTACATGATTGCAATCTCTCTCTACAATCCATCGATATGTTTTGGTCTGTAAAGTCACAAAGTGAGTGAACTGTCACGGCGTAGAGCTGATATACACGCATTTGCTTGGCAACAGACAGGATGGAATAAGAAATCACAGGTTATGAAGCTCACCTGAAATAAAAGTATGTGAACATTGAACGTTTTGAGCTGAAAGGTGCAATTTAAGCAAATTCTGCTGTAAACTAGCAGCACAATGTACTTGAATACATGAATATTCAAATCATACATGAATATTCAAATCACACATGAATATTCAAATCACTCATGAATATTAGTGCTAATTGAGAGCAAACACTGAAGTAAAACACTAGAGAACAAGTGACTGCACATGAAACTAACTAGACGAATACTAGAGAAAAGTCATATTTGCATACGAAAATAACTAGACGAATACTAGAGAACAAGTCATATTTGCACACGAAACTAACTAGACGAATACTAGAGAACAAGTCATATTTGCACACGAAACTAACTAGACGAATACTAGAGAACAAGTCATATTTCCACACGAAACTATCTAGACGAATACTAGAGAACAAGTCATTTTTGCACACGAAACTAACTAGACGAATACTAGAGAACAAGTCATGTTTGCACACGAAACTAACTAGACAAATACTAGAGCACAAGTCATGACTGAACACGAAACTAACTAGACGAACACTGTGTAATAGTTCGTAGATGGCTAATGAGCCCTATTCGAGCTGTAAATGTTCTTGGACAGTTTGGACATTGATTGACGACTGTGGGCGGGTATTGGTCTATCCATAACTTTCTAGCTAATCTCTGCTATTGGGCTGCAGCATTTCTCTTCTTTTCACAACATGATGCGTTCTTTTTAACTGTAGAGTGCCATGTAGATCTATTTTGTGCACATTTTTCCCATGTGTCTTGGTCTATTTCAAACGCTTTAAGCGAGGTCTGTAGCGAGTCCCTGTAGCGTTTCTTTTGGCCACCTTGAGATTGTTTATCCTTCTCCAGCTCACCATAGAGAAGCATCTTTGGCAGGCCATAGTCTGGCATACGTACCAAATGGCATGTCCAACGAATCTGTGTCTGCATCAGGATTGTGTCAATGCTCGGGATACCAGATCGGTCAATGACAGTGGTATCTGGAATCTTCTCTTGCCATCTGATTTTTATGACTTTTCTGAGACAAGTTGTGTGAAAGTGATTGAGTTTCCTTACATGACATCTATACACAGTCCATGTTTCGCTAGCGTATAACAGCACTGGAAGTACCACTGCTCTGTAGACGTTCAGCTTAGTCTGTAGGTTAATGCCATTTCTATGCCTCGCATTTGTGTACAATCTGCCAAAACTGAGACGAACACTAGAGCACAGGTCATGACTGTACACTGAACTAACTAGAACTAGCTAGACGAACATTAGATCACATTTCATTACTGCACACGGAACTAACTAGATGAACAATATAGTACAAGTCATGATTACACATCGAACTTACTAGAACGAGAACTAATTAGACGAACAATATATCATAAGTCATGACTGCACACAGAACCAACCAAAATCAGAACTAGACTGACATTAGAGCACAAGCGATGACTGCAGAGGGAAAGTACCAGAACTAACTAGACTAACAATATAGATATAGAACAAGTCATGACTGCACACAAAACTAACCAGAACTAACTAGACGAACAAGTTGGACAGAAAACACAAAAAGCAATTTGTAATCTCCATGACCAAATTTTTCAGGGGTCGGTCGAAGCATAAGAACCCCCCCCCCCCACACTCCAACCTCCAATTTAAAAAAAAACACGTTACCATCCTCCCGTCTCTTTCTATAGAAGTACAAGGTATGGCTATAGAGCTGGTGTAATTTTGCATGCAAATGGCGCATTTCCCATGAGCCACAGATTGATAGAGGGAAGTGCCAGATCAGAAGATGGCAGACACGTGGGCGTAGATGAAATGTCTAAATGATTTGTGATAAAATTTGTTGTCCGGATTGACCTCGCTGACCTACCTTATCGGTCAACTAGTGTAGAAACGACATATTACTTGGCCTCTAATATTAGAACAATCTGGAGTTCTAATTTTCATGTTGAATGTTACTTAGAACCTAGTAGGAATGGTTATATGTCGCCATCACAAATACATTAATTTACTAGAATCTTACAATCACTTACTAGAGATTACATACACGATGCACGCTGGTCTGATTGGGAGATTATATGTGTGGTGCACACTGGTCTGATTGGGAGATTAGATGCGTGGTGCACACTGGTCTAATTGGGAGATTAGATGCGTGATGCACACTGGTCTGATTGGGAGATTAGATGCGTGATGCACGCTGGTCTGATTGGGAGATTAGATGCGTGGTGCACACTGGTCTGATTGGGAGATTAGATGCGTGGTGCACACTGGTCTGATTGGGAGATTAGATGCACTGTGCACGCTGGTCTGATTAGAAGATTGGATGCACGGTGCACGCTTGTCTGAGTTATTCATAACAATTCGGTTAGAAGTAGATATATCTATGTATTTCATTGTGAGAACTCAGTTATTAATGTAACAATGTTCTTTATAACTTGAACAATTTATGCAACAATTTTCTTCATAACTTGAAACGTTTATGTAACAATGATCTTCATAACTTTATGTATAATAATGTTCTTCTTGACTTGATCAGTTTCTGTAACAATTTTGTTCATAGCTTGAACACTTTGTACAACAATGCTCTTCATAATTTTATCAGTTCATGTAACATTCTTCATAATTTGAACAGTTTATGTAACAATGTTCTTCATAACTTGAACAGTTTATGTAACAATGTTCTTCATAACTTGAACAGTTTATGTAACAATGTTCTTCATAACTTGAACAGTTTATGTAACAATGTTCTTCATAACTTGAACAGTTTATGTAACAATGTTCTTCATAACTTGAACAGTTTATGTAACAATGTTCTTCATAACTTGAACAGTTTATGTAACAATGTTCTTCATAACTTGAACAGTTTATGTAACAATGTTCTTCATAACTTAAACAGTTTATGTAACATAATTTGATGAGATGTGTAACAATATTATTCTTGACGATAAATTTATGTATACTCTGTTCATTCTAAGAATAAAATAGGTCAGTCCTTATGATTGGCTGTTGGACGCAGAACACATAAATCGAATGTTAAGTGCGCAATAATATAGTTTATTAGAAAATATTACTGTTATTCATTTAAATCAATTGTTGCTAAATTAAATATGTCTATCACAATAGTAATGTATGTTTTATCTATCACAATAGTAATGTATGTTTTAAATGTCTATCACAATAGTAATGTATGTTTTACCTATCACAATAGTAATGTATGTTTTACATGTCTATCACAATAGTAATGTATGTTTTAAATGTCTATCACAATAGTAATGTATGTTTTAAATGTCTATCACAATAGTAATGTATGTTTTATATGTCTATCACAATAGTAATGTATGTTTTACCTATCACAATAGTAATGTATGTTTTACATGTTTATCACAATAGTAACGTATGTTTTAAATGTCTATCACAATAGTAATGTATGTTTTACCTATCACAATAGTAATGTATGTTTTACATGTTTATCACAATAGTAATGTATGTTTTACATGTCTATCACAATAGTAATGTATGTTTTACATGTCTATCACAATAGTAATGTATGTTTTATATGTCTATCACAATAGTAATGTATGTTTTACCTATCACAATAGTAATGTATGTTTTACATGTTTATCACAATAGTAATGTATGTTTTATATGTCTATCACAATAGTAATGTATGTTTTACATGTCTATCACAATAGTAATGTATGTTTTACCTATCACAATAGTAATGTATGTTTTAAATGTCTATCACAATAGTAATGTATGTTTTACATGTTTATCACAATAGTAATGTATGTTTTATATGTCTATCACAATAGTAATGTATGTTTTATATGTCTATCACAATAGTAATGTATGTTTTACCTATCACAATAGTAATGTATGTTTTACATGTCTATCACAATAGTAATGTATGTTTTACATGTTTATCACAATAGTAATGTATGTTTTACATGTCTATCACAATAGTAATGTATGTTTTACATGTTTATCACAATAGTAATGTATGTTTGAAAAAAAAATGTTCATATAATATATCTGTATCATTCCATGATAAATTACTACCCGCTGTTATATCGTAGCGCAGGCGCCTAGAGCTCAAGGGGCAACAATTATAGATCCTTGTCTATTGTCTATCCCCAGGTGGAAACTGGTTGATATCATCCATACTTGCCGTTAAGCGTAGGGGTGGGAGCTGTATGTTTCTGTTCAAGACCAGATGTGATGCATGAGTCGTACTGAGGGACGTGTTTGTGGAGGGTGGTCGTAATGTTATCGATCCATCTCTTTCTCGGTCTTTCCTTGGCTCTGTATCCTGATGATCGTTTGTTATAAGCTCTCAGTGGTGTTTGGAGGAGACAGGGTTGCTATGACTTAAGCTATGAATAATTAATTATGTTATTGCTTTTAAATGTCATCTGCCGTATACAAATCACCTGTTGTCGCGGAGTAATATATCGGTGTGTTTTGACTCACTTCAATCTTAAAATGAACAGAGTATAACAATGCTCTTCTTGACCTGATCAGTTTTGATAGGAAAAATCTACCTTGATACCTGAATTATTGTGTCTTCATTCAGCCTGTTTATGAGCGAAAGTCAGCATCATCGGGTGCCATTTCCACATCAAACTGGCTGCAACTGATTTTAACATCTTCAACCTCTTGACTTTGTGGTGCCTTCTGATCTGATAAACTGTATTTTATACGCTTCACATTTCCGTCCCCTATTATTGCCTACTACTTACCTGTAGAACTTCAACTCTACCTTCAAGAAAGTCCACGGACTATGGAACACCGCTCATCAACATGCAGAAACAAAGTGTTAAAATCTTCAGTCTCTCAAAATGGGACCATCCATGTAGCATAGCTCTAAATTGGCTGACCAACCACGACAGGTAAGTTGTCCACTACAGAAATCAAATATTCATCAAGATATCATATTTTTAAATTTATATATAAATAATATAGAACGTATTTTATTTGATTGTTTTATTGTCTTCAAAAGCATTCTCCGACACGTTTCCTTTGGGGTTAACAAGGCAGGCAAAGAGAAGGATCATGCTGCAGTGGTAATTTGTTCATTGTCCATGTTTCTGAGTTACACCATTAATATATAGAATATATAAGAGTGACACTGTTAAATTCTGATTTCTGCTTGTGATTTTTATCAAAGAAGTTTTAACAAGTGAGAGGTAACTGTAGAACATCTCGTTCTTCATGGCATCAAACTAGAAAACGAATTATCCCTGCATTGAATACTGCCATTCTGAAGTATTCTCAATGAGATATACCTTCACTCTGGAGGTATATCAGCAAGCAAAACATTGTAACCGTTGAATATAAAACATTATTACCGTTGAATATAAAATATTGTTACCGTTGATTATAAAACATTGTTACCGTTGAATATTAAACATTGTTACCGTTGATTATAAAACATTGTTACCGTTGATTATAAAACATTGTTACCGTTGAATATAAAACATTGTTACCGTTGAATATAAAAGATTGTTACCGTTGAATATTAAACATTGTTACCGTTGAATATTAAACATTGTTACCGTTGAATATAAAACATTGTTACCGTTGATTATAAAACATTGTTACGGTTGAATGTAAAACATTGTTACGGTTGAATGTAAAACATTGTTACGGTTGAATGTAAAACATTGTTACGGTTGAATGTAAAACATTGTTACGGTGCAATTCGCCTCATTTTTTAAGAAGTCATTTGACTCATTGATGATACGCTATGTAAAAGAAAGATTCGATTTCTTATACTCAAATCTTAATGGTGACAGTAAGAAACTGACAAATTTAATACCAGTCGGAGGGCACAATGATACATTTATTTGAAAATATAAAAGAACGAAACCAGAACAATACAACCCTATGGAAACAACACAATGAATATAAAAACATGGTATCATTTGATTAAGGACCACTTAAAATCTAGCATCAGATTTTAAAAAAACGCTTTGGCTTGTTTCGTTCTACCGCGTGTTGCTGCTGCAATGCAGCCAATCAAATATTGGTTGTAATCTTCATTGAACAGATGTCTGTTATATATCCAACATTAGTTGTAATCTTCATTGACAGATATCTGTTATATATCCAACATTAGTTGTAATCTTCATTGAACAGATGTCTGTTATATATCCAACATTAGTTGTAATCTTCATTGAACAGATGTCTGTTATATATCCAACATTAGTTGTAATCTTCATTGACAGATGTCTGTTATATATCCAACATTAGTTGTAATCTTCATTGAACAGATGTCTGTTATATATCCAACATTAGTTGTAATCTTCATTGACAGATGTCTGTTATATATCCAACATTAGTTGTAATCTTCATTGACAGATGTCTGTTCTATGTCAAACATTGGTTTTGATCTTCATTGACAAAGGTATGTCAATTATTTGTCAATTTTTTGGGAGTGGTATATATAATGATCTTTTTCCATTCCTCCGGCCATTTGCCACATTTCCTTATTTTGCAGCATAGTTTGTGTTGATTCGACAACTATTCAAAATCTTACAACCATTCGGCTGTGTAAAGATATTCTAATGAAAAAAAGACCAGTTATGGTAAGAATCATAGATTTTAAATGTAAACTTGAGTTCAATTTGGCTATATCACAATGTAAGACCAGAAATAATGGAGATCTCGGTTCAGGTAATCTGGCTGGGAAGAGAATTGTGAAGTATGACAGCTGTGCTTTCGCAGCGACCATAGGTAGCATGATTATGGATATCTTGCTTGACCGGATTCCAGTAAAGACAACTTCGCAGACCGACATAGAATGCTAGTTTTCCTGTATGTTGATTATTTCTGCGGGTTTCATTGGTCGACGTTGGCTATATTTGACGGATTTCTTGAGGAGATTCGATCATGTATGGACCGATGGTTCCATGTGCAGTGAGGATTATTTCTCGACTAATCACCTAACTATGTCACAATGACATGGCCTTCCGTTGTAATTTAAATAACATGAGTGCACTTTGCCAGGTAAAATAAAGTAGGGTAGACAGAAGAAAAGGTGGAAAGAAAACATGAACAAATGGACATCCTTGTTTTGTGTACCTCCAAGAGATTAGCATTGCATCCTGGAGTTTGGAGTTTGTCAACACTACGTCAAGATTACTCTAAAGATTAATAATGAGACTCGATGTCTGATTGTGCACCTGTTCTGATCAAGCAAATCTATAAATGTTTCAGTTTGTCTCACTTGTCGTCCGTGTAATGGGATAGCCATTTCTGACATCCTTTAATGGGGACATACTGTTTAATCTGGTAGCTTAATCATTAGTTTTTAACTTTTAGATTAACCAATGTTGTTTGATAGTAGAGCTAATATAACTGAATAACTAAATACTTGTTAGTTGATAGTTAAGATCGTCTAACTTGATTCCTACACTTGTGTAACTTGATGATCAAACTCTGACCACTTAATGAGTACACTCATGTTAATTAATGATTAAGCTGTTGGATCTATGTTATTAATGCCTGGTATTATGATTATTAAGCTATTGCTTTATAATTATTAAACTACTGTAACGTGTTTACTAAGCTCTTGTAATTTTATTAATCAGCTCTTGTAACTTTATTATTCAGAGCTTACAATGTGGGTATTAAGCTCTCATGTCCTTCAAAGAACATTTGCGACAAGAATAGGGCTTATTAACCATCTATGAACTCATAGTCAAGAACATAACTTTAATTGAATTTAAAAAGTTTATGTAAATAATGGTCATCATCACGTGTGATGCACGAACAACAAGTTCTTATAACTTGATTATTAAGCTCTTGCAACTTTATTATTAAGCTCATATAACTTGATTTTGATCATATAATAAGATGTTGTAAATTTAAACAGAATCATTACTGTTCCTGAGATTAAGATTTAGCACTAGTCTCCCCCCAAATGGTATGGGTCCGAGTCACCAATGAGATAATTAAGGAAAACAACTATTTTGGTAAGGTCTCACACTTGGTAGGTACGGTCAAAGAAATAGTCCTGCTGAATACAGACAATTAGATCGAATATATGGAATGCAAATTGTACTCTTCAGAATATATTTTTTAATCAGACAGGGCTAAACAAATGTCTATGTCCAAACAACTATATTAATTTGTCAATTTTAAAATTCATACGTAACCTTAAGATAAAATACATATACTGAAATATGACGTCATGACCTTCGCCGGTGCTGTAGTGTGCTTGCGCTGATATCTTCCAATGTTAGAGATTCAAATGTTAAAAGTTCAACTGTCAGAGTATCAAGCATAGGGAAATAAAGTGCTAAGATTGTTAACCTAAGATACGAACATATGTTTTTTTGCAAATCTCTTAGAATAAAAATAATATCTCTCCTACTCGACTTGATTTCTGCATTACTGCAGTCTGTGTGGGCGGATTTTTATTTAGAAATAAAAATGGCAATCCGTTTTCTAGAATTAATTGTTCATTAAATCGAGATATATTATGTTCCTTCAAACACAACGCGTCTTTATCTGGCGACATCACGTGAAATATTTATCGAGATATCGATTATGACCTCTTGTCTTTCACCTGGTCACATTATGTCAGCTATCTCCAGATACCGTGAATAACACGAGATTTATATGCGCTCTGATGAGACTACGCCGGTCAGCACAGGATGTATCGGTTTACAGGTGAGACAACGCAGGTCAACACATGATATTTCAGTGTTCAGGTGAGATAACGCATGTCAACACATGATATTTCAGTGTTCAGGTGAGACAACGCAGGTCAACACAGGACGTGTCAGTGTTCAGGTGAGACAACGCAGGTCAACACAGGATGTTTCGGTTTACATGTGAGACAACGCAGGTCAACACAGGATGTGTCAGTGTTCAGGTGAGATAACGCATGTCAACACATGATATTTCAGTGTTCAGGTGAGACAACGCAGGTCAACACAGGACGTGTCAGTGTTCAGGTGAGACAACGCAGGTCAACACAGGATGTTTCGGTTTACATGTGAGACAACGCAGGTCAACACAGGATGTGTCAGTGTTCAGGTGAGATAACGCATGTCAACACATGATATTTCAGTGTTCAGGTGAGACAACGCAGGTCAACACAGGACGTGTCAGTGTTCAGGTGAGACAACGCAGGTCAACACAGGACGTGTCAGTGTTCAGGTGAGATAACGCAGGTCAACACAGGACGTGTCAGTGTTCAGGTGAGACAACGCAGGTCAACACAGGATGTGTCAGTGTTCAGGTGAGACAACGCAGGTCAACACAGGACGTGTCAGTGTTCAGGTGAGATAACGCAGGTCAACACAGGACGTGTCAGTGTTCAGGTGAGACAACGCAGGTCAACACAGGACGTGTCAGTGTTCAGGTGAGACAACGCAGGTCAACACATGATATTTCAGTGTTCAGGTGAGACAACGCAGGTCAACACATGATATTTCAGTGTTCAGGTGAGATAACGCAGGTCAACACATGATATTTCAGTGTTCAGGTGAGATAACGCAGGTCAACACATGATATTTCAGTGTTCAGGTGAGATAACGCATGTCAACACATGATATTTCAGTGTTCAGGTGAGATAACGCATGTCAACACATGATATTTCAGTGTTCAGGTGAGACAACGCACGTCAACACATGATATTTCAGTGTTCAGGTGAGACAGCGCAGGTCAACACAGGACGTGTCAGTGTTCAGGTGAGATAACGCAGGTCAACACAGGATGTGTCAGTGTTCAGGTGAGACAACGCAGGTCAACACAGGATGTGTCAGTGTTCAGGTGAGACAACGCAGGTCAACACAGGATTTGTCAATGTTCAGGTGGTACACTTTTTCGTTTTCAGTGTATGTCATCTTCGATGTCAGTGTATCTTATCTTCGATGTAAACATATCTTATCTTGGATGTCAATGTATCTTATATCCGATGTCAGTGTATCTCATCTTCGATGTCAGTGTATCTTATCTTTGATGTCAGTGTATCTTATCTTCAATATAAACTTATCTTTTCTTCAATATAAACATATCTTATCTTCAATGTCAGTGTATCTTATCTTCGATGACAGTGTATCTTATCTTCGATGTCAGTGTATCTTATCTTTGATGTCAGTGTATCTTATCTTCAATATAAACATATCTTTTCTTCAATATAAACATATCTTATCTTCGATGTCAGTGTATCTTATCTTCGATGACAGTGTATCTTATCTTCAATATAAACATATCTTATCTTCGATTTCAGTGTATCTTATCTTCAATATAAACATATCTTATCTTCAATATAAACATATCTTATCTTCAATATAAACATATCTTATCTTCAATATAAACATATCTTATCTTCAATATAAACATATCTTATCTTCGATTTCAGTGTATCTTATCTTCAATATAAACATATCTTATCTTCAATATAAACATATCTTATCTTCAATATAAACATATCTTATCTTCAATATAAACATATCTTATCTTCAATATAAACATATCTTATCTTCGATTTCAGTGTATCTTATCTTCAATATAAACATATCTTATCTTCAATATAAACATATCTTATCTTCAATATAAACATATCTTATCTTCAATATAAACATATCTTATCTTCGATTTCAGTGTATCTTATCTTCAATATAAACATATCTTATCTTCAATATAAACATATCTTATCTTCGATTTCAGTGTATCTTATCTTCAATATAAACATATCTTATCTTCAATATAAACATATCTCATCTTCAATATAAACATATCTTATCTTCAATATAAACATATCTTATCTTCGATGTCAGTGTATCTTATCTTCGATGTCAGTCTCGTCTTTGATGTGTCTTATCTTCATGTAAGTCTTATTTTCGATGTTTGTCTTGTCTTCGATGTTAATGTATCTTATCATGGATGTGAGTGTGTGTTATCTAATTGCAGTTTCATCTTAGATGTTATTCTTTTCTTCGACGTCAGTCTTATCTTCCATGAGAGTGTCAATCTTTCCTTAGATAATATTCTTATCTTTCATGTTCTTATCTTTCTTCGATGCCACTTATTTTCGATGTCTTTGTATCTTATCTCGAATATAAGTATAATGTTTGTATCTCTTGTTGACCGAACATTTCGTTGTGGGAATACACAAAGATGTCCACTCATCAAACATCAGGAAGTTCCATAAGAAGTGCTTGTAACTCCCTGCGTGTGTTTGAAACGTCGACACAATATGTGCCAGTCTGTAACATCTGACAAGATCACATGTCCACCTCTCTATTCTATATTTGATATTCCTTTTTTTTTTAAATCTGTCCATCAACTTGAAAATGATTCAACATTTTTATGTTGCCAACGAGATAAGAATGCCCTCTTCATTTTTCATCGATGATATTGCCATCTGTTCGAGTGAGAAGCTGATTTAAAAAATGAGCGGAGTGAAGTCTAGAGATAAATGATTCTTGGAGAAAAACATAGTTCAGTCCTGTGTGAATTATAAGTCAAGATTGAATGGTTCAAGTACGTGGTTTTAATATATCAATGTAATTCATTTTGTCAGATACCAGGAAATCAAGACGTGACTAGATGAAACAAATAGCTGTATAAATATCTTAGACGTGGACCAATGTTAATATCAGCATCCAGGAGGTTTGCCATTATAGAAACTTTATGGCCAAATTTCATAAATATGACCATTTTAAAATCCTACTAGCGATGACATTTATTTTAGCCGCTTTAGTGGAAAATACATCTACTTTCTCATATTCTCTTGTTTACGTTTGGCTACACGTTTTTTTGTCAGATTTTTTGGGTGTGGATATGAACTAATTTATAAAAACTGTCCATTCTACTCATGTATAAATGTAGAATGAAAAATATATATCAAGTGACATATTCTATCCAGAACGCTGTCTTCATTGTGGATACTCTGAACGCCTCTGTCCCGAACAAGTGGTTCAAATGGTTAAAAATACGTAGAGGATTGACTTCACTGTACTCGGTTTCCCATATGTACTCTCAACGAAGCAGCACGCTGCCTGCCGATAGTACCACTCATAGCACGTAACTCCGTAGCTTAAAGTGATAATCCACGGGGATCTCCGAAAAAAATCCACCTTCTACACAAGACGACACAAGTCGGATTATTGAACCCATTACCTCTCCAACACAAGGAGAACAGCTTAACCACTACGCTATGGAGATTCACCAGAGACATCTTTATACATTCTTTGACGTCACTGTCCCACCGTCTTCCTGGTCTTCATCTTCTTCTCTTTCCTTGCACTCTGCCCTCTAGAATCAGCCTTTCGATACCATCATGCCTCTTTAAGTGTTCAAAATACTGTAACTTCCTTCTTATGATAATATTTAGAATCCACCCTTCATTTAGTTTCAGTAATTTCAGAATTTCAATGTTCTTCTTTTTTCTTTGTCCTTCTGTAGCACTTAATTTCAAATGAATTTATCTTCTGGATGCTACAAAGAGATATGTGATACTACTTATGATGTCCATGTGGAAAACTATGTTACGTTAGTTTGACCTGATACCCAAAAAAAAAGAAGAAAAGAAGTGCTTGTGGTAGTAAAAAACACTAGAGAATAGTTGGAAAAATAATTTAACAGAAAATTTAGTTACAATATCATGAAAAGTAAGATGTCTAATTTGACTAAGAATGAAACTTGTAAATTCCCTCATTGACTTCATGTCTAGAGAAAACACTCAAAATGTACATTATAAGAACTAAAATTACGTTAGCAATAACATAGTTATCTTTGTGAAATGAATGAATGTTGATTATTAGAGAGAGATAATACAAGTTTATAGAGAGGTAAAATACTTGAAAATTCAGAATGTTTTTAGTAATATATGCACACCTTTAAAATTTGGCCATTTATTTTACCACCACTGGCCATAAACAGTTGCAATCATGTCAACCCTTGTATCAAGGCACATAAGTAAAATAATAGTTGTAAAATCTAAATTGATACGGGGTTATGGAAACATGATGCATGGATCGTGTTGCATGGAGGGGAAAGATCAGGAATGAAATAAAGAAAAAGGAGAAAATGATAGTTGTTAGTTTTATAGGTCGATTGTGATGACCACAGAGTAAGTACTAGGTTATGCAGCTGGAGTGGCTATCCATTCCCCAACCCCCATGATTAAAACAAGTAGGTTCACATACTGACATACTGAATCAGCCACGATTCGCACACCTTGATCCTGGAGCCTTTCGCCTGATTGAGATCTGGATGTAATGTATCGTCACTGATTTTAAAATAAACCAGAGCTCGCCACAAATTGATTTTGTCAACTACCGCCAGGAAGTCCAAGAGAATTCTCATCGCCATATAAGGTCTATCATTGGTACATCCCATGATGATGCGCATTACCTCGTTCTGAATCTTGTTCATCCTGGCTATTGTGATTAAATTGATATAAGGTTGCAACTACAACAAATGTTTGAGCCAGCAGGCGAAAATATCACAGAAGGTTATGAAGTTTTGTAAACCATTGAAAACATACAGGAAAACAATAAGATCTGGCATTTCGAACAAATGGTCTTTCAGGAATACAACATAACGCACAGCGAATAAAAAACTACAAGGTTAGTGATAATATCACAGAGCTAAAAAAAAAAATTTGTAATTAAGCAATTTATTTTTTACTCTATCTCCTTTATTGAAGAAACATTTCAACACCTTAATTACCACAAAGCTACCGCATATTAGAAGCAAATTGAAACTAATTACACGTACTTATGAAGTAACCGATTTGTGTTTCGTTACTACTTTGTTTTATGTACAAATGTTGGTACCTATTTCTGTTGATTTTAGTAATTACCTTGCGTTACTTAAGTCCCCCACAAGCATTTCCAATTTCGGGTAGATTCCCGACACTGGAACGTCATATGGTAATTGTTAGATATCATTCTTTCTACAGTATAGAAAGTGCTAGCTTGTCTGAATCCGTTCACTATACAACCGGAAACAGCAGATAAATCACGAACGCTTTGAATGGAACTGATGTTATTGTGGTGGGCTCATGGTTATGCATCAAGGATCTACAATCATTGTACCTATTTGATATTTCCTGCGATTTGCATGGGTCTCAAAACATAATATACAGAAAGTGACCAACAAAAATCAAGGGACAAATAAAATTTGTCACATCAGAAGTCTGCTTTCCAATAAGCCCAATATCTATATTGTCAATGGTAGATTTATCAACTGTTGGTGAAACTATGTCAGTGTATCAACTGTTGGTGAAATTATGTCAGTCTATCAAGTATTGGTGAAATTATGTCAATCTATCAACTGTTGGTGAAGCTATGTCAGTCTATCAACTGTTGGTGAAGCTATGTCAGTCTATCAACTGTTGGTGAAATTATGTCAGTCTATCAACTGTTGGTGAGACTATGTCAGTCTATCAACTGTTGGTGAAGTTATGTCAGTCTATCAACTGTTGGTGAAATTATGTCAGTCTATCAACTGTTGGTGAAATTATGTCAATCTATCAACTGTTGGTGAAATTATGTCAATCTATCAACTGTTGGTGAAGTTATGTCAGTCTATCAACTGTTGGTGAAATTATGTCAATCTATCAACTGTTGGTGAAGTTATGTCAGTCTATCAACTGTTGGTGAAATTATGTCAATCTATCAACTGTTGGTGAAGTTATGTCAGTCTATCAACTGTTGGTGAAATTATGTCAATCTATCAACTGTTGGTGAAGCTATGTCAGTCTATCAACTGTTGGTGAGATATGTCAGTCTATCAACTGTTGGTGAAGCTATGTCAATCTATCAACTGTTGGTGAGACTATGTCAGTCTATCAACTGTTGGCGAGACTATGTCAATCTATCAACTGTTGGTGAGATATGTCAGTCTATCAACTGTTGGTGAAGCTATGTCAATCTATCAACTGTTGGTGAAGCTATGTCAATCTATCAACTGTTGGTGAAGCTATGTCAATCTATCAACTGTTGGTGAAGCTATGTCAATCTATCAACTGTTGGTGAAGCTATGTCAATCTATCAACTGTTGGTGAAGCTATGTCAATCTATCAACTGTTGGTGAAGCTATGTCAATCTATCAACTGTTGGTGAAGCTATGTCAATCTATCAACTGTTGGTGAAGCTATGTCAATCTATCAACTGTTGGTGAGATATGTCAGTCTATCAACTGTTGGTGAGACTATGTCAGTCTATCAACTGTTAGTTGGGTCAAAGGGCATGAGCCCATGGACCGCTGGATCAGCAACCAACCAACCAATCAATTGTTGGTGAAATTATGTCAGTCTATCAACTGTTGGTGAAGTTATATGGATGCATTAACAGTTAGTGAAACTATATCAATCAACAGTTAGTGCAATTATATTAATCAACAGTTAGTGAAACTATATCAATCAATCAACTGTTTGTGAAACTGTATGTATCTGTCAGTTCTTATTGAAACTATGTCAATCTATCAACTGGTTGTGAAACTATGTCAAACTATTATTATTGTTAGTGAAACTGTGTAAATCTATCAAATATTGGTGAAAGTATTTTGATCTGTCAACTGTTTCTGAAACTATTTTTATCTGTCAACTGCTAGTGAAACTATTTTTATGTGTCAACTGTTGGTGAAACTATTTTTATGTGTCAACTGTTGGTGAAACTATTTTTATCTTTCAACTGTTGGTGAAACTATTTTTATCTGTCAACTGTTGGTGAAACTATTTTTATCTGTCAACTTTTGGTGAAACTATTTTGATATGTCAACTGTTAGTGAAACTATTTTTTATCTGGCAGCTGTTCAACTGTTAGTGAAACCATTTTGATATGTCAACTGTTTTAAACTATTTTAATATGGTGAAACTATGTCCTTCAGTTGATATTAGAAATATCTGGTCAATGTGAAGTCACTCATGATAACTACTCTTGCATTATTTTAATCAGAGATACAATATTCTTCTTGACAGTGTATTCTAGAATGAATTAGACACTTAATTGTAAATAGAGCAGAAAATTCGTAAATAATTAGATACTACAAAAACATGTATGTCTTGTTTGTGGTTTATTTAATCAACTTCCTGTTCACATGAGTAGCATTTCCTTGATTAGACCGCCATGATTGCAAACTCTTGTTAGAAAATTTTGAACAAAGCTTGTTATCTTCAAGGACACAGTGGACAGTGTTGCCAAGCGGGGTACGTGACTATTAAATGGTAGTTGCCATCGTGCTAAGTTTTTATTTTAAAAATTTTATTAAGCGTATATAACTACAAATTTAAGCTCAGCACAAATTACACAACAATTGCACTGATCAGTCATGTCAGCAAGATACTTCTCAAAATAATCTTGAAATGAGTGGAGCAACAAATGGAGAAACAGAGAGATATCAATATAGTCTACGCGGGTTTTAGACATAACGGAGGCACTATGGATCACATCTTCAACATGAAAAATATAATAGAGAAATGCAGAGTTCAATGCAGGCATAGACACCTGTTTTATAGAGAAATGCAGAGTTCAATGCATGCATAGACACTTGTTTTATAGAGAAATGCAGAGTTCAATGCAGGCATAGACACCTGTTTTATAGAGAAATGCAGAGTTCAATGCATGCATAGACACCTGTTTTATAGATTATTCAAAAGCATTTTATTGCGTAACACACCAAAAATTATGGAACATATAGCCTCGTCACCATAATAGATGGTCGGTCTATTGACCAAGCAGACATGCTCATTGCTCTTCGTGAGTCCACACGATCAGAGGATTGTGAGATACAGGGCCTGAGTCATTATCGAGAATGTGTGATTTAGGAGTGAGAATGGGCGTGGCCCATAGAGAACACCTGACAAAGATTTCAAAAAGAACACTAACACTGAACCAACATAGAACAGGAACCATCAGCTGTTATACCCTGACAGATTTATTGACACGGGGATCTGAGCACATATGGACGTGTCCGGTGTACGAAGAGGATAATCAACATATCTAATACCTAATGGGTTACCTACACCATCTCATATCATTCACTAAAATGATTTATCGGGAGAAACAGATTTCTGTCCTCCTCGAGGGAGAAACATCTGTCTGGTTTGATGTCCTAATAGACATAACAGCTGGTCTGAGAAATATCGATTGCATAAACACCCTGTTTAATGTTGAATAAGTCACCAATCATTCTTCTAAACGTACTCCAGCGATTTTATTGTTTCCACAGATCTACGAATTACTAACATAATTCTTACAAGTACCTAGAAATCACACCGAAAAACTTCGAACACTATTTATGTTAGAAAGTTTAACTCCATACACGAGGGAATCCTTACATGAAGTATGCAGGGATATATCTATTGAATGTAATACACAACAATAGATGAAATGTTATATTCGACGGGCAAATATATTTGATTTCCTTCAGAATACCATATCAACCATGATTTTTGTGTGTTGTCAAGCGGACTACGTATGTTATACTATGATAGTGTTATGTAATGTCAAACATGACTACGAATGATATACTATGATAGTGTTCTGTGTGTCAAACTAGACTACGAATGCTATACTATGATAGTGTTCTGCGTGTCAAACCGGACTACGAATGTTATACAATAATAGTGTGGTTAAACACGACTGCAAATGTTCTACTATGATATTGTTTCGTGGAGTTAATTCACCTGACTAATGTCAGCTGTTATGTTATACATAGTCCAAGTCAAGTTTACATTAGTCAACTGTCTTGTTCTACATATTCCATGTCAGATTTACATAATGTCAACTGTCTTGTTCTACATATTGCATGTCAGATTTACATAATGTCAACTGTCTTGTTCTACATAGTTCAAGTAACAATCATAAGGCAAGCAACACTTTCGGCAGATTGTACGCAAATGTGTGGCGTAGAAATGGCATAACCTACAGACTAAGCTAAAAGCCTACAGAACAGTGGTACTTCCAGTGCTGTTATACGCTAGCGTAACATGGACTGTGTATAGATGTTATGTAAAGAAACTCAATCACTTTCACAGAACTTGTCTCTGAAAAGTTATGAATATCAGATGGCAAGACATGATTCCATATACCACTGTCCTTGTTAGATCTCGTATCCTCAACATTGACACTATCCTGATGCAAACACAGATTCGTTGGGCAAGTCATTTGGTATGCATGCCAGACCTCATTGTGCAGGTCATTTGGTACGCATGCCAGACTATCGCCTGCCAAAGATACATCTCTATGGTGAGCTGGAGAAGCGTACAGGATCTCAAGGTGGCCAAAAGAAGCGCTACAAGGACTCGTTACAGACCTCACTGAAAGCGTGCGTTTGAAATAGATAAAAAAAACATGGGAAGAACTTGCACAAAATAGATCTACATGGCGCTCTACATTTAAAAAGAGCTCATCATCTTGTGAAAAGAGGAGAAATGCTGCATACCTTCAGCGGAGAGTAGCTAGAAAGTCATGGATAGAACAAATTCCGCCTACAGTGGGAATTCCATGTCCGAACTGTCCATGGACATTTAAAGCTTGAATAGGGCTCATTAGCCATCTACGAACTATCATGCATAGTCATAAGTCTAACTGAATTATTAAATGTAGATGTAAAATTGGTCATCATCACTTGTGATGGACGAACACATACACACATAGTTCAAGTCAGATATATCTAACGTCAGCTATCTTGTTTTACGAAGTTCAAGTCAGATCTATCTAATATCAGCTGTCTTGTTCTACATAGTTCAAGTCAGATTTATCTAATATCAGCTATCTTGTTCTATATAGTTCAAGTTAGATCTATCTAATATCAGCTATCTTGTTCTATATAGTTCAAGTCAGATCTATCTAATATCAGCTATCTTGTTCTATATAGTTCAAGTTAGATCTATCTAATATCAGCTGTCTTGTTCTACATAGTTCAAGTCAGATCTATCTAATATCAGCTGTCTTGTTCTACATAGTTAATCTAATATCAGCTGTCTTGTTCTACATAGTTAAAGTCAGATCTATCTAATATCAGCTGTCTTGTTCTATATAGTTAATCTAATATCAGCTGTCTTGTTCTATATAGTTCAAGTTAGATCTATCTAATATCAGCTATCTTGTTCTATATAGTTCAAGTCAGATCTATCTAATATCAGCTATCTGGATTCTATATAGTTCAAGTTAGATCTATCTAATATCAGCTGTCTTGTTCTACATAGTTCAAGTCAGATCTATCTAATATCAGCTGTCTTGTTCTACATAGTTAATCTAATATCAGCTGTCGTGTTCTACATAGTTAAAGTCAGATCTATCTAATATCAGCTGTCTTGTTCTATATAGTTCAAGTCAGATCTATCTAATATCAGCTATCTTGTTCTATATAGTTCAAGTTAGATCTATCTAATATCAGCTGTCGTGTTCTACATAGTTAATCTAATATCAGCTGTCTTGTTCTACATAGTTCGAGTCAGATCTATCTAATATCAGCTGTCTTGTTCTACATAGTTCAGGTTAGATCTATCTAATATCAGCTGTCTTGTTCTACATAGTTCAAGTTAGATCTATCTAATATCAGCTGTCTTGTTCTACATAGTTCAAGTTAGATCTATCTAATGTCAGCTGTCTTGTTCTACATAGTTAAAGTTAGATCTATCTAATATCAGCTGTCTTGTTCTACATAGTTAAAGTTAGATCTATCTAATGTCAGCTGTCTTGTTCTACATAGTTCAAGTTAGATCTATATAATATCAGCTGTCTTGTTCTACATAGTTAAAGTTAGATCTATCTAATGTCAGCTGTCTTGTTCTACATAGTTCAAGTCAGATCTATCTAATATCAGCTGTCTTGTTCTATATAGTTCCAGTAACCGGTACCGGTTCTTAATAAATGTGAAGATATAGGATATCTCTTTATTTAAGAAAATGTCTTCTCATATTTCAGTCAGTGGGCCTATCGATCGAAACTCCTGAAAGATGATGTTATCTTGTTTCCGTGGTAACTGATATCGCTGTCAAGTCAACATTCTTCCGGTGAGTTATAGAGTTGGTCAAATAACTCGCTACACAAATCGTAGATGAGTAATGGCTGATTTTACTTTATTTTATAGAGAATCGTTAAATAAATTTCCTATAGAATTTGTAGGTGTTTTATTAAATGTTTGATATTGTTGTGTTTGAAATGTCTAGCTGTTTGTGTTATAAGAGCAATCACTGTAGTTTGATGTTTGAATTTTCCAAGACTTGCTTTCTTGCCAAAGAATCTGTCTTCCAGTATTGAGATATAATACTCTCGTCCTTACTGACAATAATTGTTAAAAGAGGCTATATGTGTATATCCATTACACTGTTATTATTGAATGAACGAAATCGTCTAGCTTTGAAAGGCTCCTCCTGCCTTAAAGTCAGGCGTTAAGTCTTCAACTACCAACTAAACTATTACTTAATTCAGCGATAAACGATTCCAGTGAGTGGTAGTTTTCCTAATTGATTATAGTAGTGACAATTTTTAGTCGAGCGAAACTTAGTCAACCTAATTGATTCCAACATGAAGTCACTTATTGACAGAGCCACGTAAAGGAATCTGACCTGATTTCACCATTAAACCACTTCTGGATTGAATGAGAGAACGCAGCCTTGACTAGTCAAACATTAAGCCACTTTTCAGTTAGTATTCACCATTCAAAATAAAGATTTCAGGATCTATCGTCAACCCAGATCCACTCTGAAATATGGCTGATTTGGACTTTTCCATTTCTTGATATTGGGTTCCGTTGCATAGTTAACCCTGTCTCTTGATATTGAATACTTGCAATCAATAATCATTTCATTACGTGTACCTCATTCACGAATGTCACATTGTATTCATTTGATAAATGTATTTTATTGAAATCAAATCTATGGTCAGACATCACATTTTCTCAAACAATGATTCATTTTACCAGTGAATGAAATAACAGTTGAAATACTCTTTGTACTCGTTCCAAGTCCCTAGGTGTTTCGACTCACGCCTCACTATGTCTATCAGAGTGTAGTGGCTGGCAGTTTCAGTTCAATGCTGATTTATCAGCTTCTTCGTTTATTTATTATGTTTATTTTTGAGTAATATTCCAATTTGTACACCAATCTCCCACAATCTTGAGAACGATTCATAGTTGAAATTATAATAGGACGAGGTACCGTAACACATTACCTGCATCCGATCGATCCATTAAGGTACCTATTAACACTGTAGTCATTGTCGATAGTGTCTCGGTTCGCTAATTATACTCAACACCCCCATGTCTTGGCACACATGTAAAGGTACACTATTTGGCCAGAAATGTATCAGTAGCTCCACTCATTGCTGGACGAACCCCGCTTCAAACTTACGGATCTATCTATACGCTGTGAGGATCATGTTGTCGTAATTGGGATGTGTATTTTCTAGCAGAAAGCTCTTTATGAAATCCTCACATTGTCTGACAACACAGAGCTGTTCTTTGTGACAGACAAGAAAACGAGCACAAACACACGTGTACATCTGTTTTAAGAAATCTTTAACACGCATGTATGTCTGATTTAGGAAATCTTTAACACACATGTATATCTGCTTTAGGAAATCTTTAACACGCATGTGCGTCTGCTTTAGGAAATCTTTTAACACACATGCATTTATGTTTTAAGAGATCTTAACACACGTGTATTTCTGATTTAGGAAATCTCCGCATACGCATATGTATGCTTTAATATATATATTTAATACCAGTGTATGTATGTTTTAAGATATATTTAACGTACGTGTTTGAATGTTTTAAGAATTCTATAACACACATGTAAATCTATTTTAAGAAATCTATAACACACATGTAAATCTATTTTAAGAAATCTATAACACACATGTAAAGCTATTTTAAGAAATCTATAACACACATGTAAAGCTATTTTAAGATACATTTAACACGCGTATTAGTATATTTTAAGATATATTTAACGTGTGTATTAGTATGTTTTAAGATATTTTAACACATCTATACGTAGGTTTTTAGAGATATTTAGCACGCATGTATTAGTATGATTTAAGACATATTAAACACAAATATTAGTATGTGTTAAGATATATTTAACACAGTGTATTGTTATGTTTTAAAAGATATTTATCAGGCGTGTATTAGTATGTTATATAATATATTACTGATGTCTAGCGGAGATATAATTACACACGAGACTACAAACCACGTGATTTCAGACTGAGAATATAACCTATTCTTGAGTGCATCTGCGATCTGAATAATCTATTTTACAATGTTTCGTGCTTGAGAATTTATTTTTTTATATTGTAGATTTAGTAGCAACTTCTGTCGGTCTTAAGTTTGCTCTGACGCTGCAACTTCCGCCGGAAGGAAACCATGACTATTAATATTCATGGACATTTCCGTTAGAAGACTTAATATCACATTCATCATCAACATGTTTGTTTTCATGGTTTTTATTGCTATTAGTGATTTATTTAGGTCTTCTTTCTCAAACTCCCGTTGGATCTCTTAAGTGGCTCCATCTAGTGCAGAGATTGGGTGAATGCAGTCACACTGTGTTGCATATGGTAAACATGATAAATATACAAGATAGCTTTAAAAAATTCCAGAATAATTGTCTAATGTTTGATTGACAGATTACATTGTAGAGATTATATGTTTAGATGTTGATAATGTCTATTGTCTATTGTTTTTCCCAGGTGAATGATTGTTGATCGCATTCACACTTGCCGTTAAGCGTAGGGGTGGGTGCTTAAGCTGTCGTTCCAAAGCCAGATGTGTTGCCGAGGTTGCATTTAGTCCATGTTTGTTCAAGGTTATCTTAATGTTTTCTATCCACCGTTTTCTTGTCTACCTTTGGCCTTACGCCCGGATATTCTTGTATTATATGCTCTTATTGGTATTTGGTTTGGCTTCATTCTCATAAGGTGACCGAACCATTTTACTTGCTGTCTCTCAATATGTTCGATACATGATATTATACCAACTCTTTTCCTAATTGATAATGACCTTGATTAAATGACATGGTTGACTTCATATATAATATTGAAGTGAATATACAGATGTTTGTTTGTGTATTGTGCTAGTTGCACTTTTCCTCTCTCTCTCTTCTCTCTCTCTCTTTTCTCTACTCTCTTCTCTCATAACATTCCTCTAGTATCATCAGTTTTCTCTCCCCTCTTTCTTCTGTATCTCTTCTTTGCCACTCTCTCGTCTCTCATCTTTCTTTTATCATTCCTCTACCCTCTTTCTTTCTCATCACTCTTCTCTCTTCTTACTCTTTTCTTCCATCTATATTCTCTCCCTTCTCCTCTCTTCACTCTTTATTCCCCTCACACTTCTCTTCCCTCTCTCTTCTATCATTACTTATCTTCTCTCTCTTCTCTCATCACTCTTCTCTTCTCTCCGCCTCTCTCTTCTTATCGTCAAAATTGAAAATTGTCCTTGATTGGACATCGTATACATGTCAAATTCTGTGTTTGTTTGAGAAGTCACCCTCTCACTATTTTTTTCGCTTGAGAAGTCACCCTGACACTATTTTTTCGCTTGAGAAGTCACCCTGACACTATTTTCTTCACTTGAGAAGTCACCCTGATACTATTTTCTTCGCTTGAGAAGTCACCCTGACACTATTTTCTTCGCTTGAGAAGTCACCCTGACACTATTTTCTTCGCTTGAGAAGTCACCCTGACACTATTTTCTTCGCTTGAGAAGTCACCCTGACACTATTTTCTTCGCTTGAGAAGTCACCCTGACACTATTTTCTTCGCTTGACAAATATTCCTCAGAGACAATATTTGTTGTTTTTTAGAAGTCACCATCAGAGACACTAACTATTTTTCTTTAAAAGTCACCCTCAGACACAATTTTTTTTGATTAAAAAATTACCATCTGAAATATTACCTGTTTTGCTTGAAAAGTCACACTGAGAAATACTATCTGTTTTCTTGAAAAGTCACCCTCATAATAACTTTCTGTTTTGCTTGAAAAGTCACCATCAGAGACACTATTTGATTTTCTTGATAAGTCACTCTCAGAGAAACTAAAAATTAAGTCACTATCAGAGGAACTAACAATTAAGTCACTCTCAGAGGAAGTAACAATTAAGTCACTCTCAGAGACACTAACAATTAAGTCACTCTCAGAAAAACTAACAATTAAGTCACTCACAGAGACACTAACAATTAAGTTACTCTCAGAGAAACTACAATTAAGTCACTCTCAGAGACACTAACATTGCATAATAAAGCATAGAATGCACTAACACAATTCAATCAGAAGAAAACGACAGGAACAAAAAAAACGAACAAGCAGTTGGATTACGCTGCATAACAATGCGCCGACACATTGATCCCTACTGATAAAGTAGTACCTCGTAAAGCACAATGTGATAAGAGTTTCATGATTTCGGATAAATTCCTGCAGAATATTAACTCTATGTAGTCCTCAGCATATAGTTCCATCACGTCTATCTGTGTGTTTGTGTGTCTCCCTCTTGTTGATGTCAATGGTAATGATGGTGTTCTTCTTGTTGATGTCAATGATGGTGTTCTTGTTGATGTCAATGATGGTGTTCTTGTTGATGTCAATGATGGTGTTCTTGTTGATGTCAATGATGGTGTTCGTGTTGATGTCAATGATGGTGGTTTTGTTGATATAAATGTTACTGATGGTGTTCTTGTTGATGTCAATGGTACTGATGGTGTACATGTTAATATCAATAGTAATAATGGTGTGTACTTGTTGATGTCAATGCTGCTGATGGTGCTCTCATTGATGTCAATAGTAATGATGGTGTTCTTTTTTGATGTCAATAGTATTATGGTGTTCTTGTTGATATCAATGATACTGGTGGTGTTCTTGTTGATATCAATGATACTGGTGGTGTTCTTGTTGATATCAATGGTACTGGTGGTGTTCTTGTTGATATCAATGGTACTGGTGGTGTTCTTGTTGATATCAATGATACTGGTGGTGTTCTTGTTGATATCAATTTTATTGATGGTGTTCTTGTTGATATCAATTTTTTTACTGATGGTGTTCTTGTTGATATCAATTTATTTATGGTATTCTTGTTGATATCAATGGTACTGGTGGTGTTCTTGTTGATATCAATGGTACTGGTGGTGTTCTTATTGATATCAATGGTACTGGTGGTGTTCTTGTTGATATCAATGGTACTGGTGGTGTTCTTGTTGATATCAATGATACTGGTGGTGTTCTTGTTGATATCAATGGTACTGGTGGTGTTCTTGTTGATATCAATGGTGCTAGTGGTGTTCTTGTTGATATCAATTTTATTTATGGTATTCTTGTTGATATCAATGGTACTGGTGGTGTTCTTATTGATATCAATGATACTGGTGGTGTTCTTGTTGATATCAATGGTACTGGTGGTGTTCTTGTTGATATAAATGATACTAGTGGTGTTTTTGCGGGTGAAAATGGTCTTTAACGCATGTGTATTAATATGTTGGTAAATATAAAAATTTTCTTTTCTCTCCTCTCTCTTCTCTCCAGTCGATCTTCTCTCTAATCTCTATTATCTTCGTGCCTCTTTTCTCTCCTCTCTCATCTCTCCAGTCGATCTTCTCTCTAATCTCTATTATCTTCGTGCCTCTTTTCTCTCCTCTCTCTTCTCTCCAGTCGATCTTCTCTCTAATCTCTATTATCTTCGTGCCTCTTTTCTCTCCTCTCTCATCTCTCCAGTCGATCTTCTCTCTAATCTCTATTATCTTCGTGCCTCTTTTCTATCCTCTTTCTCCTCTCAACGCAGTCTTCCATCTATTCTATTATCTCTCTCTTTTCTCTAATCTCTAAACTTCTCGCTCGACCTCTCCCTTCTACTCTCTCTCTCTCTCTCTCTCTCTCTCCACTTTTTATTTTCTTTCATCTCTCATTACTATTCTCACTTCTTTCACACTATGTCTTTAACTTTAACTATTTCTCTCCCCGTTCCCTCTCACTCCCTCTCTCACATCCTCTCACAATCTGTCACACTACCCCGCTCTTTCTTTAAATCGCTCTCCTACTCTCTCCCACAACTCTCTCTTTAATTGTTTTTTTCTCTCAGCAACCATTTCTTCGACAATCCCAAGAACACGATTCTATCTACATCAAAACAAGGATCAGCAAAACAAGATTGTGTACAAGATTATTGATCACATCGTATCATATTGTTTGAGTTGCAACAATATTTCTCTCCCACGCCGTTTGATCGAATTTTCTTTCATGGATGAAAGTTGACTGTCACATTTTTTACTTTAAACTGTTGATTATGCTATTCTTGTTGACATTTTCCATTCATGTACAATGTACGAGTAATGTTCTTGTTGACAGTTCTCCGGTCGAGTACAATGCACACTTTATGTTCGTATCCACAGTTCTCCAGTCAAATAGAATATACACGCAATGTGCTTTATTACAGTTGTCCAGTCAAATAAAATGTACACGTAATATTCTTGTTGACAGTTCTCCAGGCATATAGAATGTAATGTTCTTGTTGACAGTTCTCCAGGCATATAGAATGTAATGTTCTTGTTGACAGTTCTCCAGGCATATAGAATGTAATGTTTTTATTGACAGTTCTCGAGGCATATAGAATGTAATGTTCTTGTTGATAGTTCTCGAGGCATATAGAATGTAATGTTCTTGTTGATAGTTCTCGAGTCATATAGAATGTAATGTTCTTGTTGATAGTTCTCGAGGCATATAGAATGTAATGTTCTTGTTGATAGTTCTCGAGGCATATAGAATGTAATATTCTTGTTGACAGTTCTCCAGACTTATAGAATGTAATGCTCTTATTGACAGTTCTCCAGTCAAACATTTTACTTTATGTCTTGACATGTTTCCTGTTTTCTAATCATTGGTCATGGAAATCCAACATAAATAAATGAGTTATTTAATACGTCAACTATGAAGAGATTTAAGGTAGACATACTTAGACATCTATGGTTGACAAACACAGATATAGGTTGGCTTAGATCACAGAGTGTTTGGTTGATAAACACAGATATAGGTTGGCTTAGATCACATAGTGTTTGGTTGATAAACACAGATATAGGTTGGCTTAGATCACATAGTGTTTGGTTGATAAACACAGATATAGGTTGGCTTAGATCACAGAGTGTTTGGTTGATAAACACAGATATAGGTTGGCTTAGATCACAGAGTGTTTGGTTGATAAACACAGATATTGGTTGACTTAGATCACAGAGTGTTTGGTTGACAACGCCAGATCTTGTTTGACTTAGATCACAGAGTGTTTACTTTCTATCTACAAGTAGCCATATTGTAAACAAGCAGTTATATAAAGTGTGTGTTCAAAAGTGACTAACATTGATACGTACACATGTATGCAGACTCGTGTGTAATTGCACATAAGGATACACAATTGCTGAACATACTTTCTTACATAGAAACTTAGAGCCACAATTAGTAGGATCCATTGAATAGTTGAAATCTTCGGGGTATGAAGGAAAACTGCAGACAATTCCATTGTATATAGGAAGCGAGAGCGTTATCGATCATAATTCCTAAGATCAAAATAAGGAAACAACTATCTATCCATCCATCCATCCATCCATCCATGTATCTATCTATCTATCTATCTATCTATCTATCTATCTATCTATATATCTATCTATCTATCTATCTATCTATCTATCTATCTATCTATCTATCTATCTATCTATCTATCTATCTATCTATCTATCTGTCTGTCTGTCTGTCTGTCTGTCTGTCTGTCTGTCTGTCTGTCTGTCTGTCTGTCTGTCTGTCTGTCTGTCTGTCTGTCTGTCTGTCTGTCTGTCTGTCTGTCTGTCTGTCTGTCTGTCTGTCTGTCTGTCTGTCTGTCTGTCTGTCTGTCTGTCTGTCTGTCTGTCTGTCTGTCTGTCTGTCTGTCTGTTTGTCTGTCTCTATCTGTCTATGTATATCTATCCATATATATATATATATATATATATATATATATATATATATATATATATATATATATATATATATATATATATATATACCTGATTATCTATGTACAACATACTCCGCAAATCCCCCCGGTCACCTACCAATTTTCAACTATAACTTCATAAATGTCTGCCATTGTTTCAGTTACGTGTGTGTACAATGTAGAATGTCTCGTTGCGCTTAGGTCTATTCAAACATCGCTTGAATATCATTTAGGGAACAAACAAGGCCCGAATTCAATATACTATGAATTAGAACAAGGAAACCAGTGGAACGGATGCCAGAAATTATGAGAAGAGATTGAATTAAACACGAACAATGTGCCTGGTTGCTGTGCGTTGACTCGAATATCATCAGTTCACATGCCTAAGGTAATCGAGTTGAGAGACACAATCGATGTCAACTTGTAACCGGATGATACTTACATGTATTTGAGTGTAGTTTCGTGGGTGAGGATGTGTGGGATGGCGAGCGCGTGTGTGTATGAATGAATTGTGTAACTAAGTTTAGCATCAGCCACTAACAGAACAACAAAATAGCTAAATATAAATATGTTGTCTGACATTTCATTGTCATCACGTGACACAATATAAAAGACGCCTCTGGATTACAATAAGTCTATGTCGATCGGAAGTCGCCCTATCTGCAATTTGCGCTTCGCTGATGATATTGATATGAAAACTGGGTCAGAACAAGAACTACAAGAGTTAACATGAAAGTTGGAAAAATTTACCTGCAAGTATGGAATAGAGATATAGTATTAAAACAGGTCCACCAATTCAAATATCTAGGTACAATGATTACAGCAGATTGAAGAAATTCAACAGAAATAAGATGCAGAATAGGACAGGCAAAAACAACATTCAGAAAAACGAAAAATATACTGTGTAATAAGACCTTGTCATTACAGGTGAGAAAGAGAGTTCGGCAGTGCTATATAACCCCTATACTAACATATTGGTGCGAGCCTTGGACAATAAACAAACTGGAAAGTGGTAAATTAGAGGCAACAGAGATGTGTTTTACAGAATAATTCTTAGAATACCATGGACTGCCAGAAAAACTAATGTAGAGGTGTTGAAAGAGTCAAATGCGAAACGGACCTTAATCAATAATATAAGAAAAAAGAAACTTATTTTTGGCCACTTCATGAGACAGGCAGGTTTAGAGAACAGTCACAACAGGCAAAATTGAAGGCAACAGAGACATAGGGCGAAAACTTGAGAAAATATTAGACAGTTTGACAACCTGGCACGACAAGGAAACAACAACGACTTTGATACATAATACTGTGGACAGAGAGCTGGGGAGAGCCATGACCGCCTACGCCAGCCGGCATGGCACCTGATGATGATGACTAGATACTTGCTTGAGAGCACAATACACCGACCTGATGTGTTACTTGTAATCACGTCGTGACACCACACTATACACGATGTGACACGCAAGATCTTGGTTAACAGCAGATACAAAAAAGTACAGATCAACATCATCATGAATAGGTGTACACTTGAGGAAGTGATTACCTTCAAATATCTCGTATCTGACACATGCAGCGATGGAAAATTCAAAGAAGAATTAAAGATAAGATGGTACATAGTTTTAGTTTCCATGTAAAGACTACATTTAATTGGGAAAAGTAACATCAGCATTTCATCATTACTGTGTTTTTTTCATTTTAAGGAGTGCAGGGAAGCGTTTTGGCTGTGAAAATAAATGCCACTCTGCCATAGCTGTCGTCGCTACGTGTACAGGAATAATTTTTTAATTGCTCCTCCTAAAGACAAAAATCCGTTTCCCAATCGTGGATTGAACCCGCAACCTCAGAAACCCGTTTCTGAGTCCGACGTTCTAGTCATACGGCCACGTGCTCCACTGTCAGTCAGTCAGGAGCTCCTCTTTTGCCACGTTTGGCGCATAGCGCGGATGTCATAGTTCTCCATGCCTGTCGGTCAGTTGCAAAGGATTGCAGGTCTTGTGCATGTATGCCTGTTGATTTTAATTCGCTTCACTGTACAGCAGTATTAGAGTAAAAATCAATCTACATAACTCCCTAGTGCATTCTATTGTGTTATATTAATGTTAAATTTTGTACATTAAACTGTGGGCATGGAGAGACTATTGCAGGCCTTCGAATACAAATGTTACAGACGAATTCTACGAATCTCCTATAGAAAGCTTAAGACAAATGTGTACATAAGAATAAAATAGAGATGTAAACAGATCCTCAAAAACCATTACTTTCGATAATGAAGCGACGAAATATTGCATGGTTTCTACATGTATGCAGACACGATTCCAAGTCAAAAATTATACTTTTTGAAAACTTTCTAGAGATTTTCAACAGCGGAAATCATGGTCACTCTCAAGACTGTAATAACAGTTTTCAAACACAATAATCGGACACTAACAGTTTCCAAACACAATAATCGGACACTAACAGTTTCCAAACACAATAATCGGACACTAATAGTTTCCAAACACAGTAATCGGACACTAACAGTTTCCAAACACAATAATGGAACAGTAACAGTTTCCAAACACAATAATCGGACACTAACAGTTTCCAAACACAATAATCGGGACACTAACAGTTTCCAAACACAATAATCGGACACTAACAGTTTCCAAACACAATAATCGGACACTAACAGTTTCCAAACACAATAATCGGACACTAACAGTTTCCAAACACAATAATCGGACACTAACAGTTTCCAAACACAATTATCGGATACTAACAGCTTCGAAACACAATAATCGGACACTAACAGTTTTCAAACACAATAATCGGACACTAACAGTTTCCAAACATAATAATCGGACACTAACAGTTTCCAAACACAATAATCGGACACTAACAGTTTCCAAACACAATAATCGGACACTAACAGTTTCCAAACACAATAATCGGACACTAACAGTTTCCAAACACAATAATCGGACACCAACAGATTTCAAACACAATAATCGGACACTAACAGTTTCCAAACACAATAATCGGACACTCACAGTTTTTCAAACATAATAATCGGACACTAACAGTTTCCAAAAACAATAATGTGTCTTTATCATTTAATTTCAGATAAGCCAAATTCTCTTGTTTTTATTGCACAATAGTTCTTTGGGGAAAACCTGTATATGTGTTTGCATATACTATCAGATTAAATGAATTAACTGTCAAAATTCCCCTGAATCTAATGTTTTCTTAGAGTTAGCAAAACTTTCAAACAGCAATGCCACAATTCATGCAGAATTTTCTGTAAACATTTATATTTCTGACGTGTTTTCCATTTTATAACATTGTGAAATGCATACACTGTTAAGAAAATCAGCAACAAACATGTAGGTATTTAATTTCTAAAGATCGTGATGTTGAACAGGCATAATGACTGCGTGATGCAACCCCCACTACTCTCCAGATCACTAGAGATCTCTGAAAGCAAGATGTTCTCAGGTACCACGGCTGTCTTTCTGGAACTGGTTAACAATCAGGTTTTCTCCAACTCTTGATAATACTTATTCATACCCTTTTGTTGTGTTTTAATATATTCTCCGTCTACGGATTCATTAAGTGATGTCCATACATGTTGTCCACAATTTTAGACAATTTTAACGCCTCTTTCTCATCTTGTCAACAACCTCTCAAGTATTCAAGGGACCGCCCACCCCCCCCCCCCCTCAGCCGTTGTCAATACCTGTCAATATTTTTTCAGACACCCCACACTCTAATTTTAGAAGTAACTTATGGACAGTGCCTTAATAAAAAAGCTAGCATATCGTCGCAGGTCTGTCTGACAAAAACTGAATTGTTGGTTACTATTTAAAACAGACCTGATGTATAGTCAACTTCTCTAATATATTGGTTAACTGCTTGGTATTTGACTCAACTAATGATTGTTTTACTGTTAGCCACAGATCTGACTGATTTGTCACGTAGCGGTATAAATTGGTTGAATAAAAACATTGATGGGAGCAGTATATATTGATAGTTTAATTTTTATAACAAGAAGATTATCATTTACATTTATAGAAAGGCCGTGGTGGATAGATTCCCACAACCATGGCCTCCTATTTTTTTGATGGTTAAAGCTCGGATATAACCAAATTGCACTAGCGTTCGCGGTTGAAAGTAGTGAACCTCACGAGAGAGATACATTTGATTTAACCAAACAACTAAAAAACAAAGGTAATATATCTGTAAGCAGAGAACCTAATACAATCAACATAAAGATAAATGATCAAATACTGAAACAAGTGCAGGAATTTAAATATTTTAGGATAATTTTTACAGTCGACTGAAAAATGGACAGAGAGATTGAGACAAGAATTCAAAAATTCAATTACGCAAATTATGAACTTAAACAATTTTCAAACAAAGATATACACACACATCAATTTATACACAGCATATATCACTAGCAATCAAATCACAGATGCTAGTAGAACGATGTCGAATGCCAATGACATCCTGGTGCATAGGCATGGCAGAAATAGAGAAAAGTGGAACTACAGGGAGAGCTGCACAGATTGACGAACTGGTGTAGAGATATGGGAGCAGTGGTAAATCCTTTTAAGGCATTCTTGACTTGGTTTTCCTTGAACAATCACATGCTAAAGACACCCATGCCACATGTTTCGTTGGCCGGGAACAGGTTAGAAAGAACCAGCACAATGAGACACCTGGGTGTGTTGTTTGACAGAAGCATGAGTTTCAGGAAACATGTTGACCATGTTATCATAAGGGCAGGCAAAGGTTTAGCAACAATGAAGGTTATGGGTGCTGCGCAGTGTTAGCAGAGGTTGTTATTTCTTTTGTACTATGGTTGTTTGGTGGTGGCTGTGGTGGAATATGCACTGGCAATTCTGACTCTTATACAAACTTAGATTGAAAGACTGAATAAAATCCAGAATGCAGCAATGCGCATCATTCTTGGGTGCATAAGAGACACATTGTCACGAGCTATGCGGTACCTACTCGACTGTCCTACGGCAGAGCACGTATTACAGTATTGCCGTGCACGGACGTAGCTTCAGATACATGCAGATAAGGAACATCCATTGCATTTCAAAATACAGAAAGTTAACGCATAAATTAAATAATTAGTTAACGGACACAAATTTCGAAACTTGTTTGAGAGTAGTAATATCACTTAGCAGGGAATGCAGATAATGGTATCCCGCATCTGTGTCTGTGGAGAAAGTAGTGCACGCATTGGTCAGTGAGAATGTCAAGAGGGGGATATGATTATATACACAGATGGATCTGTGATTAGACATTTTTGCGGTGCTTGGGCCTTCACAGCTCAGTGCGCAGACAAAACAGTCAGGGAGGAGAGTTGGGCCTTTGCGATTACTACAAGTATCATGACCATGGAGACTATGGCGGTGACCAGGGCATTTGAGTGGGTATACACAGAAGGTAACGCAGGTCTGCATCTTGAGTGACTCTATGAGTAAGATTAAGAAGGTACAAGTTGGTCTCGTTCGCGAACAGTGGATTGGGGCCTTGAGAAAGGCGAGGCTCAAAGTGGTTAAATTTATTTTCGTGCCGTCACATATGGGTATTCGAGGAAATGAAAGAGCAGATCAACTGGCGTCATGCGCGATTGTGGCACAGGGCTATTGGGTATTGGATCGAACTGACGTTTTGAAATCCATAAGAGATACAACACGTGTGAGTTGAGACTAGTGTGGATGATGATTCCTTTTCAATGTCCAGGATTAAAGATCAGTGTTTGGATTGTAGTGTTGCTAAAAGTGAACATTTTAGAGGGCGCAGAAGAATGATGGCTAACCAACAGAGAACCGGTACTTTCAGCAGAATTGTAATGGCGGATACACTCAGGCAGAGAATGAAGCAACTATAGACGTGTCCAGTTTGTAGTGATCATGATCCGACGACTAACTAACTAACTACATGGCGTCAACACTGCCGAAAAATGTTACTTTATAATCTATATATTACTGGAGTCTTGTACTTTATTACTCCTAAGCTTCATGTTACGAAACTTCTTTGCTTATTTATTTTGCATTCGTTATAAAACTCATATAGCATCTCTGTTATATCAGGAGAATGGTCATACAAGACTTGCATCAGGATATAACCCAGAGAACGGAAATGTGCAGTGTCGCAGTTTTATTACGCCAATAGACCGACACAGCCGACTTCGGCGTTACGTATAACCAGCAATGTTACATATGAAGTTGCAACTTGGAAGTTGTTGTTTAATATAACTGACAACACTGAAGGAATCTGGTCAAAATTGCCGTGACTTTATTCAAATGGTGCATGAATCGTTGAGAAATCATTTCAGGAGAATATTGTCCACTTCCTGTATTTGAACTTGTCTTGTTTGCCCTGGGGATGTCACATGTGGTACAATTTCTCCCAGAATGCTTCTCAACAAGTAAGAGCTCTTAAACTTAAGAAAACAATCATTTCCCTTAGGAATTGGCTGCTTGTTCCAGGTTTAATTTGTATGAGATATGATAGTCACGTGACAGCCACACTTCAGTACACTATGCCAAATAATATAAATATCAGAGTTTCAAAATCATATGGGAACTCTGAGATGTTTAGTATGTCTTTTTTTCGTCAAAGTTTGCCAAATATGAATACATTTATATGTGCTTATTTGCATATATCTACATAAACATATTTTTAATGAGAATATTTTTACTTAAACATAAACATCTTTTGTCATAAACATATTTTTACATGAGCATATTTTTTATATAAACAAATTTTCATATATATATATATATATATCCATAAACACACACTATTTCTTCATATATTGGATATTTACTTTACTGTCAGTGGTTACTTTTACTATATAAGAAGATCTTACAATGGAAATGAAAAAACGAAATATCAAAAAGTGTAGGTCCGTCAGACACCATATATAAAGCTAAAGGATGCAAACAGCTAAATCCAAACTACACACTACTCTAAGCAGGCGTTGAACCAAATGATGCACGCAGCGCTAAACACGGGTAGAATTTATGTAATATACCAAGTTAGATCACAAGTCATTGTCGAAACTAATTACGCTTCAGAAAGAACAATAAACATTTTCTGTGATAATGAAACATGTAAGAACAACTTATATTCACACGTACGCATTATGTGATGCTCCAAACAATGAAATGGAGTGAGAAGAATTTTTTTTACAACTTAAATGACACATTAAATGACAACAGCGTAAACAGAGAAGAAAATGTTTATGTCATGGGAGATTTCAATGCCCACTTTGGAAAAGGCAGAGACGGAAAAGAAGGATATCTAGGATCATGTGGTCATAGAGCGAACAGGAAAAACGACAATGGATATAGATGGTTAGAAACATGCAAAAAGTACAATTTATTCGTAACAAACACATTCCTCAAATACAGCTACAGAGAATTCCAAACATACACGTGGTACAAATGGAACGACCTTAAATTCAAAAAGCAAATAGACTTCATACTAGAAAAAAGAAATAATAGATTAATTATAAGAGATGCAAGAACAATATCCAATATGTGTGGAGACACCTACCACACAGTAGTCATAGCATCAGTTTAAAAAAATAGAAAGAAGAAAAGGAACGCAACAAACTAACTAGAACCAACATCACAGTTAAACTAAAAAAGCCTCCTGGATACCAATATATTAGGACAATATAAACACAGATTCTTAGAATAATTTGAAAAGTTACCACTAACTATCAAGTCAATAGAAGAACAGTGGAAAATATTCTAGTAAACCATAATGCAAAAAGCGGCAGAAACTTGTGGATATTTGAAACATAAATGTATGAAAATCCAAAGTAATACAAAGGTGGAACGAGGAAATCAATGACTTCATAAAAACTAAGAATTTAAAATTCAAGAAATTGGCTGCAAGCAAAGTGCAAGAAAATTATATCGAGTCAGATAAATAGATAACAAAGAAAATCGTTAAATATGCTAAAACCAAAGCCTGGCAAGAATATGGCGAATAATTAAGTACAGATTACAAACATGCACCAAAGAAATTCTATACCAAAATTAAGAATATCAGAAACAAGGAAGATAAATATGAACTTACCGAAATAATAAATGATGAAAATAGAAAGACAAACAATGACGAGAAAAGAATCATGGAATGGTGAAAACAGTATTTTAAAGAATTGCTAAATTTAAAAGACGGAGGGGACAACAGCATATTTTAAACAACATAACGGAAGAGTTAGTATCGAACATATTGCTTGCAGAAATAGAAAATGCCATACAACCAGCTCGATTAAACAAAGCCGATAACATTCAAGTCAAAGTAATCAAAGCCGCAGCAGATATAGGGTATAAAGGGTTACATATGTTGTTTCATATGAAGTGGAATACACACACATCACAAGAAGACTGAAATAACGCAGTAATAATACATATTTGGAAGAAAAAGGGCAGCAAAGAAGATTGTACAAAATATAGAGGTATTTCACTTTTAAGACATAATCAGGTGCCATGCTGGCTGGCGTCGGCGGTCTGCCTCATGAAGTGGCCAAAAAAGAAGATTGTCTTTTAATTATATTTTATTGATTAAGGTCCGTTTCGCATTTGACTCTTTCAACACCTCTACGTTAGTTTTTCTGGCAGTCAATGGTATTCTCAGCATTCTTCTATAGAACCACATCTCTATTGCCTCTAATTTACCACTTTCCAGTTTGTTTATTGTCCACGACTCGTACCAATATGTTAGTATAGTGGTTATAAAGCACTGCAGAACTCTCTTTCTCACCACTAATGACAAGGTCATATTACACAATATATTTTTCATTTTTCTGAATGTTGTTTTTGCCTTTCCTATTCTGCATCTTATTTCTGTTGACCTTCTTCCATCTGCTGTAATCATTTTACCTAAATATTTGAATTGGTGGACCTGTTTTAATACTATATCATTCACTTTGATCTTGCAAGATGTGTTATTTTGTTTCTTTGAAATAACCATTACTTCTGTTTTCTTGATATTTAGGAAGAGGCATTTCTCTTTAGGAAGAGGCCACATAGTGGACCAATTTTCAATAGACGTCTTGAAAGAAGATTACGAGTATTCATGGAACCGCAGCTTAACAATACTCAAATGGGATTCCGTAAGAAATAAGCGCATACCATTTTTACACTCTGGCAGAAAAAAAAGAATCAACTGAAAACGACAAAAAATAGTATATCGCGTTTGTCGACCAAGAAAACAATCTTTGATAGAGTAAACAGAAAACACCTATGGAAAATAATATCAAAATATGGGTTCCACAACAACTAATCAACTTGTGCAAGAGTAATTACACAAGAAGTCAACGTGCAGTTATAACGAATGTTGGGTTTTCAGACACATTTCGCATACACTGGAGTGCGACAAGGATGTTTCCCTTGCTTTTCATTACATATATAGATTGTATATGTAAAATTGCTAAGACCAATGACAATCTCAACAAGCTCCGTCTTTTTTGCAGATGATCACCAAATAATATCAACAACAGAAGAACAACTACAACACCATATAAATAAACTGTACTCAACAATAATGGACTTTAGCATAAGGTAAACACTGAAGAAAACTAGGTAATGTCAATCGCTGAAACAGAAACACTATTAATCTCATCGATGACGAACAGCTTAAATTTACAGGTGAAAGAATTCACGTATCTTGGAAGCATCATATCATCAAATGGGAAAAACACCAAGGAAATCCAACATAGCAGATTAAGGCAGATGTCTCCTATTTTCAAAAACAAATATGTGAACATGAACACCAAAACTGCACTATATAAAACGATCATCGTGCCATCACTATGCTACCGATGTCAAACGAGGACACTAACAACAGAAACCAAAATAAAACTTGTTACAACAGAAATGACTTGTTTACTTAGAATCCTCGAAGTAGCAACAAGAGATAGAATCAAAAACGAAAACATTAGATGACTAACAAATACAATGCCAATCCTGGATTCCATCAGAAGACAGCAGAGTAAGTGGTTTTCATATGATTCCAGAATGCCACCAGACAGTGCCATACAAAAACATTAATATACAGGCACAATGGATACAAAGCCAGGAGCAGACCATACAGACTATGGATTACAGAAATATAAGTCAACAAAAACAGACATAAGTAAGCACTCACAAAAAACCATCCCCAGAGAACTCTTCTACCCCAGAAGACAAACAGGCAAGTCACGCATGAACTCTTCTACCCCAGAAGACAAACAGGCAAGTCACGCATGGGTAAAGCGAAAAGAAAGAGAAGGCAGTTTTACTACGAATTGTTTTTAAAAAAAATACCATTTGTCACAGGGCATCACCAAGAAAACTGATATGAAAGTGTTGGCAATAAATTTATGGAAACATTTTTTGGCGTGGATGTTCTTAAACCGAATTGTTATGTTATGTTATGTTATGTTCCTCCAGGGCCATAGGCGGCGCATATGGCAGAAACCATAGCTTTCCATTTCTGTCTTTGTGTTGCCATGTCTTTCAATTGTTGCGTGTTGTTTAGGTTCATTGACACGCCTTCTCTATTAATGGTTCTTCGTAGAGTTTCTCTAGGTCTCCCTCTTCTTCTTACTCCAGGTGGCACCCAATATAGTGATTGCTGGGGAATTCTTAGGCTGTTCATTCTGAGAACATGGCCGATGTAAGTCCAACGCCTTTGTCTAATGAAGGAAGATATATAGGTTTGTTTGCTTTCCTCTCTTATAGTAGTGTTAGATTTAAAGTCACTCCACTTAACGTTCAGAATGGTACGTAGGCATTTGTTTTCAAAGGAGTCGAGTCTTTTATCTGTGGCTTTTGTGGCTTTCCAACTTTCGCACCCATATGCGAATTAAACCGAATTAATATTGTTTATTGTATTTATTGACTTTTAACTCGCAAGTATTTCCTATTGTGTTATGTGGTATTATTATAAAACTACAATATTTTAGCCATATAAAACGCCATGACAGCCTAGAGAAGACCATAATGGAGGGGATGATGCTTGGGAGACGAACAAGAGGGCAGATCAAGAAGAAGATGAATTCAGGACATCAAGGACAACCTGAACATGACAGTAACAGAAGCAGGAAGATTGGCTCAAGATCGACAAAAGTTTCGAAAGTCTGTGATGACTACTACATCCTGTTGAGGATATGCAACCTGATAATGATGATATTCATGCCAGAGAGATTCTTAAACTTGGCTGATTTTGTCTATGATATTATTGGAGGAGAGGTTCTTAAACTTGGCTGATTTTGTCTATGATATTATTGGAAGAGAGGTTCTTAAACTTGGCTGATTTTGTCTATGATATTATTGGAGGAGAGGTTCTTAAACTTGGCTGATTTTGTCTATGATATTATTGGAAGAGAGGTTCTTAAACTTGGCTGTTTTTGTCTATGATATTATTGGAAGAAAGGTTCTTAAACTTGGCTGATTTTGTCTATGATATTATTGGAAGAGAGGTTCTTAAACTTGGCTGTTTTTGTCTATGATATTATTGGAAGAGAGGTTCTTAAACTTGGCTGTTTTTGTCTATGATATTATTGGAAGAGAGGTTCTTAAACTTGGCTGATTTTGTCTATGATATTATTGGAAGAGAGATTCTTAAACTTGGCTGATTTTGTCTATGATATTATTGGAAGAGAGGTTCTTAAACTTGGCTGATTTTGTCTATGATATTATTGGAAGAGAGGTTCTTAAACTTGGCTGATTTTGTCTATGATATTATTGGAAGAGAGGTTCTTAAACTTGGCTGATTTTGTCTATGATATTATTGGAAGAGAGGTTCTTAAACTTGGCTGTTTTTGTCTATGATATTATTGGAAGAGAGGTTCTTAAACTTGGATGATTTTGTCTATGATATTATTGGAAGAGAGGTTCTTAAACTTGGCTGATTTTGTCTATGATATTATTGGAAGAGAGGTTCTTAAACTTGGCTGATTTTGTCTATGATATTATTGGAAGAGAGGTTCTTAAACTTGGCTGATTTTGTCTATGATATTATTGGAAGAGAGGTTCTTAAACTTGGCTGATTTTGTCTATGATATTATTGGAAGAGAGGTTCTTAAACTTGGCTGATTTTGTCTATGATATTATTGGAAGAGAGGTTCTTAAACTTGGCTGATTTTGTCTATGATATTATTGGAAGAAAGGTTCTTAAACTTGGATGATTTTGTCTATGATATTATTGGAAGAGAGGTTCTTAAACTTGGCTGATTTTGTCTATGATATTATTGGAAGAGAGGTTCTTAAACTTGGCTGATTTTGTCTATGATATTATTGGAAGAGAGGTTCTTAAACTTGGCTGATTTTGTCTATGATATTATTGGAAGAGAGGTTCTTAAACTTGGCTAATTTTGTCTATGATATTATTGGAAGAGAGGTTCTTAAACTTGGCTGATTTTGTCTACGATATTATTGGAAGAGAGGTTCTTAAACTTGGCTGATTTTGTCTATGATATTATTGGAAGAAAGGTTCTTAAACTTGGATGATTTTGTCTATGATATTATTGGAAGAGAGGTTCTTAAACTTGGCTGATTTTGTCTATGATATTATTGGAAGAGAGGTTCTTAAACTTGGCTGATTTTGTCTATGATATTATTGGAAGAGAGGTTCTTAAACTTGGCTGATTTTGTCTATGATATTATTGGAAGAGAGGTTCTTAAACTTGGCTGATTTTGTCTATGATATTATTGGAAGAGAGGTTCTTAAACTTGGCTGATTTTGTCTATGATATTATTGGAAGAGAGGTTCTTAAACTTGGCTGATTTTGTCTATGATATTATTGGAAGAGAGGTTCTTAAACTTGGCTGATTTTGTCTATGATATTATTGGAAGAGAGGTTCTTAAACTTGGCTGATTTTGTCTATGATATTATTGAAGAGAGGTTCTTAAACTTGGCTGATTTTGTCTATGATATTATTGGAAGAGAGGTTCTTAAACTTGGCTGATTTTGTCTATGATATTATTGGAAGAGAGGTTCTTAAACTTGGCTGATTTTGTCTATGATATTATTGGAAGAGAGGTTCTTAAACTTGGCTGATTTTGTCTATAATATTATTGGAAGAGAGATTCTTAAACTTGGCTGATTTTGTCTATGATATTATTGGAAGAGAGGTTCTTAAACTGAAATGATTTTATCTAGGATATTCTTGGCAGTAAGGTTCTTAAAATGATTTATTTCTTTGATATTAATGACAGAGAGGTTCTTAAATTTTACTTATTTTGCCTATGTTATTCAAGGCAGAAAGGTTCTTAACTGAACTGATATTACATTTGATAGTCTTGTCATAGTTCTCTGATAACTGTTTCCATAACTCCATATATTCTAATGAGAAATGTCTAAATTTACTTCAATTCACACGCCAGATCAACATCGCCTTATTTAGACTTGATAAAGCCCTAAGCTATATCTTGTTTACCTTATAGGTAAATCCTGCACTGCAGACCAAACACTATTTAATATCATACAAATGGTAGATGACATGCAAGTGAGACTTTAATCTTGTAAAGGGAGATCTCTCAATGTCCTTCAACCAGCTCAAAGTTTTCTATGTATAAAAGAAAGCTCAGAAGAAACGTTTCCATTACACAAAAGAATAAATAATTTGTATTTCTCATACTTCCTGTTTGTCAGACATCTCTATATAATGTAATGGCATATGATAATCGTGCCCACGATTATTACTCACAACAAAACGATGTCTGTATATACTGTAATCGTTTGTTGTAATCGTGACCACGATCACTACTCCCCTGCGTGTCAAACCTAGAATATCATATTTGACAGGAACATTGATATCCACAAATTGAATGCATAAACCACAACAAATCAGAGAAAACAAAAGACTGAACTAGAACACTTAATCTTGTATAAAATGATTTGTTTTTCTACAAAGTCTTTCTTCCATCAAAATTCCTGTTTGGCTTTACGAGTTCTCTAGTTGATCTAATTTAATTACCGTGTTTGTGAGTTCGAGATAAGAAACAGAACCGCTTGTGGCTTGCCTGAACTATGATTCGGTCTAGTCCGTCTGCTCTCAGAGATTATATATAACACATTTGTCCACATTGCACCTCCATTTCACAATACCAGATAATCTTGAATGATTGCTCTGAGATTTGATTGCTGTCCAGGGCTCTGGTTCCCAAATGGATCTATAGCTGTGAAACTGTTTAGCAACCTCAAGTCGAAACGTGTCAATACAGAACTCCTATATCGTTACACAAAATTGACGAACATTCAGTTGTGCTGACATGTATATTACCTATTGAGATGAAATCTTGAAAAACGTTTCGGCCTACACTCTATTCATCAAGATTCCTCTCTGTCTGCACATATACACTTTACGACTCTTGTTTTGATTTGTTCACTCCAAGAATTTGAATAATGAGATTATGGGAATTTTTTTTTTCAAAAGACGTATTCTCAAACTTGAACAATAAACAATTGATCGAAGTTTAGCACCTAAAAATGAGGCTGAATGTTAGCATAAACAATTGATCGAAGTTTAGCACCTAAAAATGAGGCTGAATGTTAGCATAAATACTTCTTCTTTGTTTTGAATCATATATATTGTTCCTTGGACATTTTTGCTTCAAAAATAGACACGTTGAAAGTCCCAAATCTGCTCAACTAGAATCTTTGAGATTCAGTCTATGAATAATTAACAAAATTCGCTAATTGCTTTCTATGAAATTTTGCAATTCTCCGTATCACCTGTAAGTATCGTTCTTTTGTTTAGATTCGAGAATGTGCATGCAACGCATTTGTTGATGTCTCACAAAACTGGATATCTGCCACTTATCTCACGCAAGTGTGTCTCTTTATTTTAATTCAGATTTCTTCTTTTGTCTCAATTGTCAAGGGACTACACGCATTTGCTTCAAATGTAATCTGTGTGTGTTTTTACAACAGTAAAATATGGTCCCAGTGCCATATCCGATCTGCCATGCAATTTACACTAGCACGCAAGGCTGATTTCAAACAAATATATGCAATAGCTCCTTAGCAAATACAACAATACTTAACGCATACAATACTACTTAACACATACAATACTACTTAACACATACAATACTACTTAGTACATACAATACTACTTAACACATACAATACTACTTAGCACATACAATACTACTTAACACATACAATACTACTTAACACATACAATACTACTTATTACATAAATACTACTTAACACATACAATACTACTTAACACATACACTACTACTTATTACATAAATACTACTTAACACATACAATACTACTTAGTAAATACAATACTACTTAATACCTACAATACTACTTATTACATAAATACTACTTAACACATACACTACTACTTAGCATATACAATACTGCTTAGCACTACAGAGGACAAAGACAAGGCCCCATCCTACACGCATACAGCAACATCTGGCTCGTCTGTTGGTAACATAATCTATGCATGTATATGTGAACATATATGTTCATGATATATGGTTGGTAATACAATCTATGGATGTATATATGCACATATGTGGTCCATGATATATGGTTGGTAATACAATCTATGGATGTATATATGCACATATGTGGTCCATGATATATGGTTGGTAATACAATCTATGGATGTATATATGCACATATGTGGTCCATGATATATGGTTGGTAACACAATCTATGTATGTATATATGCACATATGTGGTCCATGATATATGGTTGGTAACACAATCTATGTATGTATATATGCACATATGTTGTCCATGATATATGGTTGGTGACACAATCTATGTATGTATATATGCACATATGTGGTCCATGATATATGGTTTGTAATGTATTTTCTAACTTTTTTCCACCTCTGCTTTCGCTATTAGACGTCGCAGGCTTACGTGACGACCGGTTTTCGATCAATTTCATATACTACATCATTTGATATGTAGTCATGTATTATTTTAAGGTGTCAATGACGCCTTCAATTCATCTTTTTCTTGACAATTTCACTTGTTGAGGGAAACAACACTGGAATAAAAATTCTACAGAGCCTTTACGAGCTACACAACAGAGTCAAGTTTATAGAGGAGACAAAACTTTAGATATAAGCACGTTCCAGGCAAAGAATGGAAGGAAAAACGTTTACGATGTTTATTAATATAGAATTGATATCAAAATGTTAACATGTCAGCATTTTTGCTCAGAAACTGAACAAAAGTATATCAATAAGTATCTTTAAGTATATCAATATTACTATATTAAAAAGGCAAAATACAGTGGTGGGGTCTATAACACTAGAGATAAGAGGTTTTGGGCACGGCATTTTGTATGATGACAAACGCATGTGATTAATGACGAGACACAATAAACATTTATTCTGGGCTATTAGACTTCTCATATTTGGTGAACCCGTAGCTGCCGCACTGTGCACTCTATTAGATTAACTATTAGACTTCTCATATTTGGTGAACCCGTAGCTGCCGCACTGTGCACTCTATTAGATTAACTATTAGACTTCTCATATTTGGTGAACCCGTAGCTGCCGCACTGTGCACTCTATTAGACTAACTATTAGACGTCGCGCACATATAATCCATCACACACATTCACGAGCTGGAAATACAATCACAATACTGGAAATACAATCACAATACTGGAAATACTATCACAATACTGGAAATACAATCACAATACTGGAAATACAATCACAATACTGGAAATACAATCACAATACTGGAAATACAATCACAATACTGGAAATACAATCACAATACTGGAAATATAATCACAATACTGGAAATACAATCACAATACTGGAAATACGGAGGACGCGGTAAAAAAACGGCGACAGTAAAAAATAACGGAAATAAGTATCAGTGTTAACAATTTTGTAAAGAAAATATACTAGCAACGAAACAATGGCAGAGGGCGTTTCGACTGATAAAGGCATTTAGTCTAAACGTCGTCTGTTTCGTTGCTAGTATGTTCTATTTACAAATATTGGTAACACTTGTAAACATTTCCTTTCATTTTGTCTTTTCTTAGATTTAAAGCTAGCGTAATACCTAACTCATCCATAGTACCACGTTTTTATACTGAACATGATCTAATTTTACCACACATTAAGGTTTACACTGATAATGATCAAATTCTACCACAGAACCACGTTTACACTGGGGTGCAAAGGGAACGCATTGCTCTAGGCGGACCCAGGGTTAGCAGATAACCAAGATCCCAAATGTACCTCCACGCAGTGCACCCTGGAAACAGAAATACAGCAGCTCGAGCTGATTCTGGCCAAATCATTTGGGGATCGTGTACGAGAATGTGGAGGTAGCAGATGAAAAGAGGTTTGACTGCACAAGAGACAGACAATATCTCCGACACCACCAGCATCACCACATATAGCGACACTGTCGACATACAGTGAAGCTAGTCAGTCTAGTCCGAACATTGGAGTGGCAACCAATGTAAAATGCACGTAAAGGTAGATGCATGGCGAGAGACAAATATATTTCATACCGAGTACAATGAAACAATGAGAGGGCAGAACAGCGCTAGAGGGCAGCGCGAACTGCAAATAGAAAGTGAAAAGTCTCTAGGAAAGGGGAACTACAAGCTCCGTCAGCTCGAGACGAGCATCTAGTTACCTTAGTTCCTTACAGGCAGAGACCCAGACCCATTCATTGGCGTTTGGTAAAGCAAGAAGACCTAATCCAACTCTAATGTCGAGCCTTCCTAAACCGGAAATATGCTCACGAAGAGAAAGGGTTCTGTACCCGATGGGATTAGGCAAGAAAGGGACAAAGATGGTAGTCCTGGTCCAACTCTACTGTCAAGGTTTCCTATACCGGAAGTGCACTTGCAGAGAGAAAGGGTTCCGTACCCGATGGGCTCAAGCACAAAAGGGACAACGATTTAGCCCTGGCTCAACTCTACTGTCAAGGTTTCCTACACCGGAAATACACTTGAAGAGAGAAAGGGTTCAGTACCTGATGGGCTCAGGCGCTATTGGGACAAGGACGATCAGCTCGAGAACGCCTTGCTCTCAAACGCGTGGTGTGAGACTCGAACTTGGACAAGGGGTACACGATGTCGGTGAATGACACCTCGGCTAATAGGGCGAAAAAGCCAGGGTCCAACTCCTCTGTCGAGTTCTTCCCCTTAAGGAACCAGGCTCACGGATGAGAAACGGTTCAGTACCCAAAGGGCACAGGCACAGCACGTCCAATTACACGAGGCAAGTTCATAGACAGTGGAACACCTCGTACAAGTGAGACGAGAGCAATAATCGTCTAGGCGAAGAGTCGCCACTACGCGTGCCTGGAGACAGATCTAGAGGCTGTCACAGGCTAAGGGTAGCCCACCCGAATTGTCAAGGCATGCCGAAATCGGATGTGCTAGGCCTACAAGGCGCATAACGGTGGCACAACGTAATCACGCTCCCGGCGGAAATCGCACGGACACCCGTGATGGTTACAATGTAGCGAACACAAAACAAACAAACAAACAACGTTTACACTGAACATGATCTAATTCTACCACACAATCACTTTTTATACTGAAAATGATATAGTTCTATCACATAAATAACTCGTTTTACACTGAACATTATCTAATTCTACCACACAGCCACATTTACACTGAACATGATCTAATTCTACCACACAGACAGTTATGGCATATCACAGACCTAATTTATTATATATCCCACCACCCACTCAATCAATCCTAGATAAATATTTATCTAAAAGAACCACACACCCACACGCTGTCAGACAATACTAGTCCCATATTCCTATCTGCTTAAAAATAGGAGCTTGTCCCGTCAGTTCAGTTCCAAGCCCCAGGAAAAAAAAAGATTAAATTGCATTGCAATAAAAAAGTCGATGGACGCTAACATGAATATTAGCTTGCCATAAACCTATAGATTGTGATCTTATCTTTCCCCAGGATAGACTCAACAGGCGACATTATTCTCCCTACATATATCCAATAATTGCCGTCCCTAGATAGAGCTATAGTCTACATTCTTGCCCATAGACCGAACCAACTGTCGAGTTTATATAAGATGGCTTCCATACTATACAGAAAATTACCTCTGATAATTGTGAAATATGTGTTGTTTTTTTTAACGAGATTCAACACAAGAATAACAGTAAAGGTTCACAAATATAATAGTTATTCTTGTTGTAAAAAGTGTCTCAGAGAAATAATTTAAAAGTTTCTGTGGGGAAAAAAAGTATCATACTTGATAAGTTTTGTGATTGACAGCTTGGCGCGGAGTCAATAGAAACGCCACCTTTAACGCGATATAAACGCGACATGTCACATTTAAACAACGCAAATATCCCAGACACCGTACTATGTATTTGCAATAACATTTGTCATGTGACGCATTCTCTCCAGAATGTTGTCTTTCCAATAAACTTCCTGAACCCCTCTCTGTCTTGGACCATGCTAGTTGCATTTTTCACGTATTTATGTGTTCTTTAAGTCCATTGTCTTCTTGGTCTGCCCTTTCTTCTCCAACCAGGTGCTCTGCCTTTCATATTTGTCTTTCTAAACAGTTCTGTGTCTTTATATGACCAAACAGGTGTAGTTTTCTTTTTGCTATTATGTTTAGTAACCAATACTTTGACATCTTCAATGTGTTTATAACATCTGAGATTCTCTTTTTTCCCCTTTCATGACATTCTAAGTATCTTTCTGTAGCATTTAATCTCGAAGGTGTTGATATTCTTTGCCGCTGTTTTACATAGGGTCCATGTTTCACAGCCGTATGTTGCAAACGGAAAAATAAAAGTTCTTAGTATTTGCAGTGTCGTTCTATTCTGCCGTTTTTTTTAAATATGTTTTTCAAACGTGCTACTTTACACATGTCCAAAATGACATTACTAAAAGATAGATGCTGGTTTATTTGTATGTGACTGCAATCAGCCCTCGAGGAACACACCACACTAAGTATCCATCCTTGAAGTATGAAGCCAACAAATTTTGACGTTAAAAAAAATTTATTTAAGACGCTACGTAGTGCCTGGTCAAAAACAAGTTGGAAAACTCGTTGATCTTTAAATATCTACCACACTGGAGTAAACAAGTTGGCTTTAGACCAATAATACGTTTAGAAATAATGTTTTTCTTTAATGTATTAATAAATTGCAAACTAAAAACCTCTGTTTATTACACCAGTGCATAAGCGATAACTTATTACTGTGTGTGCTTGTATGTGTGTAATCAATTATGTTGTATCAACTATTGAAATAAAGACAAATAAATTTACCAGACTCAAATATTGTTAATTCCATTTTGACAACTCATATGTGTAATTTATCACATGAACAACGATGTGTGCTGAAATTGCAAAGACCAATTCCACGTTTGTTAATTAAAGAATTTCGCAATAACAGAAATCGACATTTTCAATAGACCTGGTATGAGATTTCCTTGGATAACTGATTGCGCTAACAAACAAAAAATGTTTTGTTATGTATGTCTATTGTTTGGGGCCAAGGATTCTGAATTATGCAAGTTAGACATTTGTGAGTTAAGCAATTTTATTATAAATACAGTCTTCTTCATCGTGATTTCTCAAACTCCCACTAGATCCCTACTAGATTTTCAGCAAGTTTTAGTTCAGAGAATGAAAATGCGTTGTGTCGCCGTTTTATTTGTCACAGTGGCCCGACACATCCGTTATCGCGGATAAATGCAGTAAACCACCGGTCTTCAAAACAGCATTTATTACACAATGAGGTATTTCATCAGCTGGGCAAGACACGAATAATAGAACGTGTGTTATCGGAAGCTACACGACTACAAGCAATAAAATATAATTAGATTGTGCCTTCCGACAATACTTGCAGTGACGCGTTCAGTCGGTTTCATTTTTAAGTAAACAGGAGCTAGCATTTCGTGGTCACAGAAGTAAAAAAGTGCTTCTGGTGTGACACAAAAATGGGGGGGGGGGGCGGAGAGCTACCTACCTATTAAAAGAAGGTCTCTCGACGTCCCCACTCTAAAATGTCACGCAACGGCACTGATTGTCACTCTATGGATATTTTGTTTCCAAATTGTGCTTGATTTTTTTTTTATTTACAAAGCACATACTTTTATAGTGTGTTGTGTTGTAAAATGATTCGTCTTGTTTAAAAACCTGTAACTTTGCAAAAATGTTGGCAAAACCTCAAGAAATTAGCAGTACTGCTGATAAGTTCCAGTGACTCACAGCGCATTTTTTTATTTCAATTAAAAATATACAACAAAATTTCCAAATGTCTTACATAAGATATGCCTACGTATAATAAAGATAGATACAATCTTCCTAAAGAATTTCAGTTCTACGGTACTTTTTATAGCTATTTTTCAATTTCTGTGTAATCAGGAAAAACACAATCGTATGTATATCTTGAGAAGTGAACATAAGCATCTGCTGAAGTACCAGCTTACGTCAAACTTCAGGAACATTTAGTACATTTTACATAGCTATAAGATCAATGTCAAATAACACACAGTAATTGTTAGGGTATTGGCTATTGTCTTTCCCCATGTGGCGTTTTATTCACTATTGCTGTTAAGCTTAGAAGGTAATGGGAGCTCGAGCTTGTGATCCAAGGCCATGTGTCGCCTCGGCTGTGCTCTCATTTGGTTATATGTCTGTACAGGCAACTTGTCGTGATGGATTCTCATAATATGGCAAACAGACAGACAGACAGACAGACAGACAGACAGATAGACAGATAGACAGATAGACAGATAGACAGACAGACAGACAAACAGACAGATTAGATAGAGATATATAGATAGATAGATAGATAGATAGATAGATAGATAGATAGATAGATAGATAGATAGATAGATAGATAGATAGATAGATAGATATATAGATAGATAGATAGATAGATAGATAGATAGATAGATAGATAGATAGATAGATAGATAGATAGATAGATAGATAGATAGATAGATAGATAGATAGATAGATAGATAGATAGATAGATAGATAGATAGATAGATTGATAGATTGATTGATATAGTGATAGATTGATAGATAAATCCTGTAAGATTTGTATGAGTGCTATATTGGAAACATCAGCACACAAATCCAGAAAACATCCTTGTCTTCTGCAGGACTGTGAAAAAATAACGACCACAACATTGTCCAATATATTCATGTCATCAACTCAATATTCATACATTAGCTCTTCTCCTTCCACCCTCAACTACTCATGGATAGACGAATATTTGAAAGTGAAGTGTATCTTGTTACATATTCAAATCAAGCAATCGTACACGTTTCATAACTGTCAACAGTGTTTTCTGCCGATCTGCAAGTTGTGCTACTTCTTCTTCTTTTGTTCACTTGAAACATGTCTATATCTGTAATTCTGTCTCCTGAATAAAACTCACTGTCTTTTGTAGTTCATACAGTCCCATAGAGATTTGATTCCAGTGGTGTTTCCTCTGGTCAATATGTCTGCCTCAGAATTTCATACTCAGAACACTCTTGAAGTGTATGCTTCGTACTCTGTTCTGCCTGCCCACATGTGCATATGGCCGTGTTGCGAATCTTGAACTTTGTGTACATGTGTCTGCGGAGTTGTTTGTGTCCTGTTCTGAGGCGTAGAATTACAACTTGTTCTGATCTGTTCATAATGTGATAGTCATCTTGTGTTGGTGTTTGTGGCTTTCTTATTGACTTTATCATCTGTTTTTTTCTGATGGTAGTTCATTGGTACATCTGGTTGGTCTTTGGCAGCACTTAGCCAGTTGGTATGCTTTTTCATTTCATGGTATTCCACAGTGAGAGTGTATCCACTAAATGGTTACCCTATATTGGTAAGTAGTTCATTAAGTAGTTTTTGCAAGTCTCAGTTTTCCAGACTGGAGAGCTTGAAGCACTGACCTTGCATCTATCAGGAATACCACAGGCTATATATAGGCCAGAGTTGTAGTTCAGCAGTGTTTTAGTTGACACCCACCCGAATTGCATGGATATCTGCATCATAATTATTGCAGATTTTGTCATACATTTGTTTCATGTTATTCGAAGATACTGGTGTTACTTTTCCATATCAGTTTTAATCTTGCCATGGCAGGTATAACTATTTCGAGTTTGTTTTTTTAAATTTTCACACAACGATTTCTTGTATTCGAGGCATTTAAATATGAAAACGTCTAATTAAGTCTGATTTTAATAGGATCATGGACGATACCAGTATATGACTCTCCAATATAGACCTACTATAGAATCAAAATAAGTCTCGATACTTAACGATTTCGATTATTGCGATATTCTTCGTTATATAGTTACTATAGTTCGATTGCTAATTCATAAAAGTGGTTGGAAGCTATTTTCTCAGAAACTACCTATTAAGTCGCAGTTATTATTGGCATACAACTTGTGAATGTCATTAACGTTATAACGCTTCCGGTCGATTTCATCAGATGGCGGTTTGTTATCTCTGCTTGCCGAAAAAGAAGTAAAGTTTCAGTGTTTTTAGATGGACTATGTGATTTCTTTTCTGAATGGGATAGATTAAAACACTTTTTAACCATTTGGAATCACTGAAACGACACTGTGACTGGCTTAGCGAACCGACAGTGTAGAAACTAGTACTAGTAATACCGCTCGTAGGAAACAATGGATAGTTCTCAGAAATCAGTAAATATCAAACGTAAATAAACCACCAAATTTGGCACAATAAACATCTGTTAGTTAGTTATTCCTCTAAGGCAGTGTTTCCCAACTCTTTTTTTACCATGACCCACCTAAGTCTTTCTAAAACGCTGATGTCGCCTAAGGCAGTGTTTCCCAACTCTTTTTTTACCATGACCCACCTAAGTCTTTCTAAAACTCTGATGTCCCCTCCATATGTAACATATACATATTTTATAATATTCAAAATTGGAATGATCCCCTACATTTTTTTTGTTAAAATTGTTCCAACAATCAAATTGCTCCCATGTGGGGCGTGCGCACCATGTTGGGAAACACTTCTCTAGGGCCAAAGACGGAGCGGATGTCATAGATTTCCAAGTCTCGCGTTTCATTGCAATTTGTTTTAGGTCTTCATTGTTTCTGATACCGGTGGTGAAACGTTCTCTTGTAATAGTTCTACGTAAGGTTTCTCTTGGTCTTCCTGGTTTTCTCTTGCCCCTTGGTGACTACATCAAACTTGACAGGGGAGTGTTTTGGTATCCATTCGCAGCGCGTGTCCGATGTAATTCCAGCGACGCCTTCTAATATAGGTGGATACATATTCTTGTTTTGCATCTTGCCTGACAACTGTGTTGGATTTAAAGTGTGACAATGGATGTTCAGTAGCCGTCTAAGACATTTGTTTTCAAAGATGTTTAGTCTTTGTTCTAGGTTTGATGTTGCTTTCCAACTTTCACATCCATATGTTAATGTTGTAATTATGCAGGAGTTGAAGATTTTGAGTTTTGTGGGTTTTTTTAGTGTTTTTGAAAGCCAGATATTTGATAGTTTATTGAATGATTTTGCAGCCAAAGCAATAAGGTTTAATATTTCTTTTGATTAATCTCCTGTTGTTGATATCTTGCTGCCAAGGTATGTGAAGTTGTTGACTTTTTCAAAAGTGTTTTCATTTAGTTTCGAACAAACCATGATGTAAATCCATTAAAACAATGGAAATCCTTGAATCCATTTAAGTGTGTCATGTGACGTATTCCTTCCAGAACGTTGTCTTCCCAATGAACTCTGTGAACCTCTGTCTTGGGCGATGTGGCTTGCATTTTCTAGCGATATATTCATGTTATCTTTAATGTCGTCAGTCCATCATCTTCTTGGTCTTCCCAGGTACTCTTCCCTCCATTATTTGTCTTTCTAAACAGTTATGTCTCTTTATATGACCAAACAGGCGTAGTTTTCTTTTTGTTATTGTGTTTAGTAACCAACACTCTGGAATATTCAGTGTGTTTATAATATCTGAGTTTCTGATTTTAATGTGAAATGATGACCTGTCTTTGCCCATCTATGTTCTGCTATGCCCAGTGTGTCTACTTGTGTTCTTTTCATCTCTTCTATTACTACATGTTGTTTCCCGCTATCGTTCAATGTTCCTAATTGAATGTGTTTGACCTTTCTGTTTACGTTGATATCCATGATGTTGAATAAAGCCTATTACTGCTCACCGACAATTTTCTATGAATATTATGCTAATTGCTACACCACAAGATCACAATCCTAGAGAAAAAGTTCGGTTAATCCATTGGAAATTTCTAGGCACAATATTCCAGTAGGTTGCCATTACTTTCGGGAAGGAACAACCGTTAATCGAGCACCGTAAAGAGAACACATTCGTTCTAGTCGGCCATTTTGGCGGAAGTCCCCATTTAAGTAACACAGATAATTAATTTTTACGATATTAATGTGTTAAATTAATGATCAACCAGCAATTCATTCAGCAAGAAGGAAAAACATTCCTTCATTACTTAAACCGGAATCGGAGCTCCTGTGATATACGAAATAAAGAAGATCTTATAGAAGAAATTAGGAAGCGAAATATCAAAATTATAGGACTGTCAGACACAAGAATTAAAGGTCAAGGCAGCACAAAACTTACACAAAGACTAAACATTAATCTACTGTGGTGTAAACCCTAATACGAAAGCAAAGTATGGTGTAGCTTTCATCCTTGACCCCGCGGTGTCTAAAAATATCATAAATGCGACCTTTGTGAGCCAACGTTTGATCACAATAACCGTTACAATAAACAACGAAAACATATCATTCGTCCACACTTACAGACCCTGTAATGTGGACAACAACAAAACGGAAAGAGAAGAATTTTTTGATAACTTAAATGATATGATAAACAATAACAACACAGAAGAAAATCGATTCGTACTATGTGTCAATGCACACTTAGGACCAGATAGATATGCAATAGAAGAATACATTGGGCCGTTTGGAGACAAGACAAACAAGACAAATGATAACGGCTACAGTTTAATTAAAATGTTCATTCAGCACAATCTATTTATTACTAATACATTCTTTAAGCACAAAGAATCCCAAGTTCACGCCAGGTACAAGTGGAACAATTTTAACTGCAAAAACCAGAAAGACTTTCTGTTAACAAGAAGAACCAACCGACGGAAAATAACAGAAGCAAGAGCGATACCAAACATGTGTGTAGATACCGAGCATAAAACAGTAATAGTAGCTGTAAAAACAAACAGAAAGAAAAAGAAGAAAGATAACAAAGATACAAAAAGCTAACACAAATTAAAATACACAAACTTTAGGATGACATGGTACGGGAACATTACACACACGAAAATCCCAGACAAATTCGAAAAAACTACCAGTAGATAGATACTATAACAACAGAAGAAGAATGGAAATTATTCAAATACCGTTATCACTCTTGCAGCAGGAGAATCATGCTGTTAAAAAAACAACAGTGTAAAGAAACAAAAAACAGCATGGTGGAATAAAGAAGTAAACAAAAAAACACCCAACCCCCCCCCCCCCCCCCCCCCCACAAATAAACAGAAATATAAGAGATGGGTCAAAAGTAAAAAACCAAGTAGATTACATAGAATACGAGATAGCAAAACAAATGCCAAGAAAAGCATTAAAACTGTCAAAATCAACTCATGAAAAGAATATGGAGATATGTTAAACGCAGATTATAAAAATGCCCAAAAGAGGTTTTACAATAAAATTAAAAACATGTGAAGCAAATATGAAATATATAAACCAATAGGAATAATAAACGACGAAAAACGCGATGAACTAAATGAACCGAAGCAAATAATGGTAAGATGGCAACAATATTTCAAAGAGCTACTAAACCTAATGGAAGGAGAAGACAACAATAAACACTACAACTGCAAACCTCGAACCAAATATACTACTATCAGAAATAGAAAATGCAATCAACAAAAGCACGAGTAAACAAAGCAGTAGGCTCTGATAACATGCAAACAGAACTTATCAAAGCAGCAGCAGAGAGCGGGAAAAGATAGCTACACGGACTTTTCAATGTACTATGGAAGAAACAAGAAAAACCAAAAAGACTGGAGAAACGCGATAATCATTCCCATATGGAAGAAAATAGGTAGTAAGAGAGATTGCACAACATACAGAAGGATATCCTTACTAAACCACATAGGGACACTTTTTACAGAAAATATTAGTACAATGATTACGATCATACATTGAACCACAACTTAAACACACCCAAATGGGCTTACGTAAGAACAAAAGCTGTACGGATGCTATCTGTACACTTAAACAGAAAGAGCCACAGAAAATAACAAAGATTTATACATTGCCCACCGAAGACGGATGTGTCAAGTCATTGGCGCAAATAAAACGGCGACACAACGCATTTCCATTCTCTGGACTACATCCTTCTGGAAATCTAATAGGACCATGGTCCTGATACAAGAGAAATCCAGTGGGAGTTTGAGAATTAACGGTGAAAAAAAAATACATTGCATTCGTCGGCCAAGAAAAGCTCTTCGACAGAGTGAACAAATCACAACTATGAAAAACACTATCAATATACGGAGTACCAGAACATTTAATCAATATGTGCAAGAGCATTTATACTAAAAGTCAATGGGAAATAAGAGCAATTATAGGAGTGTCCAATAAGTTCGAAATCCAATCAGAAGTTCGCTAGGGGTGTATCCTATCTATTCTACTTTTTATAACATACATCGACCCCATCTGTAAACTAACAAGTACCATCGAAGAAGATAACATACAAGACAAACTGAACGAACTACTCTTTGCAGACAACTAAGCACTAATAGCGACACCAGAAGACAAATCAAGAACATATGAACAAACTCCACACAACATGTCAGAAATTCAACCTGAAGATTAATATTGAAAAGACCGAAATAATGACAATAGCAAAGAAAGAAAGAAATATCACCATCTCCATCGATAATAAACACCTCAAACAGGTAAAGGATTTCACTTACTTAGGATGCGTTATATCGAGTGAATGAAAAACAATAAAGAGATACATATAGATGCAACAAAACATACCAGATCCTAGGACAGATGACACGTATTTTTAACAACAAAAATGTGAACACATACACTAAAGTTGCATTATACAAGACCATTAGTATCCCATAGTTGTGCTACCAGTGCCACACCTGGACAATGCCAGCACAAGATAAAAGAAAAATAGTGACAGCAGAAATGACATGTCTACGAAGAATATTCGGAGTGTCATTAAGAGATAGAATTAAAAACTATAACTTCAGACAGATAACCAAAACAATACCAGTATTGGGAAACATCAAAAGGCAACAGATCAAGTGGTTTTCACACGCTTCCAGACTACCGACAGAAAACATGCCACAGATGACCATGACACATAGACATAACGGTTATAAAGCCAGAGGCAGACCATGTAAAAGATGAATCACAGAAATCAAAGAAGCCACAGGAAAAGCTTACAAACAGCACACAGGAAGGCCATCTCCAGAGAACTCTTCTACCTCTGATGCCGCAAGGCAAACAATGGATATAGCGTATATAATGAGTATATTAAAATATTTGTGTTCTTAGAAAAAAGTATCTAAGTTTGAAAATATCCTCCATAGGTTATAGACATAGGAACCTTAGCCAATTTTATATATTATATTCTGCAGTAAGCAGCCATCTTATTCTAAAATTAGTTTTAACCGTGAAATGCATGACTTGCGCTAATATAAGACCTGTTGACTAAAGAGGAATCCAGCCTTCCTGATGATTTACGTGATTATTCCTGGGATTTTTATTGATTACTATAATTATACTTCGATCACAAAAGTAACGGAAATAATCGAAAACATGTCAAAAGCAGGCATGATTTGGTTCTGCTGGTAGGACGTATATTAGTGAAAATCACAGTAATATGCGCCTACGAAATTACAATTCTCAATTTCCACGTGCATGAAAACACCAAGTAGAGACAGATGTAGTTGGCTTTTTTTTTAGTCAATGTCGTATCTCCAATTTGTGGCATCTTGTTGGTATTTGCACAATTACTTGTATCTCAAATTCCTAATGAGTTTGAAGTGCAAATTTATAATTATGCAGACAATTACCGTTTTAATATACCAGAATTTCTGCAGGGAAACTAAGGTGGATCGTTTATATTGTGATATTCATTGCCCTGAGAACCTAACGCAATTGACTCTTGATCTGAATGAAGTATTTTTCCCCTAGGGTTAGACAGGACAGAGTGCGCACATTTCAAGCAAGGAAGAAAAAGTAAAGTTGACCACTTTAACATAGATGTCATAAGACGGAGATATTGAAAACATTTGCTACAAATTAATTTGTAACTCCGTGATAACTAAAAGTAATACTGTAGGCATACTTTAGTATTGAAATTTCTAAATGTCGCGGTACTCTGTGAGAAAATGCGAGATCCCACGACTCACTTTCAAGAAAACTTTAGGTGGCAAGGATTGTCGCATGTTGGAGTCACGTTTACGAATCTACATAAACGCCAACACATACACATACATGGCCTATCAAGGTATTATAGAGATCCGACTATGAATAAAATGGATCTAGAAAACAACCTGCGTAGTGTAGAAAACAACCTGCGTAGTGTAGAAAACAACCTGCGTAGTGTAGAAAACAACCTGCGTAGTGTAGAAAACAACCTGCGTAGTGTAGAAAACAACCTGCGTAGTGTAGAAAATAACCTGCGCAGTGTAGAAATATTGCGTAGTGTAGAAAACTACCTACGTAGTGTAGAAAACAACCTACGTAGTGTAGAAAATAACCTGCGTAGTGTAGAAAACAACCTGCGTAGTGTAGAAAACAACCTGCGTAGTGTAGAAAACAACCTGCGTAGTGTACAAATATTGCGTAGTGTAGAAAACTACCTACGTAGTGTAGAAAACAACCTGTGTAGAAAACAACCTGCGTAGTGTAGAAGACAACCTGCGTAGTGTAGAAAACAACCTGCGTAGTGTAGAAAACAATCTGCGTAGTGTAGAAAACAACCTGCGTAGTGTAGAAAACAACCTGCGTAGTGTAGAAAATAACCTGCGTAGTGTAGAAAACAACCTGCGTAGTGTAGAAAACAACCTGCGTAGTGTAGAAAACAATCTGCGTAGTGTAGAAAACAACCTGCGTAGTGTAGAAAACAACCTGCGTAGTGTAGAAAACAACCTGCGTAGTGTAGAAAATAACCTGCGTAGTGTAAAAAACAACCTGCGTAGTGTACAAATATTGCGTAGTGTAGAAAACAACCTACGTAGTGTAGAAAATAACCTGCGTAGTGTAGAAAACAACCTGCGTAGTGTAGAAAACAACCTGCGTAGTGTAAAAAACAACCTGCGTAGTGTACAAATATTGCGTAGTGTAGAAAACAACCTGCGTAGAAAACAACCAGCATAGTGTACAAATATTGCGTAGAGTACAAATATTGCGTAGTGTACAAATATTGCGTAGTGTAGAAAACACCCTGCGTAGTATACAAATATAGCGTAGTGTAGAAAACAACCTGCGTAGTGTACAAATATTGCGTAGTGTAGAAAACAACCTGCGTAGAAAACAACCAGAATAGTGTACAAATATTGCGTAGAGTACAAATATTGCGTAGTGTACAAATATTGCGTAGTGTACAAATATTGCGTAGTGTACAAATATTGCGTAGTGTAGAAAACAACCTGCGTAGTGTACAAATCTTGCGTAGTGTAGAAAACAACCTGTGTAAAAAACAACCAGAATAGTGTACACACATTGCGTAGAGTACAAATATTGCGTAGTGTACAAATATTGCGTAGTGTAGAAAACAACCTGCGTAGAAAACAACCAGCATAGTGTACAAATATTGCGTAGTGTACAAATATTGCGTAGTGTAGAAAACAACCTGCGTAGAAAACAACCAGCATAGTGTACAAATATTGCGTAGTGTACAAATATTGCGTAGTGTAGAAAACAACCTGCGTAGAAAACAACCAGAATAGTGTACAAATATTGCGTAGAGTACAAATATTGCGTAGTGTACAAATATTGCGTAGTGTAGAAAACAACCTGCATAGTGTACAAATATAGCGTAGTGTAGAAAACAACCTACGTAGAAAACAACCTGCGTAGTGTAGAAAACAACCTGCGTAGTGTAGAAAACAACCTGCGTAGTGTACAAATATTGCGTAGTGTAGAAAACAACCTGCGTAGTGTACAAATATTGCATAGTGTACAAATATTGCGTAGTGTACAAATATTGCGTAGTGTAGAAAACAACCTGCGTATTGTACAAATATTGCGTAGTGTAGAAAACAACCTGCGTATTGTACAAATATTGCGTAGTGTACAAATATTGCGTATTGTACAAATATTGCGTATTGTACAAATATTGCGTAGTGTACAAATATTGCGTAGTGTAGAAAACAACCTGCGTATTGTACAAATATTGCGTAGTGTACAAATATTGCGTAGTGTACAAATATTGCGTATTGTACAAATATTGCGTAGTGTACAAATATTGCGTAGTGTACAAATATTGCGTAGTGTAGAAAACAACCTGCGTAGAAAACAACCTGCATAGTGTAGAAAACAACCTGCATAGTGTACAAATATTGCGTAGTGTAGAAAACAACCTGCGTAGAAAACAACCTGCATAGTGTAGAAAACAACCTGCGTAGTGTACAAATATTGCGTATTGTAGAAAACAACCTGCGTAGTGTACAAATATTGCGTAGTGTATAAAATAACCTGCGTAGAAAACAACCTGCATAGTGTAGAAAACAACCTGCGTAGTGTACAAATATTGCGTAGTGTAGAAAACAACCTGCGTAGAAAACAACCTACGTAGTGTAGAAAACAACCTGCGTAGTGTAGAAAACAACATGCGTAGTGTAGAAAAAAACCAGCGTAGAAAACAACCTGTGTAGAAAACAACCTGCGTAGTGTAGAAAACAACCTGCGTAGTGTAGAAAATAACCTGCGTAGTGTAGGAAACAACCTGCGTAGTGTAAATAATAGCAATATTTTGGCGTAATTGATTTTCGAAATATATTCGAAATGTTCGAAAGTTCTACGTTACAGTTGTTTGCGATCTTTCAAGTAGTTTCGGAGAAAATAGCTTTAAATCATGTTTATGAATTAGCGACAGACTATAAAATAGCTTTGTTTGTTTGTTTTGCGTTCGCTCCATTGTAACCATCACGGATATCCGTGCGATTTCCGCCGGGAGCGTGATTCCGTTGTGCCACCGTTATGCGCCTTGTAGGCCTAGCACATCCGATTTCGGCATGCCTTGACAATACGGGTGGGCTACCCTTAGCCTGTGACAGCCTCTATATCTGTCTCCAAGCACGCGTAGTGGCGAATCTTCGCCCAGACGATTTTTGCTCTCGTCTGACTCGCACAAGGTGTTCCACTGTCTATGAACTTGCCTCGTGTAATTGGACGTGCTGTGCCTGTGCCCATTGGGTACTGAACCGTTTCTCATCCGTGAGCCTGGTTCCTTAAGGGGAAGAACTCAACAGAGGAGTTGGACCCTGGCTTTTTCGCCCTCTTAGCCGAGGTGTCATTCACCGACATCGTGTACCCCTTGTCCAAGTTCGAGTCTCACACCACGCGTTTGAGAGCAAGGCGTTCTCGAGCTGAGCGTCCTTGTCCCAATAGCGCCTGAGCCCATCAGGTACTGAACCCTTCCTCTCTTCAAGTGTATTTCCGGTGTAGGAAAACCTGACAGTAGAGTTGGGCCAGGGCTAAATCGTTGTCCCTTTTGTGCTTGAGCCCATCGGGTACGGAACCCTTTCTCTCTGCAAGTGTACTTCCGGTATAGGAAACCTTGACAGTAGAGTTGGACCAGGACTACCATCGTTGTCCGTTTCTTGCCTAAGCCCATCGGGTACAGAACCCTTTCTCTTCGCGAGCATATTTCCGGTTTAGGAAGGCTCGACATTAGAGTTGGATTAGGTCTTCTTGCTTTACCAAACGCCAATGAATCGGTCTGGGTCTCTGCCTGTAAGGAACTCAGGTAACTAGAAGCTCGCCTCGAGCTGACTAAGCTTGTAGTTCCCCTTTCTCCGGGACTTTTCACTTTCTATTTGCAGTTCGCGCTGCCCTCTAGCGTTGTTCTGCCCTTTCATTGTTTCATTGTACTCGGTATGAAATCTATTTGTCTTTCGCCATGCATCTACCTTTACGTGCATTTTACATTGGCCGCCCCTCCAATGTTCGGACTAGACTGACTAGCTTCACTGTATATCGACAGTGTCGCTATATGTGGTGATGCTGGTGGTGTCAGAGATATTGTCTAAAATAGCTTTAAATCATGTTTATGAATTAGCGAACAGACTATAAAATATGACTGCTTGGGCGAGCATCTGTTCCCTTTATGCCTCTTTAGCGTTAATTCTCAAACTCCTGCAGGATTCCTTTTGCAGCAGGACCATGGTCCTACTAAATTTCATTCTGAAACTGCCTCTGGATTATTTTAGTAGCAGGATCATGGTGCTACTAGATTTACAGCAGGATACAGCCTAGAGAATGAAAATGCGTTGCCTCGCCGTTTTATTTGCACCAATTGCCCGACACGTCTGTTATCAGCAGAATATCTTTTATGTAATTATTTTCATTTCGATTGTGGCGTCCTTCCTATGAATGTTATTGGTGTAGCCGTCGTACTAGTCGTCTCGGTAGTCCCTGTCTTGTTTCCCAAGGTAACCGTCCCGGTTGTCCCGTTCTAGTTTTGCTACTTGAGACTAATTTGTATTTATTGTGTTTATTTACCCGTATTTTGCTCTTCAACATGGAGTATATGTCAGTTTGACCGTCAATGGGATAGGACAGCCAACACCACTACACAGAACCTCATTAGTCACTCTATACAGGTTAGAGTGTTGATATGATGTTAATTATTCGTTTCATAGTACGTCTATTTGTCCATAAATTCAATCTATCGATCAGTTAAAACGTTCTCTGACTTAGTTTTTAGGCTTGAAAATTATCTGTAATATCCATTTTCTGGAATAAGTGATAAGATTAATAGTGCTATAGTCAAGATAAACAAAAATAGGTAGATGTGTTACCAAAATAAAACATAAAACTACCCAACCTAAGATAGTGGTAAGTGAGGATGGGAAAGTGGACAGAAGAAAGTGAGAAGTTTAAAAAGGAAAGACATAATAGCAAGTAAATTAAAAGTAAATTAAAATACTTACATCAAAAGTGGCAACAGGCAATGAGTATTACAGACATACAATCATAATTTAAAGGAAGAGCAAAATGAGATGGTACAAGATATCAGAGGGGGGAGCGAGGGGAGAGAGAAAGCGGCCAATGCGGCAAGAACAGACGAAAAACAGTAAACAGCTAGAAGAAAATATGAGCAGATAATGGTGATGATATATGCAGGTCTGTAATAGTCACTGCCTGTTGCCACTTTTGAGGTAAGTATTTTATGTTATTTTTAATTTATCTGCTATTATATCTGCTATTTAACTTCTCACTTTCATGTGTCCACTTTCCCCTCTTCACTTACCACTATCTTCTTACCACTATACCTTCTTCTCTCCTGTCATGTAGCTCAATCTTTGCTTCCAACCATTATCTATCTGATATTGTCCTCCTCTCCTCCTTATTATAACCTTATTTCTCTCCACGTAAGATTTGTTTTATTTTTGTCCTGATAAAGGCTTTTGAGTCGAATCGTCGTCTGTCCCTGTATCTCGTTGTTATGTTGTTTTATGTTTTATTTTGGTTACACATCTACTTTTTTTTGTTTGTCTTGATATTTGCCATGTGTTACTCCAGCCACTTTCTTCCTGTGTAGGGTTATTACCCTACACTTGAACATTTGTCCCTTAATAGTGTTATAGCTCCTACATATTTTTATGATACACTGTTGGAACCCGTTCGGAAAAAAATTGACGATACACCTATGGCTCATAAAAAAAGTATCTCAATAGTTAAACTACGGTAAATTTCATTCTTTGGGGACAAAAGTAATTCAAACTGAGACAAACAATAAAGAAATGTGGCTCTTCAAAGAAATGGCAACACCTGCATAAATTTCAATTACACAATCATAGCGTCGTCTAAAATGTAAAATCCATGTTCATTCCATTAATGGTTAGTGAGATTTTAAATGAAATTTACGACTAAGTATTTGGGAACACACTATAGATATTTACACATCAGAATTATAACAGTTGTATGTCAATACAGCACACAATACATCACACATATAGCATACAATATAGTATATATCTCGAGCAACGACTAAACGCATTTCACATTGTAAATGTGCAATATAACTGCAGATTTTTGTGATGGAGGTGATGTTAGAATATAGAAAATCGGCTTAAAATAACTTTTTTTTTAAAACGGTCAATACTGCATTTTTCCAGTTAGGGAGGTGCAGGTAGCTTTCAAGTGGCGACTGTGACATGCTCTTGATGTCGCCACGTCATGTTTAGGGGGGGGGGGGAGTTTTTTTTAATTTACACCGACAAAAATAAATCCGGTTCTTACCTGGAATCGAAAGCTCAAACATTACATACGTCTCCCACATGACAACCAAAAACATACACAACACACAAGCATCACATCCGTCTCTCACGTGACAACCAACAACATATCTAATACACAAGCATTACATACGTCTCCCACGTGACAACCAACAACATACACAACACACAAGCATCACATACGTCTCTCACGTGACATCCAACAACATACACAACACACAAACATCACATACGTCTCTCACGTGACAACCAACAACATACACAACACACAAGCATCACATACGTCTCTCACGTGACAACCAACAACATACACAACACACAAACATCACATACGTCTTCCACATGAAAACCAACAACATACCCAACACACAAACATCTCATTGGTCTCCCACATGACAACCAACAACATACCCAACATACAAATATTACATACATCTCCCTCACATCAACCAACAACATACCCAACACACAAATATTACATACATCTCCCTCACATCAACCAACAACATACTGAAAACACAAACTACAAGTACATCTCCCCCCCCCCCCCCCGCGTCACTGAACACCATATCTGGACCAACGTAAATACACAATATGACATTAGATGTTCTGGTATCAATAGAACACGTTTTAATATGTGGAAAAATAGAATTAGAATATTCAATAATATATTGTGCAACGTTGAAACTGTAGCCAGTTCTTGGCACGAATTCAAATCAACCTGACTGCCCACAAGGAATCGATTGCTGTGCCGTTTTGTAATTGATTGCTCTGAATCTCCGGTACCACTATCAAAGAATGCTTAATCTTGACATTGTGTCGGTTACCGGGAAATAGGAAAAGAATTGATAGCTACTATAACGTAGATTTTTAGCTGGATTGATAGCATCTGTAAAGTAGAGATTGTTGCTAGGTTGATGGAGACTATAAATTAGAGATTTATAGCTGGATATATAGCTTATGTAAATTAGAGATTGTAGTTGGAGTGATAACAACTATAAATTAGAGATTGTAGCTGGATTGATAGCTTCTATAAATAAGAGTGTAGCTGGATTGATAGCTTATATAAATTAGAGTGTAGCTGGATTGAAAGCTTCTGTAAATTAGAGATTATAGCTTACTTGATATCTACTATAAAGTAGACATTGTAGCTAGATTGCTTGCTTATATAAAGAAGATATTGGAGTTGTATTTATAGCTGCCATAAATTAGAGATTATAGCTGTAGCTGGATTGCTATCTACTATAAATTAGAGATTGCAACTGGATTGCTATGGATTCCTTTGTTGGACTGCAGTTAAAGATGGTAACATTTTTGTGTACTGTGGGTTTTCTATAAGATGGAGAAATTGCGGAAAACAAATGAGAGATTAAGAATAGAACTTAGAAAGAACATGTGAGAGATGAAAAGTAGAACTAGATAGAACATGTGAAAGATGAAGAGTAGAACTTAGAGAGAACATGTGATAGATGAAGAGTAGAACTTAGAGAGAACATGTGATAGATGAAGATTAGAACTTAGACAGAACATGTGATAGATGAAGAGTAGAACTTAGACAGAACATGTGATAGATGAAGAGTAGAACTTAGAGAGAACATGTGATAGATGAAGAGTAGAACTTAGAGAGAACATGTGATGATGAAGAGTAGAACTTAGAGAGAACATGTGATAGATGAAGAGTAGAACTTAGAGAGAACATGTGATAGATGAAGAGTAGAACTTAGAGAGAACATGTGATAGATGAAGAGTAGAACTTAGAGAGAACATGTGATAGATGAAGATTAGAACTTAGACAGAACATGTGATAGATGAAGAGTAGAACTTAGACAGAACATGTGATAGATGAAGAGTAGAACTTAGAGAGAACATGTGATAGATGAAGAGTAGAACTTAGAGAACATGTGATAGATGAAGAGTAGAACTTAGAGAGAACATGTGATAGATGAAGAGTAGAACTTAGAGAGAACATGTGATAGATGAAGAGTAGAACTTAGAGAGAACATGTGATAGATGAAGAGTAGAACTTAGACAGAACATGTGATAGATGAAGAGTAGAACTTAGAGAGAACATGTGATAGATGAAGAGTAGAACTTAGAGAGAACATGTGATAGATGAAGATTAGAACTTAGAGAGAACATGTGATAGATGAAGAGTAGAACTTAGAGAGAACATGTGATAGATGAAGAGTAGAACTTAGAGAGAACATGTGATAGATGAAGAGTAGAACTTAGAGAGAACATGTGATAGATGAAGAGTAGAACTTAGAGAGAACATGTGATAGATGAAGAGTAGAACTTAGAGAGAACATGTGATAGATGAAGAGTAGAACTTAGAGAGAACATGTGATAGATGAAGATTAGAACTTAGAGAGAACATGTGATAGATGAAGAGTAGAACTTAGAGAGAACATGTGATAGATGAAGAGTAGAACTTAGAGAGAACATGTGATAGATGAAGAGTAGAACTTAGAGAGAACATGTGATAGATGAAGAGTAGAACTTAGAGAGAACATGTGATAGATGTTCATTACGTTGCGAAAACAGTGAATATGTATTGTGTTAAGAGTTATCTGACGTCTGGAGTATGATGTCCATGTTTCTAAGCCGTATAATAATGTGTTGAGTAAACACGTCGATCGTATCTTTGCCGAAATTATTAATGTTAAGTTTTTCTCAACATTCTCTCTGAAAATCTTCCAACTGTAAAGGCTGTACGTCCTAAACGTGCAGTGATTCTTCCTTCATCTAACGATTCAGATGTGACAAGAGAACGAGGGTGTCAGCTATATTATACTTGGCTAAGTTGTGACAGGAGAACGAGGGTGTGAGCTATATTATACTTGGCTAAGATGTGACAGGAGATCGAGGGTGTCAGCTATATTATACTTGGCTAAGTTGTGACAGGAGAATGAGGGTGTCAGCTATATTATACTTGGCTAAGTTGTGACAGGAGAACGAGGGTGTCAGCTATATTATACTTGGCTAAGTTGTGACAGGAGAACGAGGGTGTCAGCTATATTATACTTGGCTAAGATGTGACAGGAGAACGAGGGTGTCAGCTATATTATACTTGGCTAAGATGTGACAGGAGAACAAGGGTGTCAGCTATATTATAATTGGCTAAGTTGTGACAGGAGAACGAGGGTGTGAGCTATATTATACTTGGCTAAGATGTGACAGGAGATCGAGGGTGTCAGCTATATTATACTTGGCTAAGTTGTGACAGGAGAACGAGGGTGTCAGCTATATTATACTTGGCTAAGATGTGACAAGAGAACGAGGGTGTCAGCTATATTATACTTGGCTAAGTTGTGACAGGAGAACGAGGGTGTCAGCTATATTATACTTGGCTAAGTTGTGACAGGAGAACGAGGGTGTCAGCTATATTATACTTGGCTAAGTTGTGACAGGAGAACGAGGGTGTCAGCTATATTATACTTGGCTAAGATGTGACAGGAGAACGAGGGTGTCAGCTATATTATACTTGGCTAAGTTGTGACAGGAGAACGAGGGTGTCAGCTATATTATACTTGGCTAAGTTGTGACAGGAGAACGAGGGTGTCAGCTATATTATACTTGGCTAAGTTGTGGCAGGAGAACGAGGGTGTCAGCTATATTATACTTTGCTAAGATGTGACAGGAGAACGAGGGTGTCAGCTATATTATACTTGGCTAAGTTGTGACAGGAGAACGAGGGTGTCAGCTATATTATACTTGGCTAAGATGATTGTTATTGCATTACTTTAGAAGAATGTAAACTAGGTCAAAGTCATAACACAAATGAGTTCTCTGAGAATAACTTCTATGTGTCGTTGAGTCCATTAGAGTGAATGAAACATTGAATAGTTAGTCGTGAATTCTGGTTCCGTATAGAAACAGCAGAAAAATATATCTGTTACAAGATATACTTATATATGTGAAGCTTGGGCGATAAACACAAGAGCACTTGGTAAGCTGGAGGCAACGAATTTTGTTTTAAAGGTCACCACTAGTCTTTTGTAAACGATGGAATTGCACACGAAAATGGGCGAGGGGCATTATTTTAAGGAATATTTTTTGAGAAGAATGATGACAAATTCCATGGGCAAATGAAAACTAATGTAGATGTCCTCAGAGATACTTGAGGAAAAAGACGAACTAAGCAAAAATTAGAAGCAGAGAGTCAAGATTTTTTACACCATGTGATGAAGAAAAACAAAATATTTAGTAAAGAAAAATTATAATGCAGAAAACGGGAATTGAATCGGGTCCACTCAGATGGTACCTACTCGTAAGATGCGATTTTAGTCAAGATTTAAATCGTGTCCGCTCAGATGGCACCTACTCGCTAAATACGATTTTAGTCAAGGTTCGCGATGTGTATATTCCCAAGCTACTATGAATATGGTAGTTGACTGTCAGTGAATTGCTCAGCGCGAAATTCAAACGTAATGTAATGTTAACTTCAGTACAGTGCAATGTAGAGACCGCGCGAGAAAGGAAATCTATGTAACCAGCATTGTAAGGACAGATGGAGAGGAGATGGGCACCACTGGTTAAACCTTTCGCTCACTGAAATATTACAATGGATAATTACACACAGAAACCGCTGGAAGACTGTGTGCTGAAGCATCCAATATGCTACCCTTACGACCCTAACGAGTTACGGAATTATAGACAAATAGATAGTTAACTGGATATGGAATGGTCGAACGACAAGCGTGTTGACTAACGTTGCGAGACGAGTAGGTGCCATCTGAGCGGATCTTGTTTAAATCGAATTTTCTGAAGTATGATTTTTTTTTAATTTATAAATCCTCAATGATTCAATAGTATATTAAAACATTTAGTTCCGCCGAAGATGGATACGTCAGACCATTGGCGCGAATAAAACGACGACACAACGCATTTTCATTCTCTGGGCTACATCGTTCTGGAAATCTAATAGGGCCATGGTCCTGCTACAAGAGATATCCAGTGGGAGTTTGAGCATCAACAATGAAGAAGAAGGAGAAAATATTTAGTAACCACCGACATGATCAAAGAGAGAAGAGACAAAGGAAGACAAAGAGAGAAGTTTTTGGATAGGTTGCGAATGTTGCATGGACAAATTTCACCAACTGAATTTATTAACACCACAAGTGGCGTGAAGGTTCTGGAGAAGCATGATCGCCTACTCCACTGGACATGACACTTGATTGATTGATACTGAATATTTATACTGTCTATCTATTGTTACAAGGTAAACTGTATATTCACATTGTCTATTTAGTGTCACAATGTGAAACATCAATTATCAATTTTGTGTCCATCTACCCTTATAATTTACAATGCTCTTGAATACTTTCAGCGCACATATTTACCAGAAGGCGAATTAACCTATAGCATTACAGCAATCTCCACTTGGGAAAAAACACATTTCATTGCCGACAACCCTAGTGATGTCGGTATACACTGACATAAAGAGGGGCAACATTTTCAAATGTAAGAGTTTGTACAGTAAAAGTAGACGCCATCACATGTTTAAATATTCCCCTTATCTATGTATATAAATTTCATGTCCATCATTTAATAATTGGAATATTTATTCAATTAGGATGGAGAATTAGGTTAGTTATGTAAAACATAACTATCCTAACCCTAACCCAAACAGTAAAATAAATTAATATTTAAATTATTAAACGATGAACTTGAAATTTACATAGACAAGGGAAATAACTCGACTATGTGGTGGCTTCTACTTGTACTGTACCTAAGAGTGTTATAGGCTGCACATATCGTGAACCAAAGTGAGAAACTAGCATTTACCACAACTATATTCTGTTTGTATACCCTTGTATTCGCAACCATTTCTTATCTAGCTCATCGAACATATGCAAGTATTAATAACTTTGAGACTAGATATTTATGATCAGAATAAAGCTTATACATTGGAAGCTGTTGCTTAACTGGATCTATATTAGTTTCACAGATCAGATTAGTTTGATCAGCATTGCCACAGCGGAGATCTTTCACAAGATCCGAGATCTTTCACAAGATCCGAGGTCTTTGGAAGTTGTCTTGGGTTATTTTGGCGAAAATTACCTTAAGTTGGATTTTTCAGGAAACTAGGAGTTTTAGCCAAAAGTCGGGTAAGTCGCCCCAATCTTAACGAATTTTGTTTTAAAGGTCACCACTAGTCTTTTGTAAACGATGGAATTGCACACGAAAATGGGCGAGGGGCATTATTTTAAGGAATATTCGCTACGTCCTCGCTTTATTTATATTACAATATATAGTCTGGGATTGTCTATTATTATTTTTTTTTTTCAGGGAGATATAAGGTCTTATATATAAAACGCTGGGTCAAAGGGCATGAGCCCATGGACCGCTGGATCAGCAACCATATATAAAACGTCAGTGGTAACAATGTCTTTTTTTTAAAACTTTCATTACTGCATGTTTTCCATTGAAGTAGTGCTGGGAGGCTTTCTAGGGGCTGTGAAAATAAAGGCCGCTTTGATATAGCAGACGCCGCGACATTTAAATGAAGGATTTTGATTGTATCACCAAAAGAAAAAATCCTGTCCCAACCGTATATTGAACCCGTACCTCAAGGGTTTGAGAACGGCGTCTAACTACACTGTCATGCGCTCCACTGTCTGATATAACCACATTAAACTCGCATCCGCGGTTGAAAGTACCGTACCCCACCTTAAGAGGTACCTTTTACTTTAAATTCATTAATAATCCGAGTAAATATTTGCAAGCTTGAGTGTGTTTGTGTGTTGTGTATAGATCATATTGGTATTACTCTATTGGAAATCACAAGCACGTCTAGAAAGACTATATTTCCACAAATGTAAAATAAGAGGAATTAACAACAAATTAATATTATCTGGGATAATGACTGTATATCATTAATTGGCTGTTGTGTGTGCGCATGTTTACATTCTTGTGTGAGTGCGTGCCTGCATCAGTGTGTCGGTGTAGATCAAAGGGCCGACAGGCCGCAGTGAAATTGTTAACACGATGACAGTTATCAATGTTGTTGATGGCTAAATTAATCTATCAACTGTACTTAATAGGTCACGTTATTACAATTTCTATTGCATACTTTATACGTACATCCTCTCCCTGTTATGTTCGCCAGCTCTGTTAATACACAGTCCATTAACTTCTTTTATTAGATGTAGTCTAGAATAATATGTTATCAGAGCTTTGTATTTAATGTTTGCCATTTGGCGGTAAGCAGACAACGATCAATATAATGTCTGCCGGAAGTCAGAAATCTGCCATGAAGATTCAAACACTGGTCAGATTTCAGGGAGTGTTGCAAGTTAAGCTCTTGTTCTGTCTGCTAGTCAGGAACTCTAGTGTAATATAAATTTGCTGAATGTGTCTTAGTCAAGTCTTTACAACGAGAACGCATTAACCAGAACTAATGAAGATGGTATGTGGTAACCACGACACAGGTACCAGGATAATTCAGGACATATTAATAAATTTAGAGATTTAATTGTGCCTGAGTTGAATGTGTTCATATGTTAACTTGGATCAGAAAATCTCTAAATTTAGTATTCATTGGTTCATCAATCAATCAACATGCCGAATAGCGTAGACGATCATGTTTTTCCACGACTCTCCGTCTCTTGTGTTGTCAATAAGCTCGGTTGTTGAACTTCTACCGTTCCACAATACTAGTCCATCTAGCAACTTTTCTCTTTGTCGTCCCCTGTCTCTTCTCCCCTTGATCTTTCCAGTGGTTATTAAGTGTTCAAGTTGTGTTCTTCTCAGCACTTGCACTAGAAAACTTGACTGTCTGCCCCTAATGTTTGATATAGTTAATCTTTTTACGCCAGCATCAGTGAGAACATCTGCATTAGTTTTCTTAGCTGTCCGTGTTATTTTCATCATACTTCTCAGAAACCACAACCCTGTAGCCTCCAGTTCGTTGTGAATGTCTTTGTTTACAGTCCATGCTTCACATACATAAAAAATAATTGGTTCGATATAACATCTCAGCACGCGAATTTTGGTTTGCATTGATAGTGTTCCTCCATTGCACAGAATGGTTCTAATTTTTTGGAATGCTAATTTGACTTGTGCTGTTAGGCTCTTTATCTCACTTGAGCATCTACTTTCTCATGTTAACAGGGTGTCAAATTATTTTACCTTTTCAACTTGTGTTAATTTTGGGTCATTAATCATTATGTTTAATTTTTGTTTTTCGAGACAACCATTATTTCTGCTTTCTTCTTGTTTAAACTGAGGCCTTTGTTTTCACTTTCCTTTACTACTTTATCTAATGGGGCTTGTAGTTCGTGTTCGCGTCCTGCGATCAGTACTGTGTCGTCAGCACATCCCAAGTTTATTTATATTGCATCCTCCCATTGTTATTCATGACATATATTCTATATTCCGCATAATGTATTCTGTATACAGGAAGAAAAGGTACGGTGACATTACACAACCTTGCCTAAAACCCATTTCTATCGTTTGAAATATTCCTATAGTGTTGTTAACTCTCGCTGCAGATGTTGTTTTTTTCAATACATATTTCTTACTATTCTTAGATCTTTCCCATCAACGTTAAGATTTTCTAGCAGTTTTATAATCTCTGACTGCTCCGCCTTGTCAAATGTTTTGCTGTAATCTATGAAGCACAGATATAGGTCATGTACTTCTATGGCCCTCTCCATAAATGTTCTTACTATATATAGGACATTTCTTGTGTCTTTTCATTCTACGAATCCGCATTGTTCTTCTGCTATCCCTAGTTTTATTTTTTCTCTTATACCCCTTATTATTATGCGCAGTAGAATCTGGGGTTGAACAGAGAATTAATACCGCTTTGAGCAGAGATGTGTACGTGATTACTAGAAGACAGAGTGCTAACCCATTTTTCGTCAGTACATAAAGCCAATGAGACCATTACTATCCTATTGATTGGCTGGTGAAACAACGAATAAATAAATGAGCAATAAAAAGGATATGGATAGTTGGATTGGCCTAACGGAATGACCAGGATAACGGAATAAACACAATTCCCTTTCTAAAACTAGCATCCAGGTAACTGTTGAGGGTGGGAGAAGAAGAGAGCAAAAAAAATAAAAATATGAGTATTAAAGATTGGACATGATTTAGATTATGCACACTTAAATAAGGAATAGAGAGACATGGTGAAACTTTTCTCATGTTTCCAAAGTGGCACCCCCCACGAAACTGAAAGGGGACCATTTGATTATGATGAACGTAGTAGCTATACACACATGTTGTTTAACGAAGCTTGCGCCCGAGACATACACCTTTAAATGTGCCTGAAGTTAGTTCATGCGTTAGTCTGCCCTTCAGTGACGTGAACTAAGGGCATCGCGATAACAACTTAGACAATGAGATTGACGTAGCTTTGGAGACATACTTCAAGATCTGGCATTGTGACTGGTCAAGCACGAGAAGACGCACAGGAAACTCAGTTCCTGTACGATGCTACTAGCCACTTTTTACAAAACGAATTAAAAGAAAAGTAACACGGTAACAATGAGGCATGACAGCACATACCAAACAAATGATTTCTTCTAGACAACCAAACCAGATGTTGTGTATATGATGCATTCAACCAACCAAATTCAGTGTATATGATAGATTCAACCAACCAAATAATGTGTATATGACGCATTCAACCAACCAAATGTCGTGTATAATATTCATTCAACCAACCAAATGCCGTTTATATGATGCATCCAACATCCAACCAAAAACAAACTTTTAAAGGGTACACCACACATGTATTTCATCAAATTGTGTGTCACTGGGAGACAAAAGAAAGAGAGGATATCTTTTCAATATATACCACATCCTGGGTAAGAATTATATCTTTAATTATAATTTACAACAATATTAACAGCAGCAGCAAATACAACAGTACAATAATAATTAGGCAGGCATATTTACATCGGACAATGAAAATGATACAATAATGATTAGGCATAGAAGCCTAGATCCTCAAAACTATCAAAACACGCAAACTAACAATTTTTGACATAAAAAGACATAATAGTGTAGAAAGATTAATCATGGAGGAAAAAGTTCCGATAAAGAGAACAAGAGACAGACTAAGACTAGGATGGACATGATATCAAAGACATTCTGAACATGACACTGGAAGAGGCTTGCACAGATCCAAGTACATGCACAGAGTGGCAGTGAAGACAACGTTCCGTCTTCACTAGATATAATCTAGTGATGGAATAATTATTAGACACATATTCACATATGGAATCAATGCACCCAGAACTATGTGCATACAGCAGTAGAAGATTGGGATACAAGACACGAGTAAGACCAAGAGCTAGGTGGGTGCAGACAGTCAAGAAAACTTTAAAGAAAGACGGGCTGACCATGGCCATAGACAGACAACTCCAATTTTCTCCCACAGCACCAGTATAAATAACAATAAATAGATAGATTTACATAGGATGTCTAGGGTGATACAATGACAAAATGATGATTTCAGACGGGTAAAATCACAACATGTCTAGGGTGATACAATGACAAAATGATGATTTCAGACGGGTAAAATCACCACAACATTAGAGTGATACAATGACAAAATGATGATTTCAGACGGGTAAAATCACAACATGTCTAGAATGATACAATGACAAAATGATGATTTCAGACGGGTAAAATCACAACATGTCTAGGGTGATACAATGACAAAATGATGATTTCAGATGGGTAAAATCACAACATGTCTAGAATGATACAATGACAAAATGATGATTTCAGACGGGTAAAATCACAACATGTCTAGGGTGATACAATGACAAAATGATGATTTCAGACGGGTAAAATCACAACATGTCTAGAATGATACAATGACAAAATGATGATTTCAGACGGGTAAAATCACCACAACATTAGAGTGATACAATGACAAAATGATGATTTCAGACGGGTAAAATCACCACAACATTAGAGTGATACAAGGAAAAATGATGATTTCAGACGGGTAAAATTACCACAACATTAGAGTGATACAAGGAAAAATGATGATTTCAGACGGATAAAATCACAACATGTCTAGAATGATACAATGACAAAATGTTGATTTCAAACGGGTAAAATCACCACAACATTAGAGTGATACAATGATAAAATGATGATTTCAGACGGGTAAAATCACCACATCATTAGAGTGATACAATGACAAAATGATGATTTCAGACGGGTAAAATCACAACATGTCTAGAATGGTACAATGACAAAATGATGATTTCAGACGGTTAAAATCACCACAACATTAGAGTGATACAATGACAAAATGATGATTTCAGACGGGTAAAATCACCACAACATTAGAGTGATACAATGACAAAATTATGATTTCAGACGGTTAAAATCACCACAACATTAGAGTGATACAATGATAAAATGATGATTTCAGACGGGTAAAATCACCACAACATTAGAGTGATACAATGACAAAATGATGATTTCAGACGGGTAAAATCACAACATGTCTAGAATGGTACAATGACAAAATGATGATTTCAGACGGTTAAAATCACCACAACATTAGAGTGATACAATGACAAAATGATGATTTCAGACGGGTAAAATCACCACAACATTAGAGTGATACAATGACAAAATTATGATTTCAGACGGTTAAAATCACCACAACATTAGAGTGATACAATGACAAAATGATGATTTCAGACGGGTAAAATCACAACATGTCTAGGGTGATACAATGACAAAATGATGATTTCAGACGGGTAAAAACAGCGACAGAGGATGTGTTACTTACCAGCCAACCAATAAGCTGTGCTAATTCCTACCAGAGTTACAAATAGCATGGACTTGACGAAGTTGTTCATGGTGAATCTGTAAAAGAACAAGAACACATCATGTCAGTACAAGAAATAAATGCCAAGTTCACTCAACATTCACTGCTCACAAGGAGGACCATTTATAAAAAATATGCTTCTTATTACGGCCCATGCCATAGTGACACAGAACACTCTTGAAGTATATGTTTGGCACTCTTTGCTGCCTGTCCATGGCAATGTTGCCAATCTTGAAATTTATGTAAATGTGACTGCGGAGTCGGTTGTGTTCCGTTCTGATGCGTAGAATTACAACTTGTTCTGATCTGTTCATAATGTGATTGTCATCTTGTGTTGGCGTCTGTGGCTTTCTTATTGACTTGATCATCTGATTTTTGTGATGATAGGTGATTGGTAGATCTGGTTGGTCTTTGGCAGCACCTTCCTTAGCCAGTTGGTATGCTTTTTCATTTCCTGGTATTCCACAGTCAGAGGGTTTGTTAGTTTTCCATACTAGAGAGCTTGAAGCACTGACCTTGCTTCTGTCAGGAATACCACTGGTTGTGGGTCAGGAGTTTAGCAGTTTTTTCTGTTGCCACCCTAATTGCCTGGATTTCTGCATCATAATTATTACAGAATTTCCCTGTTGGTGTTCTGATCGCATCTCTAGACTTGTGTAGTTGTTCTATATATACATACAAATGTACCTCTATTTCTCAATGCATTCTGTGCAGACATATCTGTGTATACACTGACCCATATGTCTTGTGGATATTCCTCGTCCAAGAAACCGAGTGTGACTGTCCTTCGCTGCACACAATTCTGTTCGTCCTTGCTTAGTATTCCTTTCTCATGAGTCTTAATGTATATTGGTATTCCAAACCTTTCACTCCTATGGGTTTGCTATGGTACATACCTTAAGGGGCTGAAGTACCAACTTCAGGTAGGTCTGTAAGTTGTCTGCGGAGTTGTTTCGCTTGGTGGATTAAGCTGCTTCATTTCAGTTGCCGGGGTGCAAAGGGAACGCATTGCTCTAGGCGGACCCAGGGTTAGCAGATAACCAAGATCCCAAATGTACCTCCTCGCGGTGCACCCTGGAAACAGAAATACAGCAGCTCGAGTTGATTCTGGCCACATCATTTGGGAATCGTGTCCGAGAATGTGGAGGTAGCAGATAGAAAAAGATTTGACTGCATAAGAGACAGACAATATCTCCGACACCACCAGCATCACCACATATAGCGACACTGTCGACATACAGTGAAGCTAGTCAGTCCAGTCCGAACATTGGAGGGGCGGCCAATGTAAAATGCACGTAAAGGTAGATTCATGGCGAGAGACAAATATATTTGATACTGAGAACAATGAAACAATGAAAGGGCAGAACAGCGCTAGAGGGCAGCGCGAACTGCAAATAGAAAGTGAAAAGTTCTTAGGAAAGGGGAACTACAAGCTCCGTCAGCTCGAAACGAGCTTCTAGTTACCTGTGTTCCTTACAGGCAGAGACCCAGACCCATTCATTGGCGTTTGGTAAAGCAAGAAGACCCAATCCAACTCTAATGTCGAGCCTTCCTAAACCGGAAATATGCTCACGAAGAGAAAGGGTCCTGTACCCAATGGGCTTAGGCAAGAAAGGGACAACGATGGCAGTCCTGGCCCAACTCTACTGTCAAGTTTTCCTATACCGGAAGTACACTTGCAGAGAGAAAGGGTTCCGTACCCAATGGGCTCATGCACAAAAGAGACAACGATTTTAACCCTGGCCCAACTCTAATGTCAGGTTTTCCTATACCGGAAATACACTTGCAGAGAGAAAGCGTTCAGTAGCTGATGGGCTCATTCGCTAATGGGGCAAGGTCGCTCAGCTCGAGAACGCCTTGCTCTCAAACGCGTGGTGTGAGACTCGAACTTGGACAAGGGGTACACGATATCGGTGAATGACACCTCGGCTAAGAGGGCGAAAGAGCCAGGGTCCAACTCTTCCGAGGAGTTCTTCCACTTAAGGAACCAGGCTCACGGATGAGAAGCGGTTCAGTACCCGATGGGCACAGTACGTCCAATTACACGAGGCAAGTTTATAGACAGGACCACGAGGGACACCTCGTGCGAGACAGATGAGAGCAAAAATCGTCTGGACGAAGAGTCACCACATACACGCTTGCCTGGAGACAGATATGGAGGCTGTCACAGGCTAGGGTAGCCCACCAGAATTGTCAAGGCATGCCGAAATCGGATGTGCTAGGCCTACATGGCGCAAAACGGTGGCACAACGTAATCACGCTCCTGGCGGAATCCGTGCTGGTTAAAATGGAGCGAACGCAAAATAAACATTTCAGTCGCCCCATTGCTAGATTTTGAAATCTCTCCTTCATTGGATGACTTGACATACACTAAAACCTTTCTGCTTGTATTAGTACCTTTATGTGTCTGTGTTCGCGAAGTGTTTGCATTCTTCCCATTTTCTGCATCTCTACTATAGGTGTTGATTTCATTGTTCCAAACATTATCTTAAGCGCATGGTTTTACTTGGTTATCTAGATCTTGTAATGTGGTGCGTGATGCAGAACACCACGCAGCTGAACCATATTCCAGGTGTGGTCTTATGCCTTGCTGGTAAACTTTACGGAGTATATTTCCACTGACTCCACATGTGGTTCCACTTAGTTTTCTCAGGATAGATAACTTCTTCCAAGCTTTTGTTGTTGCTTTGTTTATGTGCTGCTTCCATGTCAGCTTATCATCAAAAGTAACTCCGAGGTGTGTGGGTCGTTTGTCTTCTTTCAAAAGCTCTCCATCTATCTTGCTAACATCGGCTTTTTGTTTTCATCATAGGGTAAAGAGTGTAGTGCTGCACTAATCTGTGTTAACGCTGACGCACCATCTATTTGTCCATAAGGTTAAGGGATCAATAACTCTTTGTATTTGTTTAGTGGCCACTGTCACATGTTTTTCTGTGCACCAGATCACCAGGTTGTCAGCATACATTGCTACATTGATCCCATGTGGTAGTTCGGCAAAACAGAGGACTGTACAATGGACGAAAGACACGACAGAAACAGTTGGTAGTAAATAAACATAGTCGGGGTTTCTACCACCGTAACTTTGAGTTATCTACGATATTTAGTGTCACTGATGAAAACTTGTCAAACTGGGCATTAATTGAACTAATTGTCACCAGTATAGCTAGAGAATGTATATTTTGTAAGGCAATTGGCAGCCATTTTTTTTACAGCAAACCTTTTCTTGAGGAAGTGAATCTCATACGATAGCAATTTTTGTCCAGAAAAAGGGTGGATATTTTCTCTTTTGATAGATTTTATAATTCTGTAGACTTTTGTACAGTCCTCTGTTTTGCCGAACTACCACATGGGATCAAAGTGGCAATGTATGCTGACAACCTGGTGATCTTCCAGTAAACGTGACTCTCCCGTGTCAATGCAACACATCAGTATTCATTTCCGATATGATAGACAAGTTCTAATACAAGACATTAATATCTATATATTTATCTTTCTTTCGTTCTTTTTTTCGCGATTTGCTGTCAACACGTTTAGACAAGTCATGCGGATGAAATCCAAAGTTTCTAAAGCTCTTAATTGGTTCCATACATCTTTTCTTGCAGGGTTGTGCCGTTGGGCCAGGACATCTCTCTCAATTGTTCATACTGAGGAAAGTTCTGCAGAATTTGCTCAGAGGTCTGTTCTTCTGTCCCACAAGTGCATAGTGGTGTGGCACAGAGTAGCATCATGTGTATATGCTTGTCCAGTCTGTTGTGTCCTGTCCTCAGGCGAAGTATGATGCCATGTCCCTGCCGATTTAGGTAGTGGTAGGTGTCTTTTATCATGCTATGTTCACCTCTGATGGTTGGTACAGCTCTCTTCGTTTCTTGACTTCATTGTCTTCCCGCATACACTCTCTTCACTCTTTGACCAACTCATCTGCCCTCTCATTTCCCAGTACACCAAAGTGGTCGCCACTGAAATATAGTTCTACTCTTTTTGCTTGCTGTGTTGTTTAGTTTGTATCTTAAGTGTTGTAGTTTACCAAAGTTGAGAGCCAGCAGAACAGATACTGCATCAGTTAAGATGACAATTTATTAACATTTAGAAACAGTGTCAGGTATCATGAGGGCAGTGGTTGGATCGCTATACCTCAGCATTGTATTTGGAGCAGACCTTTCCTGATATCATGGACTTTGTTTCTATTTTCACTTGTGCCATTTAACCTCTCAGGGGACGGTGTGCGAGATTGGAGTCTGTATTTTGCCATTTTGGTCGCATTGGCCATGGCTAGTCCGTGTCTCTTTATAATTTCTTTGATTGCCTTCACCCATTTAGTTCTTGGTCTTCCTCGTGCCTTGTAGCCCGATCTTCTGCTGCTATATGCTATGCTCGAGGGGCTGGTAGCGCCGGTTCCATTCTCATGATCCCACCTGGTTTGCTGTCTTTCTATGTATTCTTGATATGAGGTGGTCTTTATTTCTTTCCAGACACCCTCATTTCTCTGTCAGTCTCTTCTGGAGACATTTATAACTTTCCTCAACATATCACATTTCACATGCTGTTATGTATTTCGCTAGTGTTTTCCTCAACGGCCGGCCATTTATTTATATAACATTGAATAAGCTATCAACTTTGTCTAGAAAGTCAAGATGTATATATACAGAATAGTAAATGTGATCACGTCGATAGTTCACATTCATTTATGATAATATTCGTAAAAAAGTCTTATTCGAATTCAAATAGGCATATGTGTATTCCTGTTTCGATACACGTTTAAGATTTAATAACAGCATTTACATCGATACCGTAAGACGGTAGTCTAATAAATTATGAGATCGATACCTAAACCACTAGAGCTATCCGATTAGACGAGAATAATCTAACATGTTTCTTGAAGACACTTACGTCGAAATGAAAGACAAATAACCAGAAAATATGTAGATAGATAAAGATTGCACGAAAACGAACGGATAAACATGAAAACAGAAATAGGGATAGATAGATAGATAGATAGATAGATAGATAGATAGATAGATAGATAGATAGATAGATAGATAGATAGATAGCTAGATAGCTAGATAGATAGATAGATAGATAGATAGATAGATAGATAGATAGATAGATAGATAGATAGATAGATAGATAGATAGATAGATAGATAGATAGATAGATAGATAGATAGATAGATAGATAGATAGATAGATAGATAGATAGATAGATAGATAGATAGATAGATAGATAGATAGATTAGATAGATAGATAGATAGATAGATAGATAGATAGATAGATAGATAGATAGATAGATAGATAGATAGATAGATAGATAGATAGATAGATAGATAGATAGATAGATAGATAGATAGATAGATAGATAGATAGATAGATAGATAGATAGATAGATAGAATGATGGATGGACGGATGGATAGAATGATGGATGGATGGATGGATGGATGGACGCATGGATGGATGGATGGATGGATGGATGGATGGATGGATGGATGGATGGATGGATTGACGGATGCATGTATGCATGGATATATCTTTGGAATAATGTGTGTATGGATAGATGGATAGTTATATTTATGAATGGATGTGTGTATGGATGAGTAGGTGGACGGGTTTTGGGTTAGGTGAGTTTTGGTAGAAAGATGAAAAAGGTCGATTGATATGTAGATGGATACACAGATGGATAGGTAGATAGGTAGACCAGACTCGACATCCAGACCAGGTCATACAGGTATGTAGATAGAATTAAGCTGGTAGATACGGAGAAGTATTTGTAAAGTTTACTCTACAGTTCAAACACACGCCAAGTGACAGCCCTCATCCTCTTCCCTAAGATTTATGAAAATACTAATTAAAATTTGGTACTACAATACAAGCATATACACTAGGTAAATATTTGATAACATTTGGTACAACAATAAAAGCATGTACTCTAGGTAAATACTAGATAACATTTGGTACTAAAATAAAAGTATGTACTCTAGGTAAATAATAGATAACATTTGGTACTACACTACACGCATATACTCTAGGTAAATACTAGATAACACTTAATACTACAATACAAATGTACTCTAGGTAAATAATAACTAACATTTGGTACTATAATACAAGCATGTACTCTAGGTAAATATTAGATAACACTTAGTACTACAATACAAATGTACTCTATGAAAATACTATATGACATTTCGTACTACAATAGAAGCATGTACTGTATGTAAATACTATATAACATTTTGTACTACAATACTAGCATGTACTCTAGGTAAATGCTAGATAACATTTGGTACTACAATACTAGCATGTACTCTAGGTAAATAATAGATAACACTTGGTACTACAATACTAGCATGTACTCTAGGTAAATAATAGATAACACTTGGTAGTACAATACAAGCACGAACTCACACACAAAATAAAGTAAAATTATAATTAAAATTAAAACGGAAACTTTTTCAGAAATTAATCACCCACCACTTTTTATTTTTTTTTAAAATCACATATACGGTTCTTTAGAAAATGTGTACACTACGATTTCCATCTATATTAGAAAAATCATTTAGAACTCAATCTTCAGTCGGAAATATATACGAAAAGTACAGCAAAGATAACGAACTACACTTGACTTACGATCATCGACTACCTTGGTCGATCGTACACATCAGATACAGAAGCAGCACTCAGAAAAGTGTGAAACAATTGAAGGGCATAAGTTGGGCAGGAGGTCAATGGTAAATTTTCACAGTGCATAAATTGAGCAAGAGGTTAATGTCGATTAACCAGAGAACATAAGTTGGACATGAGGTCAATGTTAAATTGTCACAGTGCATAAATTGAGCAAGAGGTTAATGTCGATTAACCAGAGAACATAAGTTGGACATGAGGTCAGTGTTGAAAAACGAGATAGCATAAAGGGCAGGAGGGTAGTGTTGAATAACCAAAGGGCATAAATGGGGCAGGAGATCAGTGTTAAATAACAAGAGGTATAAGTTGAACAGGTGGTCAGTGTAGAATAAACAGAGAGCATAAATTGAGCAGGTTGTCAGTGTTGAATAAACAGAGAGCATAAATTGAGCAGGTTGTCAGTGTTGAATAAACAGAGAGCATAAATTGAGCAGGTTGTCAGTGTTGAATAAACAGAGAGCATAAATTGAGCAGGTTGTCAGTTGAATAAACAGATATATAAACATGTAGAATATTTTGAACAAGTTGTCTGTGTAGAACAAGCTGTGCTCTGAGGACCCTGCTTGTTGTATGTCATTGAGTTGTGGACACTGTGAGCACCAATTTGTTGCATGTCAGTGAGTTTTGGACACTATAAGCACCCAATTTCTTGAATGTCAGTAAGTTGTGAACACTGTAAGCACCGTATTTGTTGTATGCCCTGAGTTTTGGACACTGTAAGCACCCTATTTTTTGTATGCCTTGAGTTGTGTACACTACGCTACACAGACATAAAATTACTGAATGTATTTTTCGTGCTTTGATTTGGGAAATGTACTGGGAATTTCCTGTGTTATGGGAGTAGCTATAATATGATCAATGGGCCGGTACAGTAGGGAAATTTGGAACAGGAGAAACGAATGAACGAGGACTAAGACTATTGGATTTTGCCAATAAATTTAAATTTACTCTTGCAAATACATTATTCCCACATAAGCTTTCCAGAAGAACAACGTGGCATGCTCCAAAAGCAGACATACATAATCAAATTGATTTCATTCTTACACCGAGAAAATTCAAGTCCAGCATAAACAAAGCACAAACAAGAACTTTTCCAGGAGCAGACATCGGTAGTGACCATGATATGGTTCTATTGACGATCAAAATTAAGCTGAAAAAGAATCATACGCAAAACAAATGCACCCGATTAAGATTTAATTTAGAAAAATTGAAAGATCCAGAAATAGCAGAGATATTTGAGGCAACAGTGGGAGGAAAATTTGCAGCTTTAAACCTTGTAAATGAAGATGTTAATTCTCTCACAGAAACCATGAAAGGAACTTTATTAGAATCAGCAACAGAAATACTAGGGACAAGAAGAATAACACACAAACCTTGGGTAACAGATGACATCCTAAAATTGTGGGACGAACGGAGAGAAATGAAAAAGATTAAGAAAGAGGCCCCTGAAATGTCAGGGCAATATAGCAAAATAAACAAAAACATCAGAAGGAAAATGAAACAAGCACAAGAAGTGTGGCTAGAGGAAAAATGCGAAACCATCAATGAAGGTATTAAGCGCGGAAACAGTAAGGTAGCATACGACACTCTAAGAAAGATAACACAGCCAAATAGACCAACGATATCTACAATACAAGACAAACACGGAAAGATACTCAATGAAACAACAGATATAGTGAAAAGATGGACAGAGTATTGCAAGGAGCTGTATAACTGCAAGTGTAATCCTGACTACACGATATTACAGAATTCTGAACTAAACAACAGAGAAATAGGAAATGCAGAAATTCTAGTAGATGAAATAAAAGAGGCCATACGAACATTGAAAGGAGGGAAGTCACCTGGTATAGACAACATTCCAGCAGAATTGTTGAAATACGGGGGCATTAATGTGGTAAATATTATGACCAAAATATGCCAAAATATATGGAACACAAAACAATGGCCCACTGAGTGGACACAATCACTAATAATACCAATTCCCAAGACAGGAAATTTGAAAGTGTGTACAAATTACAGAACAATTAGCCTTATAACACACCCCAGTAAAGTGATGCTCAAAATACTACTTAACAGAATAAAACACAAGTCGGAAGAAATAATTGCAGAAGAACAAGCTGGCTTCAGAGCAAACAGAAGCACCGTTGAACAAATATTTAACATCCGAACACTAATCGAAAAACATATTCAACACCAACGTGATTTATACCACAACTTCATTGACTTTACAAAGGCCTTTGATCGTGTTTGGCATGATGGTCTGTGGCACATACTAAGGAAATTTAATTTTGACACCACAATTATAGACATTATTGAAGCTCTGTACGAAAATGCAAATAGTGCTGTCTTGTCACACAATACAATTGGAGAGTTCTTCAAAACAACTGTGGGAGTTCGACAGGGATGCGTAATGTCCCCAGTACTTTTTAACATATACTTAGAGCACATCATACAAGAAACATTGCATGACTACAACACGTCTATATCGATCGGAGGTCGCCCTATTTGCAACTTGCGTTTCGCTGATGATATTGATCTTATAGCTGGGTCAGAACAATCATTGCAAGAATTAACATCAAAGTTAGAAAAAGTTACCAGCAAGTACGGAATGGAAATCAATTCAGATAAGAGCAAAATTTTGGTAAACAGCAGAGACACAGAAAACCAGACTAATATCACGATGAATGGACACAAGCTTGAAGAGGTGAATACCTTCAAATACCTCGGATCCAGTATATGCAGCGATGGTAAATGCAAATCAGAACTAAAAATAAGGCTGGAGATGGCTTTAGCGTCATTGTCAAGGTTAACTGTGATTTGGAAAAGCAACATCAGTGTTGGAGTGAAAATCAAACAGTATAGGTCGCTGGTGCTTTCTGTTGTGTTGTATGGTTGTGAGAGTTGGACACTCACTGCGGACATGGAGAGAAGATTACAGGCTTTCGAGTATAAATGCTACAGAAGAATTCTACGAATTTCCTATAGGGAACATAAGACCAATGTGTACGTAAGAAATAAAGTAGAGATGTGTGCAGGTGTCCAGGAGCCATTGCTTTCAATAGTGAAACGACGAAAACTAGCATGGTTCGGACATGTATGCAGGCACGATTCCTTGTCAAAAACAATACTGCAGGGAACTGTCGAGGGTGGAAGAAGCAGAGGAGGACAAATAAAGACATGGACAGACAACATCAAGGAATGGACAGGGCTAGATATTTCCACACTCATCCGCATCGCTGACGATAGAATTCGCTGGAGGAATCTGTGTGCTGAAGCATCCAATGTGGTACCCCTACGACCCTGAAGGGTTATGGGTTTATTGATTGATTGATTGATAATATGGTACTAAAAGCATTAGAATCCCCAGCATCGTTACTCTCCTCTATGACGTTGCTTACTTGGTAAAATATGCTAAAAGACTAAAAAATGAATATTGTTTTATAAAAATTGACATTTGGTCATTGTTGTGGTGATAAAGGACAGCAAATTATATCAAAACTGTGACATGGCATACATGTTATATGAGGCAACTAAGGATGTTTAAAAGTGGATTTGATTGTGCCATTCTATAGATAAATGTTCACTAAATATGCCAAAATAGGATGTGGCAAATCGAAATGCGCAGACATCGTAGCTAATAAATGACGACGTATGTAACTCCGGTCAGAAACGACTATAAACTAACAGGACAAACGAAAGACAACGGTACAACGAATCTTACATGGAAACAAACGTGGTTGATAGGGAGGAAAGAGGAGGAGAGATAGTGAATAGATAGTGGACCATTTTCGCTCCTCACCTCCTTCCGTGCACTTTCTCTCCTCACTTCTTCTCCCCATACTCTCGTCCTCCCCAATATGCCGCTCCTTATTTACTTCCTCCACTATCTATTCACTATCTCTCCTCCTCTTTCCTCCCTATCAACCACGTTTGTTTCCATGTAAGATTCGTTGTACCGTTGTCTTTCGTTTGTCCTGATGAAGGCTTAATAGTCGAAACGTCGTCTGTCCCTGTATCTCGTTGTTAGGTTGTGTTATGTTTTATTTTGGTAACACATCTACCTATTTTTGTTTATCTTGACATTTGCCCGGTGTTACTCCAGCCACCTGCTTCCTGTTTAGGGTTGTTACCCAACACTGGAACATTTATCCCTATAAACTAACAGCCATCAGGAGTTTGAGAATGAACAAAGAAGAATATTTATAACAACAGGAACCAGGGACTACATTTGCCATACAGACGTCTGAAAAAGTGTACTCGATGTACTTAAATTCTGTGAGAAGCTCAAAGACAGGTCACAGGAATAGACGCGTTATCATGGGCCCGAAAGGGGAGCAAAGAATAGCAACATTGTGTACCTTTCATGCATGTCGTACGAGGCGACTAAAGAGGTTATAGATGGTGTTGACTGTGACCCAAAGCCATGCTGAAGTTGGATGTGTCAGGCCAAAATGCGCAGATATCGCAGCTTTGCTGTAAACCACGACACATCGCATTCCGTTCTCCGTACTACATCCTGCTCTGCAGAAGTTTGAGAACGAACGCAAAAAAAAAAAAAAATCATTGTCCTGCAAGTTCGTATGCCAAGTTATACATACGAGGCATAACTTCTGAACGGGAATTCTCGGTCTCTGCTTCTGGTTTTTTGTTCTTTTAACAGTAACAAGCATTCGAAAGCAAGCAGGAATATCTTTACGAGAGCTACTTCTTTCTTTTCATTGCCTGGCGACTCTTGAGTGGCCGGACTCACGAAGTGACGTTAATGGCGTAGTCTGAAGAATGTTACTGTCGAAATTTCCCTTATCTAGCCGTGGTTATCTACAGTACCACAGTCATTCTAACTGAACTAATTTGGACCCCGTTCGTTACGTTTTTCATTATTGTTGGGTTTTTGATAGACCGCTATTTACATACTTGAAGTCGCATGTCACAAATAGCCAAGACCAACCAAAAGATTTCACGCCAATCAGAAACTAGTTCATGTTTACGTACTAGTAGACAAGTCTCATATAATGATGTTTGATCACGATCCAGCACCGAAAGCAAGACTTTCTGTTCAGCTGTTAGGTATGTAAGGCTTCGGTTGGTCGTGTACTAACAGTCCTGAAAATTAAACATATCAGATTTCATCATTTCCGTACATGTGGCTAGCCGAGTCGTTAGAGCACTGAATGTGTCCTCAGATATTATGGGTACAATTCCAGGACTGGTATTCTCCAACAAAGTCTACGAAAAGATACCCGAACCTCACATCTGGGAATGTAAACACGGAGGTTTGTTTGTTTATTTGTTTTTCGTTCGCTCCATTGTAACCATCACGGATATCCGTGCGATTTCCGCCGGGAGCGTGATTACGTTGTGCCACCGTTATGCGCCTTGTAGGCCTAGCACATCCGATTTCGGCATGCCTTGACAATTCGGGTGGGCTACCCTTAGCCTGTGACAGCCTCTATATCTGTCTCCAGGCACGCGTAGTGGAGACTCTTCGCCAAGACGATTTTTTGCTCTCGTCTGACTCGAACGAGGTGTTCCACTGACTATGAACTTGCCTCGTGTAATTGGACGTGCTGTGCCTGTGCCCATTGGGTACTGAACCGTTTCTCATCCGTGAGCCTGGTTCCTTAAGGGGAAGAACTCAACAGAGGAGTTGGACCCTGGCTCTTTCGCCCTCTTAGCCGAGGTGTCATTCACCGACATCGTGTACCCCTTGTCCAAGTTCGAGTCTCACACCACGCGTTTGAGAGCAAGGCGTTCTCGAGCTGAGCGTCCTTGTCCCAATAGCGCCTGAGCCCATCAGGTACTGAACCCTTTCTCTCTTCAAGTGTATTTCCGGTGTAGGAATACCTGACAGTAGAGTTGGGCCAGGGCTAAATCGTTGTCCCTTTTGTGCCTGAGCGCATCGGGTACGGAACCCTCTCTCTCTGCAAGTGTACTTCCGGTATAGGAAACCTTGGCAGTAGAGTTGGGCCAGGACTACCATCGTTGTCCCTTTCTTGCCTAAGTCCATCGGGCACAGAACCCTTTCTCTTCGCGAGCATATTTCCGGTTTAGGAAGGCTCGACATTAGAGTTGGATTAGGTCTTCTTGCTTTACCAGACGCCAATGAATGGGTCTGGGTCTCTGCCTGTAAGGAACACAGGTAACAAGAAGCTCGTCTCGAGCTGACGGAGCTTGTAGTTCCCCTTTCCTAGGGAATTTTCTATTTGCAGTTCGCGCTGCCCTCTAGCGCTGTTCTGCCCTTTCATTGTTTCATTGTACTCGGTATGAAATATATTTGTCTCTCGCTATGCATTTACCTTTACGTGCATTTTACATTGGCCGCCCCTCCAATGTTCTGACTGGACTGACTAGCTTCACTGTATGTCGACAGTGTCGCTAAATGTGGTGATGCTGGTGGTGTCGGAGATATTGTCTGTCTCTTGTGCAGTCAAATCTCTTTCCATCTGCTACCTCCACATTCTCGGACACGATCCCCAAATGATTTGGCCAGAATCAGCTCGAGCTGCTGTATTTCTGTTTCCAGGGTCACCGCGTGGAGGTACATTTGGGATCTTGGTTATCTGCTAACCCTGGGTCCGCCTAGAGCATTGCGTTCCCTTTGCACCCCACACGGAGGTTGAATAGTAATGACCTCTAACAGATAAAGGGGAGAATTAGTTACAGGGAGGTTAAATCGGCACGCCGAGACCATCAGTAGTAAAAACATCCGTATATAAAGTTAACAGGTAGTCCATCGTTACGTTTTTTATTATTGTCGTGTTTTTTGTTAGTCACTATTTATATACTTGGAGTCGCATTAAAAAAAACCAAGGCCAACCAATTAAATGCATGGATATAATCAGAAATCTACCTTTCAGGTAATGTTTACTTTCTATACTCATGTCTTAACTGGATCCAAGTCATGGTTTCGCGACCACATATAATATTAAACTGACCATATGAAATGATCTTCATTTATTACATAATTTATCATGACTGGCTATCTCCACATTCGCTAATGTGTTGTGCTTAAAGCTTCATTGTCCCTCGTGGATATCAATAAACACGTCTTACAGTTCATTATTTCTCTGTGTATTCATTTATGGAGAAAATGTTATCTACTAGACATTTTGATTTTGCGATTATTTGAATTATTGATGATAGCAGCCGTGTCTCTAGATCTGGTCAAGGCTAAATCCATTTATAATTGATGGTGATTTAACAGACAGATTGCTATATGTAGACTGGGATGATGTCTTGTACATGTATTGAATAACTAATTCATTCACACTGTTGATAACCACAAACATCTAGAAATTCAAGAATGGTAATTACGGACGTCACAACAAGCGGCTGTTTTCAGCAATCATTACCGGGATTTTCCGTACAGGATTTATCACTTGTGCTCAACCAAGACCATCAGTGATAAATGATCTGTTGGTTAAATGGAATCTAAACTTCAAAGATGATTAATTTTACATTTTCTGTGATTTTCATTGGTTGCTATAAGTATACTTAGTGATGATAGAAAATCAAAATCTTAGAAAATATTAGAAGACTATATTTCAATTAACCAACAGGTCTTTTACCCCGACGGTCACTGCTCAGTTGTCAGTTGTCTAATCAGTGGTTCTTCTGTTTCATCTGCCACCGGTTCTTATCCTAAGAAGTCTATACGGGCAAGAGGATCACCTCCCTGAATTCAGTCGTCAGCACAAAATTCTCGCAGTTGTCTCACAGCTTCACTTCTATATATGCCTCCTGGGACCAGGTTTAAGTCCTAAAGTTGCTTTAAAAAGTGAACATGTCTGCAGAATGTGTTCCGGAGTCTGGTGACCCTTTTAACATGGAAATTCATCAGTTTGGGTAACCTTTATTTTGTGGAGATGTGCTTGTAGTCTACATTGTCATGTAGGAAGCCGAAAGATTGTAGTTTGCTGAGATTTGCTCAGCTATAAGATGGGGTCTTTTAGAATGTTGCTGCCGGTTTTCTGGCTCCATTTATGTTTGTATTTTCTTTTGATGAAAGTTTTAGCTTCAGTCAGTGATATTCTGTGATGTCATTGTTCCTTTTTTTGCACTTGCTTTTGCTTATTCCATCTGCCTTTTTTCCTAATAATTATGGGTTTAATTTTTTTTTAAATAGCGTTTACCACCCTCAGCTCGTACACCTTAACGTTTATGTAATTCGGCAAACTTTTAGCATCTTAAACCCTCGTGTGCATTTCCTGACGGCTATCTATGACACGAGAGCTCTTATGGACAAATTACCAGTAACGTGAACTCGAACTCGTGTCGTCTGGTCGGTAGGAGAGTCTCATAACTGCTACCATACTGGGGTTCTCTAGAAGATTATACACTGCTTGATAAAAGTAGCTCAAACAATGACGTAGTAAGCTTCGGACAATCTGACGTTGCGTATTCTTTGTATATCGTCACGTAATAGATTAAGTATTTTACTTATAATGACGTATTCATGCATGTAAATCTGTGATTAACCTTTTGTAGGCTAACCGGTCAGAGTCAATCTTTTCCCTCGACGGCGGAGACGAATAGCCTCTTCCAGTTCTTACAAAATTTTTAAGTCGTTTGAAGTTCTAAAAGACACCAAAGTAGTTGTCGCGAAGTGCCAAAAACTTTCTCTGCATTGTCAGAATTCTTGCCGCGTTTCATGTCTCTAGTACCGCACATCAAACAAAAGCTGACGGCGAGCAATTCTATTTTCAGCTAGTACTAGAAGTGGTAGTGGATTGACAATAATTTCTTCCTTGTCACTGTTTAAATTTGCATTTTATAGTTTGCTGAGATATTTTGTGATTCAGATATTTTCTGAGCTCAGTAATCCTTGTAAATAATAATTTAAAATTAACACATCAGCCTAGAAAAAAATACCTTGGCGGATCCGATTTAGCTCGCGAGCGGTATTTCATCCACCTACAATGTAAAAGAACCTGTTTTCTCAATCTCTCCATCTACCTTATTTAATTCAATTATTCTGCACAATTCTTTAAACGACGCAACTCCTTACTCATTTCTCTAATTTCCTGGGATTCACTGTCATTGAGAGATGATCACACACAGACAAATAAATTCAGGCACATTCAACAGTCTGGGAAAAATTAACTTCAAACAGAAATACATCTGAACTGAAATTTAAATTAATTCAAATGCGCTACGAACCGGCCTATTATTACCTACGACTTATGGAGATTAGAGTTACATGAACACACAGAGACATCTGTAGAAATTAAGTTATTCATGGCCGCCAGTTGTCATTTACAACCATTGAAGTAAATGTATTTTGAAATTGGTTACAGTTCTAATGATGTTTGTACTTCAGATTAAAACCTCAAGGGAAGAAGTTCGCTGGCCAAGAGAGGGACTGTGGGTGATTAAATACGTTTCCAGGGAAGAACACCGTTGGTCAAGTATAGGTTGGTGAGTGATTAAATAAGTCTCCAGGGAAGAATACAACTGGTCAAGTATAGGTATGTTTGTGATTAAATAAGTCTCCAGGGAAGAATACAACTGGTCAAGTATAGGTATGTTTGTGATTAAATAAGTCTCCAGGGAAGAATACAACTGGTCAAGTATAGGTATGTTTGTGATTAAATATGTCTCCAGGGAAGAATACAGCTGGTCAAGTATAGGTTGGGGAGTGATTAAATTTGTATCTAGAGAGAAGGATCAGGTCAAGTCTGAGCCTGTGCGTGATTAAATAATTTTTCAGGGAAGAAGTAGCCACATTCTATTACTTTGTATACATGTAGCCACATTCTGTTACGATGGATACATGTAGATACATGTTTATACATAGAATACAGGTAGCCACATTTTCTTATGCTTTAAAAATATAACCAGTATCCTGTTATTGTTATTCTGTTAAAACAAGCACGTTTTATTAACTTTAATTGTGATTTTTTCCCCTTGAAATGAAAAACATTGAGCATGTACCTCATAAAATGCTCTCCTTCATCCTGTCAACTGTGACCTGCCGTCAGGACACCAGACGAAACACTGATAGACAATGCTAAAGGATCTATGTCAGTCTCGGGTGATACAACAGAAACATGTAACAAATCTATATCGACAACATCAATAGATGTTACATTTACGTGTTCTCTGTCACAATAGCTTAGCGGTAAACATCACTTGTTACTCCTGACAGCATCCCGTGATTGCCACAACAAATTAATCGCCTTATTTGGCTTCATCAATCAAGTCCCCCCCCCCCTATCTCGTGAACGGTTCTGCACAAATAGTTTTCTTTTTCTCTTGGAAAAAAACCTCAAAATTCAGTCAGTAAATGAGATCTGCTCCTGATGTAAGTTTGAAAGTTGTCTCTATTAAATAGAATATAGCTTTATTGTATGATCTGTCTGAAATGCAGATATTATAGGAAACATAAATGTCTACATAGAAAATATAGCATGCATGATTTATTGCAACCAGAATATAGCCCATTAGGTATTAGGTATGTTGATTATCCTCTTCGCACACAGAACATGTCCATAGGTGCTCAGATCACCGCTTTAGTAAATCTCTCAGGGTATATAACAGCTGATCGTTCCGGTTCTATGTTGGTTTACTGCTCTGTTTGAAATCTTTGCTTCGTGTTCTCTACGCGCCACGACTATCCTCACTCCCAATTCGCGCATTCTTGATTTTGGCGCATGCTCATTTATCTCAAAATCCTCTGATCGTGCCTGCTCACGAAGAGCAAGTAGTATATCTGCTTGGTCCATCCCCCTTATCATCTGGTATGGTAGCGACTCTAGATAATTGGTCGGTCGGTTCGTTTCCCTCCACACCCGCGTGTCCGGGGACAAATATAAGCGTGAGTTTTCGTTAACATGAAGATCTCACGGCGAATATAGCCTATGTCCTAAACTACTAACAGAATATAGCACGTGGTATCTGCTACAATCATAATATAGCACATGTCCTCTAATACAATCAGAATATAGCACGTAACATCTACTACAATCGTAATATAGCACATGGTATCTACTACAATCATAGTATAGCACGTGTCATCTACTACAATCATAATATAGCACGTGGCATCTACTACAATCATAATATAGCACGCGTCATCAAATACAATCATAATATAGCACGTGTTTTCTAATACAATCATAGTATAGCAAGTGTGATTTATAGCAACCAGAATATAAGACATATGATTATTTTTTTGCAACTAGAATATAGCACGTATGATTTAATGCAACAATTCAATAGTATGTGTCATCTTATACACCCATAATGTGGCACATGTCATCTACTACAATCAGAATATATCACGTATTGTTTGCTGCAACCGAAATATAGCACATGTCATCTACAAAAGCCATAATATAACACCCACCTGTTATCTACTACAATCAGAACATAGCACTTGTCATCTACTAAAACAAAATATAGCACGTGCTATCTACTACAACCAGAATATAGCACTTGTAATCTACTACAGTTAAAATTAATTTTCAGTGGCCTTGGGCTGCCCGTGTCTCATTAAAATTTCTTTAACTCCACCCATCTAGTACTTGGCCTATCTGGTGCCCTTGAAACCCGATCTTCAGCTGTTGTATGCGCGAAATGGTTTGTCCATTTTCATGACATGACCAAACCACCTAGTTTGCTGTCTTTCTATGTTGTTTTGACTTGCGGATGAGCTATATATCTGTCATAATGTCTTTATTTCTCCGTCGGTCTCTTCTGGTGACATTTGGATCCTTTCTCAAACATCTTATTTTACATACAGTGTTCTGATAAATCTATCAGTCTCTCTATGGACTTTTTGTTATTGCGGTTGTTATATTACCTTGTGTCTTTCTTATGACTAGATAGATTTAAGCCCCTTGTGTTCTGATCATTGGCAGACGAATTACGTTATTTATAGGTCCAGAGGGACCAAACCCGAAATAAAGGAATGACGAAAACGGATGTGCTGGACCTCGGAAGTCCAGGTCCCAAAGTGGCCAACCGGGGTGCAAATAATCACAGTTCTACTGTGGAACTTGCAGCACAACGTACTTCACGCTCCCCGGCGGAAATCAAACGATAATTTCGTTGTGGTTACTTGAGAGCGAACGCTGAAGAAGAAGAATATAGGTCCAGCACATCTGTTTTGAAATAGGTACGTAAATATTTATACGAGTTCTTTGTGACATTTTAAGCATGACTATTGCCAAAAGAGTTGAAGACTTGCGTCAAGAGGTAACTCAAAGGACTCAGAAGGCGTAGAGAATTAACCTTAATGTACTCTATTTACCCATATGTAGTCAATGGTAACGAAGTGACAAGCCGTCTATCAAAAGTACCTCTTATAGCACGTAACTCAGTAACTTCAATCGATAATCCACAGGGATCTCCGAAAAAATCCACTTTATAAACAAAACATCGCAATCGGGATTCGAACCCTCTAGAGTACAATGCGAGCGGTTTAACCACTACGCCGTGATCATCGTAAAGAGATAACTGTCTGCAGGGAGTTCTATAAATGATCGTAGTAAAACAACTGTATCAAATAAACGTGACAACATTTATCCTAACATTGCAACTGCTAATGGAGTTAGATATTTCCCGCCAATTATCGTCGTAAACATGAGGAATTGTTTTCCTTTTAAATTTCTAACATCAAAAGGTACATATAATCCAACAACATGGGCAGATAATGGGAGAGATACACTGTTGTTATATTGTAAAACAAATGATGCATGAGGTTAAATTAGCGGAATTGGCTGAAATGTTTTCTCAGGCAAGGATATCAAAAGTAATTTCTGTTTGGATATAAGCACTACGCGTGAATATAATTTATTCTAATTTATGCTATTCAATTATGTTAAAATGCCCCTTATTATCTCTGTCTTTGAGCGTGGACAAGTACAGCATTGAAATTGTGGCAACGTTGAAACTCTTTGTGTATCCATGAATACGGCGACAAGAGAAATCAGGGAGAAATCAATCAATATACAATTTTGCTGTATGCTAAAAGAACAGGTGTGTATACGAATATGTTAAGAGATAGAATTCAGATGTCGGGAAATAACCGGATATTGGAAATTCGAGGGATGGAGTTTTATGCAAGGCAAATGTAAAAATAGACACAAATAGGTATTACAAGTGTAACCAATATTTTAAAACAGAACATACTAACAAGGAGACACAGCTACAGACGACGTTTCGACAAAAAGCCTTCATCAGACCGACAGACAATAGAAAAATAAATAATATACTTAAGATAATAAAGCGCATATGGTATGACAATGGTGAGAGGAAAAGATGCAAAGATCGTAGATATGTTGTGATCGCTCTTACCTGCGCATCAATGCAGACAAATACATGATGATATTGGGAGGACCTAAGGAAACATTAAAAAGTCATGGCTTGGCAAGGAACACAAAGCACGGAACAGAGTACGGAAAGAAATCCTATCGAGATTATAAAACAGGTGTGCACATACAGGGACACAAAGCAAGGCGCAGAGAACGGAAAGTAATCTTATCGAGATTATAAAACAGGTGTGCACATACAGGGACACAAAGCAAGGCGCAGAGAACGGAAAGTAATCTTATCGAGATTATAAAACAAGTGTGTACATACAGGGATACAAAGCACGGAAAGTAATCGTATCGAGATTATAAAACAGGTGTGTACATACAGGGATACAAAGCAAGGAGCAGAGAACGGAAAGTAATCTTATCGAGATTATAACTTCCACCGAAATGGTTATCATACTTGCCAGGATAAATGACAATTATATTCTGGGACAGGTGGACTCAGAAATTCATGCTCTGATCACTGAATATTCCTCAGAAGGAGATAGTATTGTCTCTACGTGTGGGCAGTGCTTGGGCATTCACTCAATAGAGATGAAAGTATATTATGAAGAAAAGTAGTGTCTTTATTACGAATATTCAAGTGTTTTCTCTATTACTCTAATCCTTTTTTGTCACTATTGTTGATCCCAGTTTGCACTAATCTGTCACTATTGTTGGTCGCAGTTTCTACCTTTGTGTCACTGTTGTTTGTCCGTTTCCTCCTTTCTGTCATTGTTGTTGGTCTGTTTCCTCCTTTGTGTCACTATTGTTTGTATGTTTCCTCCTTTGTGTCACTATTGTTCGTATATTTCCTCCTTTGTGTCACTATTGTTTGTATGTTTCCTCCTTTGTGTCACTATTGTTTGTATATTTCCTCCTTTGTGTCACTATTCTTTATGCGTTTCCACAAGCGTATCACAACTTTTGGTCCTATCAGAGCAACCTCAAGTAACATCTACAGATAAGACTAACTACTCTCACTATCAGAACAACTTCAAGTAACATCTACAGATAAGACTAACTACTCTCACTATCAGAACAACTTCAAGTAACATCTACAGATAAGACTAACTACTCTCACTATCAGAAAAACTTCAAGTAACAAGTATTGATCATGCTCCTGCACACATTCCTCGTAAATTTGCCTTACTCTTCCCCTGTCCCTCTCTCCTATCTTTCTCTAATAGTACAAATTCACGCAACAAGATGTACCCACAAGTATGTACCATCAAACTATATCTACACTACTTCTAACCATGCAAAGATTGCCGCCATCTCGGTCACAATTACAACCAACTACAAAAGATCAATAAACCTCATTTTCTCAATTATGAACGCGTGTGTACATACGTGTGTGCCTATGTGTGTGGCGTATGTCTGTCTGACCCGGGTAAGATTATAAGAGTGATTATAATCATCATTTGTTCACGATGTCAATTTATCATTGGCTACGTTATTTTTACATGCCCAAGTATCTAGTTCGACAAAATCTTCAAGTTTTTTATATTAATCATATTCGTATGTCAGCCTAGCTGTGATATAATAATCTGTGTATATCTGGTGACATATTAATCTCTGTTTGTATATTTGTTAATATATTATTCTCTGTATATTTTTAGATATATTAATTTCTGTATATCTGATGCAATATTAATCTCTGTTTGTATATCTGGTGATACATTAATCTTTGTGTATCTGATCGATGTGTGAATATAAGATGCTATATTGATATGTGCATATCTGATGCTATATTGATGTGTCTGGTGTTTGTATGGTGTCTGGATGATAAACACGCATCATGTGTTTGTATATTTGGTGCTATAGTAAAAAGTAAAGTAATACATAGCATTTATTACTGCAGTAGCGGTGTGAGATGTTATCGATCTCACATTTCACAGGCTCTGCAAATGAGTGCGGTAGCCATCTCCTCTCCCTCGCAGTCTTTACTTCCCATTCCGGTACCCATTTACGGCTGGGTCGACCTGGGAGCCGTTGCGATTTTAAAACATTTCCGCCTCAGCTGGGGAATGAACCCAGGACCACGCATATGCGAAGCCAGTGCGCTAACCACTGCGCTAACGCGGCTCCCAATCTATGGTGCTATATTAATCTATGTATGCATGTTCGGTGCAATATTCAATTTTCTGCCCAAATGTCTTTGATCTACATGATGGTGATGGTTTTAATAATACATGAGACACTTTTATGTTGTCGGGAAAATCTTTAAACATAAAGTCTGAACAATGATGATGAATACGTGAGAGAAGCTACATTTGTAAGGTACATAACAGAATAGCGAAAGCTAATGCCACAAATGGGCAAAAATGTATGGAACAGAAGTGGAAAAATGACTACCACCATGTCGGGACACATGTCTGACACATCCATGTCCGGACACGTGTCTGACACATCCATGTCGGGACACATGTCTACGGGACACGTGTCTGACACATCCATGTCGGGATACATGTCTACGGGACACATGTCTGACACATCCATGGCGGGACACATGTTGCGGGACACATGTCTGACACATCCCTGTCGAGATACATGTCTGACACATCCATGTCGAGACACATGTCTGACACATCATGTCGGGACACATGTTTGCGGGACACATGTCTGACACATCCATGTCGGGACACATGTCTGACACATCCATGTCGGGACACATGTCTGACACATCCATGGCGGGACATATGTCTGCGGGACACATGTCTCACACATCCATGGCTCGACACATGTCTGCGGGACACATGTCTGACACATCCATGTCGGGACACATGTCTGACACATCCATATCGGGACACATGTCTGCGGGACACATGTCTGACACATCCATGTCGGGACACATGTCTGCTGGACACATGTCTGACACATCCATGTCGTGACACATGTCTGACACATCCATGTCGGGACACATGTCTGACAAATCCATGTCGGGACATATGTCTGACACATCCATGTCGGGACACATGTCTGACACATCCATGTCGGGACACATGTCTGACACATCCATGTCGGGACACATGTCTGACACATCCATGTTGGGACACATGTCTGACACATTCATGTCTGGACACATGTCTACGGGACACATGCCTGACACATCCATGTCGGGACACATGTCTGCGGGACACATGTCTGACACATCCATGTTGGGACACATGTCTACGGGACACATGTCTGACACATCCATGTCGGGACACATGTCTGCGGGACACATGTCTGATACATCCATTGCGGGACACATGTCTGACACATCCATGTCGGGACAGATGTCTGCGGGACACATGTCTGCATGCAAAATCATCGTCTAAAAAAACAATTGATGCATTAAGAACTTCAGACTGGCTACCGCAAGGTCGGATGTTTGTTTGTTTGTTTGTTTGTTTTTCGTTCGCTCCATTGTAACCATCACGGATATCCGTGCGATTTCCGCCGGGAGCGTGATTACGTTGTGCCACCGTTATGCGCCTTGTAGGCCTAGCACATCCGATTTCGGCATGCCTTGACAATTCGGGTGGGCTACCCTTAGCCTGTGACAGCCTCTATATCTGTCTCCAGGCACGCGTAGTGAAGACTCTTCGCCCAGACGATTTTCTAGCTCTCGTCTCACTCGAACGAGGTGTTCCACTGTCTATGAACTTGCCTCGTGTAATTGGACGTGCTGTGCCTGTGCCCATTGGGTACTGAACCGTTTCTCATCCATGAGCCTGGTTCCTTAAGGGGAAGAACTCAACAGAGGAGTTGGACCCTGGCTCTTTCGCCCTCTTAGCCGAGGTGTCATTCACCGACATCGTGTACCCCTTGTCCAAGTTCGAGTCTCACACCACGCGTTTGAGAGCAAGGCGTTCTCGAGCTGAGCGTCCTTGTCCCAATAGCGCCTGAGCCCATCAGGTACTGAACCCTTTCTCTCTTCAAGTGTATTTCCGGTGTAGGAAAACCTGACAGTAGAGTTGGGCCAGGGCTAAATCGTTGTCCCTTTTGTGCCTGAGCGAATCGAGTACAGAACCCTTTCTCTCTGCAAGTTACTTCCGGTATAGGAAACCTTGACAGTAGAGTTGGGCCAGGACTGCCATCGTTGTCCCTTTCTTGCCTACACCCATCGGGTACAGAACCCTTTCTCTTTGCAAGCATATTTCCGGTTTAGGAAGGCTCGACATTAGAGTTGGGTTAGGTCTTTTGCTTTACCAAACGCCGATGGATGGGTCTCTGCCTGTTAGGAACTCTGGTAACTAGAAGCCCGTCTCGAGCTGACGGAGCTTGTAGTTCCCTTTCCTAGGGACTTTTCACTTTCTATTTGCAGTTCGCGCTGCCCTCTAGCGCTGTTCTGCCCTTTCATTGTTTCATTGTACTCTGTGTGAAACATATTTGTCTCTCGCCATGCATTTACCTTTACGTGCATTTTACATTGGCCGCCCCTCCAATGTTCGGACTGGACTGACTAGCTTCACTGTATGTCGACAGTGTTGCTATATGTGGTGATGCTGGTGGTGTCGGAGATATTGTCTGTCTCTTGTGCAGTCAAATCTCTTTCCATCTGCTACCTCCACATTCTCGGACACGATCCCCAAATGATTTGGCCAGAATCAGCACGAGCTGCTGTATTTCTGTTTCCAGGGTGCACCACGTGGAGGTACATTTGGGATCTTGGTTATCTGCTAACCCTGGGTCCGCCTAGAGCATTGCGTTCCCTTTGCACTCCGCAAGGTCGGATGATAGAAGAAGAGTTTTAAAGATACTCGTAAGATATCACTGACTCACTTCAACATAGAGACAAACTCATGGGAGAGTAAATGTATTTACTACAGAGTGCAGAGAGCTATACTGGAGACGATAATGTGCCCATACAGAGAATGGCAGATATGGGGATGACCAGGGTTGAGGGTGCAATGGGTTCGCATTGTTCACGAGAGGAACCAGGGTTAGTAGAGAACGAAAGTCTTATAAATACCTCCTTTTGGTGCACTCTAGAAATAGAAATCCATCTGCTCTTGTTGTGTTCCTGGCCAAAATTTATAGAGATCGTTTCCGTGGATAAGGATGCTGTAGATGAAATTAGAACTGCCTGCAAAGAGACATGGCAATATCTCCGAAACCTCTACGCTAACACATCCAGCCGAAACACGGTGATACAATGTCTGTGTATTTCGTCTCGGTCAGTCGAAGTGCAGAAACATTGGAGTTGTGGCCAATGTCAATGTCCGGATATGGGTAGATTTTGCTATAATATTGTGATCATAAGATTACACATTGGATCTGGAAAAGGCAACACTAGATGGCAGCGTTGTATATGTTAAACGATGTATATAGTGGAAATGAAGCTACAGTTGTCCAGCACGAGACCGGCCGGCAGAAGTGATGTTTATGCTCGAAAACACACAGATGCCCACATGTCCCAAACATGCAGTTGCGGTAGCCTAGTTGATAGTAACCTTTCTGACTATCGCTGGGTAGGTTTCTGGGTAAGCGTGCCAGGTTCGAAACCACGACCGTACAGAAATATATCCGGGTTGTGATGTCTCGCCTGACACGACCTTTCCTGCAGCTGTAAATGGGTACCTGATTCAGAAGTTATGGAAGGTAGACACAGTTAGGAATGGAATTGGCCACCCCACCTGATATGCTGCGTCTTTGTACGTGAAAATTTACCTTCATCACCGACGGCAGGTTTCTGTCATTGGACTTATCTTTACCTTTACTGGTCTTGACAAATTTTCATTACCTGTGAAGCTATTCCCTGATGTAATATATTACGCCCTCAATTGTAATAAAAATAACAGCAAATTTAAAGGCGGTAATGGCGTGTATGAGGAATGTGAGAGAAGACATACACACCGCTGACTATCACGCTTTAAACATCGATGGTTTTGAAATCCCTGAACTACGCTACGCAGACATTACTGTACTTCTTTCAAATAATATAAAGGGATTGGAACAACTAATCACAAACACAAAGGAATACAGCGAATCACAAAACTTATATTTAAACGCGCGCAAAAAAAACACAACAAAACATGTCAGCAGATATAACAACACAACAACCAAAAATCATAATATATAATACGGAGATAGAATGTGTGGATAAATTCGAATACTTAGGAGCAAACATCAATGGTGCAGAAGACTGCATGGCAGAAGTAAGTAAGAGATTGGCAATGGCATATTGTAAAATAACACAGTTAAAAGCAAATGGAAAAATAACAAAATAGAAACGAAACTGCTAATGCTACGAACTTTTATTTTTCTGGTTGCAACATATGGCTGTGAAATATGGACCCTAAGTAAAACAGGGGCAAAGAAGATCAACGCCTTTGAGATGAAATGCTACAGAAGGATACTTAGAATATCATGGAAGGAAAAAAAGAGAAACTCAGATATTATAAACACATGGAAGATTCCAGAGTGCTGGTTACTAAACACAATAGCAAAAATAAAACTACACCTGTTTGGTCATATAAAGAGACACAACTGTTTAGAAAGACAAATAATCGAGGGCAGAGCACCAGAGCACCTGGGAGAAGGAGGAAAAGCAGAGAAGAAGACAATAGACTGACAACATTAAAGACAACATGAATACATCGTTGAAAAAAATATAAAACGCATCGCCCAAAATAGAGAAGGGTTCAGGTAATTCAGTGGGAAGACAATGTTATAGAGATAATACGTCACATGACAATGACGTATAGACAACAAATATATAACTTACCTGAATGTATACGATTTTGCAATGCTGACTTGTATTATCCCTGTGGAATCTTGAAGCCTAGCAGCCGAAGTCTAAATTTAATAAATGTACAAAAAGCTATGAGGATACAACTTGTAGTTCTACCTTCAGGACAATTGTGTTAATACCTTGACACTGTCTCAACGATTTAAAAAACTTTTTTTTTTTAAAGTGACAATGTCTGAGAAATGTATTCTAGACTTTTACAGACGAAATGCGTACAAATGTCTAGTTAGATCTCTTGTTGTTTTTTTAATTATATTGTGTCTGTATTTATGGAAGATATCTTCGGAGTTTGATGAACTTGCTCTTTCTATAATTGTTTCATATCTTTGCGAAAAGTTTCCAGAAATGTGCAATGTTTCTAACTGCCAGGGCGATCTAAGCATTCAAGTCTGTATAACTGAACACGTCTGTGTTTCTTTATAAAATAGTACATCGACGGCTCCTCGCGCCTTCCTCGGTATCGCATGCACGCACTCACAGCGAGCTAAGGGAGGGAATTTTGTAAACTTGATGCGAGTGTCAAACGACAACAGCAAATAGGGAACGCCACATAGAACGAAACAAATTCAAGTACGGCTAGGGTATCGATAATATTAAGGATGATGAAGTCGAAAGTAGATAATGATGATGATGAATATGTTATAGTTTGTGAAAAGACATTTATTATTGATCAGGGTGTTTTGATATCTGTATGCAATGTAGGAGAGTTGCTTCCATTTTTGTGGGAGATAATTCAAATTACGTCGGAGGGGAGATAATTGCTGCATGATTTCCCAGATTATTAGATATCCTCTGCGAGATGCTAGTCAGTGGGCGAATTTTGGTTGTATTCTCTGACGTCTGATGACTGATAGACAACAATTATTGCTAGAATATCGTATAATAATCTAGCCATCATTCCAGCATTTTTTTTTGCTAGTGATTCGTGTAGCAATATTAACGTTCAGTAGTTTGTCATTGCTATTTTAACAAACAAAATGCACAATTGCATGCGGCATGGTTTGAACCCGGTACCTTGACCGTTCAATAGATGCGTTCAATACATCGCTGTTACAAATAGAATAAAACTGGTAGAATATAACTAAATATGGGCTGGTTTTTATACGTTGATTTGGAGTAACATGACTTCAGAGTAGGTTGATTTGGAGTAACATGACTTCAGAGTAGGTTGATTTGGAGTAACATGACTTCAGAGTAGGTTGATTTGGAGTAACATGACTTCAGAGTAGGTTGATTTGGAGTAACATGACTTCAGAGTAGGTTGATTTGGAGTAACATGACTTCAGAGTAAGTTGACTTGGAGTAACATGACTTCTGAGTAGGTTGACATGGATTAACATGATTTCTGATTAGGTTGACTTGGAGTAACATGATTTCTGATTAGGCTGACTATGGATAACATGACTTCTGAGTAGGTTGACTTTGGATAACATGACTTCTGAGTAGGTTGATTTGGAGTAACATGACTTCAGAGTAGGTTGATTTGGAGTAACATGACTTCAGAGTAAGTTGACTTGGAGTAACATGACTTCTGAGTAGGTTGACATGGATTAACATGATTTCTGATTAGGTTGACTTTGGATAACATGACTTCTGAGTAGGTTGACTTTGGATAACATGACTTCTGAGTAGGTTGACATGGATTAACATGATTTCTGATTAGGTTGCCTTGGAGAAACATGATTTCTGATTAGGTTGATTTGGAGTAACATGACTTCAGAGTAGGTTGACTTTGGACTAACATGACTTCAGAGTAGGTTGATTTGGAGTAACATGACTTCCGAGTAAGTTGACATGGATTAACATGATTTCTCATTAGGTTGACTTGGAGTAACATGATTTCTGATTAGGTTGACTTTGGATAACATGACTTCTGAGTAGGTTGACATGGATTAACATGATTTCTGATTAGGTTGACTTGGAGTAACATGATTTCTGATTAGGTTGACTTTGGATAACATGACTTCTGAGTAGGTTGACTTTGGATAACATAATTTCTGATTAAGTTGACTTGGAGTAACATGACTTCTGAGTTGTCATTCGTTATCACAAGTGATGATGACCATGTGTTACATCCACCTGAAATTCAATTAGAGTTATATCCTAAACTATGAGGTCGTAGATGGTTAATAAACCCTAACTCTGGTAACATTTTGTCATCGGACAATTGCGGCATGCGACGACCACCGTAGATAGTTTTTGGAATATCCATTACTTTTATCTATTCTCCGATATTGAGCGGCTGCATTTCTCCTATTTTCATAAGACGTCGCTCATTTTTTTTTACTGTAGAACGCCATGAAGACCTATTTTGTGGAGGTCTTACATTGTGTCTTGGTGTTTTTTTCCAAGGCTTTCTGTAAGGTCTTTAATGGATCTTTGTCGTCTTTTTATCATCTTAAGAACGTTTGCCGTTTTGCAACTCATCATAAAGAAGTGTGCTTCGCCTTTGACAGGCGAAACATAATGTTACAACGAGTTTCGCTATGAAGTAGCAATAAAACATAAGGTTGCAAGGAATATCGCTAGATACTAGCAATCTTACAAAATGTTACAAGTAATATCGCTGTATAGTAACAATCAAACAAAATCTTACAAAAATCTTACAAATTGTTACAAGTAATGTTGCTAGATAGTAGCAAACATAATTTTACATGAAATGTCGCTAGATAGTATTCACAATTTTACATTTAAGTATTCACAAACAGTATTCACAATTTTACATTTAAGTATTCACAAACAGTATTCACAATTTTACATTTAATTAAAAAAATACGGCTCATAAGATAGATCTTGCACGCTAGTTTTTCGACCTACCACTATGATTTTCAAATACAAGCGACCTCCCAGATTTATAAAATAACACTTTTTCTCTTACGAGATAAAAAAAAAGGTTGTTGGTTCCATTTCACACAAAATGTATTTGTTCCGGTTTACCTACCAAAATAAAGTTGCTCGCCCATGATGTATAGGAAATGGTCTTATAGCTACAGTTACGTATCTGATATTTCTACAGGTTCAATGCCCGCTTTCCTTGAGGTATGGATGTCATCAAGTATACGTCTTAGTCTTCTTTGATACAAATGATATTATGTAGGTTTCTATACTAATAGAGTGAAATCTGGCATTAGGAGTATAAAGTGTTCCATAAAGCTGGACTTAATAAAATGCACTTGTATAAAGTAGAATTCCCCCATGTAAATGATGGAAATTTTTTAATGATTCTCTCGGCAATCCAAAAAAAAAAAGTACAGTAACATCTAATTATAACAAATAGGTCCTATATACAAGAAAAATGTATGTAATAACGGAAATTATCTATATACAAGAAAAATGTATGTAATAACGGAAATTCTCTATATACAGGAAGTATGTATGTAATAACGGAAATTTTCTATTTACAAGAAGTATGTATGTAATAACGGAAATTCTCTATATACAGGAAGTATGTATGTAATAACGGAAATTCTCTATATACAAGAAGTATGTATGTAATAACGGAAATTCTCTATATACAGGAAGTATGTATGTAATAACGGAAATTCTCTATATACAGGAAGTATGTATGTAATAACGGAAATTCTCTATATACAGGAAGTATGTATGTAATAACGGAAAATCTCTATATACAGGAAGTATGTATGTAATAACGGAAATTCTCTATATACAGGAAGTATGTATGTAATAACGGAAATTCTCTATATACAGGAAGTATGTATGTAATAACGGAAATTCTCTATATACAAGAAGTATGTATGTAATAACGGAAATTCTCTATATACAATTTGGACATCCAATTATTATCCAATTAGCACTTCTGCATCCAGTCTGCACTTCGGTACACCCCGCTAGTTGTTCATTACATCCATTTAATAATAGAATCATAGCTAAAATCCCTATCACTGAAACGGTCGAAAGTCTCCTATATATGGTAGTTCTTGATGTTCATGAGTCTTCATCACGGAATTGACGTTTGAAGTCATTACTTCCACTTGCCTCACGATTTCTGTCATTAGTACCTGATAAAGAACTGGACAATTTACAAAATGAATGGAAATTGCTGCCGAATTCAAAAGTCTCATGGAAACACGAACATTCTCCATTTTGAAACTTTCTGGTGTAAATTACTTTCAATTAAAGATGGCAATAATCAGATGAAATTTGAATTGCTTTCAAACTTTATTTGTGGGTTAATGGCACTTTCAATTTTATCAGAGCCTGCGTGGAAATAATATTTTCACAAGTAAATATGGTGGAAAAAAAACACACGAATAGATTGCATGCTGTTACAGTAACAAACCGGTTAGTTGCAAAGCAAGCAATTGCAAGAAATAATTGTATCACACGTAGACACCATCAAAAACAGTAATTGCTGATGTTGCAGAAGGCTGTTGTCATAATCATTATTTAGAGAGAGAGTGATGAATAGGTAGAGACAGTCAATTTGAGTAACGCTGCTCAAAGATGACGATGTGGATGACTATGATTCAATAGTTGATGTTTAAACTGTTGTACCTTTTGTTCTGAGGTTATTTCTTAGTCTACAAGCTAGCTTAATATAAGAACAGTGTTTCTTTTAGCAGAGCGGCTGTTCATATATTGTGAGAGCTCACGTATATATATATATATATGTATATACATATATGTGTGTGTGTGATCTGTGTGAATGGGTGTACGTTTGTGTGTGTGTTGCGTGCGTGCGGTATGGGCATGTGTGCGTGTGTGTGTGTGTGTTAGTTGGTAACTATCTACCTACATGGAATCCCTCAAGTATGACGTAGGCGAAAAACAGCGGCGTTACGTCATGTTTTTTTGTGACGTCTTAGCCTCCGAGTGTGCCCTAGAAAATGCGGCCTAGATTCCTAGATTATCCTAGGCCTAGGCCTACAAACAGTATATATAAACATATACTCTAGATATAATAGAATCCGGAATGACTTCTTTCTAGAATTGTTATATATTTGTGTGTTGTCATTATCTCTTTCATCATTCAACTTCGCACAGTTTAAACATTCTCTCATTCTCCGTATTCTCTCTCTCTCTCTCTCTTTCTCTCTCTTTCCCCCTGTTCTATAGTTATAGAAACTAGCGCCGGTGTGCATATATCATTTTTGTCTTCACAATTTCCATCATCTTTGTTAGTTCTAAAATTGAAATTACTTTAAGAATTGCTTCTGTTATTTGTCTACACAATTCTAAACATTGTTATCGTGTCTTTCAATGCCAGACATTTGGGTTTTATGAATACAACCTCAAATTTCCCCATACATTTCTGTTGTTTTAAAATTAAACACGTCCGAAGTTACCTAAATTACATGAAATCAGCGGCACATAACTGAAATAAATGGTACTGGACAGCTGTGGGAGTATTCAGAGAATGCATAAAGAAGAACAAGTTCTAGAAAGAATATTTCACATGATGATGATGAGCGGTAAACATACTTTTATAAGGATGTGAGAGTTGGACACTCAATGCAAACACAGAAAGAAGGATTCAAGTTTTTGAAAACAAGTGTTACAGACATTTGTCAAGAATCAGCTATATAGAACATAAGACAAATATATTTGTTCGGCAGCAGCACTTAAACAAACATGCAGAACATCAAGAACCATTTTTGGCAGTGGTAAAACGGCATAAACTTGTTTGGTTTGGACATGTAACAAAACACGACTCACTTTCTACAATTTTTTTGCTCGGTATAGTTGAGAGTAAAAGGAAGAGAGGGGCGCAGAGAAAATACAGAATTGATTACATCAAGTAATGGTTTTGGTGTATTTTTCTACACTCCTCCGAATGGCTGGGGATAGAGTTGTTTGGAGAGGTATTTATGCTGATGTTCCAGTGTGTTTACCACCCAAACTGGTTATGGGTCTAATTATTGTTATTGTTATTATTATTATTATTATTATTACTATTATTAGTCCTTTAATATATCAGAAACGTTTTTAATACGTCCAATAGGTTTTTAATACATTCAAAACGTTGTTCATACATCCAGCACATTTTAATACATCGAAATAGTTCTACAATACATCCGACTAGTTATTCAATCCAACCAACTAGTTCTTCAATAAATCCAGCTAGTTCTGTAATACACAAGCTATTTTAACTAGCAATGTATACAGTATATGTAACACAATATATGTATAACAATATATGTAACACGTCACTAAAGTATTCAATACCTTCACATGCAAATGTTAAGTTATACAAAAGATACCTTCTGTTCTTCGACGCATTCTTATAATCCCTTAATACATTGAACTAGCTTTTAATACTTGGTAGGTTGGTAGTTAATGAGTAACTCTCTTTTGGAGAGGCACTCTGTTTTCAACCAGTGGACAACAAAGTCCAATTAGGCTATATTATGACGCACTACCATACAATATTAGAGATAACAAAGACTCCTAAAGAGTATTCAAACAATCTATTAAACATACAGAGACTTTTGCAATACACTAAATTAGTTCTTCTATATATCAAGCTTTTTCATACCTCCATATAGTTATATACAGCCTAAATTAAACTAGTTCCATATTACCTATAAATAGTTATATACAGCCTATATTAAACTAGTTCCATATTACCTATAATTAGTTCTATACATTATATATTAAACTAATTCCATATTACCTATAAATAGTTCTATACAGCCTATATTAAACTAATTCCATATTACCTATAAATAGTTATATACAGCCTATATTAAACTAGTTCCATATTACCTATAAATAGTTATATACAGCCTATATTAAACTAGTTCCATATTACCTATAAATAGTTATATACAGCCTATATTAAACTAGTTCCATATTACCTATAAATAGTTCTATACAGCCTAAATTAAACAAGTTCCATATTAACGGTAAATAGTTCTATACATCTTGTATTAAACTAGTTCCATATTACCGTTAAATAGTTCTATACGGATACTATTAAACTACTTCCATATTACTCATAAATAGTTCTTCACTGCCTCCATTAAATTATTTGTATATGAAGTTCTTTCATCACAAAACTTTCTACATTCTGTAAAATCTATTTTGTTCCCGACCGTCTCCCTTCCTATCGTAATTATGCACCTTAAAATAAATCCACTTTGAAGTTGTCTCCCTTCCAAACTCTCATTTGTTGCAACCACAGACATGCCCTAGACAAGTCTGATTTGTTGCAACCACAGACATGCCCTAGACAAGTCTGATTTGTTGCAACCACAGACATGCCCTAGACAAGTCTGATTTATAACGGCTGGTGGTTTATTATTGACAAAATATTTCTCAAGTCTGAATCTGGATATTTCTTACTTACAATTTCTGCTGATAAATATTCTTTTCATATTTACTACCATCAAATGATGTCTCAACACTTACAATCATCATGTGTCTTAATATTTACAGAATTCACAGTAGCTTTAGTGATAGTGGGCTTGCTTACTATCACCGCGATACAGCGTGTCAGGTTCGAAACCATATATGGACAACAAAATCAGGGTTGTGATTTCCCGCTAGACACGACCCAGCTGTAAATGGGTACATGATGCATTGGTTAGGGACGGTAAACACAGCTAGGAAATGAACTGGACACCCCACATAATATTTGCTGCAGCTTAGTGTACAACTTCATGTATTGCTAACATGAAGTGTTATCTTTATCCCCGACGGCAGGTTTCTGCCATGGGACCTACCTTTGCCGTTAATATATACAATCGTCAGATGATGTCTTAATATTTACAATAATCGAATGTTGTCTCAACATTTACAACAAGTGGACTAAACACAGCTAGGAAATGAACTGGTCACCCCACATAATATTTGCTGCAGATTAGTACATGAAGTGTTATCTTTATCCCCGACGGCAGGTTTCTGCCATGGGATCTACTGCCGTTAATATATACAATCGTCAGATGATGTCTTAATATTTACAATAATCAAATGTTGTCTCAACATTTACAACAAGTGGACGTCCATATATTACGTCAACAAATTATGGTTGGGGACCTAGACACGTGTGACAGATGTAGGCAGGTGGTAAGGGGAGGGAACTTCATGAAAAGATGACGTCAACAATGTTGTACGACAGTTAAATCAATATTTTTTTAATGTGTTATATGAATAAAAATTGAAATGTGTGTACATTCTCATTTCATATTGCTCTGTCTTGACTCCATGTCAGTAGATTACCATGTACAATTTCTTATTGTTCTGTCTTGACTCCGAGATTACCATGTACAATTTCATATTGTTCTGTCTTGACTCCATGTCATTAGATTACCATGTACAATTTCATATTGTCCTGTCTTGACATCATGTCAGTAGATTATCGATTACAATTGCACAATTATCTATCTGCCTATTGTCTTTTCTTTGCATTTGCTGTAAGATTTCACAGGATTTATTGACGATAGGTTTTCAGACTATGGCATGTTCTGTCGCTTGATATGCAGTGATATTGTGAACGTCTCAGAATGTTTGTAACTCCTTCAATCCACTTTCTTCTTAGTCTTCTTATGTATCTCAATTTTTATGTTGTATGCTCTTATCTCTAACCAATAAGGGTTTCATTCTCATTAAGAGACGAATCATTTCAGTCTCTGTTTATCAATGTATTTTACCATAGACGTTGTTCTAACATTTCTTGTAATCTATTCATTCCACACTCGTATTTCTTCTTCGTATTATCTTCTTCTGTCTGCTACCTTTCCTAGACATCTAATTTCACATGTATTGCTAATTTCTCTTGTGTTCTTTAGTTAATGTCTATGTCTGACATTGATAACGCATTGTTGGTATTAGGATTGAATATATGATTTGCCTTTTGGTTTTAATCGGTTCTAGATCTTTGTTTCAAAATTGGTATAAGTCATAATGAACTTAATTGGATTCTTGAATTCTTGTCTCGATCTCTCTGTCGATTCTTCTGTCGTCTGTAAAAATGCTCCCAAGATATTTACATTTCTGCACTAGTTTCACTAATTTATCATTTATCTTTATGTTGATTGTATTGGGTTCTCTGCCTATAGACATTACTATTCTTCTGTGTTGATTTTCATGTTGTGATTGGGGCAGCTGTCGTTGAGTAGGTTTATGTGTTCTTGCAGCTCTTCACGTAAACCGTGGTGCAGGCACTGATCTCCAGCAAAGAGTAGTTCAGTTAGGTTATTGGATGTTAGGCGTTTAGACGTTTAGCGTCTGGGGTATTTTTCATGTTTTGGTGTTGTTTTCTATATAAATAATAAACAATAATCGTGATAAGATACACCCCTGTTAACTCCTGATGTTACTCATAAGTAATATGTTTTATTTGAACTATCTGCACACAATGTTAAAGAATTTTCGCAATTATTTTGTTGTGTTTGTTTCATTAAATTCTGAAACTATTCATTACAAGCAAGTGAAAGAAATATAGCTAATATTACATAACACAATATGAAATAGATTGAAAGTCGCTTTGAAGTTGCACTTTTTGATTCTACTGCTCGCAGGGAATGCATTAATCATGTAGCTCTCGAAATGATCAGTTAGTATCAGAACAAAAGAAATATGCCTTCAAATGTGCACAATCTCTGGTAATACTCCTCGATTAATGTGAAAATAAAGATCAATATTTGAAGAAAAATAATTTACAGCTGTTCAAGTGAAGTTAATGCTAGCAGAAAATGAGTCACATATTACTGTAGAAACAAAGGAAACATTTCACAAAATGAAGACCATCCTATGTAATATATCTTTGTCATTTGAGGTGAGAAAGAGAGTTCTTAGAAGTTATATTAAATCAATTCTGATGTATGGAAGTGAATTTTGGACACTCAACAGAACAGTGACAAATTATATTGAGGCAGCAGAGATGTGGTTTTATAGAAATGTTAGGAACACCATGTACAGATAAGAAGCGGTATGAAGATATCTCGAAAGAGGTTCATTTAAAAAGAGATTTGCTTATTCTCATAAGAAAGAAAGTCCACATTTTTTGGACACATCATAACAGGATAAAATATGGATCACGTTGTAACAACAGGCAAGTTGAAAAGCAAGAGTTGTAGAGGAAGACCAAGAGAGAAGATGCTTGACAGCCTAGAATTGTGGCATGGGAGAACATCGGTATCAGACATTATTGACAGCACACGAACTAGAAGGCTGTGGAAAGACAAGATAACCAACGCCACACGTCAGGGATCAGAAGATCTTTTGACAATTTTGTTTAGTGTCAGAAAATGTGTACTATCTCTTTCTAATGCTGTTGAGCAGTTATCTTTTTTAAATTAACTTTTTCAATGTATTTTCATTACACGTTTTATTTGTCCATCGTGTTCTTAACATTATAAAACCACATCTCTGCTGCGACTGTGTAATTTAACATCATTCTGCCGACTGTCAGATATCTGATTAGCCCTGCAAATGACTGTTATTAGCCCTGATACTGATTGATATTAGCCCTGCAAATTGTTATTATCACTGAAATGGTCTTGTTGTTAAGTATATAAGGATAATAAATTGTTTTAACTATTTAAAGGACAACTAGCTATGCACAAAGATTATATAATTATCAAATAACACCAGAAGATAAAATGTACATAAACTAGTTGTTTTCTTAGAAATGTAGCAGTATGTTCTTAGTCCTGAAAATGTCTGATGTGTTCCTTCAACATGTCTGATGTGTTCACTAAACAGGTATAATGTGTTCCTTCAACATGTCTGATGTGTTCACTAATCACTAAACAGGTATACTGTGTTCCTTCAACATGTCTGATGTGTTCCTTCAACATGTCTGATGTGTTCACTGAACAAGTCTGATGTCTTCATTCAACATGTCTGAAGTTGGGTTTGTAAACGTGTAGCATATCAATGTCACGTTAGTTCACGAGAAAAGCAAATCAATAAACACTGACACACACACGTAGATACAAATATAGATATATATTCCCATATGCACGCACACACATACATACTAGTACATACAAACACACATACATAAAGCCACAAATACATGCACACATAGCCCTACGTACACGTTTATACTTATATCCATACATTAACTCACCGGCGAAGATGGATGTGTCTGGTCATTGACGCAAATGAAACCGCAAACAACGCATATCCATTCTCTGGAGAAATCTAGTTGGATAATTGTCCTACCACTAGAGAGAATCTGTAGGGGTTTGTGAATTAACTCTGAAGAAGAAGAATGCATACAATATATATATATATATATATATATATATATATATATATATATATATATATATATATATATATATATATATATATGAAAATACAAACACACACAGAAACATCTGCATACAGAAGAAGAACATACACAAACACAGAAGAAGAACATACACACACACACAGAAGAAGAACATACACACACACAGAAACCTCTGCATACAGAAGAGCGCTACTGAAGTAATCGACTCGATGGAGCCCTGGAGGAAAAACGTGGAAGACAAATGACAGACTAAAGGCACCTGCAGCATTCAAATCTCGAATGTCGTATTGTCCACTACTCTTTCTCTCTCTCTCTCTCTCTATCTATCTATCTATCTTTCTCTCTCCATTGCTGGCCGACAATCGATGCAAATCTGACAAGAAAAACGCTGTTATTTGAAGGTTCCGTAGTCCATATGTAATGTTTACATTCACCCTTTCTGACCGCCTGGACACAAACGGTCATCACCACGACGTGTACTATCAGTTAAAATATATGTATTTCTTATTTAATTATTTTTCTCCTCCTGCAATCCTTGTTTCACCATGTGGGAACTGTCGATGAATTACGCCAACAATTCTTTGTCAATGTTTGACCAATTGTTTGTCAATGTTTGACCAATTGTTTGTCGATGTTTGACAATCCCCCTTGTCAACAAATGTCAATAATTCAGGAATCCAACCAGATTAATTATGATAAAATAATATGTGATCCATCCACCATAAAATTAAATAAAATTTTACTGAAAAAAAGGACGACAGAAATATATATTTCACCTTTTTAGAAAAATGAAAAATGTTTTACATTAAAAAAAATGTAATTTGGTGTATACATAACTGTATTATTATTTATACGTCAACTTTTGTCAAACACCCCTCCCCTTGTCAGCAACTATCATACTTTTTTCAGACTTCGCCTAACTATTGACGTAATTTATTGGCACCCCTTTAACTTTCCTTATATAGGCTTTGTCTTGCCTTTCGACCTGATGACGGTTTTCACATCAAAAATGTCGATTGTTTTTTGGTGTCTCATGGTTTTTATGTTATTTAATTATTGGTAACACTAATACATGTATCCTTTTATCATTAATCTGCAATTTTTGTTAGGGATGAATGTTTCATTACAAAGAAACACGTGTTGAAAAGAGATTGTGTTTATTAAAGAGATGATGTGTGGTAGAAAAATATGATTTTCATCATTTTGTCTTTCTATGATTACTGGAAGCACGGTGGTGTAATATTAAGTCATACGCCCGCCGACCAGCAAACTGGTTTCAAATCCACTCGTTATTAGTGGTTTTAAATAAAGCTTACTCCGATGGATGACCCAGCAGTCTGGAAATTAGGTTCCAGGATTCATGCTCTGGGAATGTCTATGACTGACGCCATCGTTGCTGAGCAGATGTAGTAGACGATGTTATTCAGGCGGTTTCTTCTCAACCACTGTCTAAGCAGCGGAACACTTATGGGAAACTGTAGGATTATGACGCTAGTTCATAACTCATATTACCTTGACCTTTACTTTACCTTTCTAGGAAAACATCAGTAATTATATAGTTTGATCTTTGATTTCGCTGTTAACCGAACGAAATTCTCGCCCACAAGAGTTCCTTTCAAAACAAGTTGTGGGGAACCCAAGATGACCTAAAACACACCGCTCATACATGATCTCTGTTGGACTAGATGGTTAACAATTGATTGCAAAAGTTGGGTTCTAACATTATAGAAGCGACATTAAGTGCTGTACTGTATCAGTAGAGATCTACATGGCGCTCTTGTGAAAAAAGGAGAAATGCTGCAGCCCAAATCGGAGAGTAGCTAGAAAGTCACGGATAGAAAAAATCCGCCTACAGTCGTCATTCCATGTCCGAACTGTCCAAGAACATTTACAGCTCAAATAGGGCTCATTGGCCATCTACGAACTATTATGCATTGTCATAATTCTAACTGAATTTTCAAAAGTGGATGTAAAAATGGTCATCATCACTTGTGATGTACGAATACACATCAGTATAGAAGCGTCATCATTTGTTGCGTAGTACCAGTATAGACGCGTTACCAAGGCGTGTTTTAGACGTGTTGTGTAGTAACAGTGTAGATGAGTCATCAAATATTGTGTGGTATCAGAAACCCAAGATGACGTAAACAAACTACTCTATACATGACCAACATTGGACTGAATGTTAAACAGTTGACCGCAGAAGAAGAAGATTGTATTGTAAGTTTTTCGCAGACTCCATCTTTCATTACTGCTATCATATTTTCTGTATTTAATGAGATATCATTTCTGTTCATGGAGCCGTCGATGTTCTTTCTTTCTGTCTGTATCTCTAACAATGTTCTGTGTGTTTTCTATTCATACTGGCGGCAGGATTACAAGTCCGAGACGACGAAAAGAGATTACTTTTGTCAAATTTCTGCTCACAAAGCAACAAATAGTTCAGTATCTCTGAGCTTAGCGTTATTAATGATAGTTTCGTTGCAGGATGTACAGGCCGGTAGAATGAAATGACACAGAGTACTGACTCTCATCTACTTGGGTTTTTCCATATGTACACCGTCCTTCTCAATAAACGGAACGTCACCTGTCGAGAGTACCGTTGATAGCACGTAATCCCATAGTTTCAATCGATAATCTCCACTTTGTAATTTAGACGTCAAGAGTTCAGTTCGATCCCATAATCTCTTGAGAGCGGGGCGAAAGACGTAACCATTACCTCACAGAGATTCTCGAAGGCATATATTGTCTAGCAATTAATCTACAACCTGCCACGCATAGATGAATTGAAACACTAAAAACAGCACATGTTTATAACGGATATGTTTGTCTAAAGTCACATCTTTGCTGCAAACTAACGGTACAATTTCCGTACAAATTATTTACATAGTTGAAAAATGTAAATAGCTATGTTTGATCAAAGAAAGAAAACAATAACAAGAATGTAAATAGATTTGTAACACAATTTAAAAGTAAATAGCTGTGTTACAGAATATAAAAGTTGCAATAGATTTGTTTTAGAATATAAAAGTAGCAAAAGCTTTTTTACAGAATGCAAAAGTAACAATAGAAAAATGAGATATCATTTCTGTTCATGGAGCCATTGTTCATTCGAAGGGTGCCACACTGCACACAAGCCCTCTAAATTCATTGAGAATATAAAAGTAACAATAGATTTGTTACATAATATAAAACCAGCAATAGATTTGTTACATAATATAAAAGTAGCAATATATTTGTTACATAATGTAAAAATAGCAATATATTTGTTTTAGATTATAAAAGTAGCAATAGATTTGTTAAAAGGAGCAGTAGATTTGTTACAAAATGTAAAAGTAATAGTAAATTTGTTACAGAATGTACCAAAAGTAATAGGATTGTTACAGTAAAATAGTAGTAGTAAATTTATTACAAAATGGCGAAGAAGATGCTGAAAGTGGTGAAGTATACCTAGAGAGAATGATAAAAATGGGAGTGACCAGGAGTGAGAAGACAAAGTGGGTTCTCTCTGGAACGATCAGAGAATCTCATAATCAACATCTGACTGGAACTTTAAGCCTACTCCTGAATGGCTTCTGAAACGGAGAGCGGGGTAATTATAGGAACGTCCCACATAATACGATGTTGTTCTGCACTCAGGACACATTGAGGGGGGGGGGGGGAATAAGATTAAAATGTTTGTTTAGTTTTCACTATGTACGGAGGCTAATACTTTTGTAATTGAAACGGATAACTAGAACTGTCGTCGGTTCTATTAGAAAATAGATATTCCGACAAGGAATTATCTTTGATTCGTTGATAATAAATGGAAGTGACGTAATTTCCTTTTTGACTTTTTCTACACTGCTGTACTGTGTTGTGGGAATAAGAAAATATGGTTCATGTTAAGCAGATGTGGTCTAATTTTGGCGGAACTAATCTTATTAATTATTTAACGAAACACGAAACAAACGTTCCCTAAAGTCGCATACAACGCAGGATTCATCGATCTGCGCCAAAATACTGAAAGACCACCTTCTCCCTCCCCTGGAACATCTTATTATTATTATTGGGGGGGGGGTGGAAAGGAGCTCTCAGTTCGTTACGCGAAGATCGAATTAGCGTTAGCAGACTCTTCACGCCTTTTATGTGCGTCACGGATGCTCAATGAAATCAAACTTCCGGTAGTGTTAAAAATATGGACTATTATCACGTGGTAGGGCCACATTTGCGTAAAATGTACAGAAAATATGAACCGTGGCCATGAATGCAAACTAATAATAATTTTCTTTATAACTAACTCTTATGCTGAAGTGCGCTCCTTTTAACCGCGGATTTGTGTCAAATTAGAATATATCCGATTTTATGCCACAAAACGTAATGGAAGTCGAGTTGTGACGTTACTTGATAGCGTCATGAAATTTAGAAAATAGTGGCTCAAAATCATGGCTTAATGTTTGTGTCTGTATGAAACGCTGGTAACTCTGCAGAAATATTTATCAGTTATTTTATTCTCCAGCGCAAGATTATATCTTGGAAGCAATCACTGCCAGACTGTACTCTCAAAAATTGACAGAGATTAGCAAGACATCATGTATTTCCCGTCCAAAAGAACGAGATCTCTGCCTAAAAACGTTTAAAGTTAGATCATAGATCAGATCAGAGACTACAATTCTCAATCTAAATCCTACACAGAATTATCTTACAACACCGATATGATTTATATTATCCCCAAGTCTAGAATTTCCCATTATGTTAAACTAAAAACTAACACTAGACCGGTCATATTTTACTTCTAGCAGGAAGTCATACGAGGTAGATTTAAAAAGTTCCGGGAATTAATGGATTAAATAGAAATAAGTATCAATATTATTATCTACACTACATTTCCTTCAAAGTAGTTCCCTCCGGCAACTACACACTTTTCGCAATGTGCGTACAGCTGTTGAAAACATTCGTGGAAACCAATCTTTGACACCTCTCTCAGCAGTCTTGTGGCATTGGTGGTAACGTCATCTACATCATTGAATCGCTGTCTTTTTATTGACGATTTCATTCGAGAAATAGAGAAAATATGAGCCGTATCCAAGTCGGGAGAATATAGAGGCTGTTTCAAGGTAATCACTTTGTGCTTTGTAAGATGCTGGTTCACCAGAAGAGATCATTGTGTCGACGCATTGTTATGCAGCATAATCCACGAGTGTGTTCTCTAATTTCCTTGTCATTTTCTTCTTATTGCATCTGTTAGAAAATGGAGGATGTGCTTTATTGAGCAATGTTTGTGTCTATGAGGGTGAAGTCTCAAGCAAATCACAGAATTTAACATTTGTAAGTTGTTCAATTAAGAACATTTTAAACTCTTGCAATACAACTAGCACAACACACAGACAATCATATGCATCATCTCCTCGAGATTATATGTGAAGGTCACTTCTGCCATGCCCTTTGGTCAAGGTCATTACCAACTTCGAAACATATATTATCCATAATAACATCTTTCATTTAAATACTAGTCGACTTTTTAGATAACTTTTTGACCACATTTTGGTGACTGCTTAAATCTGAGACAATTTGAAGTCATAACAATATATCTGTGTTAAGTCACTGTAACCGCCATTGAGAAATCAATCACGCGGGGAAGAAAAGAAATTGTCTGTGTCTATCCTAGTTATTGAGATCTGTTATTGCAGGACAGGCGATGAAAAGGTAAACTGAAACATAATTAATAACAGAAATCTCAATAGTAGAAATATAATAGCCAAGGTATAAGCTACATAATAATAATAATAATAATAATAATTATAATAATAATAATAATAATATTGATAATAATAATAAATAATAATAATAATTTAAGACTAATAGCCAGTCAGGGTAGTAGGGGTGCCACACTGCACACAAGCCCTCTAAATCCCTCTAGCCTCAGTCATTCAAACATATATAGAAATATCATGCCCAGACCATTCCTTGGTGTTTTAATCCAGGATTTTCTCTGTTTCACTCTTCTCCGTCTTCCCTCAATTGTTCCTTACAAAATAATTTCAGGAAATGAGTTGTATCTGGTTATATGTCTGAAGCAAACAATTTTACGCCGTTTCAACACTAGCAAAAGTGGTTCTTGATAAAGTACAGGGTTCACAAGAGAATTATGGAGACAATTTGTGGATAAAATAAGTAAACAAATGAAGATTTATTTACGAACAAAGTGTACATACCTTAGTTAATTTAAGTATCTACGTCTGAAGATAACATTCTCTTGTTACGAAAACAGTACACACAGGTAGAGAAACATTCTACTGCTATTTGATGTATCTTCACAGGTAGAGAATAATTCTACTGCTATTTGATGTACGAGTATCTTCACAGGTAGAGAAACATTCTACTGTTTGTGAAGTATCTCCACAGGTAGATAATCATTCTCTTGTTACGAGAACTGTACACACAGGTAGATGAACATTTTACTGTTATATGAAGTATCTCCACAGGTAGATAATCATTCTCTGACTACTGTGAGTGGGTAATAAAATAGACATTCTACGTCGTAAAAATATATAGCTAATTGATGAACAGAACAAGTATCGGAAAAAGTGTCTGCATAAATAAATATCAGGTGCGTTATTTAATGAAGCATGGGAAGATGGTCTCGATTATATTTTTCTCTTACACACAGATTATGTTGTTGGTTTTATGTAAATATGTTGCTGGTTGTATGTAAATATGTTGTTGGTTTTATGTAAATATGTTGTTGGTTGTATGTAAATATGTTGTTTGTTGTATATAAATCTGTTGTTGGTTGTATGTAAATTCGTTATTGATTGTATGTAAATCTGCTGTTAGTTGTATTCAAATATGTTATTGTATGCAAATGTGTCGTTAGTTGTATATAAATATGTTGTTGGTTGTATGTAAATCTGTTGGTTGTATTCAAATTTGTTGTTGTATTGAAATCTGTAGTTGGTTGTATGTAAATCTGTATTTGTTGTATGTAAATCGGCTGCAACTAATGACCAGGACACCGTAAGAAATAAAGTACAGTCTACATCTACAGTAGGTGGACATGTAATAGTCTAGATAATAGTATGAAAATAGGTGACAGTAACTGTAAACAATAGATGCACAGCTCACAGTATTTATAAACTATAGATGGACAATTCACAGTGTGTACAAATAGACTGACAACTCACAGTAGGTACAAACAGTAGATGGACAACTCACAGTATGTACAAACTATAGATGGACAACTCACAGTAGGTACAAACTATAGATGGACAACTCACAGTATGTACAAACTATAGATGGACAACTCACAGTATGTACAAACTATATATTGACAACTCACAGGAGGTACAAACAATAGATGGACAACTCACAGTATGTACAAACTATAGATGGACAACTCACAGTATGTACAAACTATAGATGGACAACTCACAGTAGGTACAAACTATAGATGGACAACTCACAGTAGGTACAAACTATAGATGGACAACTCACAGTAGGTACAAACTATAGATGGACAACTCACAGTAGGTACAAACTATAGATGGACAACTCACAGCATGTACAAACTATAGATGGACAACTCACAGTATGTACAAACTATATATGGACAACTAACAGTAGGTACACACTATATATGGACAACTCACAGTAGGTACAAACTATACATGGACAGTACACAATATGTACAAACAATAGATGAACAACTCACAGTATGTACAAATATTGGATGAACAGCACATTGTATATACAAACGTTTGGTGGACAGTACACAGTATGCACTAACATTTGACAAACAGCCCACATTCTGTTAGTGTAGCACAAAATTACGACACCTAATGTACTCATGAGAGACAACCTCTTGTATAATATATCTGTTGTTCGTCCATCACAAGTGATGATGACCATTTGTTACATCCACTTTTGAAAATTCAATTTTAGTTATGTCCTTGATTATGAGTTCGTAGATGGCTAATGAGCCCTATTCGAGCAGTAAATTTCCTTGGACTGTTTGGACATGGAATGACGACTGTAGACGGATCTTGGTCTATCCGTGACTTTCTAGCTGCTCTCCACTGTTGAGCTGCTGCATTTCTTTTCTTTTCACAAGATGATGCGCTATTTTTTATTCTAGAACGCCATGTAGATCAATTTTGTGCAAGTTCTTCCCATGTATCGTGGTCTATTTCAAAGGCTTTCAGTGAGTTCTTTAACGAGTCCTTGTAGCGCTTCCTTTGGCCACCTTGAGATCGTATACCCTTCTCTAGCTCACCATAGAGAAGTATCTTTGGCAGACGATGGTCTGGCATACGCACCAAATGACCTGCCCAACGAATCTGTGTCTGCATCAGGATCGTGTCAATGCTTGGGATACCAGCTCTATCAAGGACAGTGGTATTTGGAATCTTGTCTTGCCATCTGATGTTCATAACTTTTCTGAGACAATTTTTATGAAAATGATTGAGTTTTTTCACATGACGTCTATACACATTTAATTTTCGTGAATGTGAAAATGACTTGCACTGGGGATTTTGATTAAAGTGAGGAAGAGTTGTGCAAAGCGTCGCCCTCACTCTCTTGTCGGACCTCATTTGAAACCAGTGGCAAGACGAATCGAGACGACTGGAAGTGAAGTACGATGCAGTGGATGACCATGGTTTTCTACGTGTCTCACCATGCCCGATGCGGTCCACTCCGCGTTGCTGGCGTTCGCCTACATTACTCGGTGGGCCGATAAACCATCATACCTCGTACGCGTAAATTCGCCGAATATCAGACTTTACGTGTTTAGGTTGACAAGACCGTTATGCTTTTTGAGATAGTCTCAGCACAATATCACCTACTTTATGACTGCCTAACAGGCTGTCAGTCGAGTGTGGAGCCAGAACACGCCCAGGCAGTCCACTGGTGCTGTGTTCACACGACACGTCAAACCTGTTGTTGTAGCTACATGGTGAATAGTGAGCGATTTCAATGTGTTATTGAAACCGAAGTAAATTTGTTCCTCACATAAACTTCAACATTATTATATATAATCACTCTTTACACATCACGCAGATATATCCATTTGATAGCCTCAACTAGACTGTCTTAAAATACACAATTTGATATTATACACTGTTATAAAATATCTCTAATGTACTCATGAGAGACAACCTCTCACAAAATATCTCTAATGTACTCATGAGAGACAACCTTTCATAAAATATCTCTAATGTACTCATGAGAGACAACCTCTCACAAAATATCTCTAATGTACTCATGAGAGACATCCTCTCACAAAATATCTCTAATGTACTCATGAGAGACAACCTTTCATAAAATATCTCTAATGTATTCATGAGAGACAACCTTTCATAAAATATCTCTAATGTACTCATGAGAGCCAACCTCTCATAAAATATCTCTAATGTACTCATGAGAGACAACCTTTCACAAAATATCTCTAATGTACTTATGAGAGACAACCTTTCATAAAATATCTCTAATGTACTCATGAGAGACAACCTTTCACAAAATATCTCTAATGTACTTATGAGAGACAACCTTTCACAAAATATCTCTAATGTACTCATGAGAGACAACCTTTCACAAAATATCTCTAATGTACTCATGAGAGACAACCTCTCACAAAATATCTCTAATGTACTCATGAGAGACAACCTTTCATAAAATATCTCTAATGTATTCATGAGAGACAACCTCTCACAAAATATCTCTAATGTACTCATGAGAGACAACCTCTCACAAAATATCTCTAATGTACTCATGAGAGACAACCTTTCACAAAATATCTCTATTGTACTCATGAGAGAAAACCTTTCACAAAGTATCTAATGTACTAGCGAGTCCCCCTTCAAAAAGTATATTTATTGCATCTATTTGAGCTACACTTCACGATTTACGCATTCATAAATATGGATGTTTCCTTACGCTTATACGTGTTCTCTATATATGTGATGTTACTGTGATTTTTACTAGGATATTTTACTGTGATAATTTACTGTGACAATTTACTGTAATATTTTACTGTGATATTCTCTTTCAAATACAAAAAAATAATTCCTTTCAACAGAAATCAATCTACACCTACAACATCATTGAAAAATAACAGCTTAATAACGTCAGCAACTATTAATATATCTAGTCGACCATTATTATTACAAGATATTGTTCAGCAGAGATTAGAAAGAAATTACCAATGGACTTAAAAAACATCACATATGAAAAACATATGGCAAGAGACAAAGAGAAAAAGAAAGTTACAACTATTAAAAAGCTATATTTTTCCAGTGGCGTCATATAGTTATGTGCAATGACATCCAAAATGGAAAATAAAATATGGACATTTGAAATGAAATGTTATAGAGAAGTCTTAAGAATACCATGGGAAGAAAGACAAACCAAAATAGACGTTCGCAAGGATCTGAACATAGAAGAGAACAGACCGCTCGAAACTATTTTAAAAAACGTAAGCTAACATAATTTGGACACATTAAAAGATAAATGTTTAGAGAGATTAAACATGCAGGGGAAGAGTTCCAGGCAAGAGAACAAGAGCCAAACCAAGACTGTGATGGACACAGGGTATTGCAGACTTTCTGAACATGATACTGGAATAGTTTGACTGCTTGCACAAAACCGAAAAGCTTACAGAAACTGAGATGCTTGTAGTGAAGACAATGTTATGTACAGGACACATAGATAGACATATTTTTCCCTTCTTGCTTTTCCTGTTTCTTAACTTCTGCTTGAATTATAATTTTGAAATACATGTGTGATATCATTTCCGTCATGTTCGCTGATCAGCCAATCATTGCCAAGTATGTGACCTCGTCATTTCCTGTGAAACACGGGTCCACTATAATCAATAAATATATTGCTTTCTTTGATTATTTTATACAACAGTAGTAAAGATGACGTGGGTTCATTGATGTTGACGTTTTTAGAGTTTCTGGGCTTGCCAGCAATCATTTTGGGTAGGGAGCGAGTTCATTGATGTCGACGTATTTAGATTCTGTGGGCGTGCCAGCAATCATTTGGCGTAGGAAAGATTGATTATTTGATACCCGGATATTGTGAGTTTTGTTGGAGTGTATGACCAGTTCTATATCGATCCTTTAACTAATTACAAATGTGTTTCTCCGCATTAAACATGTTCTGGGTTTACTCTGCATTTAATGTCACAATACATATTTTAGATCTGGCATATCGTGTTACAATACAGATGTCAGATCTTCTTTCTGGTGTAATGAAGGAGTAGACATGCTCATTCTTACAGTCAAACTACATGATCCTTATTCTTATAGACGGACCACATGATCCTCATTCTTGTTATTGGACCACGTGATCCTCAGTCTTAAAATTGGCCCATATGATTATCATTCTTATAGTTGGACCACGAAAACCATTCTTAAACGTGGACCACATGATTCTCATTCTTAAAGTTGAACTATATTATCAAAATTAGTATATAGTTCTGCCATGTTATCTTCATTCTTATAGTTAGACCACATGATACTTATTTTCATTGTTAGACCACATTATCCTCATGTGTATAGTTGCACATGATCACTATTCTTATTGTTGGACCACATGATCACTATTCTTATTGTTGGATCACATGATCACTATTCCTATTGTTGGATCACATGATCACTATTCTTATTGTTGGATCACATGATCAGTATTCTTATTGTTGGACCACATGATCACTATTCTTATTGTTGGACCACATGATCACTATTCTTATAGCTAGATCACATGATCACTATTCCTATTGTTGGATCACATGATCACTATTCTTATTGTTGGATCACATGATCACTATTCTTATTGTTGGATCACATGATCACTAGTCTTATTGTTGGACCACATGATCACTATTCTTATTGTTGGACCACATGATCACTATTCTCATTGTTGGATCACATGATCACTATTCTCATTGTTGGATCACATGATCACTATTCTTATTGTTGGACCACATGATCACTATTCTTATTGTTGGACCACATGATCACTATTCTTATTGTTGGATCACATGATCACTATTCTTATAATTGGACCACACGAACCATCTTCCTATAGTTGGACCACATGATCATATTCCTATAGTTGGACCACATTATATAGTTGGACATATTCGTTATAGCTGACCCACGTGATCACTATTCTTATAGTTGGACCACATAAACCATTCTTAAACGTGGACTACATGATTCTCATTCTTAAAGTTGGACCATATCATCTTCATTCTTATATTTGAACCACATGATCACTATTCTTATTGTTGGACCAAATTTTCACTATTAGTATAACCACATGATCATTATTCTTATTCTTGAACCACATTATATATATAGTTGGACCTATTCGTTATAGTTGACCCACATGATGTATATTCTTATAGCTGGACCACGTGATTCTTATTCATATAGTTGGACCACGTGATCCTCAGTCTTAAAATTGGCCCATATGATTCTCATAATCTAGGATTTATTCCAAATATGCTACTTTCTGACAATCAGAACCGGATGAAACGATCACAAGATGTCTTTCGTTCCCCTCCACATCCTTCTCCTATTGCACAGTTACGTTTCAATCTCGACGTTTCATCTCTTGTCCTAAACTCCAGTTCCACTCAGTCTTTGCGCGTGCATCGATACTCATTTACGTTATATGGTAACTGGCCGCTTGTTATCTACTGGATCTCTCATCAGCATAATTAACCATCTCAGCATCGAACATCATCTACCATGGACATTCACCATCCTCTGTCTCTTGCCCCGATGATGCACTCTGATAGACAATAACATGTCCATATCGTAATTTTCCCTTCCCAGTTGTTACTCTGTCTGCGTCTTGCTCGCCTTTATCTTCAACGCTATCTTCATCTAAGAAAGATGTCATCAGGTGTATTTTAACGGAAACGTGAAATAAGCATGTGACACTGTCCTTTTGGCAGAAAGTGATTCCATATGGTAGTTCGACATGGGATCAAAGTGGCAATGTATGCTGACGACCTGGTAATCTAGTGCACAAAGAACATGTGACAGTGACCACTAAGCAAATACAACAAGCAATTGCTGCATTAACCCTATGGGCAAATGGATGGTGTCAGAATTAGCGCTGATAAGTCCAACACTACACTCTTCACACTCTCACCAAAAACAAAAAGCCTGTGTTATCAAGATAGAGTGAGAGCTTTTGAAAGTAGACAAAAAACCCACATACATCGGAATTACTTTTGATGATAAGCTGACATTGAAGAAATACAATAACAAAGCAACAAAAAAAGCTTGGAGGAAGTTATATATCCTGAAGAAAACAAGTGGAACCACATGGTTAGAAAGTAGAAATATACTCCGTAATGTTTACCAGTACAGCATAAGACCATATCTGGAATATGCTTCAACTGTGTGATGTTCTGCATTATACACCACATTACAAGATCTAGATAAAGTGCACAACCAGGCGCTTAGGATAATATTTGGAACAAATAAAACAACACCAATAATAGAAATTTAGAAAATGTGAAGAACGCAAACACTTGACAAACGTAGAGATACAAAGGTAATAATAGAAGCAGTAACGTTTCACTGTATGCCAAGTCATCCAATGAAGGAAAGATTCCAAGATCTAGCAATGGGGTGACTGAAATAAAGCATCTTTATCCACCAAGCCAAACGAATTCGTAGTCAACTTACAGACATACGTGAAGTTGACAGCCCCTTAAGGTCTATATCAGAATAAACCCCTTGGTGTGAAAGGCATGGAATACCAATATTCATTCAGATCCAAATGAAAGGAATACTAAAGAGGCGAACAGAACAATGTGCAGCGAAGGACAGTCACTCTCAGTTTCCTGGACGAGGAATATCCACAAGACATATGGGTCAGAGTATACACAGATGGATATTGGCAGATTACAGTGAGAAATGGAGGTATATATATATATATATATATATATATATATATATATATATATATATATATATATATATATATAATATCCACACTAGCCTAGAGATACGATCATAACACCAACAGGGGAATTCAAGCTCTCTAGTCTGGAAAACGAACAGACTTACACAAATTCCTTAATGAACTGTCTTGCCAGTGTACTGTAATTATGCAGTGTATGCCCCCTCACTGTGGAATAACAGGAAATGAAAAAAACAGACCAACTGGCTAAGGAAGGTGCTGCCGAAGACCAATCAGATGTACCAGACGAGTAAACAGATGATCAAGTCAATAAGAAAGCCACAAACACCAATACAAGATGACTATCACATTATGAACAGATAAGAACAAGTTGTAATTCTACGCCTTAAACGGAACTCCGCAGTCAAATGTACACAGAGTTCAAGATTGGCAACACGGCCATGTGTACATGTGGACAGGCAGCACAGAATGTCAAACATATACTTCTAGAATGTTCTGAGTATGAAACGCTGAGACAGACATATCGGCCAGAGGAAACAACACTGGAATCAAAGCTCTATGGGCCACTGTATGAACTATAAAAGACAGTGAGTTTTATTCAGGAGACAGATTTAGATATAGACAGACATGTTTCAAGTGAACGAAAGAAGAAGAAGAAGAAGAAAGGCATAAGTGAAAAAGAACTACAAAGCTTAGCAGATTAAATTAATAAGTCAAGTAAAGTATATAGACTAGATTTAACTATCTAAAAGACAAAAACTATGATAATCTGCACAACCGCAGAAGAATAGACGCTAATCATAAAAATGTATGGAGAGATACTACACAAGTAGAACATTATCAATATCTCGGACACAGAATCACAAATGATGATATATTTGAAATAGAAGTCAAAAGGAGAATAGGATCGGCAAAAAGTACTTTCAATGGCATTAGGAGAATATTGACATCTAAACAAATTACAAACACGCTAAAAATTATAATTATAAAATTGCCCATCTATTATATATTGATGTATGACTCTGAAACATGAACAATGAACAAACAACTGGGGCACAGAATTGCTTCCTTTGAGATGTTGATATATAGAATAATAAGAGAGCACTTCATTGAAAGAGAAGAAAACTAACAAAGAGGTTCCAACGACATTCACATGATTAAAAAACTAACAAAGAGGTTCCAACGACATTCGCATGATTAAAAAAAAACTAAAATATTTGGAAAGGAAATAAATATCAAATAAAGTATTTTTGACATTTTAAAAGGCATGCCACCTTGTTGAAGACCTTACTTGAGAGTAAAATTGAGGGGATACGAGCATGAGGTAGGCTGAAATATAAATGGGAGTGAAGCATCACGAGATGGACAGGTTACATTCAGGTTGCATCTCCAAAGCAAAAGACACACAGTTAATGTTGCAGGTCCGTAGCAGGCAGCCTTCGTTGCGGAGAAGGTAATTGATGATGATAACTGCCTTGTACATACTCTGACTTATCGTGTGTTCAATTATTGCTAAAGAACTACCATTGTGTCAATCGTCTTCTTGGTAAGAGTTCTCTGATCACAAGTTTCTCTACATAATGGTTTATTTTTCGTCTTTAAATCGATACAAAGATGTCGATTTGAGTGTAGAAACTGCTAAAAGACACAAAATGGCGTTAACTACATTGGCAAGGTTGAATATACTATCAATTAATCAACAAATTTTCTTAGTGACAATTCATCCAGATATTTCTCTCTTTGTCTTCATCTGTCTCTTCTTCCCTTGATCTTTCCAGTTGTTAGTAAATCTTCAAGTTTTGCTCTTCTCATCACATGTCCTAAAAGTCTTAATTGTCTGCTTCTAAATTTTTTATATAATTTGTAATTTTACTCCAGCATTTGAGAACTTCTACGTTAGTTTACTTGGCTTTCCATGGATTTTTTATCATCTTTCTGAAAAACCACATCTCAGCATCATCCAACTCACCTTGAGCTCTTTTGTTTACCGCCCATGCTTTGCATCCATAAAGAATAATTGGTTCAATATAAAGTCCTAGCACTCTATCTCGCGTATGCATTGTTGCTACTCCATTGATAGAATGTTTCTCATGCTGATTTCGCCTGTTCTATCCTGTTCTTTATAAGTATACTATGGAAAAGTAGAAACACTATTATAGTCAAGATCAATCTACACAAATCCCTGGTACTATATATTCTTATGTATGGATGTGAAAGCAGGACACTCGCTGCAAATACAGAAAGAAGACCCTGTGAGTATAAGTAATACAGACGTTACAAATGTACTGTATATCTTCTTCTTCAGCGTTCATTCTCAAATTCCCACTGGATTTCTCTTGTAACAGGACAATGATCCTACAAGATTTCCAGTTGGATGTAGTCCAGAGAATGGAAATGCGTTGTGTTGCCGTTTTATTTGCGCCAATGGCCCAACACATCCGTCTTCGGCGGGGTACTGTATATAAAGTTAGGCTATTTATCTATTCGCTAAACCATTTGTTGTCTTTCAACATTAGGGGTAGAATAATTTTCTGGAGACGGCGCTCTTGTGTGCTGAGTATATTGTTTACTGTGTCGCTTCTTTTTTGGTGGTCCATTCTCTTCGTAGTCAGCCTCTAGGTCTGCCTTCACTGTACCTGTATTGCATAGCTTGCTGTGGTATGTGGTCAGATGGTAATCTGCTGATGTGTTAAAACTATTTGATATGTTGTCTCTTAATATATTCCAAGATTGGGGTAGTGTCGGTTCTTTGTCTAATGTCCACATTTCTCACTCTGTCTCTTAGCGATATTTCTAAGATTCTGCGTAAGCATGCCCTTTCAGCTGTCATAAGTTTACGTTTGTCTTGTAATGTCGTTGTCCATGTTTGGCATAGGTAGCACTGCGTTGGCATAATAATCCCAACATAAAGTTAGGCTGGGTTACCAAAACCGCCACCTCCACAATGTTTGTATGGCTGTAAAGCTCTGATATAACCAACTTGGATTAACATCCGCGGTTGGAAGTGGCTTATCTCACCATAATAGGTACATTTTATTTCACCAAACCAACTACAAATGTGCTATAGAAAACATTTGTTTAATGTCCTTGTCAGATGCGCAATAAATGAACTTGCAACTAAACATGCGCCACTGTTTGCAGTAGTGAAAACCTGCTTGGTTCTAAGATATAGTGCGATAATTAAACTTTCACCGTGTCCATCAGTGGAGTGTGAATGGAGAAGAGGTTCTTAAGAAAATATTGTCTTGATAACAACACGGAATGATCAGGTGGTGATTTGTCCACACTCGTTTGTATGACCGAAGACACGGATGCTTAGTTTGTCCACATTCGTTTGTATGACCGAAGACATACTTAGTTGTCCACACACGTCTGTATGACCGAAGACACGGATGCTTAGTTTGTCCACATTCGTTTGTATGACCGAATACATGGATGCTTAGTTCTCCACACACGTCTGTATGACTGAAGACATGGATGCTTAGTTGGCCACACTCGTCTGTATGACCGAAGACACGGATGCTTAGTTTGTCCACATTCGTTTGTATGACCGAATACATGGATGCTTAGTTTGTCCACACACGTCTGTATGACAGCAGACATGGATGCTTAGTTTGTCCACATTCGTCCGTATGACTGAAGACATGGATGCTTAGTTTGTCCACATTCGTCTTATGTTTGGTGGGTTGTTCTTGATTTTCGTTACAATGTTTTCATTCTCTTCACAATATATATGGGCCTGTATATATATATATAAACATATGCACGCTAAAGTTGAATATGTTAGATCTACAGGTGCATAGGTTGCAGCTAAACTGTAAACCATGACTCAACGCATTCCGTTTACCAGTCTACATTCTACTAATCTGTAGTGGTGTGGACATGAACGCAGAGAAAAATGCAATCTATATCCCCATCTAAGGTCATTAATTATGTCTGTCTTCTGCATGCTTATGATCCATGTTTTTGAGCCATATATTCGCGTGGAATAGATGTATAATTGTAAAATTCTCATTTTTCGTTTGGGATTTGTTTAGATGTTAATATTTTTCTCATGTTGGTTAATTACTTTTAACAATTCCTATTCTTCTTTTAATGCCTATTTCATATCTACCATCATTTGTGATTGTGTCTGAGATGTTGGTATTGATATACTTGTTGTAGTTTCTCTTCATGTATTTTGATATGTAAAGCTCCAGTTCCTCTGTGGTTTTGATGATAATCATGTTTGTTTTCTTGGTGATGTTTGGATATTAATATCTGGTGCGTGCTCTTTATTTAAAGTAGATCGCCGTATTTGTATTAATATTTCATAATATTTGTAGTTGCAATTCACTTTCTGATAACAGGACTGTGTCGTCTGTATGCAGCAGATTGTTTATTATATATATATTATTTGTCAGTGTCTATGGTTGCTCCGATCTCTCCCTGAGCGTATCCGCCAATTCATTTCTGCTGACAGTACCAAACTAATTCATGTGGTCTAAAATTGCAAAGCATTGTTTACTTCCTCGGTATCAGAGGTATTTTAAATTCACACAAAAATTATTTATATTATATGCGTTATACATTTGCACAGATATATCATTTTAAAGTTGGGCAGAGCTGGTGAAAATGATCTAGTTGCGTGGCATTGTCAATATTGACCACCTACTAAGTTTAACCCTAATCCTAACCTTAACCCTAACCCCAACAGTTCATTCTACAAATAATACAATCTAATCCTAACCCTTTTAGTTTTTATCTCTATATTAATTCATTCCTTCATTTTCCTTTTGCACTGAAGTTAGAGCATATGGCAGAGGTCAGATCTCTCCAATTCTGTCTGTTCAAAGCTATTCTGTGCAGTTCTTTAATAGTATGAATATTGATTGTTTTACTTTCTCTACGTATTGTTCTTCTGAGTGTTTCTTTTCGTCTACCCCTTGCTCTTTTGCCTGTAGGTATCCATTCAAGAGATTGGTGGTGTATTCTGTTGGTGACTGCGAGTAGGACATGCCCGATGTAGGACCAACGGCGTTTTCTGATAACATCTGTGATGAAATTTTGATGTGTTTCTTCTCTGATTTTATCATTCGATTTGAATTCACTCCAATGGATGTTAGTTATCCTACGAAGACATTTGTTCTCGAAACTCAGTAATTTCTTTTCTGAAGATAAAGAACTTTTCCAGCTCTCACATCCATATGATAGCACTGGAACAGCGCAGGAATTAAATAAGCGCATTTTCGTGCGTGTACTGATTGACTTTGACTTCCAGATATTAGACAGTCTGTTAAAGGCACTTGATGCTAGTATTTCTATATCCTAACCCATTATTCTATAAGTAGCGTAGCCTAATCCTAACCCAACACTCTAAGCCTAAGTCTGAAAATCCACCCCAAAATAACAATCCCCACCTTTAAAAAAGTAAGCAAACCTAAATACCTGTTGGAATTAACATTCTTGGTTTAACACCAACAATCATGCACACCTTGATTCTTCTTGATTCTTAATTAGAAATTAGCCTCACATAAGTGCTCCACCCTCTGTTCCAGCAGCCATCCGTCTCGAAGGTGTTTCGAGATTTTTGCCGCCGAAACAGACGTCAACATCAGGGCACAACTCTGGCCCTTGCGACAAGTTTCTTTGTTGTTCCGCCCGCCCACCCACGTCGTGCCCGTATTAGTTCAAGCACAACGTCGGCCTGTCGGAACAACATGGTTAAGTGTTATCGAAGGTTACGACTACGGGATTGTATTAGAACACACTTACTTAGAACTAATGAAATCAACGCACCAAATAATACATGAATGCACATATACCAGCACAATACAGAAAGCTATGTTTACATTTTATTATATGATCTTTAATATATAACGTTTCCAAAAAAAACTACGAAGCATTGTTTACTTCGTGGTAATCAGAGCTTGCAGAAACCACGAGAAGGATAGCAAAGGCCAAATCAGCATTTCAAAAGATGCGAAACATTCTATGCAATGGAGTAGTATCAATATCAATACATACGAGAGTTAGAGTGCTGGATATTACATTGAGCCAGACCTTTGTTACGGTTGCGAAGTATGTACAGTAAACATTCGAGCTCAAGAAAAGCTGGAGGCAACTGGGATGTGGTTTTTGAGAAGAATGATGAACACCATATGGACAGCCAAGAAAACTAATGTAGACGTCCACAGAGATGCTGCAGACAAAAGGTAAATAATACAAAAATTAGAAGAAGACAGTCAAGATGTTTAGGGTACGGGGTGAGAAAAGCAAAACTTGAACATTTAGTCAAACTATCAAATACTCCATGTTTCACGTTGACTTGCATGGAGGAATATTGGAACATTTATTAACCACCGGAAAGTACAATGGCTGAAGAGACAGATGAAGACAACGAGAGAAATTTCTGGATGCGTTGTCACTGCGATACAAACACATGTCACCAACTGAATTTATTAGCAATAAAATAGATAGAGAGTTGTGGAGAAACATTATTACCTACACCACTTAACAGGACACTTGATTGATTGATGACACGCTTCTAGTAACTTCCTGCCTCTCAAGACATTCTCTAGCTTCCTTAGCAAGCTCATTGAGTTACTGATACATCATAAACGAGTAGGCTTGAGATTCAAACAACGTCATTGTCCTGGCCATTGCAATGATCCCATTGTCATGTTACGTATGGCTACGTAAGCTACGTTGTCTTGATTCATAATTCTCCTTCCAACATGTGACGTGAACGCACATAAGCTGGACACATTTCAAGGAACAGACCTGTGTAAATTTCCCTCAAGATGAATCATTACACATCAAGTCTTATACTTCTCTCCACATCAATGAGTTCTACAACTTACAAGACTGGTGTGTAGTTTTCGTTCCACATCAATGAGTTCTACAACTTACAAGATTGGTGTGTAGTTTTCGTTCCACATCAATGAGTTCTACAACTTACAAGATTGGTGTGTAGTTTTCGTTCCACATCAATGAGTTCTACAACTTACAAGATTGGTGTGTAGTTTTCGTTCCACATCAATGAGTTCTACAACTTACAAGACTGGTGTGTAGTTTTCGTTCCACATCAATGAGTTCTACAACTTACAAGACTGGTGTGTAGTTTTCGTTCCACATCAATGAGTTCTACAACTTACAAGACTGGTGCGTAGTTTTCGTTCCACATCAATGAGTTCTACAACTTACAAGATTGGTGCGTAGTTTTCGTTCCACATCAATGAGTTCTACAACTTACAAGATTGGTGTGTAGTTTTCGTTCCACATCAATGAGTTCTACAACTTACAAGATTGGTGCGTAGTTTTCGCTGCACTTTCTCCATTTCTGTGCCAGGATCTATGTACTCGGTTAAACATATAAGTTGAATAATGTCCTCCACCTAACAAAACCATGATTATCCAATTTAAGGACTGATTCCTTTTATTCTGCTATTCTTTTTTTGCAGAGGAAGATATGCATTCAGTATCCGCGAAGAAATCTCGCACTGTCATATCTACAGAGTATCAGCATAGTTCATGGATGTATGTCTGCTATCAAATCTACAACAGAGTATCAGCATAATTCATGGATGTATGTCTGCTATCATATCTACAGAAAATCAGCATAGTTCATGGATGTATGTCTGCTATCAAATCTACAACAGAGTATCAGCATAGTTCATGGATGTATGTCTGCTATCATATCTACAGAAAATCAGCATAGTTCATGGATGTATGTCTGCTATCATATCTACAGAAAATCAGCATAGTTCATGGATGTATGTCTGCTATCATATCTACAGAAAATCAGCATAGTTCATGGATGTATGTCTGCTATCAAATCTACAACAGAGTTTCAGCATAGTTCATGGATGTATGTCTGCTATCATATCTACAAAATATCAGCATAGTTCATTGATGTATGTCTGCTATCATATCTACAATCAGAATAGTTCATTAATGTATGTCTGCTATCATATCTACAAAATATCAGCATAGTTCATGGATGTATGTCTTCTATCATATCTACAATCTGCATAGTTCATTGATGTATGTCTGCTATCATATCTACAATCTGCATAGTTCATTGATGTATGTCTGCTATCATATCTACAATCAGAATAGTTCATGGATGTATGTCTGCTATCATATCTACAAAATATCAGCATAGTTCATGGATGTATGTCTGCTATCATATCTACAAAATATCAGCATAGTTCATGGATGTATGTCTGCTATCATATCTACAATCAGCATACTTCATTGATGTATGTCTGCTATCAGATCTAGCGAGTATCCGCACATTTTATTGATGTAGATCTGTTTTTAAAAAGAACACGCCGTGTTTTCAATTCAATTTAAAGGTAGACTATAACACAATTCTTGCAAGATTTAAAAAATGTGCTATTATTTCCCTTTGCTGATAGAATACCTCTATTTCATGTTAAGATCATTTGGATGTATTCGAGACAGTGCGGTAGATTTTCTCAGTGTGATACATGCCTTCGAACTGTCCCCCTCCTCCTCCTCCCTCCCTCTCTTCACAGATTTTTCTTTATAGTACCGCATCAGACAATGTATTTTGATTAGTGCCACCTGATGCGGCCACCTCTCTGTATCATAGCCCCAGCACGGCACTGGATTGGGGAATACTTCGTCGGCGATCATTCTTTCGCTGGATTTCTACTGTAACAGGACAATGGTCCTACAAGATTTCCAGCAGGATGTAGTCCAGAGAATGGAAATGCATTGTTTCGACGTTTTGTTTGTGCTAATGGTCCGACACATCCGTCTTCGGTTTGATGATATTAGGTCTTCACTTTTATTGGCAAACGGACATATTTAGAGATGGATTTAAACTCTGTTTATGGTATATTTAAAAGACAGGTTAGATTGCTGGAATAATAAGCAAATATATAAGATTATTAGAGAGAGAGAGAGAGAGAGAAGAGAGAGAGAGAGAGAGAGAGAGAGAGAGAGAGAGAGAGAGAGAGAGAGAGAGAAGACAGTGGTGGATTTCTGTTGCGAAATAAAAGATCGTTTGAGGACTAACTGGTGATTCCCGCCCTCCTTTCCGCGACAGTAAAATCCTCTTTACCGACAGCAAAAATGACCTGAAATACTGATAATTATTTTCGTGCATTTTGCTGAACTTCCTTGACATTTTTGACATACGAAACTAAGTATATAAATAGTGGCCAATGAAAAACGCGACAATAACCAAAATTGTCACGAATGAAGCCTTATTTTCTCTCTGTTCAGAGTTATATACTGAAACTCGGGCATGCATCTTCTTAACAAAGGAATATTAAATGGGTGACACATTAATGTCACTATGATTATGACAAGTATTATTTATGACAAAATTGGTCAAAAACAGTTTAGCGGTTTTACTTTGCATTCTTGATTCTTGATCAGGAACAAGCGTCACAGCACTGGGGGCATTCCCATATATGCGCTACTTACCGTTCCGTCAGCCATCTAAAAATGTATAAGCTCAGTGTCCCAGTCAGTTGCTGATTACGCGCTCTTCTGATCATTCCGGAGAGGGAACACTTTCATCACCTGTAGTCACTCCCACTTCTATCATTCTCTGAATATGTGCATTGTCTCGTCTTCCTCCTCGTCTTCTCGTAAGGTATTCATGACTGCTCTAATCAATTCAATTCTGTCTCTTCTTATCTTGCTTTCGTTCACCAAGGCTTTACCAGCCAACAAATCGGCTCTTTCGTTTCCCCTGACCCCAGCATGACCTGGACAGTAGATCCAAGTAATGCTCTGCGCGTTGTTGAACAGAGTGACCTATTCAGTTTTGATCATACATGAGCAAGTTCCGATCATTTGTGAAGTGTCGATACGGTTATGGCGTCCCTTAGTATTTCCTTTTCTTTACGTCTTCACCCTGGGCCGCTTCTCCAGTCGCACTGCCTTGTTTCGGCGTTGCAATTCTTCTCATCATAGTGACGAACTTTTCATTGGTGTCACGCTTCGTATTCTAATTGATCATGCTTTTTTAAGTTGCCTAGTCCTGAGAAGGACTGAGTTGTGCATGCGTGGCTACATAATTTAGAGGGAACAAACATTGACGTACATGCATATACAAATAAGCATTCAATATATACGTGAGATCCCAAATAAATACCCTTGCTTGTCAACAAGAACATCTCATGACATCGGTGAAGCGTCGCAAAATTGTGTTTTTTTGGCCACGTGATGAGGCACTATTCCCTTTCCAGAACAATCCTACAGGGAACAGTTGAGGGTAGAGGAAGAGGAGGTTAAAGGAAATTATGTATTGAAAATATTAAAGAATGAACAGGATTAAAATTATCCACAAATAAACGAAAAACTGAGAACAGGAAGGCATGGAGAACCTTTTATGTTAATGATTCCAAAGTGCCACCGCAACGAATCTGCCTGATAAGTTATAGATTTGATGATGATAATGGTATATATATATATATATATATATATATATATATATATATATATATATATATATATATATGCATGTAAAGTCACACAAACATGCATACGTATCCCTCATCCATACAGATATACGCCACATTGTCACAACCATCTGGTTAGACGGTACTTCGTATACTCCCACACTGTCAAGATTAATTGACAGATATACATATAATCTTGCTGTCTCAAGAAAACACTTATTCTATCATAGTAACATTTGTCATCATTGATCTGTCTTGTACTTCCTGTTCAGACATTCTGGTTTTCCATCTACAGCTGCTCTTATCACACAATTAACGGCGAAACTATGTAGGGGTGGGTTGGTTGAGTATGCCAAAAGTAATCCTCTGGGGTACCAAAACTAAAATTAGCTTACATAATGAGAGCGGGGCCATAGTTCAAAATTCCTAGTATTGGCGCTGCGTGTGTATATATATATATATATATATATATATATATATATATATATATATATATATATATATATATATATATATATATCCGTAGCTCTGTACTTTTGGTGTTACATATGGCTTCCTCGAAAACAGCACGACGCAGACGGGTGATATTTGGCTCCTTTATAGTTTTGTTCATTTGCCAACCCGTGGCACTAGCAGAAAATTTTAAACGTTCTCCTGTGTTCCGGTAAAGCTAAACATTAATATGATTAGGTGGCGTTTTTACATCTGAACTATGTATTGGGCACTGGTATAACGAATGTAAACATCCCATTTAGACTAGGCCTACTTAGTAATAGAAATTAGTATCATTTCATTTTTATCGGCCTTTATTCTGTTTAAATCGAAGTTTACGATGTATTAACCTGTTAGCTGTTGTGTCTACTTGCGTTTCTGTAATTGGTTTTTGGTAATTTAAAATCTATAAAATGAACCATTTCGATTTAACATCTGTCTTCCGAATGATTTGTGTACAATTAGAAAGGCGAGATTACGCACGGTTCATAGATACACAATTTTGAGAACTCGAACATACGGTCAGCAGTGCGTCGTAATCATGTGCTGCCTATCGGTGTTCCACAGGGACGTAAATTTTTGTTTCGCAACACTATAAAATGAATATTCACATCTATTCTATTTTTCTTTTTTTATTCTATTCTCGCCCAGGCACCGCCGGACATTGCTTCTAGAAAAATAGAATGGATGAAAATATTTTTCAACATTCTAGAAATGTAGCCACAATGTAGGAAAACTCCTCCCACAATCCCCGATCTCTAAATATACATATCTAAGGTCCGGACTACATATAAACTAGTATTCTGGAAAAACAAAATATCACTCATGTGTTAGAATCTGTAGTATTACAATTCGTTCAAGAATTCTAGTTACTCACGTGAGCTCAATTTTCACTAAAACTACCTGATACAAAGCAACCATATTCTGTAGTTAGTCTTATACACAACACGACCTTGGAAATTCATATTTTACAAATCGAAAGATAAATTCCGAAATGCACAAAAATACCTTTTTTGTTATAGAGTATTGCATAAGCAACAGCTTATGGTACTTACATGTTACAATTTACAGGTAATACACAAAACTATGTCATCCAGTCAAAAATACAACGAAACTGACATTACATGTCATAACAATATCTCTTCTAAAGTATACTCCAGTATTTCCACGATTTTCATTGGTGATAATCTTGACAACACATAAAAATGGCCAATGAAAATCACGAAGATATTCATGTTAAATTTATGAAGTCTATCAATAACATTGAAATCTCTTTCTTCTGCGTTCAGCCTCTGTGATCATGTTATATTGTCAGGCCTGTCGTCTGGGCAAAGGCCACTGTCTCCACCATGTCGGAGCGGCTGTCCCATAGGTTTTTCCTCAATTATGTATCCTCTGGCCAGATCTGCTGTCTCTGCTCTTTTGGGCAATCCTAATGTATATGTTCTGAAGTCTATGTTCCGGATCCACATCGACATTCATCTGTGTAGGAGATCCCCAATCGGTAAAGGTGATCCAACAGTCTGCAGTGGCCTGTTCTACTGTGAAATAGTGTGATCTATTGGTATATCTGGTGATGTATTGCATCATGTATGTCTTCCACTTCCATATTTGTTTCTTCCGTTTTGCTGTGTATGTGTTCTGGATTATTGTTTTTGTTTCTCTGTAGGACAATGGGTGTATGTATTGTTCCATTTAACTTTCTATTTTTGACAGAGCATCCGCTTTCTCATTTTCATGATTCCACTGTGTGATGGTATCCATTGAATGGCAATAGCTGATGGTTTTTGGATATGTCTTAACTCATGTTTGATGTTATGCAGAAGGTTTTGAATTATGTTTCTCTGAATTGATTCCAGTAGGGATCTGCATCCAGTGAATATAGCATTCTTGGCAGTCCAAGTTCAATGAAGACTTTCAGTGCTTGATTTAGTGCAACTGCCTCTACTCTAAAGTTGAAGGAATATTTTCCGGTTGGAAATGCTTTTGATATAGTCTTCCCATCATTGAGTCTTATAAGAATTCCACCTCCTCCATTCCTTACTGCTCCATCTGCCGCTCCATCTGTGTTCATTCGTTGGGATTGTATTTTATTTCTATTATCTTGTCAATGTCAATGCTTTTAATTGAGATGGAGTCTGGTATTCCTTATTAATAATTCCAGGAACCTCTGTTATTATGGAGACGTTTTGGAGTCTTTTGTCTGACTTAAAAATCCGTTAGTGTTTCAATTTCAGTTGGGAGGTTTGTGAGGACACCTTTATGTTGTTGATAGAGATGGTTGGAGATGTGACAGAAGCTGGTTCTCTTCAGCCTGCTTGTGGTTGATCTATAAATTTGCGCATGCGTCGTATGGTTTGGCATGAGTTTAATTATTTTTTTTGCATAGGCACTCCGTCTTCTCTTCTGTCATCCAGTGGGCGGATGTTTACCTGTTTTCCATTACATGGATTGGAGTGGTTTTCATCCCTCCTGAGATTAGTCGAAGACCTGCATTTTGTACTTTTGATAGGCGATCAGTATTTGTTTTTGATGCTGATGCCCAGGCTGTCATTCCATATTCTACTACAGGTCTGACTGTACCCATGTAGACTTTTTAATGCTTCTATTTGCTTCCTAGCTTGTGCATGCAAGTTTCTTCATCAATAATAGTTTTCTAGTTGCGTTTTGGCTCAGTGGTTATCACATGTGGTTTCCAGGTGAGTCGCTTGTCTAGTTTGACCCAGAGATATGTTGGGTTCTCCTCATCTGCTAGCTCACTTCCATTTTTAGATTTACTTTATCTATGTGATTTGAAAGTGAGAAGATGGTTGTCACAGTTTTGGAGAAGTTCATCTGGACTTCCCAGTCAGATACCCATTCACTTACGGTATCAAATGCTGTCTGCATTCTGTTCTTTGCAGTTGATAGGTTGCCGGCCGCACTCCAGGCAACAAAATCATCTACATGGAGGACCTTTGAAATATAATGTGACAGTTTCTCTTCAATATAATTGATGAATACTAGGAAGAGGGTAGGAGAGATCACTCCTCCTTGAGGCACTACTTGTTGGAGAATAACACGTTTCTTAGTTTACCATCTACTTTTAATCTTGCTGTGCCGTAGCAGAGGAAATCTTTCATCCAGCTAAATATTCTGCCTTAAACTTTGTTTTGTAGAAGCTTGAAGAGGACTACATCTTTCCACACCTTATATAAGGCCTTGTTCAAGTCCATAAAAGTTCCCAGTACTTTTTCCTTATTTTTAAAAGCAGCATTTTCGATTTCATGTGATAGGTATATGAGCTGGTATTCGGTGCTTAGATTTCTCATAAAGGTCGACTGTGTCTTGGGGAGCTTTTGCTTTTCCTCTAGGTATTTTATTAGTCTAGAGTTGGTCATTCGCTCCATTGCTTTTCCTACGCAACTCAAGAGGCTGACTGGTCGGTAGCTTGACTTTTTTCTTGGGTTTTTTCTTTTTGTTTTTACTTATTGGGATGATGACATTTTCACGCCATAAGTCTGGAATTTTACCAGTTCTTCATGATTGGTAAAAGATGGTACGGAACTTATTTCTTCTAATTGGCCTTATGTTCCTGATCATATTATTAGTTATGCTATCCTTTTCTGGGGCCTTTGTGGGTTTGTTTTTTTTACGTTCTTGTAAGATTCCATAGTTTGCTTGCGTTTTTTGTCATGCTTAGTTGCCTGTTTTTTTTTCTTCATGTCAGCTCTTTTTTTTTATTCTCTGTTCTTTCGATCTTGGCGGAAGGACTCATAACCACAAATAAAGAATCTCTACGTGACCTTTAGTTGAGTCTCTTGTGTGCACATTATGTTAATCTGGTTTTTCCCTAAGGAATTCCCGTAGCTCAGGCTTTTTGTTTCGCACTGCTTCCGCATTCCACTGAGCAACTCTAAAGCATTTGGTTTGTACAGTAGCACTAGTCTGCTTTCCCCTGTTTTCTTGGTTAGCAGAGGCACCGGTAGCTTGGGTGTGCTGTCTGGGATGTCTCCCATAGTCTTTCCATCTTCCGATGACACCTGCAAGGCAGTAGTTGTTTGTATTTAGAGTGTTCTCATCTAGAAAAGCTGTCTTACCAGACGTGTTAGCCTTTTCTGCCCAAGTATCCCCCCTAACCCTACCTTACCCATGCCCCAAACCCCCGCCTCCACTGGTGCATTCCTAGCGTGGTGTCAGTGACCCCACTCCACCAACCTGAACTTATAACGGCTCATACTCGCTTGATGCTACGAGTCACTGGACACCTGGGGTATTTCAGCGGGGATATCAGCGCCGACTGATATCCCATCCCGTCCTCATAGTTAGTAACACCGATTTGGTCAGCGACTGCTTATTTGTCCAGAGGCCTATTCGCAGCTGGCATCTATATAAGCTTTTCCACTATCCACCACCCGTAAACGCTCCTGGTAGGGGTTGGTACCCCCCTCCCACACGATTGAAATCTCTAAATAAAAGACAAATTACGACACATGTGAAAACGTGATTTCCGATCACAGCGGTGCAACTTGATGCACATGAAAAATACAATCAGTTGCATTTAACAGCAGTATAATTCAATCTCTGATGACATCTTATTTGATAGTGTTTTTAATGGGCCAGTATATTTATACTTTGCGTTACAGCCAATAAAGAGTTGGATAGTGAAAAAAAATGAATAAATAAGGTGTATTTCCCCACATCAACCGGGACTGTCGAAAGACTTGTGAAAAAGAAAAAGAAAAAGACCAAATTATGTATATTCGCAAAACATTTTAAATTGTATAATTTATGAAAAGAGAATAATTTTTTAATCCAGTTTCATTTTTAAAGGGCAAAAATAGATTCATACGGTCATGGAGAAATTCAAGCTGGATCCAGAAGACCTTTTCGATCTAACAAGAAGTTTTGGAGAAAAAAAATTCCAACTGTGTAACATGAATTATGGAACAAATAATAGCTTCTTGAAAACATTCAATTACATTAGTGTTTTCGAATAATTTGAAGAAAAACATTTGCATCTATTCAATTTTTGTCTGTGTTTTATTCTCACTCGGGCGTTGCTTCCAGTTACATATATTTTCCGTGTTCGATAATTTCTTAGACAACATGTGAAATATCCTCATTAAAATTAACGTAATGTATGCCCATCCTTCTCATGTTACAAATGAGACTAGTGATTAATGTTGGCCGCATTCGAAACTTAAGATGGATCATCTAGGATCACCTTTGATGAGCTTGTTGTCTAAGTGTCGCCGTGCTACTGTCCAATCTGATAAAATTCTTCGGCTTTTAAATAAATCTATATTAGTACAGACGCATTACTTGCAGGACCAAGATTCTGTGAACAACGAGGGTATTTTAAGAATGAATGGGGCAATAGTCTATTCATACGATAGGTGATATATGCATGGAAAAATGATTTCTATACATATAGAGGTCGACAGCCTTGACAAAAGGGCTAGAGAAACGATCTAAGAGATATGAATCGTGCGCATTGTGTCTTGGTTCGAGCGGAACGTAAGTCTTACCGGTTTACGTGACATTGCCATTTTTTTGAAATATGTAATTGGTGCTCAAAATTTCAACAATAATTTTAAGGAAATGTAACACCGTACATAGCCAATACCCACGACACATAGTCAATATCCCACGACACATGGTCAATGTCCCACCATATATGTTAAAAGTCCTATCATATATTGTCAATGTCCTATCATACATGGTCAATATTCCACCATACATAGTCAATGTCCTATCACATACGATTTCCTGTAATTAGAGTATACTAAATTTTATATACATCATGAGGTACACATATCCTGGACAGGATGTAGTAGTCATCAAAGATGTTATAAACTTCTGTTAGAAAATTCTGTGACATGGTGCAGCATTCCTTACAGACTGGAAATTTCTGTTGATCTTGTGAACGAATGTAGCAGTCATTAAAGCCTTTCGAAACTTCTGTATATTGTTACAGGATACACAAGAGACTTTAAAATTCCTATCAATCTTAAACGAATATTTTCGCTTCTGTGTCTTGTTCATGTGATATTTGATATCTTGCGTCCATCTTCGTTGTGGGGGAGATTTATTTTGTTGACTTGACATCATCCCCTCCATTATGGTCTTTGATATGCTGTAGTGTCGTTTCTATTTCTTGAATGTTCTATTTAAAATTTCAATTTTCTTCTGTTAGAAAATAAAGGGACTGTCAAAAGATACCTACTCACAGATAAAGGGATTACAGTAATCCCTCAGTTATCGCGGTTAATAGGGACCAGAACCGGCCGCGATAAGTGAACAACTGCGAAGTAGTGTCATCCTCTCATTTTTAACACACGTACATTTTTTGTGTATGTATAATATCAATATGTGTATATGAAACAATATAAGTGCATATGTTATCATTAGAACATTAAAGAATAGTTTCAAACATGTAAATAAAATATTAATAGTATAAATAACATAAAAAAATAATGTGAAATAATATAAATATGATACGTGTGTGTAACATACGTAGATGTAATAAAGTGTGCATACTGTAAATATTTTTTTTTTAAATCCGCGATGTACTGAGGCAGCGACAAATGAACCGCGAAGTAGTGAGGGATGACTTACATCATATTCATCATGTGTTAAAAGATAGCTGCTCATAGTTACAGGGATTACTTCAGCATCTCCTCGTGTTACAGGGATTACTTCTTCATCTCCTCGTGTTACCAGCTACCTACTCACAGTTACAAGGATTACTTCAGCATCTCCTCGTGTTACAGGGATTACTTCAGCATCTCCTCGTGTTACAGGGATTACTTCTTCATCTCCTCGTGTTACCAGCTACCTACTCGTAGTTACAGGGATTACTTCTTCATCTCCTCGTGTTACCAGCTACCTACTCATAGTTACAGGGATTACTTCAACATCATCATATGTCAAGAGCTACCTGATAGCAGCTGATTATATATATATATATATAAAGAGTTAACTGTGTGAACCTTTCCACTGTGTACAAATCTTCTCACAATGTGTTTCCAGCAAGATACTCGTGCCTCGTGTACAGCTAGCTACATCCCGGTGTAAAGCTAGCTACATCCCGATGTAAAGCTAGCTACATTCCGGTGTAAAGCTAGCTACATCCCGGTGTAAAGCTAGCTACATTCCGGTGTAAAGCTAGCTACATCCCGGTGTAAAGCTAGCTACATCCCGGTGTAAAGCTAGCTACATCCCGATGTAAAGCTAGCTACATCCCGGTGTAAAGCTAGCTACATCCCGGTGTAAAGACGATACTTTAGCTTGAGTTACATGAAGCGAGCAGCAACTTGCTGGACGCACATTGTGGGAAAGGTGCAAACGTTCACTCTTTCATGCCATCATTATTCTACAGCCAAGAACAGTCTGGCGAAGATGACCAGGTGAAATGCGCACATATAGTTTAGAGCCACGCAATAAAGATAATTATGTCAATGCTATCCTACACATAGACTCCATGACATCATGTCTGAATGTACCATGTACAGTGTGATAAAATCTATTTGCTACCTGCATCTGCGGAGCAGAAGCATAGACACCAGAATACATACTACAGGACTGTTCCAGTTTCGCTGTTCACAGAACGATAATCTGGCACACGGGAGGTTCTCTGTATAACAAGTTGTGTGGAACCCAAGATGATCTAAAACAACCGTTCTATACATGACAATATTTGACTGAATGATTAACATTTGATCGCAGAATTTCTACACTAGCAGTATAGACGCGTCATCATGTGTTGCTTAATAACAGTTCAGATGCGTCATCAATTATTGTGTAGTAGCAGTATAGAATCGTCATAATTGTGTGTATAGTAGCAGTATAGAAGAGTAAACAAGTGTAATATCAGGAACCCAAGATTATCTAAAACAAACTGCTTTATACGTGACCAATATTGGACTGGATGTTTGACAATTGATCACAGAAGAAGTAGAAAGACAATATTTTAACTGGGAAATGTAAGTGCCTGCTATACATAATAACTAGGAATTGAGAACCACAATGTAGTATGTATGCGGTAATGTAGTAGTAGTGCGGTATTCTTGTTCCAAATGTCAAGTGGTACTATGGTTTGTCTCCAGCTCGATATTTCTTCTTTCATTTTATTTAGATGGAATTTTTTTCCAGACTTTTCAAGTCTCAGATGACTGTTCGACTCAATGTTATTGTAGGGCACCTTGTCACGAACTGGGCAAGCTTCTACTCCCAATGGAATCTTGTCATGTCTTTCCAACATTCTCACGGCATACTGCAGATACAACACTCCATTCCCTCTCAACAGTCCTGGAATTAGTATTTAGATTGCTTCTTACAGTAGATATTCTGTTGTTCATTGCTTCGCTAGTGGTAGTCAGACCAGTCAGTTACCGGAGTTCTCCCTGAGAGCAGAGGCCAGATCTGTGTAGTCAATAAGATTGCAGACAATGAATAATGAAACAGTATTTCCCGGTTTGAACATTTCATGGGAATGGAATCAGATTGCCTCCCGTCAAGAGCATATAATAGTAGAATATCCTGGATGAAGACAAGAGAAAGACCACAACGTAAATGGATCGACAATATCAGATACATTCTACAACCCCATGGAATTAAAGCAACACATTTGGTAACAGCGCATAGACTTCTGCTCGCCACGATGCCTAACTGCACAAGTGGCTCAGACAAGACAAGACAAAATACAAGTCATTACTCCGAATTACAATAATTTATAAGCGATGTGACTACAGTCAAACCATTTGCCATGAGGAATTTGAATTTTTTAAGAACACAGTCTTTAGTTTTACAATTCACAAACAGTGATATTTCTTTATTTCTTTGCTATTACTACTATTGTCTTTTTCAATATTTATGAATATTAATGTTGAATTTTTGACATGTTGTGTATAGTCAGTCTGTTCATATGTTCCAGAAGAGAAATTGCAAGAACATTTGAACAGATGACACATGACAAAAATTCAACATGAAGATTAATATTGAAAATGTCGAAATAATGGCAATAGCAAGGTAAAAAAGAGATGTCACAATCGATAATAAACACTTCATACAGATAAAGGAGTTCACTTACTTAGGAAGCACTATATCGAGTGAAGAGGGAAAAAAGTAAAGAGAAATAGATGCAACAAAACATACCAGATTCTAGGACATATAATACGTATTTTTAAGAACAAAATGTAAACATAGACACCAAATGTGCATTACACAAGACTATTATTATTCCATCACTATGCTACCAGTGCCAAACCTGGAAAATGACAACACAAGAAAAACGAAAAATAGTGACAGCAGAAATGACATGTCTACAAAGAATACTCGGTGTGGCATTAAGAGATAGAATTGTAAACTATAACATCAAACAGATTACCAAAACAATACCAGTAATGGAACACATAAAAAAACCCAGATCAAGTGGTTTCTACACACTTCCAAACTACCAACAGACAGCATGCCACAGATGGCCATAACACAGAGACATCACGGCTATAAAGCCAGAGGCAGACCATGTAAAAGATGGACCACAGAAATGAAAGACCCCACAGGAACAAGCTTACAAACAGCACACAAGAAAGCCATCTCCAGATAACCCTTCTACCCCTGATGCCGCAAAGCAAACAAGGGCAACAGCGTATAGATAGATAGATTCACAAACACTGCAAACATTTAATAACACGCAAGTATCCGTAGTAACGATATCCCGTTACTCATAGCTCACTTATTGTGGAAGAAACGCATATTTTAGCGTTCGTTCTCAAATCCCGTCGAATCTTCTTCTTCTTTCGTTCACTTGAAACACACCTATATCTGTAATTCTGTCTCCTGAATAAAACTCACTGTCTCTTGTAGTTCACACAGTGGCCCATAGATCGTTGATTCCGGTGTTGTTTCCTCTGGCCAATATGTCTGCCTCAGCGTTTCATACTCAGAACACTTGAAATATATGTTTGGCCCTTATATGTAGCCCATCTTTAATTTTGTTTACGTGTGACTGCGGAGTCGGTTGTGTTCCGTTCTGAGGCGTAGAATTACAACTTGTTCTGATCTGTTCATAATGTGATAGTCATCTTGTGTTGGTGTTTATGGCTTTCTTATTTACTTGATAATCTGTTGTTGTTTTTTGTGATGATAGGTGATTGGTACATCCAATTGGTCTTCGGCAGCACCTTCCTTAGCCATGTGCGGTAAATGCATATTAAAAAATGGAGGAATATATATATATACATACACTGGAAACTTTTTTCCATCTTTCCAGTCGATACTCTTATCGGTGTGTTATAAAATATAAGAAAAATAATCTCTGATCCATGTCGATGATGACGTACAACACACATCTTACAGAATAGGCACATTTCCGTCTTTCCAGGGAAACTTAGTGTTATTGATTTGCTATACGAAATATAATCTATGATCCATGACCATGATGAATGTGACTTCCAAGACCAATCTGAACCACAAATGATCGTCCACAGTTGAAAAGCAGTAAACGATTGACTTCAATGTGCTCGGGTTAATGTGTCCATGTGTACTCCATCTATCACCGAAGCGGCTGAGAGTTCCGCTCATTGCACGTAATTCCGTAGCTTCAAACGATAATTCGCAATCTCCGGAAAAAATCATACTCTGTAGACATGATATTGTAAGCAGGATTCAAACCTGCGACCTCTTGAATATAAATCAAATGGCTTAATTATTACTCCAGGGATAGGGAATATCAAAACTACTTGTGCCATCATATAATGTTTTGTATATTAACAAACGTGCAGTCTTGAACTATCTGCATAACTTTTGCCTTTGTCTTCATATAATTCTTGAACTATCGCTTCCAGGCAACACCATCCATGGAATCCTGTTCCCATAATTCCGTATCAATGCCTGTATCATGCTTCTTGAGTTTGCATGCACGTGTTCAATGAAGTAGAGATAGACAGTGAAATAATAGATTTTCCAACTGTAATTCCACATACCAGATCTTTCAGTCTGCTGCCATCTTCTATCCTCCTTATCTTGGCCAATTCAGCCTTCGAAGACTTTTTGAACATTCAAAACAATGTGGTATTGTCATTTCTTTCTAATATTTGGTGTTGGTGACTTTGAACTCCCACCCACGTCCAAGAATTATATTACCCCATGTGGAATTTGTTTAACATTTTCTCCTGGTGTATACAGATTGAGAATTTGTCACTGGGTACATGAGGTTGCTGAGGACACAAACCCGGTAAACCAGAAGTTTAAATTTTATAGACAATTTCTGTTTTCTCAGACGCTTTCTGTTAGTATGTTCATTGTTGTTAATGCCTTGATTATCCTATTTTGCTAAGATTCACGATCGTCTGACAGCTTTGTATATTAGTAAGTCGGTTATGAGATTTTCTTTCTCTAATACTATGAGGGTTCTGTCAACCTAGAACGTAAAATCTGAAATTTGGCAGATTACGCGAATGAGGAACGATAATATATCTTCCACCGGGTACTGAAGGCGATTTCCAGCAAGATAGTGAGACACTACGAAATCTAAGAGTATCCACTGCATCGGATTTCATTTCCAGTCGTCTCAATTAGTCGTGGCCCTGATTTAGATGAGGTATGATGAGATAATGATATTGACCCATACTACAACACTTTCTCACTTAAATTCAAAATCGTCAATTCATTTTTTTCATCCACGTAAATAATTCATTAGATTTTCATGATTTCTCTCTGTTATTATCTGCGTGTTCCCGATAATCAGCACAGTGTGTCTATGTTGTCTATGTACTTCAATACATCGTCAGGCCGTGTCTATGTTGTCTATGTACTTCAATACATTGTCAGGCCGTGTCTATGTTGTCTATGTACTTCAATACATTGTCAGGCCGTGTCTATGTTGTCTATTTCATCAGTTTATCATCGTGTGTTTATGCTTTGTATGTACATCACAAGATTGTCATAATTGGTCTATGCTGTTTATTTACTTCATCAGATTGTCACACTGTGTCTGTGTTGTAAATTTACTTCACCAAACTGGCAGAATCTTTTTATGTTAATGCCTATTTAACTCATCAAATTGTCGTAGTTCTGTTGTCTGCATAACTCAGCAAATTCTCTTAGTTTGTTTTGGTAAATCCAGGAATAGGGTAGTGAAGTTTTGCTAATCACTAAAGACACACATAATAACACACACAAATCGACCTTTCGGCGGAAAGGCCTTTATTAAAATAAAAATAGAAACAAAATTAAAACATACAATAAAAACGGACAGTAATGATATGGACGTTCACATTGGCATGTATAATATAGATTGACCGAAAGAGGTGAAACGACACCTGACAAGGAATATACAAAAATGACTACATACATATGACACGAAACAAACAGAAACTATGGAACAACTAGAATCATACATGAGACATGCGCTCATTAATGGCGTCGGGTTTAAGAGTGCCATATTGGTAAATGTAACGGTTCTCAAGCGCAAGACATGTCCGGTCGTCAGAGCAGCACGACTTAATGGCCGTAATATGAATGTCCTGGGCGCTCCGATGGACCGTGCCATTGAAGTGGACGTTTACAGGATAACCCGAATTGTTTTATGCTCACAAAATCGATCAGCGAGCCCCCTTGCAGTTTCACCTATATATGCCATGGCGCAACACTTATATATGATGGCATTGATGACGTTGCGGAACACACATGTGAAGCTATCTTCAATGTTGAAGGTATCTTTAGAGAATGTGACAGACTAGGTCTGGGTGACATAGGCGCAGGTGTAACATTTGCTGCGTTTGTAGCTGATTGTGCCGAAATGATTAGGGAAATCAGGCTGGAGGTCACTCCGGACCAGCAGATCCCTAAAGTTCTTGTTACGTCTGTAATCAATAAAGGGGGGGGGCGCTCAGAATACTTCCCGCGTCTCGGGATCAGACTGAAGAAGAGGAAGATGACAAAATAAGACATGACGAACGGCAGCTCTGTGGGGATGGAAAGTGATAACAAGCTTTCTCACTTTAGTTGTTCCACAGTTTCTGTTTGTTTCGTGTCACATGTATGTAGCCATTTTTATATATTCCTTGTTCGGTGTCGTTATACCTCTTCCAGTCAATCTAAATTCTACATGCCAATTTGAACGTCCATATCCTTACTGTCCGTTTTCTGTTGTATGTTTTAATTTTGTTTGTATATTTATCATGATAAAGCCTTTTTGGTAGAAAAGTCGATATGTATGTGTCATTTTGCGTGTCTTTAGTTATTAGCAAAATAGCATTACCCCATGCCTGGATTGACCCATTGGATTTCAATTTTGCGCAGTAAGTACATATTATCGATCTTAGTTTGTTCTGTTGCCTAGGTAATTCATCGCAAACTTTCACAGTATTAAATACGCTGTCTACTATTATCTATGTACGTCAACAGCCTGGAAGTGGTTAATGGTACACAGTTTAAGATGCACTGATGTCCACACGATAACTTGTGTCACATGACACCGGTAATGAAGTCACGCCCACAGTGACAAATTGCGCTAATCCTGCGTCGCCATTTATTCCTCAGTTCTCCCTTCAACTTCACAACCAAGCAAATGAAAAATAATAAAATAAATCCAAATAGGATAAGAAAGCTCATTACTTTGTCACTGTTTGACCCGGCTAACACAACCCAAATACATGTTAAAGTTCCTTTTGACAAGTTTCCACGTGAAACGGTTTCACGTTCTGTGTTGACACCTGTACCGATACGACCAAAGAAAGTCTTGTTTGGTGTCTAAGATTGCAGCAACAGGTGAACAATATACACATTAAATGTGTCGCAATATTTAATTTAATTTTTTTTTATTTTTTTTTGCTCTTCTGTTACAGATGGATAAGTCATTCTATTTTAGTCTAAAGTTGCAGAGAATTCTAAAGCTCAGTAAAGATTGTACAATAGTACTTACGTAGAACACAGGTTTTAGAAGTTTCACTTAATGACAACTAACAGGCTCTGTACCTCGTTGTTAGGTTGGTTTATATTTAATTTTGGTAACACATCCACCTATTTTTGTTTATCTTGATATATGCCCGGTGTTACTCCAGCCTACCTACTTCCTGTTTAGGGTTGTCACCCTACACTAGAACATTTATCCCTTGATTTATCACTAAGATGCTATGGGGTGTAACAAGTACTATTGTTATTGAGTTTTACAGCAGTATTACCTTTTATTGATTGTAGTAAAGGTTATACGGCCTCATTATCATACATATCTGCAAACATACAATGTGATGGTTGATTGCTAGCTTGATTCTAGGTTGATTTATATAATGTATTGAGCATATGGAAAGGCATCAAGTAAAATGATCACCTTATGAAATTGTTCGATCATCTTATAAGAATGTTCTATCACCTTATAAGAATGTTCTATCATCTTATGAGAATGTTCTATCATCTTATGAGAATGTTCTATCATCTTATGAGAATGTTCTATCATCTTATGAGAATGTTATATCATCTTATGAGAATGTTCTGTCACCTTATGAGAATGTTCTATCATCTTATGAGAAGCTTCTTATAAGAATCATCTTATAAGAATGTTAGATCACCTTACAAAGCCAAATTTCAAACCAATTACTAATCCCTGACCCAGACCAAATACTGTACCAATAAGCATATAACAAAAGAATATCCGGATATAAATCCAAGCGTAGACTAAGAAAACGGTGGATAGAAAACATCAAGAGAACCTTAAATAAATGTGGACTCAACACAATCAAAGTAATACATATGCCCTTGGAATGACAACTTATGCCAACACTCTTACGCTTAACGGTAAGTGTGGATACGATCAACTATCATTCACATGGGGAAAGACAAAATTCTGCTAGCTACGAGCCGACATGGCGGAGCTATGGGTTGGGACATGGATCACCTGATGATGGTCTACCCCCAGCAGGGATTAGACGCACGATCATATAAGCCTCTCGGTTCTGTGCAAGCTGCCAAGCTTTCTCCGGTGTCCTGTTTATCCATTGTAAAATCGCTGTCTATGGGTGCAAGTCTGTCTGCTCTCTCATTGCCACAAAAACTGCATGTCCCTGACAGTAAATATATTTATATCCATGACATTAGAATAGCTATAGATGCATACACCACATTGACACCAGGTATTTCGGACCTTGATAATAACGATGATGATGATGAGGAGGAGGATGAGGATTAGGAGGAGGAGGGCGCTGATGTGACCCTGGTGATGATTGATGATAATGATGATTGAGTTATGTTGGTAATGATGAAGATGATGATGATGATAATAATAATAATAATGATTATGATGACGGTAATGGCGACAATGATTGTGATGGTGGTCATAATTGTTGTGGTAATGTAATCGCTGAAATGCATATTCCGTATAAACATATTACCATGTCTTTGACGATCATACTCAGTACCATCTATGAACAATCAAATCAATGTGGAACTAAAGCCTGTAGAGATACCTCAACCGCCGTCATTGGATCCAGCATAAAGTAAACAAGGTCACTCTTAGCATCCATTTATTCCAGAACTCGGCGAAACATTGCTCAAGTCACGCTAGAATTCGGTATGCAACAGATTTGTCTTACAACTTTGACGTCTGCTCACACTGGACTTCATGAATCAGGATTCTCAGGAAATAGACGCGTCTTAGAGTCTGGAAATAATTCATTTATCAACCCAGGACTTATATAAATAAATTTGAGTACCACGCCCAAGGGTTAAAAGACAAATTGGTCAGAGTGATTGGGAAAATGGGGAGGGCAATAAGGATGGTGGACGATGACTGAAGTTGTGTTCTTAGATCGATGAGGTGATGATGATAGAGAAGCATGAAGAAGGTATTGATGAAGGGCAAGGTGGGCAGTGAAGTCGTGTGTGACGGCACTGGTGAGGTTATGGAGGGACAGTACTAAGAGAATATTATGTGGTGTTTATTATGCGGTATTGAGGTAAGGTACTGAAAAATTGAGGAGGAAAGAAACAGCCGAGGTGTGTGGATGGAAACTGACTAGTTTTCAAATGAGACTAGTGAACGAATGTTACTTGTCACTATGATGAGACAAAGGTGTCGCCGTTGTGAAAGGAACAGACACAATGAATTTAAATGAACGTAAACTAATAATTCGACAGGTTTTCTTCACAGATAATTCAGAACATTTTTGGTCACATAGAATCTATCAAATTTTCTTCAAAGTGAATTAGCAAGTTTTCTTCACATAGAATTCAGCAAGGTTTCTTCACAGAGAATTCAGCAAGGTTTCTTCACAGAGAATTCAGCAAGGTTTCTTCACAGAGAATTAAGCAAGGTTTCTTTACAGAGAAACCAGCAAATTTTCTTCACACTGAATTTGCAAATTTTCTTCAGAGAATTCAGCTAGTTTTCTTCACAGAGAATTCTGCAAGTTTTCTTCACAGTAAATTCTGTAAGTTTTCTTCATAGTAAATTATGCAAATTTCCTTCACAGAGAATTCTGCAAGTTTCTTTCACAATAAATTCTGCAAGTTTTCTCCCTAGAGAATTCTGCAAATAATATCATATTGAACATCAAGTTTTCTGTGTACAATATTGATATTGAAGTCGGCAACGATGATAATGATTATAATAAATATGATTGCGCAAATAGTGTTAATGAAGATTATAACGACAAGGAAAATTGATGACAGTGACTACGACGACGATGATGCTTCTTCTTTCCTCTTCTTTTCTTTTGCACACACAAATAGACACCGCCACATGCTTAATTATTCCCCGTGTCTATGTTTGTAAATCTCATGTTCATCATTTAATAATTGAAATATGTATTTTGTTATGGTTGGAGTTAGGGTTAGTTATGTAAAACACAACTATCTTAACCCTAGCCATGACCAAAACCCTAACATAAATTAATATTTAAATTATTAAATGATGAACATGAAATATACTAACTTAGACAAGGGAAATAAAATAGCTCGACCATAAAAAAGATTTAAAAGTCGTAGAGGATTGACTTCACTGTACTCGGTTTCCCATATGTACTCCGTCCCTCTCAACAAAGCGGCACGCCGCCTGCTGAGAGTACCACTCATAGCACGTAACTCCGTAGATTCAAGTGATAATCGACAGGGATCTCCGAAAAAAAATAAACAAGACGAAACGAGCCGGATTCGAACCCGTGACCTCTTGAACACAAGGCAAACAGCTTAACCACTACGCCAAGGAGATCCCCAAGCTCGAGCATGTGGTGGAGTATGCTGCTAGTGCACCCTGTAGTCAGACAAATCTATTGATATGACACTGTACAGAGAAATGAAGCAGATTCTTGACTAATTTGAGTTGTGGATCTGGGGAGTCGCATAATTTTAACTTCTGTCTTCTCATTGTGCCCGAACTGTGTGATTACATGTTCTGCCATTATATCATCTACAACAGGGGATATCCCTGGCGTAGTGGTTCAGCTGTTCGCCTTGTGTTCACGGGTTCGAATCCGGCTCGTGTCGTCTTGTTTATAAGGACGATTTTTTTCTGAGATCCCTGTGGATTATCACTTGAAGCTACGGACTTACGTGCTATGAGTGGTACTCTCGGCAAGCTTCGTTGAGAGGGACGGAGTACATATGGGAAACCGAGTACAGTGAAGTCAATCTTCTATGGCTTTTAAACTTGTTTTAATCATCTACAACAATTAATTTTCTATGTAATACACACAAATATATTCATACAGACATTAGCTGTTCGACCATCAAAAATTATTATTACGGTCCTGTTCTTAAGTAAGTGCAACTTATGTGGATATCAATTTGTCTCATACTAAGCTCGCTCAATGCGGCGCCCTTCACAAATAAAGAATAAAATATCGATCAGACTAACGTTATCTAAACATACTTAAATACGCGCACAAATCACGCGCAGTTATTACGTAAAATTATCTAATCATTCATATAATTATTAAAAGACATCGTTTCATCATTAATGAACACATCCACGCTGACATTACTAAAATCATTATTCTATATAATATCTGTACAATGAATAATTATATGAATGGCCCACAATTCAAGTAATGTGCTAACAGTTTCAAAGTTCTAGTAATGTGATAACTGTCTCACAGATATGTAATTATATGAATATCTTACAAGATTAGTAATGTCATGACTGTCACACAGTTCTAGTAATGTGATAACTATATAACAATTCTAGTAATGGGATAGCTGTGTTACAGATGTCTAGATTATAACAGTTTAACATGTGTAGTAATGTGGTAGCTATTTCACAGATCCGGTAATCTGTTAACTATTTAACAGGTAAAGGAATGCAATAACTGTCTGACATGTCTAGTAATGTGATAACTGTCTCGCGGATTTTGTAATGTAAAAACGATGTAACAATTTTAGTAAGTTTACAGCTATCTCACTTGTTTAGTAATGTAATAACTGTCTTACATGTCTAGTAATGTAATAACTGTCTTACATGTCTAGTAATGTACTAACTGTCTTACATGTCTAGTAATTTGATAACTGTCGTACATGTCTAGTAATGTGATAAGTGTTTACATGTCTAGTAATGTGATAACTGTCTTACATGTCTAGTAATGTGATAACTGTCTTACATGTCTAGTAATGTGATAACTGTCTTACATGTCCAGTAATGTAATAACTGTCTTACATGTCTAGTAATATGATAACTGTCTTAAATATCTAGTAATGTGATAACTGTTTACATGTCTAGTAATGTGATAACTTTCTTACATGTCTAGTAATGTGATAACTGTCTTACATGTCTAGTAATGTGATAACTGTCTTACATGTCTAGTAATGTGATAACTTTCTTACATGTCTAGTAATGTGATAACTTTCTTACATGTCTAGTAATGTGATAACTGTCTTACATGTCTAGTAATATGATAACTGTCTTACATGTCCAGTAATGTAATAACTGTCTTACATGTCTATTAATGTGATAACTGTCTTACATGTCTAGTAATGTGATAACTATATTACATGTCTAGTAATGTGATAACTGTCTTACATGTCTAGTAAGTTAATAAATATCTCACAGGTCTAGTGATGTGAAAAATATCTCATGGTTGTAATAATGTGATAATTATCTCACATGTTTAGTAATGTATAACTGCCTTTAGATTTGGTACTATGATAACCATCTCAAATGTCTAGTAATGTGATAACCGTTTCACAGGTCTAGTAATGTGATGTCACATGGATTTAATAATGTGATAAATGGCTTACAGAGGTCTAGTACTGTGATAACGGTCTTACGTGTCTAGTAGTGTTATAAATATCTCAGATCAAGTAATGTGATAACTATCTCTCGGGTTTATTAATATGATAACTCTCTCACAAATCCAGTCAGTGGATATCTCACAAGAGTAGTAACGTTTATAACTGTCTGAGATTACCAGTAATTGTATAGATGTATCACAACACCAGTATCGTTATAACTATCTCAGATGATCTGTAAGTATATCGATTTCTCGTAAGACTAATAATGTTATATATGTCTCACGTATCTATTTATTCATGAATATTCCTAAGAAATGTAGTCACATTTTCAATTATAAAATTGTCATACAATTATTTTGTGTAGTTTGTTTGTTTGAGTATGGACTGAGATTCAAAATACGACTTCATTTACCATATTTTGGAATGTTTACAGCTTGAAAGAATATTCTCACGGAAGCTGATCAATTCTAGCCCGTACATCATTTCACAATGAGATTCTAATAAAGATTAGTAAGTTTCGTAGATGATGGGAAGATGGCCGGTAGGGGGGGGGGGCGGGGGCGGGGGGGTTGATATTCTCTTATTGGATTTTGGTTTGGGTTATTTTCAATAAGGTAAGCAAATCACTTTACTGCTGCCTTTCGATATACTTAATACGTGATATTATATCTACTCTGTGTTCTCCTTGGCTAACCTTGGCTTCTTGGTTAAGCCATTCTCTTTGTGCTCAAGGGGTCGCAAATTCGGATCCCGATCGTGTCGTCTTGTTTATATAGTAGATTCTTTAAGGAGATCACTGCGGAGTTACTTATTATCAGTAGGTGGCGTGTCGATTCGTTGAGAGGGACATGAGTTCACATTTTCAACTTTTTTTCCTCCCTAATTTCTTATTTTATCTAGTTTAGTAACTATTGCAGCTTTTCTCAGACATCTCATCTCATATGTAACGGTCGTATTATGTCTTTTGATTTCCATCTTGATCCTTGTGTGAAGAAGTAATGGGGAAAGTTGGTAAGTCACTGTGTTAACTTTCTCAAAGCTTGTTTCTATTTCTCTTTCTAGTGTTTCATCTTCGGAAAAAATGTTGCCTAGATATTTATATTCTTTAGCTTGTTTCAATTTGACATTATCTATTTATATATACATTGGTGTTGCAGACTTGCTAAATTTCATAACTTCTGGGGATTTTTTTTTTACATTTGTAGAAAATGTACAAAAGATTGTGTGCCATATCTTAATGTTTGTGCCATCATTTAATGTTTGTGTCATCACTTAATGTTTGTGTCATCACTTAATGTTTGTGTCATCACTTAATGTTTGTGCCATTGCTTAATATGTGTGCCATTGTTTAATGTTGACTGGTCTTGACTATAGCTTATATGAAATACACACAATGTGGAAAATTTGGCTTGAAAGATAGAACAAGAAACTGTGTTCCTTATATGACAGATTGCATAATAAAATGGTCTCTATTTTCTATATTACAGGTCCATATGTTTTGTTGAAAAATATGTTTGTGGTGCAATAGCAGTGAGAAAATTGCTACGAATATTAACGACATCGTTACGCCTCATTGCAATTTGCTGTTATATATATATATATATATATATATATATATATATATATATATATATATATATATATATATATATATATATATATATATATATATATATATATATATATATATATATATATATATGTGTGTATGTGTGGGAGGGGGGTTATGTGTTTCCGGCGTCTTGTGTATCATAACATGGGTATCCAAATGAAAATCGTTAACTTGCAGAACATTGCAGTAGAGTTGCAGAATTCTGTTTCCCAGAAAAGCTAAATTGGGCTCTCTGTTTCACATGAAAGCTAAATTTTGTTCTACGTTTCACTACATCCTGATAATCTGCAGGAGTTTGAGAACGAACGCAGAAAAAGAAGACATGAACGTTACATGGAGTTCTTTGTTTCACGCGCAAGATAAATGTAGTTTTCTGTTTCACAGTATTTCAAGTCACTATTTTGTTGTCACTCATCAATGTTTTGTTTTTTTCAAGATTTCAGAAAAACACAATTGAAGCACATTATCCAACACACATATTTATTTTAAAATGTGTGAAATAATCATTAGAAATGCGCCCATGCATGGAAAACGTACAATTAAAAATTTAATGTACAAAATTAACAGTGAATTGGGCTTTATAGAGACTCAATAATAACTTCGTCGTCAAAGATATAAGAACGTTGCAGGGTTAATAAATCAGCAGTTTATGCACAATTATGATATAAAAAAAATTCTAACGTCATTAAAAATAAAAGATCACATGCAAACTTTCACTGTGATTCGTGCAAGATTTATTTGGTGAGATCTGACGTCATGAATTATAAAAGGCACTTCATTTACAGACATTGTGTCCGAGTTAACAAACTTACAAATTTAAATCGCTGAAGCATTTAACTGATCCAAATAGATAAGGAGTCTGACTCATGAGCCATGTGTACTGACACTCACCTCATTCCCTAAAGTTTATGTTTGCAAGTTCATTATTGAATAGACTGACACATACTGAGTAAGTTTCTATTTACGAGTGATCAGACAATTATGTCGGACTGTGAAGCGGCGCGGTACAGAGACTGTTGCGGCCAGTGTAACAGATTCAAGTCCCGATGTAGGCAATTGTACATCCGAACTGTTCAGAAAGCAATGGGAAACTACTGAACGTATTTATAGTATCTAGAAAATAACTACAGACAAAAACATGTTGTGTTGAAAGCTGCATCCTGACTAAGATATGTTGGCATATTTTATTTCCAGAAATAAACTTACAGATATATTTAGATAATGTCAACAATGGTTGCTAATAACAATAGACAACAATGGTTGCTAATAACAATAATCAACAATAGTTTCACACGGGTTTTATACCACAATTTCAATACACCATTTCTGATTGATTTTGACATACTGATTTCAAAAATCATAATGAAATTCACCCATTGGATCTGTTTTTTTAATGATAAATTTACAATACAGTAATACAAACAACATATTCGTGTTTAATTCTATGGAGTGAACAGTTAGTCTTTCTACTCTAGTATTATACAAATTTTGGTTACATACTCAGTGAATTGAAATTTTAGCACAAAATGATAGAATATATATATATATATATAATTCAAAATTCACATGTAATGTTTTAAGCAGCACACTTGAACCCCTACCATCATTATTGAGTCTATGTTAGAGTTCTCTTTGCTTGCTTTTTGTAGTCAATCGATGAGGTGTCTCGTGTCACAGTCCAACAGTAATTGCTTATCTCTGCCTATTACTCTGCTTATTATACTCCAACATTTCTGCTGATTACTCCGCGACAACATTTAGTTTTTTAAACAGCTAATGACATGTAAAAACAATATTATTTAAAACAATTAAAAACAATATTTAAACAACATTTTTAAAAAAAACATTTAAAGGCGAAAATTAAGAACAATATTTTTGGGCACTTAACAATCGATTAATGCGTTCTGCGTCCAATAAACAACCAGAAGCACTGACCCACTTCATTCTTAGAATGAACAGAGTTTTTTTATAGAGAGCTTGGAATTCATCATATGACAGAATACGCAGAAAAATAGAATATTGCTGCAACAAAGCAAATACTTTCATATGTCATATATCATCAATGTTAACTCTTTGTATATCTAGAAAGTTTAGTGTCATGTTGTAACATATTTAGAAGTCATTACACAAATGGAGGATTTGTTGACTTACCGTCGCATGGAGTAGATCTAAGCAGAATGGTTAGTGATGATAAAGAGTTGGGGAATATAGAAAGAAGCAAAATGTGTCACTATATAGAAATAGAACAGTTTTAAACACCGTCGGTCTATGAACATTGTGTAACAAATTGGTAACGTCAACAATGGATATTGACAACATAAGATGTTTTTGAAATAATAACAGACAAGTGCCAAAATTGTGATAAATGACCAAGAGGTGGATCCCACGAAAGTTGTTGTTGTTGTGGCGGTGCGGGGTCTACGATCACACAACATTGTATACCACACACACCAGAGTTTTCTCATCTAACCTTTCCCTAACCTTGATTCTGAAAAGCAAAACATGGCAGCGAAAAATCGAATGAAATAAGTAGAAATCTCCCACTTTTCCTCTAATAACAGCTATAAAAGTACTTGAATTCAGAAATACCCAGGGGAAAGTTAATATATTTTCCTGCACATTTGTCTAGATGAAGTGCAAGCACAGAAACTATGCTTTAGCAGCCACGGCAAGAATGATTACTTCTATCTGTCAATTAGTTTAGTTAGTCAGCTATGACAACCAAATACATGGGGCGGTGTCCTGACATTGAAATTTCTCATTTACTTTGCGGAATTTAGAGAAATATTTTGCAGCAAATTATTTCAGCTTTGTCCTCTCTGAATTTGTCGCGTTTATATATGATTTCTACGAGCACGTGAGAGCATGAAGTATGCTCGACATTGCAGATTGTTTAGAGAGTATGCAACTCTTCAAGGATGAAAGTAAAAAAATGTTTCAGAAAGTTGTAGAATTATTCCGTTACACTCCCTTAATAAATGAAATAAATATTTCACATACAATGATCCATCTCTTAATTTTTTTTAATGAACACATTGAAATTATTTGTTAGCAAACAAATATTGGCTTTTTAATGCGCAGGCGTTTATTATTTTAGTTAGTGGTATAGTAGGAAGGAAACAAAGTCAATAAATAGAGTAAAGAATATGGACTAGATATAAACATTAAAAAACTAAACACCGTGATAATCAGCATAATTGCAGAAGAGCAGGTGTTTAACATAAAATACATGGAAAGATGCTACAACAAGTAGAATATTATCAATATCTCAGACACATAATCACAAATGATGACTGATGTGAAACAGAAGTTGTTTTTTTTTCTTTCTTTCGCTAATAATGTCTATATCTGCAGTGCTGTTTCTTGTATAAATTGCAGTGTTTTCCATTTCTCGTTTTGTACCATAGAGTGACATTTCTAGTTGTATCAGAAAGCCAGTATGTGCACCTTAATGTGTCATAGTTTGTACATAGGATATGTTTTGAAGTCTGGTTGGCTTGCCCACATGTACACTTTGCTGTTGTGCCAATTTAAAATTATGTATACATTTGGCTGTTTAGTCTACTGTGTTCAGTTCTGAGTCGAAATATGATGACCTGTTCTTGTCTGTTAAGTAGGTGGTAGTCGTCCCATGGAGGTAAGTTAGGCTTTCGTTGTGCTTTTATCATCGATTTTTTTTGGTGATAGCTGATTGGTACATCCGATTGCCGCATGTTGTAACCTTCCTTGGCGAGTTGATCAGCTCTCTTATTTCCTGCTATTCCATAGTGTGATGGAATTCGTTGCAGTATAATTCGACACTTATTTTGCACTATGGACAATACCTCTTTTAAATCTAGTAGGTTATTGGATTGTAGTGCCTCTAGTACTGACCTTGCATCTGTAAGTATTACAATAGGGTGTGAGTTTCTGTCCAATGTTAACAGTTTCTCTGTAGCTGCACAAATATCTTTGACTTCAGATTTATAATTGTTTCAGTAATTCTCTGTTGGTATACATGTAGTATCAGTCGTGCCATCTGGGTATTCCTCATATACACCACTTCCCCCATTTTTTACTGTATTCTGTGCTGATCCATCCTTATACACTCTGGTCTATAGATCACTTGGGAAAGTGTCACCGAGAAAGCTGAGAGCTGCTACCCTTTTCTAAGATTATTCTGCTGTTCATCCCGAACAGAAGTTAAATGGAGAATAGGAATGGATAAAAGTACTTTCAGTGACATGAGGAAAATATTGAAATATAAACAAAATGTATAATATGAGAATTATAAAATGATACATCTATTCTATAGTAATGTATGGCTCATAAACATGGACAATGAACAAACAACTATAACACAAAATCGATGCCTTTGAGATATCGAGAAATGGAAGAATATAGAGAACTTCGTGGAAAGAGGGAAAAAACGAACACAAAGTTACTAATCACATTTCCTATGAAAACAGAATTGCTAAAGGAAATAAAGATTTTAAAAATAAATTGTTTTGGGCATATGAAAAGACTTTAAGAATATTCACCTTTTTGAAGTTCCTACTAAAGTCGAGCGGAGGCCAGCAAGGGGAAGGCAGAGATGCAAGTGGGAAAGACATCATGAGATGGACATTTTACAGTCTAGCAGAGTGAATTACCAAGGTAAGAGACAGTGGATGCTGGAGGTCCATTGCAGCCAAAATTTATTGCGGAGACGGTACTTGATAATTATGGTAGGAAATTTCTTACTCGAGTTGTGTCTCCTTCATCACTAGAAAATGTATCACACAAAGTGCGGAACGTTTAATATATTCAAGGTTAAAGCGCCAATGTTTACAAATACCACAAAAGATTTATATTTATATTCTTTTTTGCATGAGAAATGTATTCTATTTCCATGTGGTGTATTTATAGAGTTTGAGAGAATTTTAATTTCAAATTGTGTATAAATTTTATTTTACTTTCTGTGCCCAGCCGGTTCATATCACGTCTGCTTCTCACACAGCCGGTTCCTATCACGTCTGCTTCTCACACAGGCCGTTATAATTAAATGTCCTGTACTTGTAGTGATGTCAATGTGTCTGTACTAAAATATAATATCCTGATCCGGTGTATGCTTGGTCTGCGTGTGTTCTCACACTCCTGAAGGTCGACAGGATTTATTTCGGAGAACGGAATGTGTTGTGTCATTGTTTATAAGCATTACTGCGATATCTGCTCCTTTTAGTCTACAACATACAACTTCAACATGGCTACTGGGTCAATTTTATCCTATATGATGGGACAGTGAACTCCACCCCATCCCTCATTAGCCGCATTTTGCGATACGCATGGAAGGTAAATCGTGTTGCTATTCTTTGATCACTTTGTGGGCCGTGGCAACACCCAGGCGTTATGTCGTTGTATACATAAGGAAGGAACCTATTGATTTTAGTTAGTTAGTTGCTTAGTTCGGTAGGCAATTCGCTAGTTAGTTTGTTTATTTTTGTCATTCAAAACCATGAAGTAACAATGTTGTTTTCTTTTTGACATTCAGAACCATCAAGTCAAGTAGCAACGTTGTTTTAGTTTGGATAATTAAAAACCATCAAGTCAAGTAACCGTTTTTGGCATCTCCTGTTGGCCTTGGGTTAAAGAGGTCATGAGTTGGAATCCAGCTTGTGTCGTCTTGTTTACAAGGTGGATTTTTCGGAGATCCCTGTGGATTATCACTTGATACTAAGGAGTTACGTGCTACGAATTGCACTCTTGGCAGGCGAAGTGCCGCTTCGTTGAAAGTGAGGGAGTACATATGGAAACCGAGCACAGTGAGGTCAATCCTCTATGACTTTTGAACTTTTGGACAATATTGCTTTAGTATTTTTTCGGGAGAGAGAATTACAGATATCGACATGTTTTAAATAAACGAAATAAGAATAAGAATATTCATTGTGATACTTTATTGATATTCTGATACTTTATTGATATTCTGATACTTTATTGATGTTGTAATATCAAGATATGCAGAATATTTTATTAGTGGAGTACAATGAAAGGACAAGACAGCGCCAGAGGGCAGCCCCAACTGCAAATAGAAAATGAAAACGTTCCAAGGAAATCAGAACTACAAGCTCTGTTAGCTCGAGACAAGCTTCTAGTTACATGAGCTCCTAATTGGCAGAGACTCAAACCCAATCATGGGCGCCGCCCGGCACAGCAGGAAGACTTGGCTTAACTCTGATGTCGAGCTTCCTATACCGGAAACATGCTCGCGAAGAGAAAGGGTTCCGTACCCGATAGGCTCTGGCACAAACGGGACAACGATAGCAGCCCTGGCACAACTCTACTGTCAAGCTTTCCTATACCGGAAATATACTAGCAAAGAGAAAGGGTTCAGTACCCGATGGGCCAGGAAATAATGGGAGAAAGTCGTTCAGCTCGAGAACACGCCTTGCTCCTAAACGCGTAGTGAGACTCGGACTTCGACGAGGGGTTCACGATGTCGGTGAACAACACCTCGGCTAAGAAGGCAAAAGAGCCTGGGCCAACTCTTGTGCCGAGTTCTTCTTTTACCGGAATCATGCTCGGGGAGTAGAAAAGTTTCAGTACCCGATGGGCACAGGCACAGAACGTCTAATTAGAAGAGGCAAGTTCACTGACGGTTTGAACACCTCGTGCGAGATATACATTACTGACAATCGTCTTGGTGAAGTAATTACACACCCTCGCTCGTCAACAGATATGCAGGCTGTCACTGGTTAGGGAAGCCTACTACCCGAATTAAAGGCATGACAAAAACTACCTAGCCTCGGACGTCCAGATCACAAAGTGAGCCAACCGAGGTGCAAATAACACAGTCCAACTGTGGAACTTGTAGAACAACGTATTTCGCGCTCTCCGGCCAAAATCACACGGTATATTCGTTGCGGTTATAAAAGAGCGAACGCAGAAGAAAAAGAAGACACTGTGAGAGGGTATCTACTGCATAGTTACCCTATACTGGTAAGAAAGTTCATTAAGTAGTTTTTGTAATTCTATTAGTTTTCCAGACTGGAGAGCTTGAAGCACTGACCGAGCATCTGTCATGAATACCACGGTCTGTGTGCCAGGGTTGGATTTCAGCAGTATTTTTCATTTGCCACCATATTTGCCTGGATTTCTGCATCATAATTATTGCAGAATTTCCCTATTGGTGTTGTGATCGTATCTCTAGGCTTGTGTGGATATTATATATATATATACACCTGCACTTCCTTTCCTCACTGCATTCTGTGCTGACCCATTTGTGCATACTCTGACCCATATATCTTGTGGATATTCCTCGTACAGAAATCTGAGGGTGGATGTCCTTCGCTGCACACTGTTCTGTTTGTTCTCGCTTAGTATACCTTTCATGTGAGTCTGAATGTATATTGGTATTCCATACCTTTCACTCCAGGGGGTTTGTTCTGGTACAGACTTTAAGGGGCTATCAGGTAGGTCTGTAAGTTGTCTACGGTGTCGTTTAGCTTGGTGGGTAAAGCTGCTTCTTTTCTGTCTCCCCATTGTTAGATTTTAGAATCTTTCCTTTATTGGATGACTTGGCATACACTTAAACTTTTCTGCTTATATTATCACCTTTCTGTCTCTGCGTTCGCCAAGTGTTTGCATTCTTCCCATTTTCTGCCTCTCTGCTATGGGTGTTGATTACATTGCTCCCAACACAATAAGTAGAACACAATCAAAATATGTTACATCAATAAAGTATCATACCATCAATAACATTGTCCATCAATAAAATACCACAGCATCAATAAAGTAATAAATCATCAATAAAGTGTCACATCATCAATAAGTATTAAATCATCAATAAAGTATCACAGCATCATCATTAAGTACCGTCTCCGCAACGACGGTTGGCTGCAACACACCTCTAACATCCCCTGTCTCTTGTCTTGGTGCTGCAATCTGTTAGACTATAACTTGTCCATCTCACAACGTTACTCCCCCACTTGTATTGCTGCTTTTTTCTTGCTCGCCTTCTCTCGACTTTACCCCCCAAGTTAAATCTTCAACAAGGTGTAATGTCGTCGAATATGTCCAAAATATTTCATTTGTTTGCCAATAAATTATCACGACATCAATAACACCCTCCATCAATAAAATATCAAAATATCACATCAATAAAGTATTTTTCAGGATGTAGCCATCAATGTACTTTGGTGGAGAGCTAGTTAATTGCCTAGTTGCCTGACTGATTGGTTGGTTCATTTGTTTCCTCAGAGCATCATAATTTCACACAGAGAACAGAATTTCCATAGATGATCCGAACTCCACTTACAAATATCCGCAATTGCACGACGAATAACATTGCAAGTTTTCTGTTTATTGACTAACAATCTTCTAAGCTCACAATGTCGCTTATTTCTGGTGAAATCAAACGCATTTATTGTAAACATAGAATAGGAATCATCACTCATTAATTTCTTATGTTCACGCGAAGAACATAAGAACATTTCGAAGACGTTCAAAATTCCAGAACTTTCCAGAGTTCCTCAACACTTCGCTCGATGCCGTGGAATAACTTGCCATCCTCTCAAATGTCTAATTGTTCCAAATGTAGAAGAAAACTCTTTTACCCCTGACACTGAAAGGCAGCAAAGGGTTTAACGAATAGAATATAATTATTCATTGTTTAACTCGAAGACATCCATCCTAAATCAGAGGAGAACAACCTGTCTAGACTCGGCGAGCACATTCAGACCATTCATTTGACGGTTGGAATGTTTAAGAGTTTTATTTTTAATTCCGGCCATTACAAATGTCGTCCCGAGTTAAAATGAAAGATCCTGGAACATTGTCGACCTTCATTTCAATTATTAAATGGTGCCACAGGGTACTCTTTCTCCCCAAGTCTCTTTTTCGTTCGTTTTGAGCATATGCAGCACTGCGATAGTTTGTGATGTGATATTTTGTGAGCTCAGGGGCCATTACATATTGTAATTTTTATTTCTTCTTCTGCTTTCGTTCACAAACTACTGAAAATTAGTCGAATGTAATCCAGAGAACAATGAGCAGTGTATCATAGTTTACAGCTTTCCTGCGATATTCTGCAACTTTTGGCCTGACAGGACCGACTTCAGCATGGCTTCTGGGTTACTTTGACACTATTTGGTACGGTACAGCCAACTACCCCATAACCTTCTTAGTCGCCTCTTACGACATGAATGGAAGGTAAACAGTGTTGGTATTCTTTGTTCTATTTTCGGGATCTGTCAACACACGGACGATATAGTATTTTAAATGAATTTTCTTTGCGAGCCAGTTAAAATGGCTCAATTATCTGTTTTAGACTAAAATTAGACTAAAACCGGATTTGTCTAGTTGCTTAAATTTGCGTAAATTTAATATTGTAAATACTACTATCCTTGACAGAGCTGGTATCCCCAGTACTGACGCTGTTCTCATGCAGACACAGATTCGTTTGGCAATTCACATGTTACATGTGCCAGACCATCGCCTGCCAAATATAATTCTCTGTGGTGAGTTGCAGAAGTCTATATGTTTTTAAAATGAACAAAATGAACACTGCAAGGACTCGTTAAAGACATCATCGACTACCTTTCACATAAACCAAGATACATGGGAAGCTGCTGCATGAAACAGCGCTACTTGGCAGTCTACAATCAATAAAGTCGCAGCAGCATCTTATTGGTTTGTTGATTGGTTGGTTGGCTGGTTGGTTGTTTGGTTGGTTGGTCATCCAGCGGTCCATGGACTCATGCCCTTTGACACAATACCATTAAAATGGCATCATATTGCTGATACGTCTGTAAATTGTCGGTCCACCGCAGGCCAGATCCAGAGAATAACTATCACACCAGCAGTAAGGTAGGTTTCAACCTATGCACTGCTCCGAGCGACTGCAGCCAAAATAGGGTTCACTGTGATTATATTCCGCCACCAATTGACTACTGGTTATGCTGAACTTCTCTATTACTCCAGGCATGAAACCAAATTTTCAAGTCAAAATGATTGTTACAACCTGAGTCACTGTGCCTCTATGACTATGACTTTACATGACTAGACCTCACCCATAGGAAAACAAACAGTGCTGCAGTTTCCTCCTCCCCAGTCCTGCGCAGTACATCTCTGGTTCCTTCCCAACCATAGAGGGTGTATACATATATACAAATAACAGAGCATAAAACACATTGCAACATCAAAATAAAAGTATGAGAAGCATAATTGTATATATGACGTGCCATGAAGCTTCTATAAGAAGATAACCTCAATATAACGGCATGTCATCTACTAAGGTTTTCTGTTGCATGGGTGGTTCGTCTAGTGGGGCATTGGTGAGATCTACGGACGCAAACCACATGTGTAACAGCATCTTATGGAAATATACAGCTGTTCAACAGCGGCTAATAGCTAGAAAGTCATGGATAGATGCGGTTGCGTCTGTGGGTCTCACCAATGGCTCACTAGATAAACCACCCATGCAACAGAAAACCTTAGTAGATGACATGCCGTTATATTGAGGTTATCTTCTTATAGAAGCTTCGTGGCACGTCATCTATACAATCGCGTAGTCGTAACTCTCGATAACAGTTACCATGTTGTTCCGGCAGGCCGACGTTGTTCTTCAACTAGTTACGGGCACGGCGTGGGTGGGCGGAACAACAAAGAAACCTGTCGCAGGGGCCAGAGCTGTGCCCTGATGTCGACGTCTCTTTCGGCAATACGCGAAACACCATCGAGTCGAATGGCTGCTGGAACAGAGGGCGGAGCGCTTATGGGAATGCCCCACGTGCTGTGAGGCCAGTTTCTAATCAAGAATCAAGAGAATCAAGAATCAAGGATAGATTAAATACCATATATAGTGGTCATCACATTGCATATTTGTCAAAGGACCTTTTGATGTCAGGATATAGCTAATTAGCCATCTACGAACTCATAGTTGAAGACATTAGCTTCATAAGTAGATGTAACAAATGGTCATCATCACAACAAAATTGTTTACTGTCATTTCACTTGATATAGCGACAGTGGAACTCTGGGCTACCTTAGAAGTGACATGTATAATCTATATGAAATTTTACTGTATCCACATTATCAAAACATATGCCTGTATTTAAGCAACTCTCCTCTAGTATATGCTACATTGATGTTGTGTCCCTGCGTCTTTATCTTTTAATTCTAGCCGTTAATTTGTTTCTGTCTTCTCTTCCAATGTGCATCTTGCAAAAATTGTTTACGCAAAGAATAATGTGGATTACAAATTGCCGGCCGCCATTATTACATCGACTCAAACCCATACAATGAGCAAACCACTCCCTTTTTCCAAAACAGACAATAACCAAATATAGCATTTCAGAAATACATTTACATTTGTCCTAGTCAATGATCAGAGCTCATCCTCTGACGTGACAGCCTTGAAAAATAGTATTACATCAGTTGACAGAAGTGCACTTATCATGGTTTATCATCGTTTGTTTGTTACATGTATAGTTTCGTAGAAACTTCTCAGCTTCTGGTCACGTCCCTAGATACCCTAGATACGGGGAGGGGGTAGGAGTTCTAGTGTTTCAATATCCCCATCTTCGTCTAATGATCTAGAATATTCTATAACTACAAAACAAGTCAAAAACGTCGTGTAAATCCCCAGCTCATTTTAGTTGCATTCCCAAAACAAATTCAGAACGAAGGGTTTTTTAAATAAAATCCTTATTTCTGGAGCCACCCCCACCCCCCCCCCCCCCCACCCACCCCACCCCACTTTAAGAAAGTATGCAAGTCGTGTCTATGGTCCTGATTTTTGTCAGAATTCTAGCATTTTAATATATAGAAGTTATTATATAGTGTAGTATTCGCAAGTAACAGCATGGACAATTTGTAAATTAGTTGTATAGTTTTCTAGACGTACAATTAACTGTAAAACCTTTAAATTAGTTTATTAGTTTACTAGTTATAAGTTCTGACTGCAGATTAAAATCACCACTCGCCGGGAAAGTTAATAGATGTTTATTATAAACACTTGTTTGTTACATGAACTGATGCTTCTGTAATGTTTGATTAGTCTATTAGTTTGCTAGGTCTACAGCTGTTATGTGTAACTGTGATACGGTTGTTAGTTTGTTAGGCCTGCAGTTATATGTGTAACTTTGATAAGTTTGTTAGTTTGCTAGGCTTGCAGTTATATGTGCAACTTTGATACGTTTGTTAGTTTGTTAGGCCTGCAATTATATGTGTAACATATGATACGTTTGTTAGTTTGTTAGGCCTGCATGATAGTTCTGCTATATCTGTTATATGTGTAACATTTTATTAGCTTATTCGTTTTGTTAGTTATTAGTTTGTAGACCCGCAATTATATGTGTAACGTTTAATTAGGAAGAGAAATGTGAGTGGAGACAGCTGTACATGTACTGCGACCGCGCGTGGCATGCACATGAAGATTATGGCGGTAATCAGGACAGTGGCATCGTGTGTCTCAATCCTAGACTTGTGTATGTTTTCTCTGCGACTCAATGAGCATGTAAAGAAACATTGAAAATGGCAGGACATGCATGGTGGAAAGATTGAAAATAGCAGGACATGCATGGTGGAAAGATTGAAAATGACAGGGCACGCAGGCCGGAAAGATTGAAAATAGCAGGGCACGCAGGCAGTGTCCATGAAGCAGTCTAATCTGACAAGAATTATTTACCTTCATATTTGTGCATGGATATGCCGGTGTCCGGGGAAATGAACGAGCAGACAGGCTTGTTGGTACAGTGGTAATGGGGAACGCACAATAGATAGAGTTGATGATCTGAACGCTCTCTGATAGATGAAATGAGTGAAAGATACAACTAATGCTTGTGATTATGCAACCCTGAACAGAGAACATGAACTTAATATCAAGAAGGTGTGGCTAAACAAGTATGATATGCAGGTAACTAGAGGATACTTGTAAACCAGCATATAGTGTGCGTGGACAGTCACTACACCATCAGGAATATCTTCAGGAGATTCGAGCACTTATGGACCAATTGTACGATGTAAAGTGAGGATAATCTTTCGACTAACTTGTCTACTTTCGTCTCTTTTTGTAAATAAAGCACATCCGTCTATTTGTTCAAAGAAAGTACTTTTAAGCTTGTGTTTATTTTTCACAGAAAGTACTTTTAAACGTGTGTCTATTTCCTCAAAGAAATCACTTTAAACTATTGTCTATTTGTTCAAAGAAAGCACTTTTAAACTTGCGTCTATTTGTTCACAGAAAGCACCTTTAAACTTAACTTACGCCTATTTATTCCAAGAGAGCACACTTAAATCTGCGTCTATTTGTTCAAAGACAGCATCCTTAAAATTGCACCTAATTGTTCATAGAAAACACTTTTAAACCTGAACCATATCGCTCAATCAAAGAACTAGTTAGTGTCTGTGTTTTTCACAGACAACATTAATCAGACAGAATGTTTATTAACAGACAGCACTAGTCTGAAAGAATGCTTATTCAATCGAGAGTGTCAGGTCCATAGATACGGGGTGATTTGAGGGGTTCAAACCTATTTTTAGTCATTGGGCACATTTGGGGTAACTGCAGGACCTGTTCCAGACTAAACATAACTTTAATATAGCTGTTGGTGAAGGGTGGTGTATTCATTTGTTTATTTTTGCGTCTTTCAATATTTCAATTGTTCTCCGAAGTATAAAATGTATTGCTTCAATTTACCTACACTTCACCAAAGACGGATGAGTTGAACCGGCGGCGGAAATGAAACAGCAACACAACGTAAATCGATATAGTAGGACAATTGTCCTGCTACAAGAGAGATGTAGTGGGAGTTTGAGAACATTTTCCTGCTACAAGAGAGATGTAGTGGGAGTTTGAGAACATTTTCCTGCTACAAGAGAGATGTAGCGGGAGTTGGATGAAAATGAATGTTGAAAAAGGAGAAGAAGAAGATTTTACGTACAAGGAAAGAGGAGTTGGCTCTAAAACGTTCAACACTCCCCCCCCTCCCCAAGCAGTTTATATGGCTCTTTAACATACAACTTGTACAAGTGCATACATTAAAGTATGGCAATACATTTAGGGCGTGGAACATGCTAGAAACAATGTTTCTAGATTTGACCAGATAAGATATTTACAAACCGAACCATACCCGGACTGTTGGAATCGCAAACATGGTCTACTCATCCATTTCTTCAATATTGCGGCTAATTGTTCGCTCCCGCCGTCTGCTCACAGCCAAGCGACCTGAAGCCACGTGATACACAAGGTTAAGAGAGCACAATTTGTCCCAATAACTTCAAAGTTGTCCTGAAAGTACGCCCTCGTGGACTCTGAAGATAAATAGCGGCCAACACGAGTAGCTCACTCATGGCCAGATATTTGGAAGATCAATGATCTATAGTCAATTGTTCTAATTCTATATCGAACTGTTTATCTTCATTTTCTGTGCAGAATTTTCATGGCTGACAAAATTAGGTAAGGTTTTAAACTACTTTAGAACAGTTTTCCCTTTAAATTAAAATTCTTAAGACTGAATTCTCAAATTTCTCGTGAAAAAAAAATGTACTGAGTGCCTTATTAATAAACAGAATTTGATGAAGTGGATGCACTGAAGAACCGAGTTGAATTCACTTTATGCCTAATGTAGATTTATGACTTAACATTGTTTGCAGAAATCATAAGTGAACATATACGTACTTTGTCAAGTCAATTACACCGTGTGATCGTCACTTGAGTATTGATATATTTGAATGTAATGTCTATAGAAACATAATTTAAAGATATATTTTAAGTTTCATAACTTCAGAAAGTGCTGATACATTTTGCTAATGGAATATTTTTGCCTAAATTTAAGGTACATTATTCGAACATCTACTTGAATTTAAACATTTCTTTTACCTAATTTTGTTATATAATTTGCATCGCCTTAATTTTATGCACAAATTTACATAACGTCAAATTTACGCTAAAGTTGCCATAGCCTACATTCGATTACAGTAGGTTTTATGCTGAAATTCACATCGCTTTCTTCTTCTTCTGCGTTCGCTCTCAAACTCCTGCAGATTAGCAGGATGTAGTCTGGAGAACGAACTGCGTTATGTTATAGTTTATACTATTATACCAAATCTGCACGTTCGGCGCCTTTCAGCCTAACACATCCGACTTCAGTATAACGTATGAGTATCTTTGACCCTCTATTGATGAGACAGCCAACTCCATCCCAAAACTTCCTTAATTTTCTCTTACGTGCATGGCCTGTAGCAGCATCACTATTCTATGCTTGCCATTTGGACCCTGACAATACGCAGGCCCCTGGCAATACGCAGGCCCCTGACAATACGCAGGCCCCTGGCAATACGCAGGCCCCTGACAATACGCAGGACCCTGGCAATACGCAGGACCCTGACAATACGCAGGACCCTGGCAATACGCAGGACCCTGGCAATACGCAGGACCCTGGCAATACGCAGGCCCCTGGCAATACGCAGGCCCCTGGCAATACGCAGGACCCTGGCAATACGCAGGACCCTGACAATACGCTGGCCCCTGGCAATACGCAGGACCCTGGCAATACGCATGACCCTGACAATACGCAGGCCCCTGGCAATACGCAGGCATACATTGCTTTAAGTTATTCTACAGTTCGCTTTGCCTAATTTTATGTTAAAGTTTAAGTGGTCTATTTTTATAGGTTTTTAATTATGTTTATATTCGACGACATATGTCACATAACAGGCATCCATATTACTGTGGAAATATTCCACATGAATAATGTCTTGCTGAGTGGGTATACTATTTTCAGTTGGACATTATTTACTCGAGGCATCTGTTATTTTAACATTCATTGCTTAGACAAGTGGCAATGTAAGCAGATATTTCTATAAAAACATTCCGAATATCGTTCTAAAAACGTTAACGAGAATCACGTTAAAATAATAAACAGGCCGAAGTTACTAATTATTTCAAGGAAAAATATTCTCATGTGAACATCTCGGTAAATAGTGTGTACTGTTAGAGCATTTGAATTGACTGAAATAACTGTTGTGACATCAGAATTTAAACGAAGCGATAAAGAATAGCATAGGTCAGTGCAAGTGAACATTCTAGAAGGTAATAAAGATAGTATACTACAGATCTGACTATTCAGACGTGAGAAAAGACTTCTACACAAATCCGATCCTGGCATGAGTGAATCTGACTCAATGAACGAAAGTGCACGATATGTGGTTTAGCTGAAGAACTCTAGGAGTTTCATAGTTGACAGGAATAATGCTGTGAGAAATGGAATCAATACAAGCCTTTCTTCTGCGTTCGTTCGCAAACTCCTGCAGATCAGCAAGATGTAGTCTGGAGAACGGAATGCGATGTGTCATGGTTTCAAGCATTGCTGCGATATCTGCGCCTTTCGGCCTGACACATCCGTCTTCAGCATGGTTTAGGTCACTGACCCTATATGGGATGGGACAGCCAATTCCATCCCATAACCTCCTTAGTCGCCTCGTACGACATGCATGGAGGGTAAAAAGTGTTGCTCTTCTTTGCTCCCCTTTCCGGCTCCGACAACACACGGGCGAATACAAGCTTTTGACAAACATACGTTTCATAGTTGACAGAAATAATGATATAAAAAAAATCACAATGATATAAACATTGGACAAACATACGCAACAGACATTTATCTTTTCGCCATGTATGTCATTCACAAGAGCTGAGTAACAATGGAACACATGCAGAAGAAGATACTGAAAAGCTCAGCATTGCGTCATGGTATGACGCTTGTGACGTCGTAGGAATAAAGCTGAATGTGATATGCCATGGTGTCAGCAACCAACACGAAGAACAGAAAGTTGTAACGGTGCAGTATCGTCCACGCCTGTAATCATGACGTGTGGAGAAGAGTGTGTGAGCATGCTAACGGAATATCATTCCTTTTTTCCATGTATATGTGGAAAACATTGCGAAACGATTTGTTAACTTGACAAATGTTCAACGTTATCCGAAACAGGATACTTGCATATTGATATCCAGTATATAAACCTCCTGGTTTCTAGTGGTATTCATAATGACACTAGTTGTGGCTGAGATGTGCAAGGTGTTGTCAATGTTGTAACCTGATATTGCTGAAATGTATTGCATTATTGTTGTAACAAACAATACTGTTGTAGCAATGTTGTAACAAACTTTATGTCTCCTACTTTTGTTCTTGTTAAAAGAACCATCGTTTCTGCTTATAGGAACCCATAGTTCCACAAACTCCGCAGATAAATCTCATTGAAAAATTATGTCCTGTTAAAATTGTTTTCTTTCACCTCTTGATGTGATCTTTTCTTGTCATTGGGACACCTGTTAATGTGATCTTTTCTTGTCATTGGGACACCTGTTGATGTGATCTTTTCTTCTGTCGTTAGAACACCTGTTGATGTGATCTTTTATTCTGTAGCTGGAACACCTGTTGATGTGATCTTGTCTAATGTCATTGGAACATCTGTTGATGTGATCTTTTCGTTGGAATACCTGTTGATGTGATCTTTCCTTGTCATTCAACACACATATTTTAACGTCAAGTTAACAAATCTATAATTAGGCAGATACCAAAAGATATTGTGTCGCAATGATATGCCAAGTTAGCAGATCTATAATTAAGCAGATATCACATGATACCATTTCGCAATATGTCAAGATCTGTAGTTAATGAGATACCGAATGATGTCATCTCGCATTATGTCAAGATCTGTAGTTTGGCAGATACCAATAGATATAAATAATTTCGCAATGATATGTCAAAATAACGGATCGTCTGTATTCAAATAGATACTGGAAAAAAAGTCAGCGAGAAACGAACAAATCTCTGACCCAGACATTCGTTTAAAGAACTATAAAGAATATTAATGTGTCTTTGACATTGTGCGCACAACTATTGTTTAACGTCATCCGGCACAGGATACATCCATATTGATAGTCAGTATATAAACCTCCTGGTGGCGGCAAAAATGACATTAAGAGAGACAGCTGTCATCAGTTTATTCCTGGGTTAGCCATCGGAAATATTTGCAATAATATATATAAGTAGGATCACTATGTGTCGGTGTGTGGCCATCAAAATAAACATCTTTCAATAAGTGTTCAACAAATGAAGTCAGATTAATTCTAGCGTCAACAAAAACACAAGAGAGAAATCAACTTGAATAATATAAACTAACTGGAGGTAATATACTTATGTAATTGTATATGTAATCTTAAACTTGTGTAGACATTCGCAATCTTTCCTAAAAACTCTCTCTCTCTCTCTCTCTCTCTCTCTCTGTGTGTGTATGTGTGTGTGTGTATATATATATATATATATATAAATTTAATTGTTTATATTTGAAGAGTTGTGTTTATTGTTGATAACAATTATGAACTGAGTTAAGATAGAGTTAATAATCTCTGTTCACTCGATTATTTTACAGCAGATTCTAATTTTTGTGTAAGAAAAAAAAACATTGCCACATAAATTCTTGATTTTTTTATTTATTATTGTTTTAGTTATTATTGTTTATTGCTTATTTATTATTATTAATTCGTTTAATAATTTGTTTATTTGTTTATATATATTTCCAGAATAATACAAAACAGTTTCATAAAAGAATTCTGTTTCGAACGACGCTGAATCTGGTGTTTGCACGAATGATCTTCTTTGGAGAAAGTGCAATAGGATACTTAAACACGAGCTCACAAAAATGGAGCTAGATTCAAATACTCATGTTACAAACATTCGATCGTCCTTGATTATTACACAACTTCTTAATCTGACATTCTCAATGTCCGGCAACTTGACCTCCACCCTAATCGATTCAACATCATCTTCAAACACGGGTACAGAAGAATCTGTGGGTTCAGGGTCCATCTCTGTGCCACAATCATCTGACCAGACACATATTGGTCTAAAATCAAATGGAAGAAACGGTAGAAGAGATAGCTCTGAACCTGAAATGTTAGAAATGTTCAACAGATATTTCGCCACAGTTATTGATCCTGTTGTCATAGCAATCGGTATTGTAGGCAACGCTTTGCTTGCTTTAGTATTCATGATCACGCCTCTTCGAATGCAACCATTGAGTCACGTGCTTTCAGGATTGGGCGTGGTCGACCTGATTTACATGCTGTCATACATGCTGATGTACCTGACCAAAACTGGTGCCAACGTTTACGAAGTTCCGGGAGCATGTCACATTTTGACTTTCATCTTAGTTTTAACAAAGTGTGTGGAGGCCTGGTACATCTTTATTTCTCATTTAGGTAAGACTCAAAGAAATTATTTTTTTAAATACATTCATTAATTAACATGTATTTTTTTTATATTGAATAGTTGTTTTAATTTGATTACAATCCTACACATTAGTCACTTACTGCCACTTAGCATGTCAGACTCACTGTCACATTCCATGTCAGACTGTGTCACATTCCATATTGGTTGTCGATGTTTCTCCAGAATGTTATGCCTAATCTTCTAATACTTAGAAAAATCTTTGCTATATTTCTAAATCTCCCCCTCCCCATTTTTTCCTCTTGTGGTCTCCTTCTTTTGCCATTTTTATTTTTGTAATATCACTAGTATTCATGAACATATTCATGAACAAACACGAAAACAGCAACCATGTTTGTATTTCTTGTGATTAAACTGTCATTTCCGATTACATTATTATTTTATTTATTATTTATTACAATATGTATTTGTACACCATTGTCCGTAAATATTTGTTTTAAAATGTCTTTACAACTGTACTATAATTTCTTTGTCTCAAAAGAGGATTATAATTCCACGAAATTCGCGTGTATTACGTTGTGTAATAAAGTTATATTACATTCTGTGAGAAAGTTATATTACATTCTGTGAGAAAGTTATATTACATTCTGTGAGAAAGTTATATTACATTCTGTGAGAAAGTTATATTACATTCTGTGAGAAAGTTATATATTATTCTGCGAATTACTGAATTAATGATTGTGTGAATGACTGAGATGTACACATGTAAACATTGATACTTCTAACTTTCTGTACGGATCCAAGCACTAACAATTGTTATTTCCTATCTTATTATAAATCATTCAGTAACTGCTCAATCAATAGATGTTCATGTCAGTTCTCTCACCCCTACGACACCTTACGACCTCCATACTTGTAAGCACTTCTGCACATCACATCATTGCACCGTAAACTATAAACACTCACACATCAAAACGGATAGTCAATGCGTAACGCATATTTGATGTGAAGATCCATGAGCACCTATCCCATGTGCATGCAACTATATCATGATACATTTGCAAACTCCATCCTTAAATACTGAGATATCATTCTCAAGTCTTCCTTGGTCTCCTCGTGTATCTTTTACTCTGATGCTTCCTTCGCATATATAATGGTTAATTAAACTAAATACAAATTCTAAACTTCTTCTTCTTCTGCGTTCATTCTCAAACTCCAACTGGATCTAGCTGGATCATGGTCCTGCTAGATTTCCAGCAGGATGTAGTCCAGAAAATGGAAATGGCGTAATTCTAAACAGCTGATGGGAGAATATTTAATATTCATTTTCGTGAAATCGTTAATGTTCAGAGTGGCAACACTGTTCCATTTCTTGAAACATGATGCATTATCTCTAATTTTCATGTTCAGATTTGCAACATTATTTCACTCATTATAACACAATGTATTTTTTCTCATTTCAGATAGACTAAAGTCACATACAAATACACGCTCGGAGCTGCTCAGACTCAGGGTGTTTAACACTAAATTCGCCATCATCATGATCGCCATATTGGTGGCAGCACCTTTGCTTCATACACTCTGGTCTATGGAAACTCTTAAGATTGGAGCCACAACTTATTGCGTACCTATGAGAGAGACAATATCTATTCATTTAATTATGAGGTATGTAGTGAGATGGTGTTAATATTACAGTCACGAAAGTGTGAGCTGGGATGGTGTTAATATGAAAGATGCAGAAGTGTGGGTTAAGAATGTGTTAATATGAAATATGCAGAAATATGAGTTAGGATTGTGGTATTATGAAAGATGCAGACGTATGGGTAAGGATTGTGTTAATCTGAAAGATGTGCCGGTTGGGATTGTGTTAATATGAAAGAAGCATTTTTATTAAAATAATCATATAAAACAGGCACAAGTATTCATAATAACACTAGTGGTGGCAGAGATGTGCAAGGTGTTGTCAATGTTGTAACCTGAGAATAGCTCCAACTGTAACTAAAGTTTTCAGAAAGTTTATCATGACTCATTCAGACATTTAGTCTGACATTTAGTCATATACTCAGTCAGATATTTAGTCATACACTCAGTCAGACATTTATTCAGATGATTATTATAATGCAATAAATTTCAACAATCGCAATAGCGATCGTGAAAATAATGTCTGTAATAATTGTTAACTCTTTGTTTCTCACAAAAATATTGTTTCTAATAAGTGTCTACTCTTTTCTTTTACAGAAAGATGGAAGTTATTGCAACTGTTCTACTTCCACTGCTATTGATTGCCGGAGTTGATGTGATGCTTGTGATCAAGTTTCTATCTTTCCTTGTTTTCAAGAAAGATACTCTTCAAACAGACAACATAGAGAATAACTTAAACTGTGTGTCAACGAGCAGCCATGGTAACAAGAATAATATGCAGTTACAAGAAGAGGATTTCAGTCAAGAAGAAAGCTCGAATAAAAGCATAGAGGACCAACATTCCACAGATGGCAATGTTCTGTCACCAACATTTCAGAATGCCTACCATCTTATGAAAGAAGATAGAACGTGGAATAATTACAATTCTGATGTAGACAGCTTGCAATATAACAGCGAAGATGAAGTCGTATGCACAGACAAAAGTAAATGTATGGGCGTACCTAAAAATATATCCATCTCCACGACCTCACTAGACGATAATAGCATTCAACTTTCTACTCCACTGTCTGAACCATTTCATTTCTTCAACCGAGAATTGAACAATTGTCTTCCGTTAGTAGAAGTTGTGAAACTAAACTGCAGTGAGCCAGATCTATCAACCATTGAGGCAGAAAAGAAATCAAAATATGTGCTAGACATTTATAAAATTGGAGCGGAACAGAATCAGACAGACTTCACTTCCAGCTTAGAAATTATTACTGCTTCTAATTCCAAGAACAATAGCTTAGACAAACAATACAATATCATGAGCTCATCCCTGAACAGTCCCAACAAATACAAACACCGCACAGTTGTTGAATCAAACATATATAACACATGTAACAGTGATCATGTTCAGATTTCTAAGTGTATAATCAACAGTGGTAGTTATAAAGATGCCCTGAATTCACAACAATTCAAGAACAATTCTTCAAATATGTCTATTTCTGCACGAAATCAAGTCACGCGGGAAGATCTTGTGTTTCCAAATGATACAACAGAATGTACATTGACAATAGTACTATTAGGAGTGATTTTTGCAGCAACTATCCTACCTAGTACCTACACCCACGCAGTTCGACTGTTTCTGGAATCTCCAGGTACACGACCAACAGCCCATGCAATGCAGCTAGCAATTTTGTTTGAGTCTTTCGTGAAAATTAATGCAGTTTACAAGATATTTATGTACACACTGGTCATGCCTAGCTTTAGGTCTGCTATTATGTGGCTGCTCACTCACTGGATCCCAAATAAGATCACTCGCATTTATAGTTTGTGTTTGTGGGGTCCAGGGGTCGACAAGAACGATCCTATTTACGTATAACAATTTGTTAGGGAACTAAAAGTAAAACTTTACAACGAATTTTGTATGTAACGTAATCATTTATACACATTATGTTAGCACAGACCAGGTTCCAACTGGTATATATATATATATATACACATTATGTTAACAGATAACACACGAGACCAGATCCCAGCTGTCAGATATATATATTTATACACATTATATCAACAGATAACACGAGACGAGGTCCCAACTGTTATATATATATAACAAATTATGTTAACAAATGCACATGAGATCAGATCCCAACTATCAGATATATATATACATTATGTTAACAGATAACACATGAGACCAGGTCCCAACTGGTAGTTATATATGCATTTTATTACTTGTTATAATTGCAATCGTGTTCTTTCACAATAAATTCCACATGCCTTGAACTTTTACAACGTTTTTGTGTTCAATTTAGCAACAACTAAGTTTTATTGAAATACACTCGTGTTAACATGTTTCTTTTATACTTCAAATATTATTAGCAATAGAGATCACTGATCCTTATATGGAATTATCTCCAGAACCTTATGTCACGACCAGAATATGTTCACATCTCATCGGTGTGAAACACTTTAAGAATAAAACAATGACGATGGTATAAAGTCATGATTGTATAGATGAAGTACTGTGGAAACCTCATTAATAAATGGTATATGCTGTTTTCCATCTGTCGTAGACGACGATAACTATTCACCTCAACTGAGGTGATGAAGATAAAGATGAATGCGGTGTGTCATGCTGTGATTAATGAGTAGTCATCATTATTTCCATAACCCTTCAAGGTCCTAAGGGTGTCACTCTGGGAATATCAACAAAAAGTTCAACATGCTTCTCTGTTATCAGTTCTTTGAGTGTAGAGAAGCTTAATTCTATTCAGTCTTTAATATTGTCAATCCATACTTTCCTCATCGCCTCTTCTTCTTCTACCTTCAACTGTTCCCTGCACGATATTTGGGAAAGAGAATCATGCCTCATCACGTGGCCAAACCACACGTTTTCGACGGTTTACCACTACCATGAGATGTTCTTGTTAGCCTACTATGGTATTTGTTTTGCTTCTCGCGCATTTTTTAGTTTTATGTTCTGTATAATTGATACGCTGATAACATTGGGCGATTCTTGCCTTCTTCTAACATCTTTTCGTTGGCAGCATAGTGTTTGATGTTCTTTGCAGCACATACGGCACTCTTAACTCTGTGACGCCAGAATCTTCAACGTAAATTATCAACTACTGAAACAAGTGCTGGAATTTAAATATCTAGTGAGCATTTTTACAGCCGATGGAAGAATGGACAGAGAGCTAGAGACCAAAATTGAAGAAAAAAAACTACGTACATCAACTACATCAATTTCCAAACACACATCTATCCCGATGTAAAGAAAGCAAAGGGCAAATATTGAACTCAATATTCGTCCCAACATTATGATTTCAATGTTAGACATGGACACTAACTAAAGAAAAAGAGAGAAAGCTTACTACGTGTGAAATGAGATGTCTAAGGAAAGCAGCAAACAGAACAACAAGACATCATGTGAGAAATGAGGAGATTACAAGAAATATTGGAACAACATCAGTGGTCAAATATATTGAAAAACAGAAATTGAAATGGTTCGGTCACTGATTGAAAATGAATTCTTATTGGCCAGCGGCAAGAGCATACAACATGAAAGTAGAAATAGCAAGATACAGAGGAAGACCAAGAAGAAGGTGGATTTAAGGAGTTACCAATATTCTGTCTGACACAGCACAGTATTACTGCATATCAAGCGGCCAAACATACAATAGCCCGAAAACCGATGGTCAGTCAATCCTGTGACGCCTCACAGCATATGCAGAGAAAAGACAACAGATAGATAATTGATACGTAATTTTAGTCTGTAGCAGTTGTTTTCAAAAGTCTGTATTCTTCTCTTCCATTTCTGCTGTAATTTTCAAACTCATATCCGTACACAAGAATATATATTATTAGAGATTTATATAGGTTTATTTTCACGTCTGTACTTATTCTGCTCTTTCACGTGGTACTTAATATGGACATTGCAGCCGAGGCTATTTCAAATCTAGTCTTTATTTCTTTGATTGTGCTTCCATCGCTGCTCATATAGGATCCTTAGTATTTAAAGGTATTAACTTCTTCAAGTTTCTGTCTATTCACCCCAGATGTTAATAGGAAGCATGTTGGCTTCTCTGTTTGTCATTATTATGTTTTTCTCAATGTTTATTTACATATCATAATTTGTGCAATTTTTTTCAAATTTAGAAGTATGCACTTGAAGTTCCTTCTCACCGTCTGCTATCAAATCAATGTCATCTGCAAATCACAAGTTGCACATGGGGCGGCCACCAATTGAAATTGTTGTTTGATGGTTCTGTAGTGTCTCTTGCAAGATGTGTTCCAAGAAAATATTTAATAACACTGGTGATAATATACACACTTGTCCAACACCTGCAGTTGTTTTGAAAAAGGTTCCAAAATAACTATTTCCTTAGTGAAATCGATAAAGTTGTTACAGATTAATGCTAATGCTGTAGGTGTTTAATAGTAAAGAGTAGAAAAGTACAGCGGTGATTTTTCCCATCTAGAAGAAAGAAGGCAGTAAGAGGGACTGCACTACGTATAGAGGCATATCACACTTAAGCCACATAGGAAAAATCTTTAGCGCGTTACTAGAGAGAAGGGTGCGCGTATATATAGAATCATGGCTCAACAACACATAATTAGGCTTTCGAAAAAAATAAAAGCTAACAGATACAATCTTCACCCTCAAATATCTTTCAAAAAGAGCGATAGAACATAACCCACGACTTATACTTGGCTTTTGTGGACCTAGAGAAAGCTTTTGACAGAGTAGATAGAGCACAAATATGGCTAACACTACAGACATATGGAGTTCCTCAACATCTGATAAGCCTATGTCAGAGCATATACTCCAATAGTCAATGGGTAGTAAGAGCGAAAACAGGTACATCCGATAATTTCAAAATTCTCTCAGGAGTGAGACAGTGATCTGTACTATTCCCCATATTGTTCATAACATACATATATCACATCTGCAAAGTAGCAAAGATAACGGAAGAAAACAACATGAAGGATAACTTAAACGAACTGCTATTTGCAGATGACCAAGTACTAGTACATCATCAGAAGAGCATCTGCAAGACAAATAGATAGATTACATCAAACATGCCATACCTTTAACATGAAGATACATATAGAAAAAAACCGAAGTAATGAAGATAGGAAGAACAGAAAGAAACACCAATAAATATATTGGAAATACAAAATAGATGTAGTAAAACATACCAAACCCTAAGGTAAATGACACTAATCTTCAGAAATAAAAATGTAGATTTAAGCACCAAAATAACACTATTCAAAACGATTAGTATGCCAACGCTGTGCTACAATTGCTAAACATGGACAACGACAGCACAAAACAAACATAAACTTGTGACAGCTGAAATCGCATACTTATGCAGAATCCTATGAATATAGCTAACAGAGGGAGAAATGAGGACATTAGACAAAAAACTAGCACCAGCCCAATATTGGAATATATTAAGAGACAACAGATCAAATGGTTTGCACACATCAGCAGACTACCATCAGACAGTATACCACAGCAAGCTATGCTACACAGATACGGTGAAGACAAACCTAAAGGCCGACCACGAAAAGGATGAACCACCGAAATAAAAGAGGCGACAAATTCCACAATATACTCAGCGCACAAGAGGGTCGTCTCCAGAAAACTCTTTGCCCCTGACGGTGAAAGGCAACAAAGGGTTTTAGCGAATAGATAGATAGATAGAGTTGTAGGGGTCTCTCAATGATTATTCTGATGTTAGAAAAGTGTTCTATAGAACTTCTGATTTTTACAAAAACCTGTTTATTCTTCATCTAATATTTCTTCTGATCTTCTTTCAATCTGTTTAACAATATCCTTAACATGGCTTCTCTTAGATTAGTCATAAGACTAATAGTTCTACAATTTTAAATTCCCTTCCTTTGGCAGCGGTATAATCAGCGAAGAGTAATATGCGCGTCTGACATGTTTTATCCCACTCTCCTCGTATGTGGGAGGAGTATGGGTTGACATTAAGTCACTCTTGCCTTTCTTCTAGCATCTTTTCGTTGGCTGCATAGTATCGGATGTTCTCTGCAGCAAAATGCACCACTCTTGATTCTGTGATGCCAGTCAGATCTGTTTTCTGCAAATCTCTTCCATGAATTCTGCTTACGTTGAAGTGAGTCAGTGGTGTCTTCACAACGCGTCTTCTGCCCTCCCCCCCCCCCCCCCCCCCGACGATAACTATTCACCTCAACTGAGGTGATGAAGATAAAGATGAATGCGGTGTGTCTTGCTGTGATTAATGAGTAGTCATCATTATTTCCATAACCCTTCAATGTCCTAAGGGTGTCCTCTGGGAATATCAACAAAAAGTTCAACATGCTTCTCTGTTATCAGTTCTTTGAGTGTAGAGAAGCTTAATTCTATTCAGTCTTTAATATTGTCAATCCATACTTTCCTCATCGCCTCTTCTTCTTCTACCTTCAACTGTTCCCTGCACGATATTTGGGAAAGAGAATCATGCCTCATCACGTGGCCAAACCACACGTTGTCGACGGTTTACCACTACCATGAGATGTTCTTGTTAGCCTACTATGGTATTTGTTTTGCTTCTCACGCATATTTTAGTTTTATGTTCTGTATAATTGATACGCTGATAACATTGGGCGATTCTTGCCTTCTTCTAACATCTTTTCGTTGGCAGCATAGTGTTTGATGTTCTTTGCAGCACATACGGCACTCTTAACTCTGTGACGCCAGAATCTTCAACGAAAATTATCAACTACTGAAACAAGTACTGGAATTTGAATATCTAGTGAGCATTTTTACAGCCGATGGAAGAATGGACAGAGAGCTAGAGACCAAAATTGAAGAAAAAAAACTACGTACATCAACTACACCAATTTCCAAACACACATCTATCCCGATGTAAAGAAAGCAAAGGGCAAATATTGAACTCAATATTCGTCCCAACATTATGATTTCAATGTTAGACATGGACACTAACTAAAGAAAAAGAGAGAAAGCTTACTACGTGTGAAATGAGATGTCTAAGGAAAGCAGCAAACAGAACAACAAGACATCATGTGAGAAATGAGGAGATTACAAGAAATATTGGAACAACATCAGTGGTCAAATATATTGAAAAACAGAAATTGAAATGGTTCGGTCACTGATTGAAAATGAATTCTTATTGGCCAGCAGCAAGAGCATACAACATGAAAGTAGAAATAGCAAGATACAGAGGAAGACCAAGAAGAAGGTGGATTTAAGGAGTTACCAATATTCTGACACAGCACAGTATTACTGCATATCAAGCGGCCAAACATACAGTAGCCCGAAAACCGATGGTCAGTCAATCCTGTGACGCCTTACAGCATATGCAGAGAAAAGACAACAGATAGATAATTGATACGTAATTTTCGTCTGTAGCAGATGTTTTCAAAAGCCTGTATTCTTCTCTTCTATTTCTGCTGTAATTTTCAAACTCATATCCGTACACAAGAATATATATTATTAGAGATTTATATAGGTTTATTTTCACGTCTGTACTTATTCTGCTCTTTCACGTGGTACTTAATATGGACATTGCAGCCGAGGCTATTTCAAATCTAGTTTTTATTTCTTTGATTGTGCTTCCATCGCTGCTCATATAGGATCCTTAGTATTTAAAGGTATTAACTTCTTCAAGTTTCTGTCTATTCACCCCAGATGTTAATAGGAATCATGTTGGCTTCTCTGTTTGTCATTATTATGTTTTTCTCAATGTCTATTTACATATCATAATCTGTGCAAATTTTTTCAAGTTTAGAAGTATGCTCTTGAAATTCCTTCTCACCGTCTGCCATCAAATCAATGTCATCTGCAAATCACAAGTTGCACATGGGGCGGCCACCAATTGAAATTGTTGTTTGATGGTTCTGTAGTGTCTCTTGCAAGATGTGTTCCAAGAAAATATTTAATAACACTGGTGATAATATACACACTTGTCCAACACCTGCAGTTGTTTTGAAAAAGGTTCCAAAATAACTATTTCCTTAGTGAAATCGATAAAGTTGTTACGGATTAATGCTAATGATGTAGGTGTTTAATAGTACAGAGTAGAAAAGTACAGCGGTGATTTTTCCCATCTAGAAGAAAGAAGGCAGTAAGAGGGACTGCACTACGTATAGAGGCATATCACACTTAAGCCACATAGGAAAAATCTTTAGCGGGTTACTAGAGAGACGGGTGCGCGTATATATAGAATCATGGCTCAACAACACATAATTAGGCTTTCGGAAAAATAAAAGCTTACAGATGCAATCTTCACCCTCAAATATCTTTCAAAAAGAGCGATAGAACATAACCCACGACTTATACTTGGCTTTTGTGAACCTAGAGAAAGCTTTTGACAGAGTAGATAGAGCACAAGTATGGCTAACACTACAGACATATGGAGTTCCTCAACATCTGATAAGCCTATGTCAGAGCATATACGCCAATAGTCAATGGGCAGTAAGAGCCAAAACAGGTACATCCGATAAATTTCAAAATTCTCTCAGGAGTGAGACAGTGATCTGTACTATTCCCTATATTGTTCATAACATACATATATCACATCTGCAAAGTAGCAAAGATAACAAAAGAAAACAACATGAAGGATAACTTAAACGAACTGCTATTTGCAGATGACCAAGTACTAGTAGCATCATCAGAAGAGCATCTGCAAGACAAATAGGCAGATTACATCAAACATGCCATACCTTTAACATGAAGATAAATATAGAAAAAACTGAATTAATGAAGATAGGAAGAAAAGAAAGAAACACCAATAAATATATTGGAAATACAAAATAGATGTAGTAAAACATACCAAACCCTAAGGTAAATAACACTAATCTTCAGAAATAAAAATGTAGATTTAAGCACCAAAATAACCCTATTCAAAACGATTAGTATGCTAACTCTGTGCTACAATTGCCAAACATGGACAACGACAGCACAAAACAAACATAAACTTGTGACAGCTGACATCGCATACTTATGCAGAATCCTATGAATATCGCTAACAGAGGGAGAAATGAGGACATTAGACAAAAAACTAGCACCAGCCCAATATTGGAATATATAAAGAGACAACAGATCAAATGGTTTGCACACATCAGCAGACTACCATCAGACAGTATACCACAGCAAGCTATGCTACACAGATACGGTGAAGACAAACCTAAAGGCCGACCACGAAAAGGATGAACCACCGAAATAAAAGAGGCGACAAATTCCACAATATACTCAGCGCACAAGAGGGTCGTCTCCAGAAATCTCTTTGCCCCTGACGGTGAAAGGCAACAAAGGGTTTTAGCGAATAGATAGATAGATAGAGTTGTAGGGGTCTCTCAATGATTATTCTGATGTTAGAAAAGTGTTCTATAGAACTTCTGATTTTTACAAAAACCTGTTTATTCTTCATCTAATATTTCTTCTGATCTTCTTTCAATCTGTTTAACAATATCCTTAACATGACTTCGCTTAGATTAGTCATAAGACTAATAGTTCTACAATTTTAAATTCCCATCCTTTGGCAGCGGTATAATCAGCGAAGAGTAATATGCGCGTCTGACATGTTTTATCCCACTCTCCTCATATGTGGGAGGAGTATGGGTTGACATTAAGTCACTCTTGCCTTTCTTCTAGCATCTTTTCGTTGGCTGCATAGTATCTGATGTTCTCTGCAGCAAAATGCACCACTCTTGATTCTGTGATGCCAGTCAGATCTGTTTTCTGCAAATCTCTTCCATGAATTCTGTTTACGTTGAAGTGAGTCAGTGGTGTCTTCACAACGCGTCTTCTGCCCCCCTCCCGTCCTTACGGAAGTAAGTCTGAAGTTCGCTGTATAACACCTTTCTTGGAAAGCGATGATTTTTCATGTGACGGTGTGTTTGGCCCAACGTGTTTGTGGCTTCATCAAGATTGTGTATATGTTTATAGCATTAGATTGCATCAGTACCTCACTGTTTGCTATTTTATCCCACAAATGGATGTTGAGTATGTTATGAAAGCAGCGTAAGTGGAAATGATTAAGTCGTCTTGTGTGTCTGGAATATAATGTCCATGTTTCATAAGAATAACGGAGTGATGATATTACTGCTACTTGGTAAACTATGAGTTTCATGGTTGTTGTTATTCCCCTTCGTTTCCATACATTTTTGCGTAGTCTTCGAAATGTTGCACTAGCTTTCTTTATTCTGTTGTTTACCTCAGTGTGGATGTTTACAGCTTGTGATGGTGCTGCCCAGGTATGTAAAACTATTCACTTTTTGACGTCTTTTTCTTTGATTTGTATTGGAGGATTTTGAAATGTGAATTGTTTGGTACGAGTTGATACGTGACCTCTGTTTTTGTGTGTTGATAATGAAGCCAAAGTTGTCGCAGGCTTCTGCAAATTGGTTTACGGTTACCTGCATAGTGTCTGCAGAATCAGCATATAGTGTGCATTAATCTGCATAGAGGAGTTCCCTAACCATTGTGTCTCGGATCACAGTTTTGGCTTGCAAACGCTGAAGATTGAAAAGTTTACCATCTGTTCTGTATCTTATTTGTATTCCTGTTACATCATGTGATCTAGACGGGTCTGTCAGGATGACAGAAAACATCAGGCTGGACGGTGTTGGAGCTAGAATGCATCCTTGTTTGACCTTCATTTGTTACAGGAAACGCTGGTGATAACACTCAGATACTGGACTGATAGCCACGATCATCGTGAAATCTTGGAGATGTCGCACGATATTGTTACATTTTGTGGGTCAGGCAAATTTTGCGAGCACTTTCCACAGCTCATCTGTGCTCTTCACTGTGCCAAGTGCCTTTGTGAAATCTACAAATATTGTGATTAGTTCCCATTGGTATTCTTGGACATTTTCTTGGAGTTTTCCGGCAGCAAAGAACATGTCAACTGTCCCTCGACGTGCACAAAATCCGCACTGATTTTCAGGTACAACAGAAAATCATATGCGAGTGGTTGTGTAAGTTTGTTCAGCATTATACTAGCTAATATTTTGTCCGAATTGGATAGCAAACATCTGTAGTTGTCACAGGACTGTTTATTTCCCTTGTCATTATGTAGGTGGACAATGTAGGTATCTTTCATGTTTTTTGGACAGGGTTATTGAGATCCAACACATGACAAAGATTTTGATAAGTTTCTGGACACTCACCTCTCTCCTATATTGTAGATCTCTGCTGAGATTGCATTCATACCGAGAGCTTTTCTATAGGACATTTGCCTAGTGACAGTCTTTACTTTTTTTCTTTGTTGGTTGTATGTCATGCTCTTCTCTTAATTTGTTATCTGGCATGCAATTTATTGCTTCTTCGCTGTAAACTGATGGCGTTTTTTAAATTGCTTCGAAATGTTATGGTTATCAGTTTAGGATATGGGTTTTCTATAGGCAGGGCTGACTCATTTGCGTTAAGCAAGAGCAATGATCCTGCAGAACGTGGGGAGTATATTGTTCTCATTGCATCGAAGAAGCGCTTTTAGTCTCTCCTGTCCACACAATTTTACATTTATTCGACTTTTTGTTGCAACTGCCTATCTTACGTTTGCCTTAGTTTTCATTGGCAAGTGCAACTGGCTCCCGATGTATGTAGCTTTATTAAGGTGAAGATGGAGCGCGTTGGAGATTTCCGAAGGCACTGCTATTTTCTTCTAGCAGAGTAGTAATTTCTATGTCATTGTCATCAAACCAGCCTTTGTTGTTGTGTGTCTTCAGACTTAAATGTTCCTTAGCGGAAGTATTAAAAAATGTTTAAGAATGTGTAATTATCTACTAGGGTGTTATTATTGTTGGTTTTCTGTACCACTGATGAGACATTCAGACCTTCAGCATGCGACTCTGTCAACCTTAGAACAGAGTAAAAGTGGTGCTCTGTTTACTTTAGAACAGAGTAAAATAGTTTATCTATTCGCTAAACCCTTTGTTGCCTTTCGACGTCAGGGGTAGAAGAGTTTTCTGGAGACGACCCTCTTGTGTGATGAGTATATTGTAGAATTTGTCGCCTCTTTTATTTCGGTGTCCATCGTTTTCGTGGTCTGACTCTGGGTCTGCCTTCACTGTATCTGTGTAGCATAGCTTGCCGTGGTATGCTGTCTGATGGTAGTCTGCTGGTGTGTGTTGTCTAATGTCCTCATTCCTCACTCTGTCCCGTAGCAATATTTCTAGGATCATACCATTTCAGCTGTCACAAGTTTACGTTTGGCTTGTGCTGTCGTTGTCCATGTTTGGCATTGGTAGCACATCTTTTATCATAATAATCATTTTGGATAGTGTTATTTTGGAGTCTAAATCTACATTTCTGTTTCTGAATAATGGTGTCATTTGCCCTAGGACTTGGTATGCTTTACTACATCTATTGTGTATTTTTTTGCTGCTCTTACCATCTGTTGTTATATTGCTTCCTATGTATAAGAATTATGTCACATGATTAAGTTTGTTGTTTCCAATATATTTATTGGTGTTTCTTTCTGTTCTTCCTATCTTCATTACTTCGGTCTTTTCTATGTTTATCTTCATTTTAAAGGTTTGGTATGTTTGATGTAATCTATTTATTTGTCTTTATAGTTTCTCTTCTGATGATGCCACTAGTGCTTGGTCATTTGCAAATATTAGCACGTTTAAGTTATCCTTCAGATTGTTTTCTTCCGTTGTCTTTGCTACTTTGCAAATGTGATATATGTGATGTATGTTATGAACAATGGGGGGGGGGGATAGTATATATTCCTGTTTCACACCCCCCGAGTGAATTTGAAAATTATCAGAAGTAATTGTACTCGTTCTTTCTGTGTATTGACTATTGGCGTGTATATTCTCTGACAGGCTTATCAGATGTTGGGGAACCCCATGTGTCTGTAGTGTTATCCATAGTTATGCTCTATTCACTCTGTCAAAAGCTTTCTCTTGGTCCACGAAAGCCAAATATAAGTCTTGATTATGTTCTATCGCTCTTTCTGAAAGTTGTTTGAGGGCGAAGATTGCATCTGTACGGCTTTTATTTTTCCGAAAGCCCATTTGTGTATTGTTGAGTCGTGGTTCTATATATGCGCGCATCCTTCTCTCTAGTACTTTGCTAAAGATTTGTCCTATGTGGCTTAAGAGTGATATGCCTCTATATTTAGTGCAGTCCCTCTTACTGCCATTTTTTCTTCCAGATGGGAACAATCACTGCTGTATTCCACTTGGTGGTGTCTTTTAGTTACATAGTAGAATAGTGGCTCTGTCAACCTTAGAACATAGTAAAATAATGGTTCTGTCAACCTTTGAACACGGTAAAATAGTTGCTCTGTCAACCTTTGAACATAGTAAAATAGTATGTCAACCTTTGAACATAGTAAAATAATGGTTCTGTCAATCTTTGAACAGGTAAAATAGTTGCTCTGTCAACCTTTGAACAGAATAAAATAGTTGTTCTGTCAACCTTTGAACAGAATAAAATAGTTGCTCTGTCAACCTTTGAACAGAATAAAATAGTTGCTCTGTCAACCTTTGAACAGAATAAAATAGTTGCTCTGTCAATCTTTGAACAGAATAAACACAGGCCCAACACAGAGGGCGGAGCACTTATGGGAATGCCCCACGTGCTGTGAGGCCAGTTTTCTAATCAAGAATGAAGAACAGAATAAAATAGTTTCTCTGTCAACCTTTGAACAGAATAAAATAGTTTCTCTGTCAGAATCAATTATTTATAAAAACGCCAGTGTTGACTGGATCATCTCGTGTATGGAATCATTGACAGTCCAAACACTTAAAGATGATGTGATCGGATGTGCAATGTTGGAAATATAAATTATTATATTTAAAAACATATAAATCTATCTATTTATCTATCTATTATATATATATATATATATAATTTTTTCTTGATTTTACTGTAGGCTTCGCAAGATTGAATGATGGCCGGTTTTCTGGCTATGGCACGTTTGGTCGCTTGATATGCAGTGAATGTGTGACGTATCAGAATGTTAGTAACTCCTTCAATCCACCTTCTTCTTGGTCTTTCTTTGCATCCAGCTGTGTCTATGTTCGAGTTCTATGTATGATCTTGCTGCTGCCAATGATGAGTCATTCTCATTACTATTTCAGCCCATGAATTGCAATATATTTGATCAAAGATGTTGTTTAAACAGTTCTTGCAAGCTCTTCCTTCTTCGCGTGATGTCTTGCTGTTCTGTTTGCTGCTTTTCTTATACATCTCATTTCACACGTAGTAAGCTTTTTCTCTTGTTCTTGTGTTAGTGCCCATAGAATACTGAAATAAAAATGTATAATAGAGAATATACTTGTTCTGAATAGATGAATATACGTATAAAGTTTAATGACACTTTGTCTCGATGCATCTGTCCATTCTCTGTATTCCCTGTTAAGTGTTATTGCTACTTTCAAGCAAGTTTCGAAATCTATGGATAGACTTATCCATTCCGCACCTGCTGCCACATCTTGCAATCTGCACACGCTTTGCATGACATCCTCAGCACGTCCCATCTACGACTTCCCTTTCTTATGTCTGCTACCTTTAACTTTCTGTATTTCGGAATGCAATGGGTGTTCCTTGTCTGCATGTATTTGAAGGTACGCCCGTGCACTGAAATACTGTAATCTGTGTTCTGCCGTTGGACAGTCGAGTAGGTACCGCATAGTTCTTGTCGATTTTTCTCTTGTACACACAAGAATGATACGCATTGCTGCATTCTGGATTCTATTGAGTCTTTTGAGTTCGGCTAAGAGTCAGATTTTATTTTAACGGCTGTGGAGTAAGAGGTGCAGGCTTTGGTCAGTGAGAATGTCAAAAAGGGGGATGTGACTATATACACTGATGGATCTGTGATTATAGATGTTCGCAGTGCTTGGGCCTTCACAGCTCAGTGAGCAGGTAAAACGATCTTTGCTGTGTATACGTAGCATGACCATGGAGATTATGGCGGTGACCAGGGCATTTGAGTGGGTAGGTACACAGAAGGCAACACAGGCCTGTATCTTAAGTGACTCTATGAGTATGATTTGGAAAGTACAAGTGGGACTCGTTCGCGAACGGTAGATTGAGGCCTTGAAAAAGGCGAGGTTGAAAGTAGTTACATTTATTTTCGTGTCGGGATATGTGGGTGTTCGAGGTAATGCAAGAGCAGATAAACTGGCGTCATGCGCTATTGTGGCACGGGGCGATAGATCGAGCTGACGTTTTGAACTTCATAAGAGATATAGTACGCGAGAGTGAGACTGGTGTGTATGATGATTCCTTTTCGTTGGCCAGGATTAAAGAAGAGGATTTGAAATGCGTTGTTGCTAGAAGTGAATTTTTTTTCGGAGGGCGCAGAGGAATGATGGTCAACCAGCAGAGGACCGGTACTGTCAGGAGAAAGATAATGGCTGATACACTCAGGGAGAAATAGGAGCAACTATGGACGTATCCAGTTTGCAGTTATGATGATCCGATGACTAACTAACTATCTTTCCATTGATTCTAAATTTAATAATTAGACGACTTTTGAGAATCTCATGAATTGCTAGAGAAACTAATGAGGCGGTCCTGGTGAATATTGACACCAAAAGGAAGTTAAAACATCAGGAAAAAAACTGTTCACGTTTGTTGACCACGTCATGAGAAGAGGATGTTTTGAGTGCATTGTAACAACGGGCAATAATTGTGGGGAAAAGAGGCAGATGGGGACAATACTAATTAGTTTGACATTGTGGCACGGAAGAAAGTCATCAGTAGAGTGTATACAGTACAAGGACATGATGTTTTGGAGATTAATGATTGCCTACGGCACATGATGATGATGATGATGATGACTGATATAAGTGTAATTTTTATCAAAATCTAAGGGATGGATGGTCTGTCTCAAGGTCGGGAACGTTTTTATGGGGTGTGGTGTTATTTCTATCTATCTTCCTTGAGCGCAAGATACGGTGCATATCGGCAGAAACTAGATGTTTCTAGCGATGTGATGCTTCTGTGTGTAATCTTGCATGTGGCTGAGACCCATAGTCATACCCTCTTTGATAGCTGTTCTGCGAAGATTTTTGTTGCCTTCCTCTTTCTTTTTTTGTCCTCTGGTACCCATTTTAATGTTTGTAGTGGCAGTTTGGCTCTGTGGCTGAGTGGTACAGAGCGCGCCTGTGACGGAAAAGGTACCGAGTTCGATCCCCGCCACGTGCAATTGCGCATCCAGACCGTTCAGAAAGCAATGGCAAACTATTAATCGTATTTATATTGCCTAGAACATCACTACAGCCAAAGAACTGCTGGATTGATGACTACGTCCTGAATAGAATATGCTTACAATTTTTTTTATGACAATCTGTTTTTCTTCTTCTTCTGATTTCATTCTCAAACTCCTGCAGATTAGCAGGATGTAGTCCGGAGAATTGAATGCGCTGTGTCATGGTTTACAGCACTGCTGCGATAGCTGCGCCTTTCGGTCTGACACATCCGACTTAGCATGGCTCTGGGCCACTGACCCTATATGGGATGGGACAGCCAACTCCATCCCATAACCTCCTTAGTCGCCTTTTACGACATGCGTGGAAGGTAAACATTGTTGCTATTCTTTGCTCCTCTTTCGGACCCCGACGACACACGGGCGCCAATCTGTGTTCATTCATTGTAAGTGCAGGTCCAATATAGGCCCATCATATTTTTCTGATTGCTGTAGAAACATATTTCTTACTGGTTAGTGTTTTCTCTTACTTGCTCCTTTGACTTGAGTTCTTCCCAACCAATATATACATTTTTCTAAGACATTTACTGGTGGTAATTACTCCAAATGTTGTCATATGAGACTTCACAGTAAATAACAGTGTGCTAATTTATAGTAATATGTAGAACAATAACCTCTCCTAAAAGAACAGTTCCGTGTGAAAGCCACCTCAATTCAGTTTGAAATAAAATCTGATCGACCTTGTGTTTTACGTAAGTATTATTTTCAATTCATTATGAAACATGGCTGAATAATTATAAAAACCAGTTCAAATAAGTTCAATGATCGCACACTACTCCTTTCACTAACCCTATCTCTGCTCTATCAATAGCCCCTTGCACAAAAAACATTAGCGTGGGTGGAGGGGGGTGTTTACATTAAATACTGGAGATATCACTGTCCTTGGATGGAACAAAATTACACATGACCATCTGATCAATAGAATCGATTCTTCTTCTTATTTGTTCAATAAGACTGCCATCTATTTCAAGAACATCATATCATGTTATGTATATATATAATGAAATATTTGCTCTATTAGAGCTAGCCGTGTTTATATTCTCTGAGGCCCTTGAGTTAACCATTTAACTGTCCCGTTTGATGTTAATATTTGTAACCGTTTTTTAATGAGGTCAATAACCGACCTATCTCTGTCTTCTCCAAAATGTGTTTTCTGTAGCGAGTATTCTGGAAAATAGCCCGCATGTAATGTAGGGCGTGGTATTCACAGGACACGTTACTTAATAGAATATATAGCTTCAACATTACCTTATAGAGTATATATTTTCAACATTATTTAATAATATTAGGTACTTTCAATATAACTTTATAAAATAGATACCTTCAACATTATTTCATGAAATACATACCCTCAACATTATTTCATAGAATATATACCTTCAACATTACTTCTAAAAATAGATACCTTTAACATTACTTCTAAAAATAGATACCTTCAACATTACTTCTAAAAATAGATACCTTCAACATTACTTCTAAAAATAGATACCTTCAATATTACTTCATAGAATAGATACTTTCAACATTATTTATAGAATAGATTTCTTCAGCATTACTACATAGAAAAGATACCTTCAACGTTAGTTCATAGAATATATACCGTAAACATTACTTTATGGAATACATACTTTCAACGATAATTCACAGAATAGATACCTTCAACATTACTTAAAAGAAGATATGCCATCAAAATTACTTCAAATAATAGGTATCTTCAACATTACTCCATTACTTCAACGTGTGTATACGTCTTCTTCTTCTTTCTTTCGCTAATAATGTCTATATCTGCAGTGTTGTTTCTTGTATACATTTGACAGTTTTTTCCATTTCTTGTTTCGTACCATAAAGTTTAAAGTTCATCGGTGTATCAGAAGACCAGTATGTGCACCTTAATGTGTCATAGTTTGCACATTCTTGAAGGATATGTTCTGAAGTCTGGTTGGCTTGCCCATATGTAAACTTTGCTGTTGTGCCAATTTTAAATTCTGTATACATATGGCTGTTTAGTCTATTGTGTCCAGTTCTGAGTCGAAATATGATGACCTGTTCTTGTCTGTTAAGTAGGTGGTAGTAGTCCATTGGAGGTAAGTTAGGCTTTTGTTATGCCTTTATCATTGATTTCTTTTAGTGATAGCTGATTGGTACATCCGGTTGCTGCTTGTTAGAACCTTCCTTGGCCAGTTCTCTCATTTCCTGCTATTCCACAGTGTGATGGAATCCATTGCAGTATAATTCCTACACCTATTTTGCACTATGGACAATACCTTTTTTAACTCTGGAAGTTTATTGGATTGTAGTTCCTCTAGTACTGATCTTGCACCTTTAAGTATTACAATGGGGTGGTGAGGTCCTGTTCAATGTTAACAGTTTCTCTGCAGCTGTACAAATAGCTTTGACTTCAGATTCATAGTTGTTACAGTAAATTCTCGTTGGTATATCAGTGGTGACATCTGGGTATTCCACATACACATCACTTCCCCCATTTCTTACTGCACTCTGTTCTGATCCATCCGTATATACTCTGGTCCATAGATCACTTGGGTAAGCGTCATCGAAGAAGCTGAGAGCTGCTACCCTTTTCTGCAGATTATTCTGCTGTTCATCCCCCATACACACTTGTTATTGTTGTTTGGATAGTCCCTTCTATGTATGTATGTTTTTCCCATGGGGTGTGTACTGGTTGAGATATAGTGGTATTTTTGCCTCTGGAAGAATCGATTCTTGTCTACGTAGACGCTTGGCCTGGTGTATAAAGTTGCTTCTTTTAAGCCGTCCTTGTGACAGATTCTGGAATCTTTCCTTCATTGGGTGACTATGGTGGGAAAGGAACTTTTCTCCATGAATTATAATTTTAGTATCCATACTTTTAGGGATCAGATACCAACTTTTAGACCCTAATTTTAGTATACCATTTCTTCGATGAATTTAGTTCAAAATGGCCTCTGTCTATTCTAATAGAATAAAGTGCCGTGTTTATATTTAAATATTATAAGATATACAGTCGACCTATTGGACGCCCTCGTAAAAGGTGGATATATAGTGTATTAGAGACATTCGGAAATATAACAGCGAAAGAGGCAAATAGAAGGGCAAAAGATCGTACACTCACTCTCCCCTCAACACCGAAAGGTACATGAGGACAGAAAGAAGAACAAGAGTATCCCTACACTCCCTCAATAACTGCATCCCTTGGATTTTCTGTATTTCTACAATTGGTGTGAATCTCTGTAATCTCTGCGTCTGTAATTATTCTAGGTGCTTGGTTCTGCACTCTATCCAGGTTCTGTAGTGTGGATTTTGATGATGAGTACCATTATATAGAACCATATTGTAAGTGTGGTCGAATAGCTTGTTGGGAAAATACATTTTTGAGAATTCTTTTATTGGCTCCACACGTTGTCCCACTCAGTTTCCTTAGTATATCTATCTTTCTTCTAGCCTTTGTTTCTGCTTTGCTGATATGATGTCTCCATGTCATTTTGGCATCAAATGGTACACCAAGATATGTGGGTTGGTCATCTACATTTAAGACAGTTTTATTTACATAGATGTTTCCTGCTCATTGTTTTGGTGAAAGTGTAAAAAGGGTTGTGACTGACTTCTCTATTTTGACCCTTACACACCATTTGTCAGCCCAATTGGTCAAAATGTCCATGGCTCTGAAGCATTTTTGTGGCAACCACAGCGCTCTCATGTGTACATCATAGAATTAAGTCATCTGCATATAGAGCCGCTCTAAATCGACAGAGTATTTCTTCAATTAGATCATTGATAAATTTGAGGAAAAGAGTGGGTGATAGAACTCTTCATGTAGTAGTACCTTCTTACTTTTTTTTACCGTTTACTTGTACTCTGGCTCTTCTATTATGAAGAAAGGCTTTCGTCCATCTATACATATTTTAACTTATCTTGTAGTTTCTCATATTTTAAAGAAATCCGTCTTTCCAATACTTTTATCAAAAGCCTTCTGTTAATGAATCCATGCCATCACTACTGATTTTTTGTCTTGGAAAGCATCCTCAATCTCCTGTGAGAGATATGTAGTTTGACTCTCCGTGGAGTAGCGTTGCCTGAAGCCTGTCTGCTGTGGTGCAAGCAATTTTCTACTTTTCATGTGAAATAGTCTTACGATGATGTGCTCCTAGTTTTGCACAGGCAACTTGTAAGACTAATTGGTCTGTAGCTAGTTGGTGTTGTTCCATCTTTTCCAGGTTTAAGCAGAGGGACCATAATTGATTCCCTCCAGATTTGTGGGATTTTTCCAGTAGTACAGTTAATATTTAAGATACTCCAATAGTTTCTTCCTTGCTGCTGTTCTTAGTTTCTTAATAATTTCATTTGATATTTCATCAATACATGGGGACTTTTTTAGCTTTAGTTTAGAGACCGCTAATTCCAATTCACTATATGTGAACAGTGTATCCATAATTTCATCGGTACTGTTATCATCACTGTTTCTAGTCTGTTCCATTTCACTTTGTTGGTTGTTCCGCACTCTACGCTGTTTCTCTGGACTAATTTCAGTATTGCATTCTTGAGCTAATATCGTAGCGAAATTATCTGCGGCTTGTTATCCTGCAATCATTTTGCCATTCTGTACGAGTGTTATGTTTGTGCTTCATCCTGTTCCCTCATCATTTAGTTGTTTGACCAGTTTCCACAGTTTTCTTTCATCATTTATCAAAATTTAAGGATTTTGTTTTCTCTTTCCAACTCTTTCTTCTAGCTTCCAGTTTGGCTCTTTAGAATTTAGCTTTTGCGTGTTGATGTTTGTTGTGATGTTTCTGGCTTGAGTTATTTTCCACTTTTGTCCGTGGTTTTTCTAATTCTTCTTGTAGTAGCACTAGTTGTTTACTCCAGTATGGCTTGTATTGTTTGCGTGCTCCTCTTCGTATTGCTTCCTTGGCAGCTTGATGAATACATTTAGTGAACTCTTTGACTATGGTGTTTATGTCTTTTCCTTCCATATCTATTTGTCGAGCTAAAACATTACTGTGGTGATTAAATAGTCCCTAATTTGCTTTTTATAATTCCATCTTGAGAGGCTACATGCATTCCTTGTGAGTTCATTTTTAATACTAAGGAGGATTGGTCGGTGATCACTACCTCCAAGTTGCTTCCCCACTGTTCTGTTGATTTCACATATTAGATCTGCTGAGTACAATGCCAAGTCTAGCGTGGAAGTGGTTTGCCATGCTCTTGAGTAGCATGGTGGATGATCTTTTGGCTTATTAAGCAATAGAAGACCTTTGTCGTCCTGCCAGCTTTCAAGTTCTTCTCCTCTTTTATCCTTGTGGCCATAACCCCAGCTCTGTTAGTGACTTTTAAAATCTCCACATACTATTAGTCTTCCTCTGTATGGTATTGTGTCCAGGGAAAGGGGCTGGTAATTTGGACAATAGTAATTTAGTAGGTGGAAGTCTGTGTTTTTGGTCTTTAGCTGAAGAACCTGGTATTCTGCTCCTTCCATGTATAGCTCAGTTTGATGTGCGCTGATATTATTTTTGACTAGAGTTAGTATACCTCCTTTTCTTCTGTCTATTCGATCAGCTCTAAAGCACTGATAACCTGCAATTTTAAAGGCTACATCCTTGCTGAGGTGTGTCTCTTGTATGCAGCAAATGCTGACCTGCTCCTTAAGAAGGGTGTTCTCTAATTCTAATTTCTTGCTAACGCCATCGTTTTTGCTATTTACGCCCTCAGCATTCCAGTGCATTATTGTAAGTGATGTCTCATTGGTTGGTAATATTTGTTGGTCAGTGATATTACTATTGTGCCTCCTGGCTCCACAAGGCAATCGAAGAGGACCTCCAGTCGCATGAGGTGTGCCCTTTCTAGATATAGGGCCTGGTGCCACTCCTGCCTTGTGAGTTGTCACAGGGTTAGCACCATAACGGGATAATGCAGATATAGATATTCATGTGCGATAATGCATGCCATGCTAATTGTTGCGATTGCCTTCTTTCCAAATGTCGCTGACTTCAGCACCTTTACTTGCTAGGCAAGACTGTGGTCCTGCCCGAATGTGGGAGGGCCCGGCCAGTTTTAGTTTCCAGCCTCTGCTGGCTGGACTAAGCCACATCTCCTTGCCAAGGAGCTGACCTCGATGGGGAACGTGCGTATACAATGTATTTAATCTTTTACACTAGTGTTTGAATTATACACAATTGGGAGCCGGGGAGTGGGGACTTGGCTTTCATGTGGGTGCTTTGGAAATACTTTGTGTATATACTACAGTGATTTATAAGCATTTGAGACTCGTAAATTATTGGGAGGAATTATTTTATTACGTTTGGGCAAAAAGGAGCGGAATTTGAAACTGATTCGAAATTTTGTTTTTGAAGACTGCTTTTGAGAAATGTTCATAATTATTGGAAGACAATTTCAGATAAAACTGTACTAAACATGAATGTATTCTTAACTGGTGGCGTCGTGTATAATTATTCCTGTAATACAGGAACCTTGAAACAAGCAGATCACAGGTAAACTTTTATCAGTCTTAGACTACCGGTAAACTGCATGTCTAAAACTACAGATAAACTACTTCAGTCCTAGACTACATGTAAACTTCTATCAGTCTTACACTACAGATAAATTACTTCAGTCTTAGACTATATGTAAGCTACTTAAGTATTAAACTACAGGTAAAATTATATCATTAGTATACTACAGGCAAACTTGTGTCAGTCTTTGACCACAGGTAAAGTTGTATCAATCTTAGACTACGCATAAGGTAAACTTGTATTAATCTTAGACTACAGGTAAACTTGTATTAGCCTTAGACTACATGTAAACGTGTATCAGTCTCAGACTACAGGTTGACTTGTATCAGTCATGAACTTCAAGGAAAATTGTATTAATCTTAGACTACATGTAAACATATATAAATCTTAGACTGCAAGTAAATTTGTATCGGTTTTGTATCGGTTCCATGTGCATCAATCTTAGACTGATAAGGTAGTTTGTTTGTTTGTTTTGCGTTTGCTCCATTGTAACCATCACGGATATCCGTGCGATTTCCGCCGGGAGCGTGATTACGTTGTGCCACCGTTATGCGCCTTGTAGGCCTAGCACATCCGATGTCGGCATGCCTTGACAATTCGGGTGGGCTACCCTTAGCCTGTGACAGCCTCTATATCTGTCTCCAGGCACGCGTAGTGGCGACTCTTCGCCCAGACGATTTTTGCTCTCGTCTGACTCGCACGAGGTGTTCCACTGTCTATGAACTTGCCTCGTGTAATTGGACGTGCTGTGCCTGTGCCCATTGGGTACTGAACCGTTTCTCATCAGTGAGCCTGGTTCCTTAGGGGAAGAACTCAACAGAGGAGTTGGACCCTGGCTCTTTCGCCCTCTTAGCCGAGGTTTCATTCACCGACATCGTGTACCCCTTGTCCAAGTTCGAGTCTCACACCACGCGTTTGAGAGCAAGGCGTTCTCGAGCTGAGCGTCCTTGTCCCAATAGCGCCTAGCCCATCGGGTACGGAACCCTTTCTCTCTGCAAGTGTACATCCGTTATAGGAAACCTTGACAGTAGAGTTGGGCCAGGACTACCATCGTTGTCCCTTTCTTGCCTAAGCCCATCGGGTACAGAACCCTTTCTCTTCGCGAGCATATCCAGTTTAGGAAGGCTCGACATTAGAGTAGGATTCGGTCTTTTTGCTTTACCAAACGCCAATGAATGGGTCTGGGTCTCTGCCTGTAAGGAACACAGGTAACTAGAAGCTAGTCTCGAGCTGACGGAGCTTGTAGTTCCCCTTTCCTAGGGACTTTTCACTTTCTATTTGCAGTTCACACTGCCCTCTAGCGCTGTTCTGCCCTTTCATTGTTTCATTGTACTCGGTATGAAATCTATTTGTCTCTCGCCATGCATCTACCTTTACGTGCATTTTACATTAGCCGCCCCTCCAATGTTCGGACTGGACTGACTAGCTTCACTGTATGTCGACAGTGTCGCTATATGTGGTGATGCTGGTGGTGTCGGAGATATTGTCTGTCTCTAGTGCAGTCAAATCTCTTTCCATCTGCTACCTCCACATTCTCGGACACGATCCCCAAATGATTTGGCCAGAATCAGCTCGAGCTGCTGCATTTCTGTTTCCAGGGTGCACCGCGTGGAGGTACATTTGGGATCTTGGTTATCTGCTAACCCTGGGTCCGCCTAGAACAATGCGTTCCCTTTGCACCCCATAAGGTTGCAAAGCAGCAGATACAGAGATATGATGTTTAACATACTATGAAATACACAAGAAATACAAGAAGTCTAGGGAAAAGCTGTAATAATACATATTTGAAAAAGCAGCAAAAGACATTGTACAAAATACAGAGGTATCTCACTTCTAAGTCACACTAGAAACAAATTCAATTGAATTCTAGAACGAAGATTACGATCATTCATAGAACCACAACTTAAATACACTCAGATGGGATCTCGTAAGAACAGGAGCAGTACCGATGCAATTTTTACTCTCAGACAACTGGCAGAAAAAAAATGGAAAACAAACAAAAACTGTATATCGCGTTTGTCTGGATGCGACAAGGGTGTGTCCTTGTCCAAGGTTACTTGCCTTGAAAGCATGATATCATCAAATGGAAAAAAAAACATAAAGCATACCAGATCTTAGAACAGATGTTTTCTATTTTCAAAAACAAGCATGTGAACATAAATACTAAAACTGCATTATATAAAACGATCATCATACGATTACTATACTACCAATGTCAAACTACGACACTAACAACAAAAGACAAAAGAAAACTTGTTACAGCAGAAATGACTTGTCTACGTATAGTTCGTGGAGTAACAATAAAGGACAGAATCAGAAATTAAAACACCAGACGACTAACAAACACAATACCAATCCTGGATTATATCAGAAGACAGCAGATTGAGTGGCTTTCACATGCTTCCAGACTACCATCAGATCATCATCATCAGGTACCATGCCGGCTGGGTCAGGCGATCATGGCTCTCCACAACTCTCTATCTCTAGCATTATATATCGAGGTCGTTGTTTCCCCGCCGTGCCAGGTTATCAAACTGTCTAAAATTTTCTCACGTTGTCGCCCTCTTTCTCTGTTGTCTTCAATCTTGCCTGTTGTGACTAAGTTTTCCAAACCTCCCTGTCTCATGAAGTGGCCAAAAACTGAAGATTGTCTTTTTCTTATATTATTGATTATGGTCTGTTTCCCATTTGATGCTTTCAACACCTCCACATTAGTTTTTCTGCCAGTCCATGGTATTCTCAGCAGTCTTCTGTGGAACCATCAGACAGTGCACCTCAAAAAGCATTATTATACATACACGATGAATACAAAGCCAGGGGTAGACCATGCAAAAGATGGATTACTGAGATAAAAGAACAAACGAAAACAAATTATGTATATGAGGCACACAAAGGTCATCTCCAGAGAACTCTTCTATCTCTTACTCTGCAAGGTATAATGCGTAAAGAAAGATGAGGCTTAGACTACAGGTAAACTTGTATCGGTTTTATGTGTATCAGTCTTTGATTACATGTAAACTTGTATCAGTTTTAGACTACAGGTAAACTAGTCTCAGTCTTATACTATAGGTAAACTACTTCAATCACATCACAGCGTAAAATAGAACACAAACCAGAAGTCGGGGAAAATGTGAATGATAATTGGAAATGTTATTACCTGAGATATATAGATGAAACAAAACAAACAGAAAATAAACATAACAGGATATTTACACTTAGGTATAATGTGTTTTAAGATTAAAATGTCATACTGTACCTTCTTGTTGGATGTACCGGTTCTTAAGCGCACATTGAGTCCGGTAATCCAAAGAGCACGATTTATTGGTAGTCTCGTCAGAAAACAATTTCGGCACTATGATTATCGGTGCTGTTGATGTAGCCAGCAACAAGAGTCCCAGACTAGTGGTTGATACTGATGTTTGATACTGATGGTTGGATGTGTAAGGGAGGTTTATGGACACATGTTTAGTCTCCGAATAGAGACATTCCAGTTCACCAGTTTCTCATGATTATCTCGTCTTGCCAGAAGCACAGTACACACTTCTTGGTCAAGTATCTCATCATTCATCTGCCAGATTTTTTGAAGCAATTGCAGTGTTGACACATCTAGCATTCCCATCACCTAGGAGTTTGCCACAAAGTATAGAGGTTGGTTTGTTGGTTGCTGATCCAGCGGTCCATGGGCTCATGCCCTTTGACCTAATGCCATTAAATGGCATTATATTGCTGGGAAGTCTGTGGATTTTCGGCCCACCCCGGGACAGAGCCAGAGAATAACTATCACACCTCCAGGAAGGTAGGTTTCAACCTATGCACTGTTCCTAGCCACTGTAGCCAAGATAGGGTTCACTGTGCTCATTCCCCGCCACCAATTGACTACTGGTTATGCCGAACTTCTCTATTGCTCCAGACATGCAACCAAATGTTCAAATCAAAAGGATTGTCACGTCCTGAGTCACTGTGCCTCTATGATGGGTCTAAGCCATAGGAAAAAGCAATGCTGTCAGTTTCCTTCACCCCAGTGCTGCACAGTACATCTCTGGCTCCCTTCCAGCCACAGAGGGTGCATACATATATATTGAGGTAAACATGAAACACATTTCAACAACACAATAAAAGCATAATTGTATAGATAATGTGCCATGAAGCTTCTCTAACAAGGTAACCTCAATATAACGGCATGTCATCCACTAAGGTTTTCTGTTCCATGTGTGGTTTATCTTGTGGGCCAGCGGTGAGACCCACAGACGCAACCTAAACATGCGTAAGTATAGAGGTAAAATGTCAGCATCTCTTTGTCATACATAGATATTATTTTATAGAAGACAAAAGGAAGACATTGAGACAATATGTGACTCATTATTTTTTCAACAAGTGACAAGTTGTTAGCCTATCCCCCAACTTTCCTTAATTGTCTCCTGTCTGAGAGAAGACAGTTGCCCTATACTTTACCACTAACTAGAACTTCAGGCCAGAGTTCCCACAAGGGTTAAATAATCACACGAGTAGATTCCCCCTTGTGTTAATTAATAAAATAGCATCTCTAAAATGTACGCAACGACGGCCCAACATCTGGCAACAACATATACATGTAAACAACCGACTAACATCGACTTTGTAGCCCACGTGTTTTATGAGTACATTTGCATAAGGCTGTTTCAAATAATTCTCATAATTTTTGGTGGAAGCGACTAGAATAGAGACTGCAGACTTGACAATCATAGCCCAGGGGTGTGTAAGAATAATAACTGCAGAGCTGTGTCACATTGTTCCAATGGTATCTCTAATTATTCTGAAACACCTGTCCACAGATCTTTTGGGCGGTCTCAAGATTGATTGTGTCACGTGACTATTTGTGTCATCCACGTGTTTATTTATATCTTATCTTATGTGCATATGCGGCGATATGTGCGACGGTCAGGTAAATGTTAGTTGCAGTGGTAGATATTCCGACAGTTAATATTGTAATCGTAAATGTTTTAGTAGTTAATGTTGTTGTTACAGATATTGTAGTGTACATGCTGCAATATCAGATTAGAAGAAGTAGATATTCTCATTGTAGATGTTGCTGTACCATATGTTATAATAGTCGCGGATGTAGTAGACGTTTCATAAAAAAATGTTGCTGAAGTCGATTGTAGTAGATATTCCAACAATGTGGATTGTTATATCAGATTTTGTAGTAATTATTTTAGTAGCTATTGTAGTAGATGTGGTAAATGCTGTAGTAGATGTGGTAAATGTTGTAGTAGATGTGGTAAATGTTGTAGTAGATGTGGTAAATGTTGTAGTAGATGTGGTAAATGTTGTAGTAGATGTTGTAGTAGATGTGGTAAATGTTGTATTAGATGTGGTAAAAGTTGTAGTAGATGTTGTGGTAGATGTGGTAAATGTTGTAGTAGATGTGGTAGTAGATGTGGTAAATGTTGTAGTAGATGTTGTAGTATATGTTGTTGTAATTGTTGCAATAGATGTTGTAGTAGATGTTGTAGTAGATGTTGCAGTAAAAGTTGCAGCAGATGTTGATGTAGATGTTGAAGTAGATATTGTAGTAGATATTGCAGTAATTGTTGTAGTAGCTTTTGTAGTAAATGTTGCAGTAGATGTTGTAGTAGATGTTGTAGTAACATTTGTAGTAAATGTGGTAGATGTTGTAGCAGATACTCTAGTATATGTTGTAGTAGATTTGTATTAAATGTTGTAGTAACTTTTGTAGTAAATGTTGTAGATGTTGTAGTAGATGCTCTAGCATATGGTGTAGTAGATGTTGTAGTAGATGTTGTAGTAGATGTTGTAGTAGATGTTGTAGTAGATGTTGTAGTAGATGTTGCAGTAGATGTTGCAGTAGATGTTGCATATGTTGTAGTAGATGTTGTAGTAGATGTTGCAGTAGATGGTGTAGTAGATGTTGTAGCAGATGTTCATCTTCTTGAAAAGTCACAGTTCTCCTTCTTGGGAAGGCACTGCTTTCTTGAGAAGCTACAGTTCTTCTTTGGACGTCATAGTTCTTCTTCTTGGGAAGAAACAGTTTTTTTAGGAAGCAACAGCTCTTCTTCTTGGGACGCCATCTTTCATCTTCTTAGGAAGCCACAGTTCGTTTTCTTGAAAAGATACAGTTCTTTGTCTTGGGAAGCCACAGTCCAACTTCTTGGAAGCCACAATCCATCTTCTTGGAAGCCACAGTTCTTCTTGTTGGGAATCCACAGTTTATCTTCTTGAGAAGCCACAGTTCCTCTTCTTTGAAAGCCACAATTCATCTTCCTGGTAAATCACAGTTTTCTTGGGAATCTACAGTTCTTCTTCTTATGAAGCAGAATTTCTTCTTGGGAAACTACAGTTTTCTAGAGAAGCCCCAGTTTCCTTTGGAAGCAACAGCTCTTCTTGGGATGTCACAATTTTATTGGAAAACCACGGTTCTTCTTAGGAAGACCACAGTTATTCTTCTTAGGAAGACCACAGTTATTCTTCTTAGGAAGACCACAGTTATTCTTCTTAGGAAGACCACAGTTATTCTTCTTGGGACGCCACAGTTCATCTTCTTGGGAAGACACAGTTCACTTTCTTGGGAAGATATAATTCACCTTCTTAGGAAACCACAGTTCTTCTTCTTGGTAAGACACAGTTTTTCTTAGGAAGGCACAGTTTTCTTCGGACGCTACAGTTCTTCTTCTTGAGAAGCCACAGTTTGTCTTTTTGGGAAACCACAGTTCTTCTTGGGAAGAAATAGTTCTTCTTAGGAAGTAACGGTTCTTATTCTTGGGAAGTAACAGTTTTTCCTTGGACGCTACAGTTCTTCTTTGTAGGAAGAAACAGTTCTTTTTCTTGGGAAGCCACATTTTTTCTTGGAAGGCCACAGCTCTTCTTCTCGGGAAGCCACTGTTCTACTTTTTGTTATACCACAGCTCTTCTTCTTGGGAAGCCACTGTTCTACTTTTTGTTATACCACAGCTCTTCTTCTTGGGAAGCCACTGTTCTACTTTTTGTTATACCACAGCTCTTCTTCTTGGGAAGCCACTGTTCTACTTTTTGTTATACCACAGCTCTTCTTCTTGGGAAGCCACAGTTCTACTTTTTGTTATACCACAGCTCTTCTTCTCGGGAAGCCACTGTTCTACTTTTTGTTATACCACAGCTCTTCTTCTTGGGAAGCCACTGTTCTACTTTTTGTTATACCACAGCTCTTCTTCTTGGGAAGCCACTGTTCTACTTTTTGTTATACCACAGCTCTTCTTCTTGGGAAGCCACTGTTCTACTTTTTGTTATACCACAGCTCTTCTTCTTGGGAAGCCACTGTTCTACTTTTTGTTATACCACAGCTCTTCTTCTTGGGAAGCCACAGTTCCTCTTTTTGGGTACCACAGCTCTTCTTAAAAAGCCAGGTTTCTTTTTCTTGGGAAATCACAGCCATCTAGCATGGCGGGGTCAGATATGTAGTGGATATTCGGAGCTTCGAGTAGTGACAAATACTGCAGGAGTTTCAAAAGAGAAAAAAAACCGAAAAGATTCAATTGTTTGCTCTACATCTACATGCCGCGACATACTACATTCCTGCTCATACTGCAACAGGATTTACAGCCCCGGATTGGATTCATCGGTCGTCTGAAGATTCCCGATTAAACATATCTCGGCCTTTTTCAGAGCCAAGGTAATCTTTGCCTGTGAAGGAGGAACACCATCATCATCAAGTTGTAGTAGCTGTCGTAACTGTATCACTGTTTTTTTCTTCTGCGTTCAGGATTTTTTTTGTCTTGCTAAATCTTCAGACAAGTCGCCGGGACAAAGCTCTCAGTCTTCTCCAGGTCTGAGTGGCTGCCCCAAAGTTTTTCCTTCAGTTCAGTCCAGTGTTCCCATGTCTTGCCTTGCAGCTCTTCGTAGTCTGAACAGTCTTGGAGCATGTGTTCATGTGTAAGTATGCCTGTTTCGCATAGATATTCATTTGTGTGAGTCACGCTGATCCAACTACCATATCCAACCATCCTGATCCGATACTGTTGGCCCTGTAGTCTGCAGTGGTCAGCTCAAAGTCGAAAGATGGTGATCTGTTGTTGCCAATGAGGTTGACATATGAGTCTAATTTCTGATCAACATTCATATATTTCTTCTTATTCTTCAGCGTTCATTCTCAAATTCCCGCTTGATCTCTCTTGTAACGGACAATGGCCCTACCAGATTTCCAGCAGGATGTAGTCCAGAGAATGGAATGCGTTGTGTCGCAGTTTTATTTGCGCCAATGGCCCGACACAATTGTCTTCAGTGATATATTTTTATTTCACTGTTATGTATAATGGATGAGGGTTAGTGTTTCGGTCTCCCTGTACGGCAGAGGGTAGCTGAATTATGTATCACAATAATTAATACAAGACGAAGAATGTTTCCCAGAAATGTCATTCTGGTAGTTTCTGTCTCTCAGTTTTCTCTGAATAATCATACAGTTTTCTCTGAATAATCATACAGTTTTCTCTGGATAATCATACTTTTCTCTTAATAAACATACAGTTTTCTCTGGATAATCATACAGTTTTCTCTGAATAATCATACAGTTTTCTCTGAATAATCATACAGTTTTCTCTGAATAATCATACAGTTTTCTCTGAATAATCATACAGTTTTCTCTGAATAATCATACAGTTTTCTCTGAATAATCATACAGTTTTCTCTGAATAATCATACTTTTCTCTGAATAAACATACAGTTTTCTCTGGATAATCATACAGTTTTCTCTGAATAATCATACAGTTTTCTCTGAATAATCATACAGTTTTCTCTGAATAATCATACAGTTTTCTCTGAATAATCATACAGTTTTCTCTGAATAATCATACTTTTCTCTGAATAAACATACAGTTTTCTCTGGATAATCATACAGTTTTCTCTGAATAATCATACAGTTTTCTCTGAATAATCATACAGTTTTCTCTGGAAAATCATAGTTTTCTCTGGATAATCATAGTTTTCTCTGGATAATCATACAGCTTTCTCTGGATAATCATACATTTTCTCTGGATAATCATACAGTTTTCTCTGGATAATCAATCATACAGTTTTCTATGAATAATCATACAGTTTTCTCTGAATAATCCTACAATTTTCTCTGAATAATCATGCAAGTATTTAGAAGTTATACAAAACATAATGACACTTGTTAATAGCAAGGGCTTACATAAGTATTTCTTTATTTGAAGAGTTTGCTAATGTAGTTCTTCTTCTTCAGCGTTCATTCTCAAACTCCCGCTGGATCTCACTTGTAGCAGGATCATGGTCCTACTAGATTTTCAGCAGGATGTAGTCCAGAGAATGGAAATGCGTTGTGTCGACGTTTTATTTGCGTCAATGGCCCGACACATCCGTCTTCGATGAGTAATGTAGTTGAAATGTTTCCTAAAATCCTCAACTTGACTATACAATGAGAACAAATATGCATATCTAGATATAAGGATATGCAAGAGCATTTGTCACGGCTATGGTTGGTTATAAAAATTGTTAGTAGTTAGTAATTTAGTTTTTTTGCTTGGTTGGTTGGTTCCTGGTTGGTTAATTGTTTGGTTGGATGGTTGGTTTCTGGTTGGTTAGATGATTGGTTGATAGTTTGGCTGATGGGTTGGCTGTTTGTTCAGTTGGTTGGTATTTTGGATGACTTTTGTTGGTTGCTAATTGGTTGGTTGATTGTTTCGTTGATTGGTTGATTGATTGCTGTGTTTATTTTCTTGGTTTATGGATGGTTGATTGGTTAATTATTTAATTGATGAGTTATTTTGGTTGGTTTTTTGGTTGATTGGATGCTTGGTTGGTTGATTGAATTATTAGCTGCTTTCTTGTTTGGTTGGTTCTTGGATGGTTGGTTGATTGTATTATTTCTTTAGTTGTTAAGTTTTTGCTGATTAGTAGGTTGGCTCGCTGGTTAGTTGTTTGGGTGGTTGCTGCTGGATAGTTAGTTGATTGGTTTGTTGCTGTTGGTTGGTTGCTGGTTTGTTGGTTGCTGGTTGATTGTTTGGTTGGTTGCTGGATGGTTGTTTGTTTGAATGGTTGATTGGTTTGTAGGTTAACTGTTTGTTTGGTTGGATGATTGGTTGGTTGAAAGTTTGGTTGGTTGTTTGGTTGGTTGATTAGTTGTTACGTTTATTGCTGATTGGTTGGTTGATTGGTTAGTTGTTGATTGGTTGGTTGGCTGGTTGGTTGCTGGTTGATTAGTTGGGTGGTTGGTTTCTGGATGGTTGGTTGATTGGTTGTTTGCTGGTTGGTTGGTTGCTGGTGGGTTTGTTGCTGGTTTGTGGGATTGCTTGCTGGTTGGTTCCTGGTTGGTTGATTGGTTGCTGGTTGAATGGTTAGCTGTTTAGATAATTGGTTGCTGGTTGGTTATTTTGTTTGTTGGTTCCTTTTGAGCAAAATAAGCCAGATATGGCAGTATTTATTCATTTCCATGGTGGGCGCATTGCTGCTACACGCTGTAATTCTTGTGTATTGTAAAATTGTCTCCATGGCACGAACTTTTTAGCTGCTGTTAATAGTTTTTTTGGTTCTCTTTTTTTGTACTTTTTATGGTTATGCATACCGTCATTGCTAAAAAATGATTTCGCTCTGAAATCGCCAAACAATCGTACACGTCAAGCATTATATCCATGCTGCAGGACCTCAATAAAAATCCAATACCGTGAGAGATAGGCCCATATGTTATTTTTGAATGACAAGAGAAGGATGCAGTACAAAGTGAAAGTCACTGCGAAAAGAATTTAGCAGCTAAATGGTGAATCCAAGTTTAATGGTTGGTTGCTGATCCAGCGGTCCATGGGCTCATGCCTTTTGACCCAATGCCAATCCAAGTTTAATAAGTTTTTACTTGATTTTCTCAAAAAAGTATCGTATTAGTACTTTAAAGAAACTTCCAGCAGTATCTGTGTTTAAAACCGACCCTTTCCGTGACATTTTAAATACAGTAGCATGTTCGTGTATCTATAGATACGTGAAACAAATGAGTTCATACAGTTATAGTTGTATAACAAAACTTTTTGTCATTATTAGAAATAAGTATTTATTATCTGTTATAATTCCTGACAGTTATAAAATAATTGAGTGTATATTCATGTCCAATGATTGGTTATAGATCCTACTCGGTCAATTTGCAGTCGTGTCGGACACTGCTTGGTTATAAATATCGATGTAGACTACGTACTGGAGTTGAACGCCAGGCGATCACGTCACTGGCAGGGATTCCAAAATTCCTCATGCGGTTGTCGGTATCACGCGAGAAGAAGTACCCGCATGTACCCTTTTGGTATGTAAAAAATGGTGACAGTGAATTTGTGTTGAATCTTTTTGTTTTCTTCAAGGAGTCTTCAATACATGGGTAACTTCTCCTGCATTTGTTCATTTCAGCCTGTGTGAGTCAGAATAAAAATTGAAAACATTATCAGACAATCATTTCTGCGGGATATTTAAGATAGTATATCATGGGAACAGCATGTTATGGCGAGTGTTGCATGATGTGGAAAAATACGTCAAATAATTAAAAATAACGGATAAAGAAAGAGAGAGAGAGAGAGAGAGAGAGAGAGAGAGAGAGAGAAAGAGATCCAGAAATGTGCATTTGAGAATACAAATCACACGACACGGTGGAGCAAGTTCCTGAAGTTCCTTTCTGTGATAGATTTGTCCGGGCTGGAGTAGGTTTTGCTTGTCACATTTGGCATCACTGTGGAAAGTGATTCACATGTTAAATACCACTTGTCACATTGCAAATTACTATCGTCTAAAAATGTGGAAATCAGTCGGCGTCACCACAGACAGCTGATACAAAATGGGTTATTAGGAGAAGTCAGCCCAGGCGATTGATGACAACAGTAGAGTCAGCACAGACGAGTTACGACACCAGTGGAGTCAGAAAAGAAGAGTGTTAACACAGGAGAGTGATGACACCAGGAGAATCAGAACAGGGGTGGTGACACCAGGAAAGTCAGAACAGGCATTACACAAGTAAAGTCATAACAGGCGAGTGATGACACCAGGAGAGTCACAGCAGACGAGTTATGACACAATTAGTCTCTACAGGCACGTTATGACACCAGTAGAGTTAGTACAGGCGAGTTATGACATCAGTAGAGTCAGGACAGATACGTGATGACAGAAATGGCACCAGTAGAGTAAGCACAAATGAGTGATGACACTAGTAGAGTCAGTACAGGCGAGTGATGACACCAATAGAGTCAGTACAGGCGAGTGATGACACCAATAGAGTCAGTACAGGCGAATGATGATACCAATAGAGTCAGTACAGGCGAATGATGACACCAATAAAGTCAGTACAGGCGAGTGATGATACCGAGTCAGTACATGCGAGTGATGATGCCGATAGAGTCAGCACAGACTATTGATAACACTAGCAGCCAGTATTATATATTGAAAACACCAGTAGAGTCAGCACATAAGACTAATTACAATGTATACTATTAGCTAGCTATTACATTCTATTGAAAATTAAATGTTTCTGCATTTCCAAAATATTAGTTAGTCTGTTGGTTGGTTGGTTGGTTTGTTGGTTGGTTAGCTGGTTTAATTAGTTAGTTAGTTTAGTTTAGTTAGTTTAGTTTAGTTTAGTTTAGTTTAGTTTAGTTTAGTTTAGTTTAGTTCGTTCGTTCGTTGGTTGGTTGGTTTCTTAGTTAGTTAGTTAGTTAGTTAGTGTGTTTGTATGATTGTGTGTTTAGTTAGTTTAGTTAGTTAGTTAGTTAGTTAGTTAGTTAGTTAGTTAGTTAGTTAGTTAGTTAGTTAGTTAGTTAGTTAGTTAGTTAGTTAGTTAGTTAGTTAGTTAGTTAGTTAGTTAGTTAGTTAGTTAGTTAGTTAGTTAGTTAGTTAGTTAGTTAGTTAGTTAGTTAGTTAGTTAGTTAGTTAGTTAATTAGTTAGTTAGTTAGTTGGTTGGTTGGTTGGTTGGTTGGTTGGTTGGTTTAGTTTAGTTTAGTTTTATTTAGTTTAGTTTAGTTGTTTGTTCCTTTCGTGCCGCAGGCGGCACATAGGACAAATGTTTTGATTCTCCATGGGTTGGGGTCCACTTCCTGCAGTTTTAGTTTTTGTATAGTCTTGCAGCCTGTTATTTCCCCTTTTGATGTTGATTTTTACGAATAAAATATTGCGTTATGCATTGTCTGTTGAAGTCTGAAATGATCGTTCATGTTATGTAGGACAAGGTTATTCCAGAAAATAGAATCTTTATATAGAACACTCGTGTCAGTTATGATAGTCAATATAGGTAATTTCACCAATTCTGCTTGCATATTCACCAATTCTGCTTGCATATTCACCAATTTTAGCTGAACTAGACTTACAGCTCCCTGTGCTGGTGAGTGGCTGTTGTAGACAATGTTACAGTGTCTGGAGAAACGACTGGGAATTCCAAGTCTTCGTAGTCTGCCAGCTTCTAACATCTCCCATGTTAAATGTTTTGGGTTGACATTGAACGGAATCGGCTGAAATACAGAATATACCAACTTTAATGAAGGTTTCTGTATCATCTATTCACTTAATCATTTTATCAATCCTGCATTCGGCATTCTACTTCTTGCAAGTTCAATAATTCACTCATTCTGACCACAACCATAAACTTTCACTTCTCTTCTCAACTCACATATTCACTGTGGCCTACATTTACTTTTTGCCAATTCACTCATTCACTCGGTATGACATACATTCATAAACTTTTACTATTCGCCAATTCACTTTTTTTGTCGATTATATTTGTTTTGTTTCTAGTTCTCTTCACTGATCATTCTCTTTATTTGACTGTCTCTTAATTTATATTTCTCTCCACTCGTCTCTTCATATTAAATGATTTACATATTTACTTCCTCAACCTTCTTTTGGTCAGCTCTTCATTCATACGCCTGCATGCCGAATGTCTCACTGTTGACATATCAGACCAACCATTATATGGTCTTTTGCGTCTTCCAGACTCAGTAAGCAAAACGAAAAAACAGCAAATTAGCATTTTCTCTCTGAAAGGAAGACTTTCTAAGCGAACATGACACAGCAATAGAAGATTTTTGTTTTCGTCTTCCGATTTTATCTTCCATATCTTTTATAAAATTGTTCCTAAACAACGTCACCCCCGCACACAGATTATGCCTCGAGGCAGCACGAGTTTCTGCCATTTGTCCCCAGTTTTTGGGATCTATGGAGAGTTCTTTTATTGAAGACTTTGTACCTCAGCATTAGTCTATTCTGGCCTACAAACATGTCTCCGAATAGTACTTATTTTTGAATGCGGTGGTTTGGCATTCTACGGACATCGCATAGCCATCGCAATCTATTTCTATTAAGTGTTTCCATAACAGATGGTAGCTAAGTGCGAAGTAATACTTCTATATTGATGATTTTATCGGGTTATTTAATGTTTAATATTTGCTAAAACATTTACGATGAAAAGTGTTATTTTGCGTCTCCTCTCATGTTTTGTGTAGGTAGTCCATGTTTTGGATCCATAGTATAGTGAGCTGGAGGACTCTGTGTGCTAAAGCATCCAATGTGGTACCCCTACGACCCTGAAGGGTTATGGGTTTATTGATTGATTGATTGATTGATAGTGAGCTCAGCATGAATGTTTCATACTTTGTTTTCCTATCAGCCCAACTATTATGCAATAGCAGATGGCATGCAAATATATTGAGGTTTATCTCTTCTGAAGGCCCACAACATTTCATCTGTACAATTACGCTTCCTTTTGTGTTGCACCATTCTGCACCTGACCTCCACTTGGTCCCATCTTCGCTCATTAAGCTGGAGAACGAGATGAGTTTCAACTCTTACCATAGTACTAGCTATGAATGTACATGTGATAACCAGTAAATAAACAGGTCGGAGTTTGGGGGGAAAGCAGCTCTATACGCAACGTGATAATTCATTGAGAGAGCCCTATCCTAAATCGTGCAAGAATATCAGTACTATGCAATTTCGAGTTTCTTTGAATGGGTAGGAATGTTTAGCTGTCTGCCCCGCCCATCCTAGTGACCATAATCCAGAGCTCGGATGTAATGGATATCACTAGCGCACACAAAATATGAACTACATGGAAACTTACTCCATCTCTTCATTATCATTTAGCCTCACAACTCCTAGAATTTCCCCTCTCTCTCTCTCTCTCTCTCTCTCTCTCTCTCTCTCTCTCTCTCTAAGTAAGAGCGTTTTAGTATTAAAACAGGTCCACTAATTCAAATAGCTAGGTAAAATGATTACAACAGATGGAAGAAGTTCAACAGAAATAAGATGCAGAATAGGACAGGCAAAAACAACATTCAGAAAAATTAAAAATATACTGTGTAATATGACCTTGTCATTAGAGGTGAGAAAGAGAGTTCTGCAGTGCTATATAACCCCTATACTAACATATGGGTGCGAGTCTTGGACAATAAACAAACTGAAAAGTGGTAAATTAGAGGCAACAGAGATGTGGTTCTACAGAAGAATGCTGAGAATACCATGGACTGCCAGAAAAACTAATGTAGAGGTGTTTAAAGAGTCAAATGCGAAACGGACCTTAATCAACAATATAAGAAAAAGGCAATGTTCTTTTTTTTGGCCACTTCATGAGACAGGGAGGTTTAGAGAACATAGTCACAACAGGCAAAATTGAAGGCACCAGAGACAGGGGGCGACAATGTGAGAAAATATTAGTTTGACAGCCTGGCACGGCAAGGAAACAACAACGACCTTGATACATAATACTGTGGACAGAGAGCTGAAGAGAGCCATGACCGCCTACGCCAACCGGCATGGTACCTGATGATGAAGTAAGAGACTTCTCAAATGATCGCACTGCTAATATTTGGAGTCGTCTGGGTATGAAATACAACTCCGGACATTCAGTCAGGTCCTCTTTTGTCAAATTTAGCACATAGGGCGGATGTCATAATTCTCCATGCCTGTCGGTCAGTTGCTAGGGATTGCAGGTCTTGTGCATTTATGCCTGTTGATTTTAATTCATTCATAAATGTTCTTCTGAGCGTTGTTTTTGGTCTTCCCTGTTTTCTTTCCCCGTCTGGTGTCCACATGAAGGCTTGTCGTGGGGTTCTGTCTTCCTTCATTCTAAGTATGTGGCCGATGTATGTCCAGCGGCGTTTTCTGATGATGTTCCTCGCGTATTCTTGTTTTGTCTCCTCTCTTAGTATGTCGTTTGACTTGAAATCTTTCCAATTAGTATTTGTGATTTTTCTGAGGCATCTATTTTCGAAGGCAACTAACTTCTTATCCATTATTGTGGTAGATTTCCAACTTTCACATCCATATGTCAATAATTGAATCACACTTGCATTGAATAGTCGCAGTTTGATGTGTTTACTTGCGATCTTCGATCTCCAGATGTTAAGAGTCTGTTAAAGGTGTTGGAGGCGAGGGCGATTCGAGAGCGACTTTTGATTCCTTTTGATACGTTAAACAACGATTTTACAAATTGTCATTGTAAAATTCCCAGTTTTTCTGTAACGGAAGTTATAGTTCTCCGGACATTAGCGAGCTTAAACAACAAAATTCATGGTTTCCTTTATTCCCTTAGTGATGAAGGTATGTTGAAAAAAGGATACCCCCCCCCCTGATGTTTGAAACAAGGTCGCGACAGCATTGGGCATACGCTATAGTCTAATTTTTTTTAAAGAGGATGTCAGGGATAGAAACGGGAGTAAATATTCTTGGGAATAGAAAAATTCGATGTAGCAATCTGTTTTTATCCTAACTAATAGAATGACTAATCCATCTACTACTTTTGATGGTAGGTCATGGGCAATGACGTCAGTGACCGTTTGCGTAACTCGATCATCACACACAAATAACGTCTCATCCATCAAATATTCATAGTCCAAGCTGAAAGTTAATCAGATATATTACATAACTATGTTCCCAGTTTTTGTTTATTAGTGTAACATCTGAATTGTCTTAATGAATCAGCTAATGAATAAATGGCGTAGACAGCCGTTAAAATCGCGATTCATTTCAACAAAAAATCAATCAACACCGATGATGATTAGACAGATTAAGTGGGAGTTATGTTTAGTTTCATGGCTGAAGCATCCATTTAATTATGTAAGTTCATAAATGCGCAACAGCGTCCATATATTGTCTCAGTGTGTTTGCTTACCTAACTATTATGTGGGTTTGTTTAACTTTACACTTTTGTGTGTCTGTCTGTTTACCTCATTATACTCGGTGTCTGTTGACCTAATTATTAGGTATGCTGTTTACCTTATAGTACTGTGTGTCTGTCTATCTAACTATAATGTGTGTCTGTATGTTTATCTAACTATAATATGTGTCTGTCTATTTATACAACTATACTGTGTGTCTGTCGGTTTACCTAAACATATTGTGCGTTTATATGTTTATATAACTATACTAAGTTTCTGTTTGCCTAACTATATTGTGTGTTTCTCTGTTTTCCTATTTATACCCTGTTTCATTTTATCTAACTATGGGGTATGTCTGTTTACCTCACAATATTGTATGCCTATTTACTTATCTATGTTATGTGTCCGTTTACCTAACTACCATATGCAGTATGTCTGTCTGTTGATATGAACATGTTACACGGAAGGCTCCATAATTGTCTGTGTGCATATCATAAGATCTGCTTGTATGACTGTGCTAAACGTCTGTCCGTCTGTCCGTCTGTGTTATCTTTGTTTGTCTTTCATCGTTTCATCTGTGTGTGTGTGTGCGGGCGCTTTCGCGTGCGTGCTTATCTTTACGAATATATCTTGTAATTAAACAGAAAGAAAAAGGGGGAAAAATTATGAAACCCCATGCTTTGCAGCGAGTATTCATAAAAATATTCTTCTTCTTCTTCTTCATCAGCGTTCACTCTCAAATAACCACAACGAATATTTCTTGTGATTTTCGCCAGGAAGCGTGAATTACGTTGTGCTGCAAGTTCCACAGTAGAACTGTTATTGTTTGCACCCCGGTTGGTCACTTGTTGTCAGGACGTCCGAGGTCCAGCACATGCGATAAAAATAAATATTGATGAAAACGTATTAGGAGATGTGGGTCCGACTCGAAAAGTCACTGCAACTCCCTAGCACGAAAAATGCAGTATTGGCAGTTTTTTTTTTGTTGTTTTTTTTAAATTACCCAATGCCACACCTCTACCTGGAGATTTAGTGCCAGCAAACACAGCTGAGACCATGCGTGACCTTGACTTGAAGATTTGGAGCCAGCAAACACAGATGATATTATGTTTGACCTCCACCTGGAGATTGAGAGTTCGCAAAACAGCTGTAACAATACCTGACCTCCACTTGGAGATTTAGTGCCAGCAAACACAGCTGAGACCAGGCGTGACCTCCACTTGGAATTTAGTGCCAGCAAGCACAGCTGAAACCATGCGTGACCTTGGAATGGAGATTTCGAGCCAGAACAGATCAGAGAATGTCTGACCTCCACTTGGAGATTTAGAATCAGCAAACACGGCGGATCCAATACCTGACGTCCACTTTGAATGTGTGTCAGCAAACACAGCTGATATTATGTCTGACCTCAACCTGCAGATTTAGGGTCAGCAAACACAGCTGTGACAATACCTGACATCCACTTGAAATTTCGTGCCAGAAAACACAGCTGAGACCTTGTCTGACCTCCACCTGGAGTTTTAGGGCTGGCAAATTCAGCTGAGACCTTGTCTGACCTCCACCTGGAGTTTTAGGGCTGGCAAATACAGCTGAGACCATGTCTGACCTCCACCTGGAGTTTTAGGGCTGGCAAATACAGCTGAGACCATGTCTGACCTCCACCTGGAGTTTTAGGGGCTGGCACATACAGCTGAGACTATGTCTGACCTCCACCTGGAGTTTTAGGGGCTGGCAAATACAGCTGAGACCATGTCTGACCTCCACCTGGAGTTTTAGGGCTGGCAAATACAGCTGAGACCATGTCTGACCTCCACCTGGAGTTTTAGGGCTGGCAAATACAGCTGAGACCATGTCTGACCTCCACCTGGAGTTTTAGGGCTGGCAAATACAGCTGAGACCATGTCTGACCTCCACCTGGAGTTTTAGGGCTGGCAAATACAGCTGAGACTATGTCTGACCTCCACCTGGAGTTTTAGGGCTGGCAAATACAGCTGAGACCATGTCTGACCTCCACCTGGAGTTTTAGGGCTGGCAAATACAGCTGAGACCATGTCTGACCTCCACCTGGAGTTTTAGGGCTGGCAAATACAGCTGAGACTATGTCTGACCTCCACCTGGAGTTTTAGGGGCTGGCAAATACAGATGAGACCATGTCTGACCTCCACCTGGAGTTTTAGGGCTGGCAAATACAGCTGAGACCATGTCTGACCTCCACCTGGAGTTTTAGGGCTGGCAAATACAGCTGAGACCATGTCTGACCTCCACCTGGAGTTTTAGGGCTGGCAAATATAGCTGAGACCATGTCTGACCTCCACCTGGAGTTTTAGGGCTGGCAAATACAGCTGAGACCATTCCCGACTTCCACCTGGAGACTTAGATCTAGCAAACACATCTGTGACAATATCTGACATTCACCTGGAGATTTAGTACCAGCAAATACATATGAGACCAAGAATGACTTCCACTTGGTCTCTTCTTTGTAACAGACTGGTATATCTAACTACTGGTAAGTAAATATATGTATGTGTGTACTCCCGCTTCATCAACTTTATATATAACAACTCAAGGATATACATAGTCTATGCTTGAATGATGCATACCGATGTAAAAAATAACTATGTCATCTTGATATTGTCTTTCAGGTTGTGGATAGTCACCGGAAAGGTATCTCCGCCACGTAATTATTAAGGCTTGTGTACAAGAGATTCCAGGTTTAGCACCTGGCTGCGACGTCTTGTTTGCAAGTGTAGTGATCTCTTTCTTAGTTAAATGGACGTATATTAACTATGGTGAATTAGCAAACAAGTACCCAGTTATATACTATGAATAATAATCTAGGTCCGAGCTATGCTGCTCTATGGAGAGAATCAGAGGATCTACGGAGAAAATATCAGTGCCGTAGATATATCCTCGGCAAGGGTGTACCTTTCTTTCTTCTGTTCGCTATTTTTGTTTTAGTGGACGGTATAAAGGGTCCTCCAGTAGCTGATGGAAGTTCAAAGCTGGCACTGCACCTGCCTGGGAGCGAGTTCCAAAGGGCGAGCACCATATCGATTTTTATCTTATGATGAATATATACTCGCATAATACCGTGGTTGGGAAGTGCGCCCATTGGCCCAGTATAGCCGACTTCATCACCTGCACTTGCTTAGGCAGATCTGTGGACCTACTCGATATAGGGAATGGCCCGACCAATCTTAGTTTCCAGCCTCTTTTGGGTGGGCTAATCCCCATCTCCACTTCAATGAGTTGGATCCGATGGAGAGGGGGAGGGTGTGTTAACTAAATAAAGTTCCTAGTTTTTTATGGGTATTGTCATTATTTGTGTGAAATTTATGATTTATTTTTTCGGAAAACTATTCGGGAGAGGGAGGGGGGAAACCACCTATTTAACTTGCTTCTCGGTACTAAATGTAGTTTACGGGTTTCCTAAGTGGAAAGGGGGGGGGGGTTTTAACCCAACCCCTCTTATCTACTGGTATTAAGAGAAACCATAATATAAAGTTAATCCCATATGATGTTATTGCGTCCTTTGAGCACCGGAAAACCCATTCTGGTGTAGTCTAATTGAGACCACTGCTACTTGTCTTTGAACGATCATTCTGGTGTAGTCTAATTGAGACCACTGCTACTTGTCTTTGAACGATCATTATGGAAAAAATTCTCTGTAAATGTGTCTCTTGAGGATAGATCTACATCAGTGATTCCCAAGATTTACCCTCCTCCTCCTCCCTCCCCCCACCCACTTTTAAATCTCCAATTTAATCGCATCACCACGATTCTAAACCACGTCGTACGGAGCAAACCTAAAAATAATTGACAGTGTTGTACGTCTTGCTATGTTTGTACAATTTCTATTATATCATGAACATTGCTTTCACTGCGGCACAGATTTAACATCAATTAAAATTAATGAAATATTTCAATCCAGGAAACAATACATTATTATCTATTGTCTGTTCACAGATGGATGATGGTTGATAGTATCCATACTTAAGCGTAGGTGTGGGAGTCTCAGTTGTCGTTCCAAGGCCAGATGTGTAGCCTCGGTTGCATTTTAAGTCTATGTTTGCTCAAGGTTATCTTGTTGATTTCTTTCCACCGTTTTCTTTGTCTACCTCTGGTTTTCTGTCCAGATATTCTTTTGGTATATGCTCTTATTGGTATTTGGTTTGTGTTCATTTCCATAAGGTGACCGAACCATTTTACTTGCCGTCTTTCAATATGTTCAATATTCTTCTTCTTCTTCATCGTTCTTCAGTCAGATATCAGGTTACAGCACCAATAGCTTCAATGAATTGTGTGATTCGCTTCAGGTCATCCATGGAACCCCTCAAGTCTGGAAGCAGTGCCGTCTCAGTAGGCCATATTTTCTCCCTCTCTTCTTGGTAGAGTTGGCAGGCATGAAGAATGTGTTCTGCAGTCTCTGGGCTCAGTCCACAGTTGCACAGGTCAGTCTCACCAATCTTCAGCTTTCGGAACATGTGACTTCTCAGTCTGTTGTGACCAGTTCGTAGTCTGAAAATGATGGTTTGTTCCTTGCGTGACATTTGGTGGTAGGGGTCATTGGTTCTGCAGTTGGGTGCATTTGCTTCCACTTTTTCTTATATTCTGCTTTTAACATGGTCTTACTTTCATAGTAAGTATTATCATTTTCTATTTGTTCCAGTGATCCCCCTTTCCTTGCCAGGAGATCAGCTTTTTAATTTCCAGGTATACCACAGTGACCTGGGATCCACTGCAGTACTGTTTCTTTGGTGGTACTGCTGAGGTGGGACATGTGTCTATATACCCTTTTGGTATGCTTTCTGTATGTGATTCTAAAGTGTATCTTATAGTACTTGTGTAGTAGTTTCTGTTTTCGAAATAATACTTGGTATATTGTCCATAAGTTTGAGGAAGGTGTTCCTGTCCCAGGTTGGATATGTATTAAAGGTGTTTAGTGGTTTTAGCTTTTGCAGGTCTGCATCTGTGAGTGATTTCTGAAGCTGTTTAGCGGAGTGTAGGAAGCTACCTATTTTGAGTCGCTCTTTTGTAGGTCTGTTTAGTCTTTGGTTCAATTGATGACTCTCCAAACATTTGAACTTGTGCATGTTTCCATTTCTGTGATTGTAGTAGTATTCATACCTCCTGTTGTAATTCTGAGATTGCGATCTTTGAGTTCTTTTGAGTGTTACTCTTGGCTGCAATCCCCCATTCTGTAATTCCATATTCCAAAGCTGGTCTTATTTATCCAGTGAATGCTCAACTTAGAATTTTCCCATTCTCTCCTCAATCTGTTCCAGACAATTTTTTAAGAAGTTCTGTCCTCATTATACTTTTTGTTTGGCACTTGTCTATCTGCTGATTCCATGTAAATCTTGGGTCAAAAGTGACTCCTAGGTCGCCCGTGTGTTATCGGGGCCCGAAAGGGGAGCAAAGAATAGCAACACTGTTTACCTTCCATGCATGTTTGTACAAGGCGACTAAGGAGGTTATGGGATGGAGTTGGTTGCCCCATCCCATATAGGGTCAGTGACCCAAAGCCATGCTGAAGTCGGATGTGTCAGACCGAAAGGCGCAGATATCACAGCAATGCTGTAAACTATGACACAACGCATTCCGTTCTCCGGACTACATCCTGCTCATCTGCAGGAGTTTGAGAACAACGCAGAAGAAGAAGACTCCTAGGTATGTGGGTGTCTCATCTTTAGGCAATTTTTGACCGTTTATGGTTAGTAGGATTTTCTGTGGTTTAGTGGACATGCTGAAAAAGGTATATGTAGTTTTTTAGACATTGGAAGACATGCCCCATTGGTCTGTCCACATAGCCAAAATGTCCATAGTTTCGTATATCCCTGTTTTTGTTGTGCCTACGCTCTCTTCACTGCACCATATGGCCAGATGGTCTGCATTTATTGCGGTATTTATTTTACGCGAGAGGATTTGGTCAATGTCGTTCATGAATATAAGGAATAGAGTGGGGGGATAGAACACCCCCCTGTGGTACTCCATGCTTAAATAGTTTCTTTCTGCTGTGCTTCATTTCAAGCTTCACTGCTGCTTTTCGGTTGTGCAGGTAGTTTTTTATCCAGTAATACATGCGCCCTGTCACTTTGTTTTGTTGTAACTTAAAGAGGAGTACATCTTTCCATACACAATCAAACGCTTTTTCCACGTCTACCCACATCACTGATGCCTGCTTTTTTTTCCTGGAAAGAACACTCTACTTCCTCGGCAATTAGTGTGATCTGGTCTTCAGTTGATCTACACTTTCTGAAATCAGGTTGCTGATTTAGCAAGATTTTTTTTTTTTAATAGGAACCACATCATTCTTTTGTTTACCAGGCGTTCCATCAGCTTGCACAAACATCTGGTCAGACTTATTGGGCGATAGCTGTCCACCTTGTTTTTTGGTTTGCCTTTCCTGTGGATGGGTATCATTATGGCGATTTTCCACATCTGTGGCACTAGGCCTCTATCCCAACAGTTGTTGAACAATTTTATTCGTTTCTTTTGTGTTGATGGTCCGATGTGGCACTCTGGTTTTCAGCCTTGGCATTCATGCCCTGGATGGACTATTATGTACCTTTCGGTCCAGTGCCTCCGTCTTCCATCTTACTTTTGAGTCAGGATGTGTTTTCCTTGCCCTTACCCTTCCATGGATTGTCCACGCGGCAGTGGAGGTTTCATTTTGGAGTTTTCCTCCTCCTAGATAGCTTGCCCACCAGGGTTAACAAGTACCACTGCCCAGGGTTTGTAGTCACAGTTCCCCTCTCCTAGGATAATTTTTTTGGTTTCCGATTGATTATCCTTCCTCTGTGGTTTATTTCTTGATCTACGGCACCTCTCACTCAAGGATGATGATTTAAGACCGTTCCTCTCTTTTATTCCATTATCCATACCCCCTTGCCCTACAAACCTTCTAATCCTACCTAGCCCCATACTCGCTTGATGCTGCCAGTCACTGGACGCATGGGGTATTTCAGCGCAGCCTAATATCCCGCCCCGTCTTCGTAGTATCCAACACCGGTTTGGTCAGCAGCTGCTCATTTGCCCAGAGGCTTATTCGCAGTTGGCCTCTTTAGAGGCTTCTCCACTATCCGCCACCTGTGGAAGCTCCTGGTAGGGGTCTGTAGTCCTCCCAGGCTAGTATGGGTCGGTAGGTCCCCCCCCCCACCTTTCAGGGTTGTATTTCTATATCTAGTCTTCCATTTTCGGGGGGCGGGATGCTGCCTAGATGTTTCAATGTTTTGGCTTGTTTCACTTTGGTGTTATCTATTGTTATATTCATTGGTGTTAATAATACACACTTTGTAAAATGTTAATGTGACGAATAGCACTGTTTTACATTTATAATTATATGAATCCTTGGTCTCATTGTAGACAAAGCACAGTGAAGATAACTTTCAAATTTTCTATAGTTATTTTTTTTTAAAGGTGTATTTGGAACAACAGGCAATATTTATTTGTTTTTTCTTTAAAATGTTTGTTGCAATATGCATATATTTGTGGAGGAAATGCAATAATTTATTTAATGCACTAAATTCTCAAATCGCTCCAAACCTCCCTTGAGATCGCATCTAGTTCTCCATCCCTATGTGAACTTGTATGGGGACCACTGATCATAAGGAAGACTATAATGTAAGCTTCAACTCTTATCAGTATGAAAAGATCGCTAATTTGCACTATGTGTATTTAGGGAACAAAACAATAAACATTCATTACTCAAACCATTTTTTTAAGTCAAACTTCATTAATATTTATCGATGGGTCTGTACATTAGTAGGTACTATTAGAGTATATGCGGTAATAAATACTCGAATTTCATGCGGAGTTTCGTCATTAAACTATCAGTACATATATATGATAAATACGGTTGCTATCCATAACAATCTATTATTATGGTACAGTTACTTGTGTGTAAACAGTCCTGTAGAAATAACAATATTAATATCAAGCCTTTGTTAATATTTTAACCAAATATATTTTAGAGAAGACAGAAAGTGATATTAAACTAATTACACATTCATCTTTCTTGTCTATTTATTTCTTAGTGATAACGTGTTTGCATGGCTGTGCCGTGCTATGATGTAGAGACGCTGCCGCATCGGCCGCACCAATCAAACTATATTGTCAAGGGGTGGAGGGCGGCATTTCCGAGAAAAACCATTTATGTTCTTGTCGACCAATTTAAACTTTCACAAAAACATTGAAAGATATGTGTCACATTACATCTTGTTTAACCCATTATTGATTCCAGTATTTCAAGGTAAAATATAATATTTTGTTCAATCCATTACTGATTTCAGTATTTCAAAGTCTAATATTAGATTTTCCTGAATCTCGATAAATAACAGATAACTAGAGAAATTTATTAGTTTCTAATTTCTTATTCTCTTATAAGCAACAACATGGATTTCATATGAAAAAGGCAGACATATATTCGTCATTGTATCAAACAAACTAATACAAGTGAAAAACATACGGAGTCAGGTATGGAGGTATCCCACATATGGGGTGGGGGGATATCGTGTGGTTAAATTGCACAACGTATGCTGAAAGGTTCTGGAGGAAATTGTCGCTTGGTCGTAAAGGCATGGGTCTGCAGGTTAGAGGTAGGTTTTCAGACGCTATTGGCATGCAGATCTAGAGGAGAAACGGTCACAAATGCTGCAATTCTTGCATGCGAAATTTATTAGGGATTCCAGGCGGGAGAGGAAACTGCGGTTGCATCATTGAATTTAAGAAATATGTGAAGCAGCGTTCGCTGTATAGGCTATATCTTGTTGATCTATTTGGGAATACAATATTTACTTACAGATAGTCCGATGAACAACAAACGTACACACGTACAGTGAAATTGCTCTGCTGTGCTGATCCTGGACCTCGGAGATTGGAACGATATTACCCAGTTTACCACATTGTCTCGTGTACTTTTCTCTGTGTGTACCTTAAGAATTGCACAATTGCGATGTAGGGTCATGTAGGGTTTTCGCATACGATGAAATGTTCTAATACAACCTATGCAGAGTCAGAATTTATATTGCTGGTGGTGTACAGAAAAAAATAGACCAGCTTTCATTATGTGGAATTATCGACAATGCTATCGTTAATCCCTCAATGGAATTTTTATTGTTGTTGTCACCAATCTATGACACCATCTGCGACACCATCCGTGACACCATCCGTGACACCATCCATGACACCATCCGCGACACCATCCGTGACACCATTAATGACACTACTAAAGGCCATACTCATAAAAGAGGGTCTTGACTTGCCTAAAGAAATGATTTCATTGCCCTCCAACTCATAATTGTATCACTCAACGCACATAACTCTAGTCTCAGACTACACATATAAATATCTGTATCTTACTTGAGTAGTTTTTATGTCTACTCCCTCTTCATATCATTAATCTGCAGGAAGAATTTTGTATTCATTCATTACTTTTCCCGCGCACAACGGTACACTGGGAGTGCTGTGGTCAACATAACATTAGATACAATGACCGTTCTAATTTGCGCATGCGGTTGCGTTTGTGGATCTCACCAATGGCTCACTAGACAAACCAAACATGCAACAGAAAAACTTAGTAGATGACATGCCTTTATATTGAGGTTATCTTCTTATATAAGCTTCATGGCACGCTATCTATACAATCCCGTAGTCGTAACCTTCGATAACAGTTACCATGTTGTTCCGGCAGGCCGACGTTGACTTGAACTAGTTGCGGGCACGGCGTGAGTGGGCAGAACAACAAAGAAACCTGTCGCAAGGGTCAGAGTTGTGCCCCGATGTCGACGTCTGTTTAAGCGGCATTAGACTCGAAATACCATCGAGTCAAATGGCTGCTGGAACAGAGGGCGGAATACTTATGGGAATGCCCCATGTGCTGTGAGGCCAGTATCTAATCAAGAATCAAGAAACCGTTCTAATTGCATCGCTGTCAACTACCAGTAAGATCGTTAGTCTTGCTACTGCGGAACTGTCCACCTTGTCGGATATTCTCTGAGTTTGGTTATTCATACATGAGTTGTATGCGTAGACATGGGCATTTTCTATGACTACCAGAATAATCAAGGAAACAAAATAACACTGTCTAGCCTGTCATCCCTGTCTGAGAAAATATTACACAGTTTGACAACCTGGCACGGCAAGGAAACAACAACGACTTTGATACATAATACTGTGAACAGAGAGCTGTGAAGAGCCATGACCGCCTACGCTAGCCGGCATGGCACCTGATGATAATGATGACCAGAATAGTTGATCGTTTTCTGCTTACCTGTAAGGATGGGAACTTTCTTGGATTACCATAAAAGTTCACAGCCTCAGTGAACATCGGACATGGTTCAGATTCCATTATTATTGTCTGAAAGGATTTTTTTACTAACTCGTAAACAAGATTAGGAAACTGGATTCAAACTGTATGATAACACTTAGTTGAAAGATGGTATCTGCGCAGGAAAGATGTGTGTAGCTGATGATCTCTGCGCAGTAAAGATGTGAATAGCCAATGCTCTATGTGCAGTGAAGTTGCAAGTAAAACTCTCAAGGGTGCTGACACCTCTAGCTAATGCTGACGTTTGAAGAGATTTCATCTAAATTTGTTGGTGATGTTTCTGACAGCTGCATCCAATGTGTGGTAAATGAGGAAGGAAAGTGCCTACTGAAATAAGAATTGAGATTATTATTCAAATGTTGGTATTGATAGTGTGTATACTAAGCTTCCGACTAGTCAGTTTTAATGTTTGTAGTTTGATCTTCATATGTTTGTATTTGCTATGAACTATATTTCTGCTTATAAAAATTCGTAGCGATCAATTCTGGTCAAAAGTGTGGTCTTTAGTAGTGTCATTAGTGGTGTCACGGATGGTGTCACGGATTGGTGGCAGTCTTGGCTACCTAATTTCTTCAGGATCTGTTGTGACATGTTTGACAGTTAACAATCTAACATGATGCCTCCAAATGTATTTAGGCACTATTATCATTGCTATTGATTACTACTATTACTTCTATTACTGCTATGACTACTATTACTTCTATTACTGCTATGACTACTATTACTGTTATTACTACTATTACTGTCAATACTACTATTACTGATATTACTACTATTACTGTCAATACTAATATTACTGCTATTACTGTTATTATTGTTATTACTACTATTACTACTATTACTACTATTGCTACTATTACTGTTATTACTACTAGTACTACTATTACTGGTATTACTACTATTACTAATATTACTAATATTACTGTTATTACTACTATTACTGTCGATACTAATATTACTGCTGTTACTACTATTACTAATATTACTACTATTACTGTTATAATTGTTATTACTACTATTACTACTATTACTGTTATTACTACTATAACTATTATTACTACTATTACTGTTATTACTACGTTTTCTGCTTTTACTACTATTACTGTTATTATTACTATTACTTTAACTGCTGATATTACTATTTTTACTAATATTACTACTATTTCTACACTACTACTATTACTGTTATTACTACTATTACTGCTATTACGGTCAGTGTTCGTTCCTCCTAGCACCCCCTATATTCCTAAAAAATAGTTACAATACCATGTCTATCTTGGCCCCCATTTCGTTGTCCCCCGCTCACACTTACCGCCTCTTCCTACTCGCAGTCTGCTCCTTTTACACTTCATTACCACACTCGAAGGGTCTCACGGCCTTGAAGTTCTTCCTTGACAAATTTCCTCATTCATCTGTGTCTACCTCTACTCTTATCCGTCTTACAAAGCTCGTTCACACTATCAACTCCTTTGAGTTTAATGAACACTTCTTTGACCAAATCAATTGTGTCGCCACCAGAGTTAAGATGGTTCAGTTGTGTGTCACCACCAGAGCTAAGATGGGACCCAGCTGAGTGTCACCACCGGAGCTGAGATGGGACCCAGCTGAGTGTCACCACCAGAGCTAAGATGAGACCCAGCTGAGTGTCACCACCAGAGCTAAGATGGGACCCAACTGTGTGTCACCACCAGAGCTAAGATGGGACCTAGCTTAGTGTCACCACCGGAGCTGAGATGGGACCCAGTTGAGTGTCAAAACCAGAGCTAAGATGGGACCCAGCTGAGTGTCACCACCGCAGCTAAGATATGACCCAGCTGTGAATGCTTGTTTATAGGCCACCTTGAGCATCAGGTATGGGACTTGCTGTTGGCCTTTCCCATTAATTTTTCATAGGTACATCGATGGTGACATCACGCATAATTCTAAGACTGATCTGTCACGCTTCATACACTTTATCGGCAACTTTCTCTCGGCCACCAGACTCACATTTCTACCTCGCATGTGAACTTCCTTGACACAACCGTTACCATCCAATCCTTCTATCTTAGCGCATCGGTACACTACAATGTGGCTCATGCCCACATCTTTCTCCTCTACATAACCTCTCGTCTTTCGTCAGCCAACATAGGCTGTTCTAACTAAGATTGTTCCGGTCATCCTTTACATAGAGCAGGACCTGAGTCCTACCACGCCGAGAGACGCAACAGCAACCATGGTATCACGAAACACGATTAGATAACATATCTTCACAATAACAAAATCCATGTGATGTTTTCCTGACATGCTCTCAACTTCTTCGCCTGCGACTTATCTGTAGTGGGGAAGATGACATTCTCAAGAACGCCCATGGGATGGAGTTCTTCCTCTGTCACATATACCTGACAGGGTTCTCATGCCTGCCTTGATTTGAATGGGAACACTCTCCGGCCTTGGCACTCTAATGAATACTTAGAGAACTTGGTTCGCTTTCAAACTTTTTTTTCACCTTCCATTACCATAGTTCTGCTGTCCGTCATGTGCTATTCCGACATCTACCTTTTCTTCAGTCAGATCCTAAGCCGTGTGAAGTGTTATGGGAACCCCCCCCCCCCCCGATGCATACAGATATGACAAGAACCTCGGGATATATTAATGCCCGTAGTCTTTTCAATCCTGATGTTCCCAATCAATGAATGATACACCTGTGTCTATTATCACCAAGACTCGATCTATCATATTCCCCAAAGTCACATTAACCATTGAAGACAGATTTACATGTGTTTCCTGCATTGTCATCTATGACATTATCTGTAAGCCTTTGCACCAATGACGTACGTAAGGAATGCTGTAGGATGTTTGCAGGCCGATTCTGTGAACAACTGTACAGCATCAACAACTAGACTGGCACTGCTGTTGCTGACCACTTCAATGACATGGGCTACCTAGGTTCCCATGATCTTCATGTGACCGCCATTAAGACGTGCTTCTCGGATGACCGTACTCATCTCGCACTTGAGAACCGGGCCATCTTTCAGGATGACCCTATAGAGCCATTTAAGATCAATGCCCAACAGTCCTTCCAGTAGATATCATGTTATTCTGTCATTTTTGTGTAGTGTATTTTTTTACTTCTGTTTGTGTTGATTACAATCCACCGCCAAAGACGGATATGTCGAGCTATTGGCCCAAATAAAACGGCAACACAACGCATTTCCATTCTCTGGACTACATCCTGCTGGAAATCTGTAGGACCATGGTCCTGCTACAAGAGAGATCCAGCGGGAGTTTGAGAATGAACGCTGAAGAAGAAGAAGATTACAATCCGATATTCTAGTGTTTACTCTTCCGGTGTGTATCTATATTTAGCTCCAAAACGTAGGTGCCTGACTCAATGGTCGGGTAACTTCTCTACGCAGATGACTGCGCACTGTGTACTGATTCTGCAGACAGTATGCAGGTCACCCTAAACCAATTTTCTGAAGCCTGCAACAACTTTGGTTCACCATCAATACATAGAAAACAGAGGTCCTGTTTCAACCCAAACAAAACAAATCACACTGAAATTCTCATATAAGGATCAAAGAAGAGGAGCTTCAAACAGTCAAAAATTTCACCTACCTGTGCATCACCTACCTGGGCAGCACTCTCTCACAAGATGTAAACATCGACATTGAGGTAAACAACAGATTAGCGAAAGCTAGTGCCACATTTGGAAGACTGCGAAAAAACTTGAGGTAAGACGGGGAATAGCAACTACCACAAAACGCATAGTTTACAGCAGTAACATCATCACTCGTTTATGCCTGTGAAACATGGACAGTATATGCCAGACACGCTAGAAGACTCAATCACTTCAACCTAAGCTGCCTTCGTAAGATACTCAGCATCCATTTGTGGGATAAAATACCAGATAATGAAGTACTGTTTTCTTCTTTCGTTCACTTGAAAAATGCCTATATCTGTTTATTGGATATAGACATGTTCCCATTGTGTTTTGTACGTAATTATTATGACATCCTGATTATTGTGCACCTTCTGGCTGGTTACCTCCGTCTTCAGCATCCTGCTTACTTGGGTAGCTCGAGTGGGATTGCCCGACCAGTCTTAGTTTCCAGCCCCTGATGGCTGATGGTTAAACTAAGCCCGATCACCACTTCTATGCTGGCCTCGATGGGGTGAAGTACTGATTAAATCGAAGTCTGTAAGCATACATACAATGATGATGAAGGCGGCGCAGCCACACTGGGCAAAACACATGGTCCGTGGTCCGCATGAAAGATCATCGTCTACCAAAGAAGTAGTTACATGGAGAATTCCAGACTGGCTCCCGCAAGGCCGGAGACCATAAGACGCATTTTAAAGATACTCTTAAGACATCACTGACTCACTTCAAAAAAGACTCAAATTCATGGGAGAATCTTGCTAAAGACAGATCCGACTGGCGCCGCAGAATCAAGAGCGGTGCAGCAGCAGCAGAGAACCTGACACATTGATGCGCAACAACAAAGCGCTAGAAGAAAGGCAAGAGCTGCACAATACCACAGACTCATTCTACACATACACAGAGTGTGGTAAACAATTCCAAACACGCATAGGATTCATTAATCACAGCCGTGAACACCGCAAACATCATCATCTTCATCATCATACCATTTGAGCTGAATGGTTATCGTCGACTTCGACGGGCGAACAGCAGTATATTTAGCGAGGGTGAACGTAAACAGTTTTTACTATCATATTTATGTTGTGAACGTACTCTTGATAAAGACCTTTTGGTCGAAATGTCGACTTCTGTGTGTTATTATGTATGTGATTAGAAAAACGTCAATACCCTATTTCACGTTTCGCCTGTTGGATTACGGTTTTGCTGCGGAAATTACCATTATATATATATATATATATATATATATATATATATATATATATATATATATATATATCAAGCCGTTTAAAAGCCGTAGGAGATTTACTTCACTGTACTCGGTTTCCCATATGTACTCCGTCACTCTCAACGAAGTGCCACGCCACCTGCCGAGAGTACCACTCATAGCACGTAACTCCGTAGCTTCATGTGATAATCCACAGGGATCTCCGAAAAAAATCCACCTTATAAACAAGACGACACGATATATATATATATATATTTATATATATATATATATATATACATATATACACTTCAAAACAAGTAAAGTTCTAGACCACTTTTTGAAAGGGTACTACGTCAAAAGAAAACAAAATTCCAGAACAGTATTTCAAAATATAATATGACATATACGTCTATGGCTTATAAGTTACAATCAACACTATAATCCATGACGCTAGCAATAACATGTGTAAAATTAACGTGCACATCAATCACAACAGCCCTACTTTTTTAATTAATGAGAATAACAAGTCAAAATTGTAAGTATCGTGTGTGTCCTCTATTATTTGCGGAATATTATGGCACCGCAGTCGTATGGAACTGTTGAGCTTGTGAATGGAACATTTGGGTACTGCCTGCTATTGATGCTGAAGTACCAGAAGCAGTTCATGCATATTTGCAGGAAATTGCTGATATTGCTTAACTTGTTGCACAAGCTCGTCCAAAATGTGCTCTATTCAATTAAAATCACAACTGTTTTCATGCCAATCAATTCTATTATCACCCGCTAGTTACTGGAAATCATTTACTGCACGAAAACGGTGCTGTCTTACATTACTATCTTGAAGGAATTTATTGTGCGCAATAACTTACAGTGCTGGGATGGCACGAGGCAGTAGAAGCTCTAGAATATCAGATTCTCAATCACATGATAGAGAACGGTTCTGTGAAGTAAAATAATGCCTAACCACATCATCAGTACGAATGGATACTGAAAGACTCTCCTGTCAAGCTTTGATGTGGTCACCAAAAGGCAAGAGAAAACGAGAAAGACCAAAAGAAACTTTACGTAGAACTATTCACCATCGGTATCAGAAACAATGAAGATCTAAAGCAAATTGCAATGAAACAAGAGACATGGAAATCTATGACATCCGCCCTATGTGCCGTCTTTGGCCCTACTGGAATAACTAACATCATCAGTGATTCCCCCACCGTATCGGTTACGTTTGATGACTACATCATCGTTAGGACAGTCACCCTCAGTTTCCTGGATGAGGAATATCCACAAGATATATGGGTCAGAGTATACACAGATGGGTCAGCACAAAATGCTGTGAGGAATGGAGGTGCAGGTGTATATATAGAATATCCACACAAGCCTAAAGATACAATCAGAACACCGACAGGAAAATTCTGCAATAATTATGATGCAGAAATCCAGACACTTAGTGTGGCAGCTAAAAAACTGCTGAACAACTCTGGCCTACAGCCTGTGGTATTCCTGACAGATGCAAGGTCAGTGCTTCAAGCTCTCCAGTCTGGAAAACTAACAGACTTGAAAAAACTACTTAGCGAATTGTCTTACCAGTATAGGGTAACCATGCAGTGGATACCCTCTCACTGTGGAATACCAGGAAATGAAAAAGCAGACCAGACCAACCAGATATACCAATCACCTACCATCAGAAAAAACAGATGATCAAGTCAATAAGAAAGCCACAAACACCAACACAAGATGACTATCACATTATGAACAGATCAGAACAAGTTATAATTTTACGTCTCAGAACAGGACACAACCGACTCCGCAGTCACATGTATACAAAGCTCAAGATTGGCAACACGGCCATGTGTACATGTGGACAGGCAGCACAGAGTGCCAAACATATACTTCAAGAGTGTTCTGAGCATGAAACGCTGAGGTAGACATATTGGCCAGAGGAAACAACACTGGAATCAAAGCTCTATGGGACACTGTATGAACTACAAAAGACAGTGAGTTTTATTCAGGAGATAGAATTACAGATATAGACATGTTTCAAGTGAACGAAAGAAGAAGAAGAAGAACAATCGTTAACGCGTTCGTTCCCCACGACGCCTCTATACTCGTATTCATCCTTCTGTAGGTTCCATGACAAATCAGAACACTTCTGTGAACATAAGAATTCACACTGCCATTTACCAGGTTGTCACTAATGCACATACTGTATAGGGGCTACACCATGCTAAAGAGCTACTATGTGGGCAGCAGTTAAGTATAGTCAGATGGCTGGACAACGAGCACGAATTTGACATCGTGTAGGCGATTCGGAATAGTCTGATCACTGACTACACTGTTGCTAGCATCTCTGAGGAACTATCTGATAACATGGGTAAATGCAGTTCTCTGTTGCAGTTCTTGCCTCTAAATTAAGTGGTCTTCTTGAGGTGTAGTGCTTATATGACGACTTGGGCGTTGCTGTTGCTCGGCGATCCCTGTCTGGGCAAAGAGCAACTGCAGTCTGACAATAACTGAATGAGATACTGCAAGCAACTGAGTCACATTTCCATATACGCTTTTTCAGCGAGGACACCATGGTGGATGTTATTGATAGCAAGATATTGAGGGAGTTTGAAATTTTTCGAGGAGATACTAACTAGAGTCAGGCGATTGACGTTTAGGAATGGGAAAATACTGCGCATGTTTACATACCTGTTAGAACTTCTAATGTAGATGTGCTTGACTCAACTAATCTCCCTTTTCTTGTTACAGAACACACACTATTATCGCTTATAAATATCCTATACCTACATGGTCAACATACACTCAAACAATCTCCCTTGATTGTGACAGAACACACACTATAGACTATAGCATAGCAAAAATGAATACACATTCTCTAACGAAAAGTAAACTTACAAGGATTTAAAAGAGCATAGTTTTTGTAGTAATTTTCAAGTGTATAGTTCAAGTAGATGTCAAACAAGCCTTGGATAATCCTAAGAGTATGGTCTCTAACTGACTACCATGCCTGGTCCACTACATTTAACAAATACACATGAAAGTTCTGAAAAAATGGAGATGGTGCATGGCGTTAATGAGCTACACAAGGGAAGTGACGTTAAACACAAATAAATTTCATTGCATCATGTTGTTCAGTACATCTCTAATTTTCTCTCTCTCGCTCTGTGTGTATATATATATATATATATATATATATATATATATATATATATATATATATATATATATATATATATGTATATATCACTGACTACACTTGGTAGCATGTCCGAGGAACTGTCTGATAACATATATATGTGTGTGTGTGTGCGTGTGTGTGTGCGTGCGTGCGTATGCGTGTGTGTGTTAGGTATTAGGTATGTTTATTATCATCTTCGCACACCGGACACTTCCATAGGTGCTCCGATCTCCGCTTCAGTAAATCTCTCAAAGTATGGTTCACTACTCTTTTTGAAATTTTTGTCCGGGCTTCTCTTCGGGCCACGCCCATCCGCACTTCCAATTCTTGCATTCTTGATTTTGACTCATGCTTATTCATCTCAAAATCCTCTGATCGTGAGGACTCACGAAGAGCAGTGAGTATGTCTGCTCGGTCCATAGGCTGACCGTCTGTTGTGGTGGTTAGACTAGGTAATTTGTCGGCCCGTTCATTTCCCTCCACGACCGCATGTCCGGGGACAAAAATAAACGTGAGTTTTCGTAGGTATGCCCGCATTTTAGCTCTCTCCAATACGTCTATTCCCTACGCACATCACCTGTTTTGACTTTCTAAATAATATTCAGTGAATCACTTAGTATGCATGCATTGGTATAGGTTTGCGATTCCAGCCAGTAAAGTGCCTGCGTTACGGCGAATACTTCCATAGTTAGACTGCTCGTTGTTGCGGTAAAGGCACCATTGGCTTCGTGTACTGTTTTCCCTTTTGATCTGAGAGTAAAGGCCCATGCGCATCGCTGGTGACGGATGACCGACCCGTTCGTGTAAATCACAACATCTGAATCATCGGCATTCTCGCATATTAGTGCCTTGACCTCAGCATCCACGGTCACGGGGCTTAATTCCCTGCACTCTCTGTTAAGTGTAATGACGGTCTTGACTGCCTCTTGAAAGAATGTAGGAATAGGTATCCATTCCTCGCCAGGAACTATGTCTTCTGGGGCAGATATGTTTAACGGTATCCTCGGCTCGACCCATCAAGTATTTGCCTCTCTTGAGCCTGCTTCCCTTCACAAGAGGGAGCTCGCTGTGTAGTAGATGGTCTATGTCAGAACTCACTCTGAGGTATGCACTGGCATGCCACATATCAATTCTATGAAATATGCTCGGAAAATCAAGGAGAAATCTCATAGCCATACAGGGTGTGTCCCTTGTGCATCCAAGAATGATCCGCATCGCTTCGTTTTGAATCCTCTCCAGCCTCTCAATCTGTGTGTGACTGGCGGTGATAGTAGCGCCTGCATATTCAATGACAGGAAGGACAAGAACCTCGTATATTATGAGCTGTGGCTGTTTAGTATCAGCCGCTGCCATTATTCTGAGAGCTGAAAGTCCTCTGTGGGCCTTAGCGATAACATGATCAAAGTGTTCCCGGAAACACAGACTACGATCAAATCGCACGCCCAGGTATTGTAAGGATGAGGTCCTGATTATATCGTACCCTCTCATCTCCACAGTCGGTGTCACAGACTTTATGATGTGATTGTTAAGAGAGAACCATATCACAGCAGCCTTCTCTTGGTTGATCTGTGCCCCTGAACCATCCCACCAGGAGGCGATACGGTCTAGCTCTTTGTGCAGTGATCAGACAGTTTCTGTTCTATATCTTCCCTGTCTGTATACCAGGATATCATCCGCAAAAGACATTGTTCTATCTCACCCGACGAGCTGCTGCTGTGTGATTGCCACGGTGTAGACATTGAATAATACCGGTGAGATGGGAGATCCCTTTGGAAGGCCTGGCGTATTGTTATGGGTTTAAATGCCCAACAACCGCACCTGAGAGCAACCTTCCTCTCGAGCAACACCGCTGATATCCATCTGACGACGAAAGGGTCAACATTAAAGAGCAAGAACGTGTTGATGAGGTGTTCGAATGGCACTCTGTTATTCGCGTCCTCCAAGTCAATCGCGACAGCACACGTTTCCAGACCTGCATGGAAGCCCTCGAATACATCGTAGGCGAAAACAGCGGCATTGCGCCATGTTTCCTATTGGCGTCTGTATCCTCCGAGCTTGCCCGGAAAGATGCGACTCTCTTCCAGTTCTAGAACGAGGTGCTGTGCTACAATCTCCTCAATCAGTTTGACTGTGCTGTTCTGCATCGTTATGATTCGGTGTGCTAATTGAAAAAAATGATCTGAGAACCATGATTCATAAATATAGAGGTGTTGAAAGAGTCAAATGCGAAACGGACCTTAATCAATAATATAAGAAAAAGACAATCTTCATTTTGGCCACTTCATGGGACAGGGAGATTTGTAGAACATAGTCTCAACAGGAAAGATTAAAGGCAACAAAGACAGGGGGCAACAACGTAAGAAAATATTTGACAGTTTGACAACCTGGCACGGCATTGAAATAACAGCGATCTTTATACATAATACTGGAGATGGAGAGTTGTGGAGAACCATTATCGCCTACGCCAGCCGGCATGGCACCTAATGCTGATGATGAGCCAGCAAACTGGAAAACCATGCTTCACAAAGATATGTTGTTGGAAATGGAAGAAGGGAGTGCAACAGTCTCAGACAGAATAGGATATGACTGTAAACACTTCATCCAGAATTGTGTAACTGACATTGTAGAGAAATCAGTTCTCACTGTATCGCTGTTAATAAGTTCAATGAACTCCATTTGTGCTGTCTCATGAACATCTTCAACTTTGACTGTGAATGGGCTTCTGTCAACTGCAAATGGAGTGTCAGGTACATTTGGAAATCACGAAGACATTTTGTCTGAAAGCATGTACACGTGTTATTTCTTAGAAAGTATCATCGTAATTTTGTATGGTTCAATGTCATGTTCCTCAAAGAAAGCAGATCAGGTAGGCAACATGTAAATCTTATTTTCATCCAATTTTCATTGCTGAAGGTGGCGTTTCATTTAGATTGATTGGGCGAATCTTTTCAGATTAATCAATGCATGTTGCATTTGATCCTTGCAGTGATAAATTTAACTCATTCAACATGGCGAAGATTTCAACCAAGTTTGATATTTTCTGCAGTTTACTTTATCGCTGTAAAGTGCTTTGAACTGCGCTCTTGCTTTCTGATTAAAAAACGTTTTGAGTTCATCACGAAGCTCAAAAGCAGGTTTTAAAACTTTTCTTCTCGACAACCATCTCACTTCAGTGTGAAACTGCAGAACATTGTTCGTCGCATCCAATGCGTTGCACAGTTGCGAAAACAGTCGACTGTTTAAAGTGCTGGCCTTTACAGAATTTACAGACTTATGACGCTTTTCATTACTTCTTGTAACCCATGTGGTAGCGCCTTCGTTGCTAATTTTTGCCGATGAATCATATAGTGAGTACCTATCACTTTTGGTGACTCATTCAGTATCAAAACGTTAAAATTCAGATCGACATCCTAGTATAGCCGTAACACCATCTGCGCAATCACCGAAAACCTTTTCCCAATAGATCTTATGCTCTTTCAGAAATGAACAAACTGTGTCAAATACATCACGTTCTGTAGTTTCAAGAGGTTTGCAGAAAATAAACTCATCTTTAAAGTCGTCATCATGAATATACCTCACGTAAACCAGTAACTGTGAACAGTTGTGTAAATTCATCAAGTTGGATTCTAAATATTGGAAGTGAATGTCAAAAAGGGAAAAACATGTTTACTTGAGCTGCAAGGCGATTCGGTGCCGTTAGAACTGTACTGGTTCAATTTCCTGTTAACCTAAAGAATTTTTCATTAAATTGTAATGTGCTTGATTCTCTTTGATTCTTCAACCATTGAGGATCTGCCGAGCACAAGCTTCCTTCCGAATCAATTCAGATATACACCCTCCTCCCAGTCAGTGCTGATATACACCATCCTCCCAGTCAGTGTAGACATACACCATACTCCGAAAAAGTGCATACAAACACGATTCTCCCAGTAAGAGCAGGCATACGCCATCCTCCTAGTCAGTGCAGACATACACCACGAATGTATAAATGACTCACATAAATGAGTGACATTATAGGTGTGACCACATTAATTGACAGTGCTGCATCCTCTGCACCAAGAGATTATGAGTATAAAGGAAAGCAGAGGCTTAAGAAGGTAAAATCTATGATGGGTCTGGTGGAGGATCACGGTCGCAGATATGTCTTCCCTAAAAGGAGGAGGAATTGTCTAAAAGGGGAAGGGATTGCCTAAAGAAAGTCATTCACCACTGTATTCGTGAGTAATTCTCTCTTTGTGTGTAATTTCATCTTTGTGAGTAATTCCCTCTTTTTGTGTAATTTCATCTTTGTGAGTAATTCCCTCTTTTTGTGTAATTTCATCTTCGTAATTCCCTCTTTGTGTGTATTTCCTTCTTCGTAACTCCCTCTTTTTTCATGAAATATTTCATGACGTTTTTGTGGAAAATTGTGCAAGTGGAAAGGGGTGGGGGGTACCAACCTTATGTCTACGTTTCTAGTACGTATGTCATGTGATGTATTCTCTCCAGCACGTTATCTTCCCAATGAACTTCCTGAATCCTTTACTGTCTTGGGCGATGCGGCTTGCATTTTCCAGCGACGTATTCGTGTTATCTTTAATGTCGTCAGTCTATTGTCTTCTTGGTATGTCTTTCCTCCTCCTTCCAGATGCTCTGCCCTCCATTATATGTCTTTCTAAACAGCATGTGTCTATATGACCAAACAGGTGTAGTTTTCTTTTTGCTATTGTGTTTAGTAACCAAAACTTGGAAATCTTCAATGTGTTTATAATATCTGAATTTCTCTTTTTTCCTTCCATGATTATCTTTCTGTAGCACTTAATCTCAAGTCGTTGATCCTCTTTGCCGATACTTTATTTAGGTTCCATGCTGCACAGCCGTATGCTGCAACTGGAAAATAAATGTTCGCAGCATTAGCAGTTTCGTTTCCATTTTGTTGATTTTCCATATGTTTTTCAACCGTGTTATTTTACAATATAGATTAATTCATTGTAATTTTTTTAGGCACAATATTCCCCTAAATTTCTAGTACTAAGAGTTATGTTCTTATTTTCTGAGAAGTGGGGATTAAACGCCCCTTCCTCTTATCTTCGGCTTGCGGATTGTATTATTCAACATGTATACCTAAGTTAATATAAGGACATAGACTGTTATGTATAATGAGAGTGTCATTAGGACTATGCAATTCCATCTGAGGATACATCAGTCTTAATAGTGGATATAAGCTACATGATCCATTGGTGGTTAAAGCATAATTGATAAGTGTATATTTCAGAGATGTAATAATTTACACAGATAGATTTGTTGTATACTACAGATAGATAGAACCAAAGAAGACTAGTAAACCAACATACACTGTGGGTGTTCAGTCGCTACACATTGAGTGATATCTTGAGGAGATCTGAGCATATATGTGTGTTGTACCCCAGCTTTGTATCTACAATTTCAAAACTGCATCGTTTGTTGATTTGTGCCGTATTTGGAGTCTAGTTACATGAATCATGATCGAACCATTAGACCTTCTATTTTCTGATGAAGTATTGCACATTTGGTGCACTCATTTTGTGAGCATCCTCAGCACTCTGGTCAATTTTAATTGCAAATCGTTGAAATGATATGAAATTAACATTAGAACGTGGTTTTAATTTCATCAGTCGTGACCAACAGGAAAATAAGAACATTGATCAAGAAATATGTTCGGAACAGCAACCAAAGTCTTGCAAATCTTCTTCTCCCGGAGTTTACTTCTACAGACGACAACACAGCCGCCCTAATGTCAGTTGTGGGACCACAAGTGTGTTCCCAGGCTGTTCGATGGTCAGTTTGCTAATGTCTTGTGTTCAGGAAGTCGCTTGAGTATGTTGATCGTCTTGAAATAATACATTTCTAACCATTGAGGCATTTATTTATCAATAGAATAGTGAAATTATCGGCCCTGAAGTGACTGACTAGACATCAGTAGGCATTACTAATCTCAGCCTCATCACAAAAGTTGGGCCGCCAAACGACGTTATTTATATTAATTACTGATTACTCCTAAGCCTAACGTCATGACATCGTTAATAAACTTAACGTCGTTGAGTTAACAAAAATTGTAATGAAGTTAGGGCCCTACAGACTACTGAGTAATTTCTGTAGTTAGTAAAAGTTACTGAAACCTTGAGTAGCCTAAGAAATAAATATTAAGACCTGTGACATCAGGCAGTTGAAATTGCTGTAAATTGTAACCAGTAAAGTGTAAACTCTTCACTGTTGTGGTGTTATAAATAGTGAACTGTTTACATTTTTACGTAGCTGACATCACAGATTTCTGTGTAACACCAATCAAATTGATTAATGCCGTGACGTAACATCTCCCAACACTCAACACATATCAGAATTTTAAGATTTTTTTAGACAACCTAGCTTGTATTATAAAACAAATCCTAATATGACCCTATCCATAATATTAATAAAATTAAACATTTACTATATTCATTGCTTTCACATTTGCTACATACTATCTACTGTGCATGCAGGACACGCTTTCATGTCTACTACTTACTGAGAGCAAAGGTTAGGGAATACCTCTCAGCAGAATATAACTAGAGCAAAGATCACAGTGAAGAGTTAAAACCAATTTCAGCCCATCAGGCTTATTTAACTTGTCTTTTATGCTTATGTTGTTATGTCTTCTTCTGCGTTTGTTCTCAAACTTCTGCAGATTATCAGGATGCAGTCCGGAGAACCAAATGTGTTGTGTCATGGTTTACAGCATTGATGTGATATCTGCGCCTTGTGGCCTTACACATCTGACTTCAGCATGGCTTTGTGTCACTGACTCTATATGGGATGGGACAGCCAACTTCATCCCATAACCTCCTTAGTCGCCTCTTACGACATGCATGGAATGTAAACAGTGTTGCTATTCTTTGCTCCCCTCTCAGGCCTGGCAACACACAGGCGGTTATTATGTCTACCATCCTGGAGTATTTTGTAGGCCTAGGCTAATTAAAATTGTAATTTTAGGCAATGTGTGAGTGTTATTTGATGTTTAATTTTAATAGGCCTAAATAATAAATATTTCAACAGTGCCTGTCTACTTGCCTGTGATAGCAGTTCAGTTTAGTCACAGGTTGGAGGTCTGATTGATCATCCTATCAAAGTAAGATCTAGGCCTGCATGCTAGAGAGCGTTAAGTTCAACGTGATGTGGACATTATTGCAACTGCAGGTATCATATTTAACAAGGCACTGGTTTAGTCGTTTCTAGGATTTATTGTTTCGTTTCAGCAACATTTTATATCTCATGTGGACTTGTAAAGATTAAATTTCTTGATTTTAAATTTATGTAACGTGATCATTATAGGGACTTACCTCTAATATGTGCATGGTAATTTCATAGACAATGAGTAGGCCTAATGAAATGTTGTTGCATTCTAATTTAAATATGTGTTTGTTTTTTTAATTCACTCAATTATGACTTATCCAGCACAATTTTGTGTGGAATTTGAATTGTGTTACTGTTTAAATTGCATCATATAGGCCTATCACTTCAATTTCAACTTGCCCTTGATTCAGATGAACTTTTATAGTCAATGATGGCCTTCCAACTATCAACAGACATGAATAATTACTAATTCCTATCATGATCTTCAGACTACAATCTGGCTACAACAGACTGAGAAGTTGCATGTTCAGAAAGCTGAAAATTGACGAGACAGACCTGTGGACTGAGTCAAGACAGCAGAACACATTCTACATGTATATCAATGCTACCAAGAAGAGAGGGAATAAAACATTGCTTACTGAGAAGGCACTACTTCCATATTTGAGGGGTTCCATGGATGACCTGAAGCTAACCACACATTTGATTGAAGCTATTAACATTGTAACCTGATAACTGACTGAAGAACATAGTAGAGACTAACTCCTAAACACTTTTTATAGAAAATAATATTTGTTTTTTTTCAATACACCTTGGCTGCGAAGGTAAATAGGTCATATCGTCAGTGCAGTGTGGGAAAATTTTAAGGGTTATAGAGTATTTTCCCCTAACCAATTGCCCACTGCATTCTCACATTCAGCAATTTGAGTGTATTATTACTCTAATTTATTAATTTACAGCATAATGCTTCTTTATATTATGGAGGAATTGTAAAAATCTTTAATATACATTTGTCTCGCAATAGAAAACATTATTTGAAACAAATAGGCCTAATAATAATCCATTTTATTTGTGTTTTATACACAAAGTTTGTCCTATCAGTAATATGCTGTCAACATATTTATTTGTCTGATCACAAGTATGGTATATAATACTATCATTTGATATAGATTCAAAGATTCTTAAAATGTCTGAATGATCAATATTTTGAATTATTACACAATTATTGCCCAAAAATGAAAATGGGGAACTTACCGTATCACATGTGTCTGACTACAAATTTTGAAACACATGCGCTGCAGCAATCATCTGAAATATATCCTCCGAATCACTACTAGTATCACAATGCATATTAACATTTTCTAAATCACATCCTGCATCAGATAAATTAATTTTAGTGTTATCTGAAAAACTTTCTTCCAAAAGTTTATAAATTTCTGATTCATTGAGTCTACGATAAACCATATTTATAGGTCTAGGTGTGTTGGCTAAACAAAGAAGATCCAGTTTTGTTGACACACAAAAGTATAAATGATACTTACAGGCATGTTCAATTACAAAAGCTCTATTTTTAGATGCCTTTTAGACAGCTTGAACTAGCCAGAGTATTTGAACAACTTGAGGTGCTTTCAGTGATAAGTTATATGAATACATAACCTCCACTCCTTAGGGAGATGTCCGCAAAATGTCAGTGGTAACTTTTCATTGTATCCTTAAGGTTACCTCTGCAGCCAAGGGGTTAAGAAGCTATATGTTTTTAGTAGCAACATATGGTTGTGAGACATTAGCAATGACATCTGCAATAGAAATGAAAATATCGACATTTGAAATCAAATGTTATAGAGAGATTCTAAGAATATCATTAACAGAAAGATGAACCAACACAGATGTCCATAAAGATCTGAATGTAGAAGATGTTTATGGCTCCTCAAAACTATTTAAAAAATGCAAATTAACATATTTTGGATGTACAAAGAGACACAATGATTTAAAAAGATTAACAATGAAGGGAAAAGTTCCAGGAAAGAGAACAAGAGGCAAACTACGATAGACACATGACATCAAAGTGTATTTGGCTATCTAAGAAACATAGATAGGTAGAATTAATCTAGAAAATATTGTAGAGGTTGTACGCACGAAGCTCTTGGTTCATATTATTCTTTGTTGTCATGTCTGTACATACATGTGTGGAGGAAAATGAGTAGGATGAAAGGTGTGACCACATCAATTGACAGTGCTGACATAGTCAATGCACTGAGGGACTCTCTGGTCAGAATATTTTTAGATGTGTGAATTATGGTCACTCTCAAGACTGCCTGGAAATAAGCAGAAAGTTAGACAATCTGGAAGGAGAAACATAATAGATATATGAAGATACTGCTAAATCAATACCAAACTGAAGCTGTGAGACTAGTTTACTAGATTTATTAAGACAGGATTGCAGCACCTGTCGACTTACTTGGTGTGCACTGACGATAACCTGCAGTCACACCCAGTTAACTTGTAATTGTTTAGAGCACTCTCAAATGACATATATATATATATGCATTCATCCAAATATTTTTGGCACATGACTGAGAGGTTAGAGCTTTGGTCTCACATCCAAGTGGTCTGGAGGTCGACTCGAGATAAAGACTGAGTTTATCCTGTCGGAAGGTAAATTAAATCACCAAAAAGCTCACCACCAAATTCCTTCAGATTAGCAGAATTTACTTCAGAAAACAGAAGGTGTTATGTCATGGTTTACAGCTTAACTGCGATATCTACACCCTTCAACCTGACACATCCTGCTTCAGCATGGCCTATAAGCCTTTAATTCTGTATGGAAGGGAACAGCCAACTTCATCCTCCAAACCTCCTACCTATTGCGATGTGCTTGACAGATAACAGCGTCACTATTCTTTGCTCTGCTTTTGAGTCTGGCAACACACAGACAAGAAAAAGTTCAGGTTTTATAGACTAGCACGACTGCCTAAGAGTGAAAACTTTCTGCACTGGACAGAAGAAGAATCAGCTATCCATAGATACAGTAGAACTTTATTACAGTAGAACAGATTGAACTTTATTCAAAATGCAATCAATGAAAATATATCTAAAACCACATTTACAATCAGTATCATCGACTCTCTGCCTACATCTGTAGAACAACAACACAGATACCAGAACACACATACTACAGGATTTGTCCCCGTTTAGTTGTTCACAGAACGACAATCCGGCCCCCAGGAACTCCTCTGCAAAACATGTTGTGGGGAATCCAAGATACCCTGAAACAAACCACTCTATTCATGACTAATTAGACTGGATGTTTAACAATTTATCGCAGAAGCTATGAACTAGCAGTATAGAAGCATCATCATTTGTTGTGTAGTAACAGTTTAGATGCATCAACAAGTGTTGTGTAGTATCAGGAAGATGACCTAAAACAAACTGCTGTATGTGTCATGTGACGTATTCCTTCCAGAACGTTGTCTTCCCAGTGAACTCTCTGAACCTCTGTCTTGGGCGATGTGGCTTGCATTTTCTAGCGATGTATTCATATTATCTTTAATGTCGTCAGTCCATCGTCTTCTTGGTCTGCCCCTTCTCCTCTTCCCAGGTACTCTTCCCTCCATTATTTGTCTTTCTAAACAGTTATGTCTCTTTATATGACCAAACAGGCGTAGTTTTCTTTTTGTTATTGTGTTTAGTAACCAACACTCTGGAATATTCAGTGTGTTTATAATATCTGATTTTATCCTTCCATGATATTCTAAGTATCTTTCTGTAGCATTTCAGCTCGAAGGCATTGATCTTCTTTGCCGCTGTTTTACTTATGTTTTACTTATGAGTCCATGTTTCACAGCCGTATGTTGCAACCGGAAAAATAAAAAGTTCGTAACATTAGCACTTTCGTTTCTATTTTGTTGTTTTTCCATATGTTTTTCAGCCGTGTTATTTTGCAATATGCCATTGCCAATCTCTTCCTTATTTCTGCCATGCAGTCTCCTGCACCGTTAATGTTTGCTCCTAAGTATTCGAATGTATCCACACATTCTATCTCGGTATTGTCTATTCTGATTTGTGGTTGTTGTGTTGTTATCTCTGTTGACATGATTTTTGTTTTCTGCGTGTTTAAATACAAATTTTGTGTATCAGACTGGATGTTTGACAAGGAATCATAGAAGAAAAACATTGAAAGTAGAAGTCAATTTGTAACTTTCAACATAATCCTGTATGTGCGTGTTCAAACAGTTTCTAATTATATTCATTTTTATTACAATTAATTATTATTGCAAACCAGTAATAAATATGGTTTTCTCGTTGACAAGAAAAGAACAACATATACTATATCTAGGTACTATATATTTAAACAATTTCCTCTAGAATTTTCAGCGATGGATGGCGCAGACATTCTTAAAAAATTGGCCAAGTCTGGCCGTTTGGCCACACAGACACACAAGAGGACACTTACTCGCACTCTGCTGAATAGAGCTTTAGGCTGCAACTTCACGCAAGGTGAATGTTTGTTTATGTTGTCATTTCTCATGATTATCATGTGCCATGTTAGCTGGTGTTGGCGGACAATCTAGATATCATGTGTCATGCTACCTGGTGTAGGCCAACAATTTAGATATTATTATGTGTCACACTACCTGGTGTAGGCATACAATATACCATATATTTATGTGTATAAGCCAAGAATTTTTGCATTCTTTTCCGCTCTTGATGTAGGGGATTTGGCTTACTTTTATTATTATTATAGTTATATTATTGGGTGTTTGGTGTACAACCAATTTTTTTTTTTATATTAGTGGTAGAAATAAAAAAAATTAGAGCCCAGAATGACGTCACATACAGATAACAGGAAAAAAACTTGCTAGTACAATAGTCATTCAAATCCTTTGAAGTTGGAATTCTACTAGTAAAACGACATCAGTTAGGCGTAATTCGTGATGCCACAATGAGTAGGCATGCCACAGATTTCCTCTTCGCCGAAACACCAGGCCTATTTAACAGAGAAACTTTAATGTCACTTTCCACATTATATTTTGTACGCAAATCACTTACATCACGCATATGTCAAGATTTCAGACAGCAAGTCACTTAATGTAAGGATTGCATTCAGATACAACTGATAAAATATCCTTTGAAACATCAAAGGATTCATTTAAAAATTCTTGTTGATCCCATCCTGCTCAGAGAATGCTGATTTTAGTTCACCGACCCAATATCTGCACTAACTATAATATTTCTTGATTCTTTGTATTCAAAGCTAAAATCATTTACACCGATTACTCAGTCATAATAGAAACAAACAGATGTGGAGTTTTTTTGTTGCTTACTCTGTAATGGAGTCATGCAGAGCACTTCTCTGACAGCTAAAGGAAACAGATTCAAACTGTCTCAGGCAACTGTGTACCCAGGCTGTTCAGAAAGAAATTTCAACCTACTCACCATATTTATATTGCCTAAATCACTACAGCCTAAAATGCTATGTTGATTGATGTATCCTGACTGCAGGATTTTAAGTATCCTCAGAGTATTTGTACAGCAGAATGGAGAGAGATATTTAGAAATGAAATCATAAAGCTAACTACGTAAACTATGAACTTTACCATTTTTGAAACTCAAATTTAGACCCGATGGAAACCAAAAGGCAAATCATAAATTCAATCTTCATACCAACATTGTGTTATCAATGTCAAACATGAACATTAACAAGAGGGAAAGCACACTACATGTGAAATGAGATGTCTAAGAAAAGCAGCAAACAGAATAGAAAAGATCATGTGGGGAATGAAGAGATTTAAAGAACTGTTGGAACATCGGTGATCAAATATATTAAAAAAGAGAGTCTAACATGGTTCTGTCACTTAATGAGAATGAATTCTTCTTCTTCTGCGTTCATTCTCAAACTCCTGCAGGTTAGCAGGATGTAGTCCGGAGACAGAATGTGTTGTGTCATGGTTCACAGCATTCCTATGATATCTGCGCCTTTCGGCCTCACACATCCGACTTCAGTATGACTTTGGGTCACTGACCCTATATGGGAATGAACAGCCAACTCCATCCCATAACCTCCTTAGTTGCCTCTTATGACATGTATGGAAGGTAAACAGTGTTGCTATTCTTTGCTCCCCTCTTGCGCTTGGCAACACAATGGGTGTGAGAATAAGCCCTTATTGGCCAGCGACAAGAGTATTGAAAAAATATTAGTAGCGTACCCTATTCAGGATATAGCCATCAACCCAGCATTTTTTGGCTATGGTGATTTTTTGTGCAATATAAATACATTCAGTAGTTTGCCATTGCTTTCTGAATGGTCCAGATATACAATTCCCTGTGGTGGAGATCAAATTTGGTACCTTGACCTTCACGGACGCACTCTGTACGATTCCGCCACAGAGCCTGATAAGAGTATACAACATAAAAATGGAAACATCAAGATGTATAAGACGACCAAGAAGGTGGGTTGAAGGAGTTACCTATATAAACATTCTGAGATGTCACAACATTATGTAAACCAAGCAACCAAATGTGCCATAGCTTGAAAACTGATTATCATTTAATCCTGCAACGCATTACAGCAAACATAGAGAAAAGACAATGGATAGTTATATGAAAAATTAAGTTACATTTTTCTATGTGCAATTTTAAGGGGGAAGGGAGTCTCTCCATATCTTTATATCATCTCTAAATGGCTAAAACTGTCACTGTGTATAGTTTGAAAAGAAGCTTCCTACTCAGAGGGGTTCTATGTGTGTGTATAGAATGCATGTTCCACTATTATATATGTAGACATTCAATCACATGACAGGAGGTGACCGTTTGGTGGTGTTAATGTTGGCAGCTTCAGACTGCATGGTCCATATGATTGCATTGTCTCTGTATGCACAAAAAAACTGCCAATACTGCATTTTTCCCATTTAAGGAGTGACAGGGAATTTGCAAGTGACATGTGTGATAAACGCTGCATGTCCTTGCTGTCGCTATATCATGTACAGGGTGAGTTTTTAATTTACCCTCCGACAGAAAAATCCCGTCCTTACCTGGAATCAAACCCTGGTACTCGCAAGTGAGTCCAATGTTCTAGCCTCTCAGCCATGCGCCATAACTGTTTGTCTGAATACAGCTAAAACTTCATACCACACAGTTCATATGATTGCAATGTCTCAATACTGATAAAACTTTTGCAATCAACAACCAGAATGTTAGGAGAGTAGTGGAGGGATTCACTGTTTACTCCACTACCACATGATGCATTTTCCATGATGTAGCTAGTAATTTTTTAATTGTGTAGCTTGTATTTTGTATGATATAATTTGTTGTATGTTTTTATGATGCAGCTTGTTGTATTTTGTATGATGTAGTGTGTTCAGTTGTTGAATATTGCACTTTTTTGGATAAGTTAGACCAGTTTACACAGATATAACATGAAAGAAATAATATCTCTCTCACACGTAGGTACTCAGGCTGGAAATGTTTCCCTCAACTCAGACTATCAACCACCTCTGTATTCAGCTGTGCCGAGATGTGACAAGTTCAGGCAGCAACATAGTCAAAACAACAGTTATGGCATGAAGGACATCTCTTCAAATGTATGTGTTTTAGACACTAACATATGTATGTGTTTTAGTTAAAGCGTGAAACAGGGTAATGAAGTTTTCTAATAACATGAAACACATAGGCACACACACAAATCAACATTTCTACCGAAAGGCATTTATCAAGGATAACATCTGCTGAAGACGGATGTGTTGGGCCATTAGTGCAAATAAAATGGCAACACAACATATTTCCATTCTCTGGGCTACATCCTGCTGGAAATCTTGTAGGATCATTGTTCTGCTACAAGAAAGAACTAGTGGGAATTTAAGAATGACCAATGAAGAAGAAGGATAACTTACACGTATACATCAAAAACGACAAATAGGGATGACACAACTTGCGTTCACATATCTAGCGAAATGACCGGAAGGATAGCCATGTGTTTTACATATCTGGTGATTTAGACAGTCAAAATATCAGTATGACCAGGCATGTGTTTATACTGTCTGTGATTGAAGTCAACTTTATTTGAGTTAGTAAACAGTGTTTCAATTATGTCAATCCTCTAGCACATGTTAGTGAGTTAATAACTTACTGTGTTAGTTAATTAGTCTGTTTTTTTCTGACATTGACTTTTATAATCTGTTTGAGTAATCCTCACCTCCATATATTTGTTGTGGATGGAGATATATATATATATATATATATAGAACTTTCTTTAGAGCCTGTAGGTTAGATAATTAACTTTCCTGAGAGCCTGTAGATTAAATAAACTTTCCTGAGAGCCTGTAGATTAAATAATAAACTTTCCTGAGAGCCTGTAGATTAAATAATTAACTTTCCTGAGAGCCTGTAGATTAAATAATTAACTTTCCTGAGAGCCTGTAGATTAAATAACTAACTTTTCTTAAAGTATGTAGTTCCCAGTGGCAACAAATTGATGTGAATCTTATTTGATCAGTGACACATAATATTGCTTCATTCGAAACATTTAAAATTTACCATTAGGGACATTCTGAGAAAATTGAAAATAAAATAAAAATTGCCTAAATAACAAGATTCTCTCCAGAAAACTATAATATTTTGTCATATCGAATGAAATTACAGCTTAGAAAAGAGCGCAATGAAGGGATGATGTAAGGGTATCAAAAAATAAGAAGTAAACCATGAAGAAAATGAATGCAAGATATCACAAGACTACCTGGACATGACACTCACAGAAGCAAGAAGATTGAAACTAGTCTCAAAGACTGTGATAATTACTATATGCTGCCCAGGATATGCTACCTGATGATGGTGATAGATTACAGAATACTGTTTATTATTATGATGGATGCTGTTTGTTAGATCATATTTCATGAACCATGATATGTTGTACTGTGCTATGTGTATGATGGTCCAGTATATCCATCTTCAGTAAGAATATTTTGGTATTTTTTCTTCCCTAAATTTGACTTGTGGAATTCAGAATTAGAACTACTTAGATACAAACAAGAAGAGAAACATGTCCATCCTGGCACACTATCAATTATTGAGTACCGGTATATTTTGTTCTGATTAACACAGATTTTTCCTCATGCTATACATATTTCTATTGCTCATGTACATATTCTAAATATAGAGTCAAAGCTTGCCAATGATTTGGTAATTTTTGGTGCAATTATTTTAGGATTGCATTAACTAATTACTACTACTACTACTACTAACTTTACCTACTAAGTACAGTAGAAAAATTAACCCAACTCCCCATCAAAATCTGATACTCATTCCTGAAACCCTAACCATTGCAAAACAAAATAAAAGGAGCCCAATCGTCCAATACATTTTGCATTCTTGCTATAATTGGTATTCATTTTTTACTATTATAATTGTGTACATCTTTTGCATAGCATTTTAAAAACGCACTAAATAACACACAATTGAACACTCTTCTGCATAATAGGAAACCTTGTTTGTTTTACTTTAGCTGAGCTACATTTTATGGCTTTCCCAAAAATGACCTCATATTGTTTACTTCCCCAGTAATCAGAGAACATTGAACCAGTTATTGGAATGTTTGCTAAATGCTACAGTTTTTTGCTGCAAAATAAAATTTTCACAAGATCAAGATGTTTTGCTAATTATTAAATGTACATGCACATAGAAAAGACAACACACAAATCTCAATTTTCATCTTTCAGATCATAGATTTCCTGTAGTTTATCATATTTATGCTTTGATTCTTCATACAAAAATATTTCATTTTCTTTTCATCAGTTTCCCAACTATGACGAGAAAAAAGTTGTACCACACCAGAAATGCAGGAGCTCCAAAGCATGTTCCCAGCAGGACAAGGGCAATGTTCATCAGCAAGATTTGACACGGGAAAGAACCAATCATCAATGTATGGTTGCAGATGATGACCATCAGTACATTCGAAATGCAAGCCAACAGCTATACACAGCAGCAAATAATTGGCACATGAGAGTCAATAAAGGAAATGTTTCTGTAAGACCACCTGTTGGTCAAGAATCTGCTGGAAAAAAAACTGTTCGAAAATATATACAGATTGGTGAAAATTTCTCACGTATGGCCACAGATGAAGATTCTCAATGTATGAGGACAGATGGAGACTATCAGCCTGTGAGGGCAGATGGCGGTCATCAAACTATGCAAGAAAATAGAGGCTATCAACCTGTGAGGGCAGATGGGGGCTATCAGCCTGTGAGAGCAGATAGGAGCTATCAACCAATGGGAATAAATGATGGTTATCAACCTATTATTGCAGATAATGACTTCTTTTGTATGGGAATGGATGACCATCAGTATGGAAGAGTAGATAACGGACAACAAATTGTGAAAAATGTGATTCAGCTGCAAAAGTCCGGAAAAAATCAAATGCGCCTTAGGGAAATAGATGACACTTCACAATATATAAGAACTATTGGTAGCCAGCAGTGTATGGGAATTGCTAGTGGCCCGCTGTTTGCAGGATCTGTTCATAGCCCTCATTATGAGGGACCTAGTGATCTGAGACAGGATAAGGCAACTATTGTTAATCTCCAGTATAAGGGAACTAGTGCAGACCCACAGTATAAGGGAACTAGTGCAGACCCACAGTATAAGGGAACTAGTACAGACCCACAGTATAAGGGAACTAGTACAGACCCACAGTATAAGAGAACTAGTACAGACCCACAGTATAAGAGAACTAGTACAGACCCACAGTATAAGGGAACTAGTACAGACCCACAGTATAAGGGAACTAGTGCTGGCCCACAGTTTAAGAGAACTAGTGCTGGCCCACAGTTTACGAGAACTAGTGCTGGCCCACAGTTTACGAGAACTAGTGTTGGCCCTCAGTATAAAGGAACTAGGGATGATGTGCAGCGTAAGGAAAAAAATAATCCACAGTATAAAGGAACAAATAATTGTCCATTGTGTAAAAGAAATAATAAGTATCCACCTTGTAAAGAAATTAATAATGATGGTCAACGTAAAAGAACTAGTAATGACCAATCTAAGATGAACAGCAACGATGCTAAGTATCAAGAAAAAAAAGTCTCCATCCTTTTGGAAGAAGACGTTGATAAGCAGCGGAATAAGAAAAATAGTGGTGTCGATAGAAAAATATGCTGGCAAGAGGAAGAACAATCTGAAGACTCTCCAGAAGAATGTTCAGATGAAGAGCAGCAAGATGGGTGTGACATTGACGCAACCATGAAACAGATGAGTGCGTTCATGAATAACATTTCTCACCTGTGCGAGGTAAGTGATAAGTGTGCTTCAGATTGTACCTATACTGCTAAAGATCTATAGGGAAATGTACTCATGTCTGCTCTGTGCATCCATTTTCAGCATGCATTAGTTAAGGTTCAATTTTTTTATCTTTGACAGCCTCCAATCTACCTAGGGACCACCATAAATTTATCACCTGTTCTGAAATGGTCTCCATGACAACATGTGAATTGAATGTTGTTTATTGTTTTCTTTTATGAGGAAGTTCTAGATAATTAGTCTCCCCCTAGCTATGCTTTCAACAACGTGCCAACAATAAGCTTTGCTTAGAGTCAACTTCTCAGCAGTAGGCATCTGTGATAGTAAAGACACAAGACAGCGACAAAGGTCAAGCATCTGTGACTGGTTATCTTTATTTAAGCGTGGTGACCAGTAGGTAGGTACAAGGACCAGTTCTCTTGTATGACTGGCCGACTATACTATCGTTATGGTTACAGATGTCTACCATTCAATGGAAGTGATAAAATCACTAATGTATTAGTTACCAACGCAGAAGTTAAATGTGCAGGACCATTGACCCAAATAAATTGCAGGCGAAACGAATTTCCGTTCTCTGATCTACATCCTGTTGGAAACCTTGTAGAACCATTGCCCTGCTATTAGAGAGATCTGGTGGGAGTTTGAGAAAGAATGCAAAAAAATCCTCACCAGTGTTCCGTCTCTTTTTTTTCTCGTGTGAGCAAACTCTGAGGAGTATGATTTTCCCTGTGATTTTATTAACATAATATATATATGTTTATGTATCAATTGCTGAGAAAATATGGCAGGTGCCATAGTGCTAGGAGGTCTGCATTGAGAAAACATGTATAAAATATTAGTCTATTTTCTGTTCCCGGGTGAATGATGGTTGATCTTATTCACACTTGCTGTTAAGTGTTGCGGTGGGAGTTTAAGCTGTCGTTCCAAGACCAGATGTGTTGACGTGGTTGCATTTAGTCCATGATAAAATATTAGTGAAGTATACATATGCATTTGTAATGTTTTTGCTCCCTATTAGACACATGTATGAAATAGAAATAAAACAGTTTTGATGTTTTATCAGAATAAAATTATTATGCTGATTGTAAACCAATTATATCGAGCCAATTCTTTTTTATAGATGTGGAGCATGGACTGTAAACAAAAAAATTCAAAGTGAATTAGAGGCTACAGATATGTGATGTCTGAGAAAAATGATGAAAATACCATGGACAGCTAAGAAAACTAATGCAGAGGTTCTTATTGATGCTGACGTAAAAAGATCAATCATATCAAACAAACATTAGGAGCAGACAGTCAAGTGCTTGACTCAGCTTGAACATTTAATAACCACTGGAAAGATCAACCGGAGAAAAGATAGGGGACGACAAAGAGAAAGTTGATAGATAGACTAGTATTGTGGCACGGTAGAAGTTCATCAACCAAGCTTATTGATAACACAAGAGACAAAGAGTCGTGGAGAAACATGATCGCCTATTTTGTGACATTTGTGTTGGACTCTCCTCCGATACTCCAGCCGAACTGACTAGCATCACTATCTCGACAGTGCCACTGCGTGTGTTGTCACATAGGTGTCAGAGATATTGCCTGTCCTTTGCACTTAATTCTCGTTACATCTTCTGCCTCCACATTAACGGACACGATCCCCAAAAGTGTTAGCCAGAAACAGCACGAGCAGCTGTATTTCAGTTTCCAGGGTGCATCACAAGGACGTATTTTTGGGATCTTGGTTATATGGTAATCCTGGGTCTGCCGAGAACAATGCGGTACCCTTTGCACCACATTGATGCTTGTGTATAGTTGAATTATTTCTATGTATGGTTTTATAGTTTGTCAATCCATCTGAAGTCATTTCATTACATCTCCAGTGTTACTATGATTCATGCCAGAAGGACTGCTTGAGCTTGCCAGAGAAAAGGCATCTCAATAGTTTCCATGTGGGTGTTCTCCCGGACAATCCAGAGAAGGTAACTAACTATTTTTTCAATGTCAAAATATTTAAATAGATGCTTGCGAAATGAGTTACTCATGTGCTTACTAAACTCAATTAGCTATGTTTTTCAAATTCCGCCCCAGCGTGACCAACTTAACTTCCTAGTCAAGTTGTTTTTTCTTTGTCCCTTATAAACTTTTTCATTCATTCTTAAACTCATTCTATGCAGCAAGTTGTATCACACCTGATAAAGAAACATGATCATGGTAATAGTCATTGTAACTCTGAGACGTTGATTTCTTACGGGCTGTCTATAAATTGCATCAACAATGTTTTCATACCCTCTCACTCTACCATCAACAACTGAATTCAGAGGGATTTTCATCTTTTCTTCTCTCTCTTCCCCAATCAACTTAATTATAGAAAAAAATGTTTGTTTCTCCATCACCCTCCCCAAAATAAAACTAAACAGAATAATTATAACAAGAACTACATTATCTTCTATGTTTGTTATCAAACACCTGCATATTGGCAGAAAGTAGTCCAGACAATAGAATGCATTATGTCATGGTTTACAATTTGACTGGGATATCTGTGCTTTTGAATCTGACACATGTGACTTCTGAATTGCATTGACCCTAATTGGGATGAGACAGCCAACCCCACCCCCAAAACCTTCTTAGTCACATCTTATGACATGCATGGCAGTTAATATTATTGCTGTTCCCTTTTGGGCATTGGCAAGACACAGGCAACCATATTATGTATTTTACATTCTGATATAATCTAATGAGATTAATGAATGTGCTTTCCTATCACAACCAAGTGACATGAGTTCGAGCTCACTTATCAGAGTTCACTTTCTGTTAACACAAAAACTTGTGCGGTCAACCCAGCCACCTGAATGGGGTACTATTATGCATACCCTGAAAATGCAGAGAAATTGCATCATTGCTTCGTTAGAGGTGCTGAAACCTACACTAGTCTCTAGTCAACCACTGGCTAGATAAATTGGCGCTTGTATATAAAAACCTAGAGTAGCTCAATTTCCATTACCGCAATCCAGTCATGGTACTGCAAAATGATATGCTATTTGACATTGTCATCTTGGTCCATAAAGCATAGGTTACTTCTCCTCACCCCAGCTTAGAAACACATCTTTCTATGATTCAGGATAGCTGTAAAAATTTTACCACCAATATGTAGCGCATTGTCTATTCAAATTAACTTCACGGATGCAATTGTAGAGGTCTATGTCATCTCTGAAAAGATCAGATGATCAAAATATTCTGCATTTGCTCCCTGATTACCAAAATCAAAGATTTTATGATTTCCACCAGGGAGCATCAAGTACATTGTGCTGCTGTTTTAACAGTAGAGATGTTTTGATTTCCACATTCCAACACAACACATCCATTTTTTGTTGGAACTTTGAGTCTGCATACTCTTTGGTAGCTGCTGGAACAGAGAGTGGAGCACTTATGGGAATGTCCCATGTGCAGTTATGCTGGTTTCTAATCAAGACTGTAAAATTATTACTCCTTACAGTCTTTCCTTTTGCTTGCAAAAAATTGTTTCAGAATTAAATCAAACAGAAAAAGAGCGTCAGGCAAAAATTCATTAACTGTCAGTGGAGAAAGCTCAAATCATGTTAATCATGAAATTTAAATGATAACCTCTGCCAAGTTTCAAGAGAGAACAATATAAATTTTAAATGAACACAAATGTTATGTTTAAATACACATAATGGAGTTTTTCAATATTCATTTCAAAATTTGTCTATTTCAATATTTGTATAGAATATAATCCTATAGAGCATTGTTGATGTCAACTTTGCATGAACGACATGAACTTTCCCTGTCGACAACTGCCAAATCCTTCCATGAACTTCCTTCCCCCTGTCGACAACAGCCAAATCCTTCCATGAACTCCCTTCCCCCTGTCGACAACTGCCAAATCCTTCCATGAACTCCCTTCCCCCTGTCGACAACTACCAAATCTTTTCAGGCACAAACACCCCCCCCCCCCCCCAAATTTGTTGCTGTAATTTATGGACATTCCTTTAGACTGACCAATGTTTACTTTAGAAACATTCCAAATTGTCTTGTCTATGATCATGTCTGTTGGCTACTTTGAGGAGAAACTGTTACTTCATCATTTCTATTCCAGACATCAGAAGAATGTAAGCAAAGTTGTGAGACTACTCCATCTACCTCAAGCTGGTGCTCTGGAGATGAAGAGGTAGAAGAAAACATTGATCCAGATCCTGCAGATGAAAACTCTCATCATACAAAAGTTTCAGACAGTGTTAGTGGTGTTTATAATTGTTCAGCTCTAGACAGTGCTCTGAAGGGTACACACAACTCAAACTTCACAGAAGCATACAGAAGATTTAATTATGTTCCATCTGATGAAGCTTTAACATCTTCCCTGCCATCAAAAAACACAAGCTCAACATGTGTGTCATTTGGGTCAACAATCAAGAAAAACATATCCGCAAGTGCCAGATACGCTTCACAGAAGCATAAAGAATCTCTTACAGGTGTTAGCCTACCAAAGAGCACCTTTGTTGAAGGCATATCTGTATTTCCTACCGACAAAATCAGTTTTCAGACAAAATCTGGTAAAGGCAAACGGAAGCCTGCGATGTATCAAAAACAAGGAATATATATATCAACTAAGCCAGGAACATACGTTGTTAGAAAACCATGCAAGGAGTCTTCCATCCATCTGCTTCATGTTGATCCTGGCCGTTATATACAGTTCCATATGTGATACTCCTGAAGCAAAGATATTTATAGGAATTATTGTGACTAGAACGGAGATAATCCGTTCTTCTGATCTTTCCGGAGAGGGAGCACTTTCTCCCATCACCTCTAGCCACTCCCATTTCCACCATTCTCTGAATATGTACATTGTCTCGTTCAACCGCCTCCTTGTCTTCTCATAGGGTATCTATGACTGCTCTAATCAATTCAATCCTGTCTCTTCTTATCTCGGTGCCGTTCACCAAGGCTTTACCAGCCAACAAATCGGCTCTTTCGTTTCCCATGACCCTATAGATCCATATAATGCTCTGCGTTGTTGAGGTGAGTGACCCATTCAGTTCTGATCATACACTTTTCTATTTTTCGCAGCATGCTTTGAGAGTGATAAAATCACTGAGTTTGTTGGTGATTGCTTCGCCAGCCAAGTGAGAGCTGCTGTCACTGCTTCTATTTCCATTCTCATACTCGATGTTGTAGTGGGAGGCAGCTGACTTCTCAGCTAATTTCTTGCCATTTTGGTAGGCCTCGAAACCCCAACCACACCTGTTTGTTACTGAGCCGTCTGTGTAAATTATTGTATCATGTGGCTTCGAGTGCTGCAGTATAAGTATAAGTTCTTGTATCATTCCCTCTGTTCTGTTATCTGCCCTGTCGCTGCACTCTCTTCCCATCTGTATCACAGCTGTTGTCAGTAACTTTCTCTCTTTGCCAAATGTTACCCATTCACACTCATACAACTGTACAACTTCAATCTAATGTCTGTATTAACATATAGTTGAGAAATTTGGAAAATAACAGAACTAGAGAATATATTAAATTCATTTGTAAATAAATGCCTTAGAAAACTTAAATATTAGTTGGGAAGAGTTCAAGTAAAACAAGAAAGTAAGAGAAGACATGAAACAATAATGTTTCTACAAAAACAATAAGAAAATGATGGGACTTACATTGGACATGTACTTAAAATGAATGAAAATAGGCAGCCCCTACAGGTGTTAAAATGGGTACCAGATTGCAAAAGAAAAAGAGGAAGAAACTCTTTGCAGAACAGTCATCAAAGAGGATATACTGCTTCACAACATGCAAGAATTACACACAGTAGCATCACATTGCTTACACTGGAAAGCACTTGTTTCTACCCTATGCATTGTGGTTATCACTGTAAAATCATAGATTGATTGATTAGATACACTGATAAATTAGATAGATAGATAGATAGTGATTTCTAGAAAATCTTTACATTCTGTAGTTTATCATTGCTTTGTGAAAGGTCCACATGCAGTAGATATGATTGATTACCTTAAAGTTTTACCAAATTTTTAAGACCTTTTTGTGATAAATTCTTATGGGATGGGTTTTTAAACAATGTTTTGGTTGAGTTGCTAGTACTAAAAGTCATATTCAGATTTGTTAAGAGAGGGGGTTCGAACCCTCCGAACCCCTACCGTATCTACGGGCCTGGGTATGAACAACTGTTTGCTGCTGAAATTGAACAAAACAACTTGGCCATCTTAAGAATGCCTTGTATATCTCATCCACAGAGTCAGACATTTGGGCATGACAAACTGAATGAGACACTTTCATATGACATGTTAACATCCACAATATTGATTGACAGGAGTCAGTATTCCTACCCACAGTATAATCCCATCTGACCACATGGCAAGCACACTTGACCACACAAAACAAGCATTTTCTGGTAGTTTTAATAATCCAATCTTCATTATTTTTACTTTTTTAAATATCTAATTTAAGTTATTCTTCTATTAATGATAGTCTTATGACCTTCATAATTGCCTTCTATATATCTATAAACCTATCAGAGTGGTACCCCTACCAGAGTCCTCCAGCAATTTCTATCTTCAACGATGCAGATGAGTGAGGAAAAATCTTGTCTTTTTTTCTTGATGTCTGTCCATGCTTTTATTTGTCCTCCTGTTCTTCCACCTTTGACAGTTCCCTCCAGTATTGTTTTTGACAAGGAGTCATGTCAGCGTACATGTCCAAACCATGTATGTTTGTGTCTTACATACCTGATCACACATAACTTCCAGCGAGTGAGTTTAAGAAGCCAGCTCTTGTACACGTTGGTACAACTAATATGGATTTAAATTTGAGTTTAACCTTTGTCATGAAATATGTTTAAAAAATGAAGGAGGCACAAGGAAGATAACATTCTGGCAACCAACAGGTCAAAAACCTGCACATAGATTTGTTCTCATTTCTTGTATAGACAATCTTGACATGTGCTTCTATTGTAAGCAAGTGATCAACTTTGTACAATGAGTTTTTATTTATATTTATGCAAAAAACATTAGAAGGCAGCAATTAGGTTATGCACCAGATCTATTCAGCTGGCACCTATTTGTCCTGAAACTAGAGTCAGCACATTTTAGGTATTGTATATTTATGCCAAAGTTGCTAAAGCTAGATATGTTGTGCAACACAAGTGTACACTGTATACTCCTTGTGGTTTAAGTCTGCAGCTGAGTTTTTGCTCTGTGCATGCTGGATTCATTGCTCTGTGAACGCTGGGTTCGGTGCTCATTGTGTGCTGGGTTCACTGCTCATTGCAAGCTGGGTTCACTGCTCATTGCATGCTGGATTCATTGCTCAGTGTAAGCTGGATCCACTGCTCAGTGCACGCTGGATTCATTGCACGTTGGGTTCATTGCTCAGTGCATGCTGGGTCCACTGCTCAGTGCATGCTGGAACCATTGTTCAGTGCATGCTGAATCCACTGCTCAGTACATGCTGGATCCAATGCTCAGTGCACGCTGGATCCAATGCTCAGTGCACGCTGGATTCATTGCTCAGTGCACGCTGGATTCATTGCTCAGTGCATGCTGGATTCATTGCTCAGTGAAAGATGGGTTTATTAACATCTTATTTACTTGCATGGTTAAGGAGACATCTTAACAGAATCGGGAGGGGGGGGGAGGTGTGAGGATTTCTAAATATGAAAAAATATCAGTCATGATGGATGGGAAGATCTTAGAGACTGGAGAGTTTTTTTTGTGTCTGAGAAGCTGAAAGGGACAATCTGAGAAGCTGGGGGAGGGGGTGTTGTTTTCTTCTTTTGGAGATAAGAAATGGTATAAGAGAGGCTGTTACTAAGAAAGTTGTTATGAATGAAAATATTGCTATGAAATATGTAATTATGCATATGAGAGACACACTTGACCAAAGTTCAGTTATCTCTAACTTATTCCAATATTTTAATATTATAATCTGACTTCATTTTCAAATGATCATACAACTCTACTTGTTGCAACATGTTTTTTCTATTAGAATATAGATACATTGCCATAGTTGGCCTTCTCATATAATAATTGTTGTTCATTGCAGGCGATGATGACAAGACTTAGACTTGTATTGTTGTATCTCTCCGGTGTGGGTGTATATGGTGACGAATGAAAAGTCCAAAACAAGGCCTAATGAGTGTAGATGATTTTTTTCCAATGTACTTGGGTATTCCCATATGTACTCTGCCCCTCTAAATGAAGGGCAGCTACCATTGCTTGCCAAGATTACCACACATGCATGTAACTTCATAGATTCAAGTAATAATCCCCGGGAACTTCTGCGGTCATGTTATATTGTCAGCCCTGTCATCAGGGCAAAGTCCACTGTTCTCCAAGTCAGAGTGCTGCCCCATAGCTTTTCCCTTAAGTCTGTATCCTCTGGCCAGGTCTGCTGTCTCTGCTCTTTTATGTTGGGCAATCCTGAAGTATGTATTCATGAGTCTGAATTCCGGATCCACATGGACATTCATCTGTGTATGAAATCCTCAATCAGTAAAGGTGACCCAGCAGTCTGCAGTGGCCTTTCTAAGACGAAATATTGTGGTCTGTTGATAGCTTTGGAGGTGATGTATTGCATCATGCTTGTCTTCCACTTCCATTTGTTTCTTCCACTTTGCTATGTATGTGTTCTGGATTATTGATTTTGTTTCTCTAGGATAGTGGGTATCTGTGTTCCATTTCGCTTCCTGTTTTTGACAGAACATCTGCTTTCTTATTTCCCATGCTTCCACAGTGTGATGGAAAGGCATTAGCTGATGATTTTTGGATATGTCTTAGCTCATGTCTGATGTGCAGAAGGCTTTCATTTATGTTGCTCGGTATTGATTCCAGTAGGGATCTGTGAATATAGCTATCTTCTTTGACCTTGGCAGTCCTGGTTTCGGTGCAGGTTTTCAGTGCTTGATGGAGTGCAACTGCTTCTGCTCTAAAGTTAGAGGAGTATTTCCCTGTTTGAAAAGTTTTTTATATTGTCTTCCTATCTTTGAGTCATAAGAATTCCATCTCCTCCATTCCTTACTGCTCCCTCTGTGTAGTCATGTGTCCATTCCTTGGGATTGTATTTTATTTCTATCATCTCTAGTGTCAATGCATTTAGTTGAGGTAGAGTCTGGTATTTCTTATTAATTATTCAAGGAACCTGTGTAATTATGGAGTCGTTTTTGAGACTATTGTCTGGCTCTTCAAAGTCTGTTAGTATTTCAGTTGGGAGGTTTGTGAGGATATCTTTGTGTTGATGGAGATGGTTGGAGAGGTGACAGAAGCTAGTTCTCTTCAGCCTGCTTGTGGTTGCTCTAGAAATTTGCTTGTGCATCAGATGGTTTTTTTGGCATACGCTTAATTTTTTCCCCGTGCACAAGCACTCTTTCTTCTCTACTGTCATCCAGTGGGTGGATGTTCATTCTCTGTTCACCTGGAATATACCTATATGAAGTTTTTTCTCTTGACTGTGTTTTGTAACAGGTACAGAGTTCTGTAGTTTTTCTTCCACTTGTTTCTCTGGGTCAGTCAGTGTAATTGTCTCAGCATTTCATATTCTGGGCATTCCTGAAGAATATATTTTTCTGTCTGATGTGCATGTACACATGGTTCTGTTGCCAATCTTGAACATTGTATATATGTGGCTGCGGAGTCGGTTGTCCTGTTCTGAGGTTCAGAATGACGTTTTCTGATCTGTTCTTAATTTTGTATTCATCTTGTGTTGTTGTTGTTGACTTTATAATTGCTTTGATCATCTGTTTCTTTTAATGGTACATTATTGGTACATCTGGTTCATCATAAGCAGCTCCCTCCTTAGCCAGATGATCTGTTTCTCATTTCCAGCTATTCCACACTTTAGTGGTATCCACTTCATAGCTACTTTTACCATGTATTTATATTTATGATTCTTATTCTTCAGCGTTCATTCTCAAACTCCTTCTGGATCTCTCTTATAATAGGACAATGATTCTCCTAGATTACAGGAGGATATGGTCCAAAGAATGGATATGTGTTGTGTTGCTTTTTATTTGTACTGATGGCCCAACACATCCATTTTCGGCAGATGTTTATGATTGATTTTAAAAGCAGAGAATGGGGGTCAGGGAAAGAGACTTGAGAGATAATTCCATCGTACGTTGAAATGTCTGTTGATCTGTGATGTATAAATTGTGTCTACAGTACATTTTTTTAAACAAGTATTTTACAATCAATGTTTTATGATATTCAATTGAACAATGTTTGATATTAATGTATGAGATGAGATGGTACTTGATAATGTTGAGTATGAGAGAATCAATAAAACGATATACAAATTATTGACTTCGTCACATTCATGTTCTCTCATATGTTTTAGTTTTCTGAATCAATGTTAATTCACTCTGAGCAAACCGATAAGTGCTCCATCTCTCCCAGCACATGATCAAGAGTATGCATGGTGAGGGTTCCTGTAGCTCACTGGTTACACACACACCTTTGACACCCACTCATTTGCTCCGAGGGTAATTCCAAATTCTTTTAGCCACATTATCTCCTTCCAGTTTCCTCATAAAATATTCATGTTAAGATCTTAATATGTCATTCTTATCCATAACAAATTCCCCTAGTAGTGGTGCTTTTGAGATTATGTTTTGGCTCGTTCATTGCCTCTTGACTCCTGCATGTCCTCTTGTGATGTGTTCAAGAATTCAACTGTTACTTCTTTCTTTTTTTTTGTCTGTTTCCCAGTTTATTTTCTCCCAACTTCAGTGATTGAGCTCAGTGCTGGTAACATTGTGACCTATGCAATCATCTCTCCCCCTCCCCTAACTACCGTCCATAACAGAAATCATTGAAGTTTTGAGCAATTAATATCAGATGTGTTTCTGAGTAGGTTGTGCCTTTTGTCATAGGTAAATCTCATATTATTTTACCTGAGCTACTGGATGTTACAGAAAACAAACCCAGCATGTGTCTCATTATCACAATATGAGTATCAAAGCCTGTAATCATACCAACATTATGAATATATTCCAAACGTTGATATTGCACAGCTAATACTGTGAGAGTCATAATCTGTCTTGGAAAAGACCAGTTGTTGAGAAAGCAGAACTATTAGTCTCTGTTCCACCCACAGTTTTACTTATACTACTCCCATTGAGGCCACCTCCTTGAAATAGAGATGGGGCTTAGTCCAACAACAAATGCTGAAAACTAAGATTGGTTAGGCCATTCCCTACATTGAGCAGGACTAAAGTCCTACCCAAGCAAGCACAGGTGTCGACGTTGGAGATGCCAGACTGAAAGGTGCATCAGCAACTATGGTATCACGTAACACAACTAGGTAACATCTTCACTCACTTTGTAGACATGTTAAACTGCAAATGAGAAGAAGAGGTTGAAAACTCATACTACAGGTTTCAGTACATGAGACAACATAATATACAATATGGCCATCCGTACATTTTGCTTCAAGAGATAAACACATATAAACTAGCAACAGCCATGAAATCTTCTGGATTATATTTATTTTTGAAGTGAATTTGATTATATAATACTAATTATAGAATGAAATTCTGTTGCACAAATTGTTTACCATCATTGATTTTATCAACAGAAAATGTATCAAAGAATATAATATTTCAGACAGCACGGATACATGTAAAAAACAACACTTATCAAGGTCAGGTTATTGACATGGAAGATGAAGGATAAATAGCTGGTTATGAGGAATTATGATAAGAATTTAGAAATTAAAATTCAGTTTTTCAAGGCAAGACAAGAGTTGGGCAATTGAATTGGTTCTTTGTACCGCTGGATTGATGTGTCAGACCATTGGTGCAAATTAAACAGTGACACAAAGAATTTCCATTATCTGGACTAAATCCTTCTGGAAATCTAGTAGGACTATTACCCTACTACAAGATAGATACAGCAGGAGTTTGAGAATGAACACTTCAGAAGTTCTCTGTTTTACACCAACTTTTTAACATGGAGATTCGTTGCAATGTCTGCAAAGTTTGGCCTCATGCATTCAAAGTCAGAATAATTTCTGATAACGATGACCACTCTGAGATTGGAAGTCTACTTTCAAAACCCCTTAGTTGTCTCTTACAACAAAGCCATGTTTGCAGGTGACATTGTTGCTATTCTTTGCTCCTCTTTCAGGATCTAGTAACACACTGGCAAGCAAAAATCAATTTGAACTCACCCTTGACCCACACTACCTTTAAAAATTGTATTGTGTGCTTGGATAAGGCAGAATTTTGAGCACTTACAAAACTACAGGTGCAACTCACTCTTTATAGGGTACCTGCAAAAACATTTTAATTTTTCCTTTTTTTATGTCTACAATTTTAGTTATTGATATAGGTCTATTGTGCACGCAGCATTCAATTCATGGTTAGGCATTCTTTGACCGCACAGCCTAGAATGAACATTGCCCCATAGCTTAAGTAGGTATGGTCAAGTTGTATTAGAGATAAATAATCAACTCAGAGGACATGTGTATGTTCCACAATGATTAAAGAACATTTGATAGTTTAGAATCAATAAAAGCAGATTGAAATATCACTGCTCGATCTTGATATACTAATTTAAATTTCTGACACATAAAAGAAATGTTTTAAATTTTATTGAGGACCCTCCCTGTGCTATAATTTGTATACATTTGCTTCTGAAAACTTCCGTGTAAGAATGAGATATGAGCATGAATGGCTGTTGACAAGAGATGTCTCAATGAGAACTCTAAATAGCTGTTGATGATACTAACATATAAAATACACAAATACATCTAAGAACTACTGTACAAATGATTACAAATAATTAGCAACTGCTAGAATTATATAAATGTCACAGAATGAACCGGTTTCTAATGTTTTTTTCTTTAAATGACATTTTATTTCATTTAGTAATTGTTACATTTAATTCCTTAACCATGGTGTCTTAATGATCTTATTTGCATCTGGCCACTCATAACGGCTCTGGTACTCAGTAAATCCAGGGATATAACAGCTGGTCTCCATCGGACGGCCATAGACTGAGAAGTCTGGAGTTGGATTAATTTTGAAATGTGTTGTTGGGCCATCCACTTCAGGTTTTTTGTATCGAATCCTGTACTCGCTCTTGCTAGGATATTGTGTGTTGATTCCAGCCTGGTTTTAGAGTCAATATAAACACATTATTTACACAAATATATCTACAACTTAAATTATTTACACAGTAAATGTGTCTACAACTTACATTATTTACACAGTGAATGTGTCTACAACTTACATTATTTACACAGTAAATGTGTCTACAACTTAAATTATTTACACAGTAAATGTGTCTACAACTTAAATTATTTACACAGTAAATGTGTCTACAACTTAAATTATTTACACAGTAAATGTGTCTACAACTTAAATTATTTACACAGTAAATGTGTCTACAACTTAAATTATTTACACAGTAAATGTGTCTACAACTTACATTATTTACACAGTAAATGTGTCTACAACTTACATTATTTACACAGTAAATGTGTCTACAACTTACATTATTTACACAGTAAATGTGTCTACAACTTAAATTATTTACACAGTAAATGTGTCTACAACTTACATTATTTACACAGTAAATATGTCTACAACTTACATTATTTACACAGTAAATGTGTCTACAACTTACATTATTTACACAGTAAATGTGTCTACAACTTACATTATTTACACAGTAAATGTGTCTACAACTTAAATTATTTACACAGTAAATGTGTCTACAACTTAAATTATTTACACAGTAAATGTGTCTACAACTTACATTATTTACTCAATAAATATGTCTGCAACTTAATTATTTACTCAATAAATGTCTCTACAACTTAATTATTTACTCAATAAATGTCTCTACAACTTAATTATTTACTCAATAAATATCTCTACAACTTACATTATTTACTCAATAAATATCTCTACAACTTACATTATTTACTCAATAAATATGTCTACAACTTAAATTATTTACACAATAAATGTCTCTACAACTTACATTATTTACACACTTAAATGTGTCTACAATTTAATAACAAATGACATTTTGTCCAGGGGAACCGTATCATACAAAATATACTTCTACTGTATTCATTCTCAAACTCCTGCAGATTATGCGTTGAATGCAATGTATTATGGTTTACAGCTTGGCTATGATATCTGCATCTTGCGGCCTGACACATCAACTTCAGCATGGCTTCTGGATCGCTTGACCCTCTATATGATGGGACAGTTAACTCCATTCCCAAAAACCTCCTTAGTCAACTCTTACGATGTATATGACAGACAAATATCACTATTCTTTGCTCCATTTTTGGTCCCTAGCAACACACTGGCAAAAATATACAAGATGAGGTAAAGAACAAAACACCGCCACAAGTTGGACAGGAGACACACACATAGAGGTTGAAAACTATGTCTAGAAGAAACTACAGATGGTGACACAATAAAAGCTAATATAAAAATCATAAATTCTTCTTTCATTAACCTGGAATGTGCTTATAAGTAAGTAAATGTCATAAATAAAATAATAATACAAACAGACCAAAGTTACATGGCAATGGCATGTTGCAGGCAATGCAAGTTCAAATAGCCAACATGATGTTTATCATCATCAGCTGCTATGATCTCATCAATAAAATGTCTTTAACTTGTAGCAACCTGAAGTCGACAAATTTCATCTAATGATAGAAACCCAATGTCGACAAATGTCTACATTGAGGTAGCCATTTGTAAGCATGGACAACAATCATCCATATTCATTTTCCATCATGCTCTTATTACTCTGTCTTAGAGTGATTGTCCCTGAATTTTCTGCAGTGATATAAATATGCAATTGTAATTTTTTCTACCTTTTTATCTTTCCAAGCTGAACTGTGAAGACCTAAGTTCAGTGCTGCCATTTTTCGGGATAATTTCACAGATGATGATTCAGATGAAGACAATCTTTAAAGCTTTAGCCTATGGATGACCTTGATGTGGTACATTCTTTGTGTGCGTTTGTCCACATTGTCGATGTTGGTTGTTCACAACAAAACACTGACACACACAAGCAAACAACACCTCCAAATCATCATATCCAACATCCACTTATCTCTATTGTCTCCGAATTTGAAATCAATAACTCAATAAATAAAAATGTTAGCAAAAAAAAAAAAGAAAACATGCATAAATACCAGAAGTCTGGAAAAAAAATGATCGGGTGCCAGAGGAAGTGTGCGTTATTTTTATCTGGGGTGCTACTAGTTAAATTCCTTACCATGGCATAAGAACTAACAAAAACACATGATCTCATCAACAAAATGTCCTTCAAATCCCTACCATAGCACATGAACTAACAAGAACACATGATCTCATCAACAAAACGTCCTTCAACTTCCTTACCATGGCACATGAACTAACAAGAACACATGATCTCATCAACAAAACGTCCTTCAACTTCCTTACCATGGCACATGAACTAACAAGAACACATGATCTTATCAACAAAACGTCCTTCAACTTCCTTACCATGGCACATGAACTAACAAGAACACATGATCTCATCAACAAAACGTCCTTCAACTTCCTTACCATGGCACATGAACTAACAAGAACACATGATCTCATCAACAAAATGTCCTTCAACTTCCCTACCATGGCACAAGAACTCATTCTTTAGTTCATGATAATTTCATGATTTGATGAAATTCATGATTTCAATAATGATGAAATTCATGATTTCATCAAACAAAATGCAACATTTCATTCCCTTATTAATTGTTACCTGCTCTTGTACACTCATCTTCTCGTAAGGAAATCTGTGAGGTGCAGGAGCTGACTTGTATAATTGATCCATCTTCTCATATAAATCACAAGCATTCAATGCATTGAGTGCTTGTACTTCATCCATCACACTAGAATACATGGGCAGACTTCCAGACATTGGAGCTGTTGACTTTGGGTACAGAGAATCAATTGTGCGATAACCTGTTTACAAAAAAGCAATCTCTTTTACTGGAGGTGATCAACAGAAAACATGTCAGTCTAACTCATTGGCTATAATGGAAGTTGTCAACTTTACTCTCGCATGCTTTGTTTCTTTGTTTTTCATCCATCTCAAGTGCTAATCTCCATTTGTTGCATCCATTTTGAAATTCAGTTACAGTTATGTCCTAGTCTATGAGTTCGTAGATGGATAATGAGCCCTATTCTGGCCACAAATGTCCTTGGACATGGGATGACCACTGTAGGTCTTTTTTTATATCTACTCATTATTTTCCCTCCTGGATAGAAAAGACCAGTATCATATTCCAACTGCGCACACAACATGTACAGCTTAACAATCACCTGAACAGAATACAACCACAACACACTCCAGAGTGCCGGCTGTGCACTCATCCCTATGAAACTGTTGACCACCACCTTTTTGAATGTGCAGCGCTGGATGACATCAGGAAAATGCTTCTCCCTCCAGGGCCAGATAAATGGAACACATTATATGGAACAAAACAACAGCTCACAAACACATGCATATATCACACAATGGCATTGGGTCAAAGGGCATGAGCCCATGGACCGCTGAATGGCAACCAACCTATTATTTTATAGCTACTCTCCGCTGATGGGATGCTGCATTTATGATCTTTTCAAAATATGCTGTTCCTTTTTTTTAACTGTAGAGCATCATGTAGCTCAATTTCACGCTGCATCTTCCCGTGTATCTTGGTTTATTTCAAAGGCTTTCAGTGAGGTCTTTAATTGAACCTTATAGCACTTCTTTTGGCCACCTTGAGAATATATACTCTTCTGCAACTCTCTATAGAGATCTTTGGCAGGTGTATCTGACATATGTATTACATGATCTGCCTAACAATCTGTGTCTACATCAGAATAGTGTCAATGCTAGGGATACCAGATCTGTCAAGGACAGTGGTATTCGGAATATTGTCCTGCCATCTGATGTTCATAACATTTCTGAGACAAGTTGTGTGAAAGTGATTGAGCTTCCTCAAATGTCGTCTATACACAGTCCATGTTTCACCAGTGTATAACACTACTGGAAGTACCAATGCTCTGTAAATTTTCAGCTTAGTCTGTAGGTTAATTCCATTTGTATGCTACACATTTGCATACCTAGCCATTCTTCAGTAAGTTATCAGGTTACAGCAGCAATAGCTTTAATGAACTGTGTAATTTCTTCTTCGGTGTTCATTCTCAAACTCCCGCTAAATATCTCTTGTGCAGGACAATGACTCTACTAGATTTCCAGCAGGATGTAGTCCAGAGAATGGAAATGCATTGTGTCACCATTTTATTTGCACCAAAGTTTTTGCACACCCGTCTTCGGAAAAAACTGTATAATTTGTTTCATGTCATAAATGGAACCCCCTCAGGTTTGGAAGTAGTGCCAATTATCTCAGTAAGCCATATTTTCTCCCTCTCTTCTTGGTAGAGTTGACATGCATGAAGAATGTGTTCTGCAGTCTCTGGGATCAGTCCACAGTTGCACAGTTCTGGCCCACCAATCTTGAGCTTTCTGAACATGTGACTTCTCAGTCTGTTGTGGCCAGTTCTTAGTCTGAAAATATTAGTGTGTTTTTTGTGCGACATTTGGTGGTAGGGGTTCCTGTGGCTCTGCAATTGGATGCATCTACTTCCACTTTTTCTTAAATTATGCTTTTATCATAGTCTTACAGTGCTGCTTGTCTTGGAGATCCTGCTATACACTTCATCAACAAAGGTGGCATTTATTATTTGCATGTTTTGTTACAGATGTATCAGTCATATATATATCTTATGAAATGTGCTTACCATTTGAGAACCAAAGACAGTTGATATTCATGTACCTCTACATACCAGTCAACCAGTGCAGACTTTCTGTATATGTACATAAAATGCTGAGGTTTTATTGAATGCCCATAGTGACCTTAATTTTTACTTTTAGTGAAGTATACTTTAATATACAGAATATTGACAGAGAGTTAGGTAATAATATATAGTTTTAGTGGGAGTATTTAGGAAAAACTAATTGAAAATAAATGTGTCATCAAGGAAGCACTAACTTGAAACAAATATGCAATACTTGAAGAATTAACATGAAACAGATATGCAATACTTGAAGAACTAACTTCAGAAAAGAACTAAGAGTTGTTTCAACTTCCACATTTTATTCATTAAAAAAATCAATAACAGAAATATACCTCTAGTAACTCTCATTGGTTGGTTAGCACTGCCATATCGAATTTGTTTCTTCAGGGATCCAATGTTAGCTGGAGGAACTCCACCAAATGGGCTAAACTCATCAGAAGGATCTACGGTGAGCTGAACTGATCTGTTCTGAACATGTTGTTGTATTGCAGGGCTATCAACAGCTGAAAGAATTTAATGTGTGGGATAACAGTTGAATTATGTTGATCAATAAACTGATGAACAACTTAGCAGTAAACTATCATGACATGTCACATGACTATTCTCATGTATGCATACTTAGTGACTCAATAAACATTATCCATAAAGTTGAAGCAGGAGTTGTCTGCTGTCAATGGGTGAAGTTATTGTCATAATCTATCATCAGAAAGATTGCTTTTATATTTGTGCCAGGACATGTGGGTATTGAGGGAAATTAGCAAGCAGATACACTGGTGAGCATGGCCACAGTGTCATTAGGTACTTTAATAGATTGATCTGGCATAGTTAATTTATTAAGGGACCTCATTCGTTCATAAGATTTTCAAAAGTATGAATCATATTAAGGGACCTTATTCATTCATAAGATTTTCAAAAGTATGAATCATATGAAGGGACCTCATTTGTTCATAAGATTTTCAAAAGTATGAATTATAGTTGTTCTCAAGACTGCATGAGATTGGTGTAAAGATCAGAACAGTCCTAACATAATAGCCAAAACATAATAGATACATGAAGAGAACGAACTGTTGGTCGCTACAGTCTGATGGATTTATTGAGCTGGGAACTGGAGTATGTATGGAATTTCCGGTGTGCACGATGATAACCTGCACTTATAGCTCATAGCAGTGAATTATATTGATCAATAGCTGATGGATAACATAGAAGTTGCAGTGTTATCAAGTGTGTTTTCTGTCAGTGGTTCTTAGTGTAGGTAGACTATATGACCCCATAGTAAGCAACAGCATTCTACTGTGACTATGAAGAATAAATAGACAACAGGGATCACAAAAATGTCACCATTTGTAATTATTGAAATGATATGAATAAGATATATAATTAATTATAATATAATAAACCATTAATAACAGTGACAAAATTTTGGGAGCAATTGAAGAAATTTTGTGTCAAAAGGGAGTCATGGGACAAACAAATTTCAGAATCGCTTCTATCTTCTTCAGTGTTCATTCTCACAAACTCCCACTGGTTCTCTCATGTAGCAGGACAATGATTCGACTAGATTTCCAGCAGGATGTAGTCCAGAGAATGGAAATGCATCGTGTCACTGTTTTATTTCTGCTAATGGCCCGAAACATTCATCTTCGGCGGTAATCACTTATATAAAAGACATACTGTATATAATTTTTAATTTATCCAAACATTCCTAATTTTTTTAAATAATATTTTTGTTCCAGTGATGAACTATGAAGCATGGACTGTAAACAAAAACATTCAAAGTGAATTAGAGGCTACAGAAATGTTGTTTCTGAGAAGAATTATGAAAATACCATGGATAGCTAAGAAAACTAATGCAGAGGTTCTCATTGATGCTGGCGTAAAAAGATCAATCATATCAAACAATAGGGGCAGACTGTCAAGGTTTCTGGCATGTGCTGAGAAGAACATTGCTTTAACACTTAATAACCACTGGAAAGATCAAGGATAGAGGAGATAGGGGAGAAGAGATAGGGGACGACAAAGAGAAAAGTTACTAGATGGACTTGTATTGTGGCACGGTAGAAGCTCACCAATTGAGACAGAGACAGTCATGGAGAAACATTATCACCTACGCCATTCGGCATGGCACTTGATTGGTTGATTGATTGATGAACTATGAATAAATCTTGCAATATTTTCAAATGTCACACAGTTGAAACTACTATCAATTATATTATTTTTTGATACAAACGATGGAAGCAAAGAATAACAACACTCTGGCCTGTGATTCATGTTGTAAGAGGTGACTAAGAAGCTTTTGGTGGTGGGATTGGCTGTTCCTTTCCATAGAAAATTATCCAGAATATTACATGGGTATACAGTGTGACTTATTAACAGCAAATTGTATGGTTGATGAGACCATACAATTGAGACAAGTACTGAGATGAAATACGGCTCTTCAGGGTAGTCATAGATTTATTACAAAATGAGGAAGATCAAGCTCAAGGTGATAACGTATTTGTACAAAGAGTGATATAAATGAGAGTAACCAGGGGTGAGAGTAGAGTGTCCTCCCTAGAAAAAAACAGATAATATGAACAACTTCTGACTAGGACATTAAACCTACATACTTATGGCTGCAGGAATGTAACGAAGAATACATATTGGAATTTTCTCTATGCTATAATGCTTATTTCTTGTTCTTTGGCATTCACTCTCAAACTTCTACAGATTAGCAAATTTAGTCCATAGAATGGAAGAGCTATATCATAGTTTACAGTTTAGCTATGATATCTGTGTATTTTGGTCTGACACATCTGACTTCAGAATGGCCTAAAGTCATAATGGGTCACTTTGACCCTTTATAGCCAACTTCATTCCCCCCTTAGTCACCTCTTGTGACATGCCTGGCATTAATAGTATTGCTGTTTTTTACTTCCTTTTAGGCCTAATAACATGGCTGCGATGATCATTTCTAATCAAGCGGGTCATAATGACTCAACAAACATGCTGAAGTTGAATGTAATGAGTAAAAAGTTGCAGATAATGCAACTAATGTGATCACCATGACACAAAGGATGTTGTTCACTTGACTACATCCTGCAGGAATTTGAAACTGAACACAGAAGCTGTAGACACTATATTTTTATGTTTAAGATACTCTGTGCATATGTTAGGTCTGCACTTTTCTGTAACCATTATCTCACTAAAGAAGTAGTGGTCAGCAACATGCCAGTTACCCTTACTTTCTCAGGTATTTTCTGATATCAATTTCCTGAGATTCAATACATTTTTAATAAATTCCACAATTATTTGTTATTGAGAGAAATTCCCTAAATTGGGAATTAAACCATAGATTATAGGGATAGAAAATATTTTGGACCAGCCATCCAATTCTCGACAAAATATATAGACTAGCCTAAATTTTTATGTGTTCTTTATGTTGACAAGTAGACCTAATTAACTCTTGTAGTACTGAGGCCTTCTGGCACTTACTAATGTTTAGTGTTTGTGGTTCTCCAGGAATTTACTTACAGACTAAGCTGAAAGTTTACAGAGCAGTGGTACTTCCAGTGCAGCTATATGCTAGTGAAACATGGACTGTGTATAGACGTCATGTGAAAAAACTGAATCATTTTCATTCAAATTGTCTCATAAAAGTTATGAACATCAGATGGCAAGACAAGATTCCAGACACCACTGTCCTTGATAGAGCTGGTATCCCAAGCATTGACACGATCCTGATGCAGACACAGATTCATTGGGCAGGTCATTTGGTGCGTATGCCAGACCATCGTCTGCCAAAGATACTTCTCTATGGTAAGCTAGAGAAGGGTATACGATCTCAAGGTGGCCAAAGGAAGCGCTACAAGGACTCGTTAAAGAACTCACTGAAAGCCTTTGAAATAGACCACAATACATGGGAAGAACTTGCACAAAATAGATCTACATGGCGTTCTAAAATAAAAAAGAGCGCATCATCTTGTGAAAAGAAAAGTAATGCAGCAGCTCAACAGCGGAGAGTAGCTAGAAAGTCTACCAAGATCTGTCTACAGTCGTCATTCCATGTCCAAACTGTCCAAGGAAATTTACAGCTCAAATAGGGCTCATTAGCCATCTACGAACTCATAATCAAGGACATAACTAAAATTGAATTTTCAAAAGTGGATGTAACAAATGGTCATCATCACTTGTGATGGACGAACAACAATAATAAACATACCTGTGTAGTGTGTGTGTGTGTTGTTATCTGTGTGCTAATTAATCTGTCCATATTCATAGTGGCTTAAGAATATACACCATTAAATCTTGACTAAAATCACATCTTTTTCTTATGGAAAGGCATAGTCAAAGATAGAAAACATGGTGACCCAAGTTGCATGGTGAGTTCATGCCCTCTGAGCAGACCTGGTTCAAATCCCATTTGCTGCATTATTGTTTATTTCTTAAAAGGATATGCTACCAATTTAAGTATTATTATCAAACATTTTACTTGTGTGGGATCTTGTAAGGTTGTTCATGAGTCCTATTTCTCCTTCTTTGCCAATCCATGTAGATTGCAAGCGAAATGGATCACGACTGCCACGTGTCAAGTTTTGACGATAGCCGGTGTACCTGTCAGTTACTCCCAGCGTATCACCAAATTGTTTAATGCGGTCAGCAGCATCATAAGCATATGGTTCCAGTTTCTATAGAAACAAGAGTAAAATCAAAGATTATTATATCTTCTTCTTCTGTGTTTGTTTTCAAACTCCTGGAAATTAGCAGGATCTTGTCAGGAGAATGGAGTGTGTTGTGTCTTGGTTTACAGCTTGACTGTGGTATCTGCAGCTTTTGGCATGACACATCCAACGTCATCATGGCTTCTGGGTCACTTTGACAATCTATGGGATGGAACAACCTCCACCCCCAAGACCATCTAGTCGCTTCTTACCATGTGCATGGCAAGAAGCATTGTTGCTATTCTTTGCTCCCCTTTTTGGGTGCTGGCAACATGCAGGTGATTATTATACAAGTGTTTGTTTGTATGGTACGAACATAATAATTGTGCTTTGTTGAATAACCATTTATTATCAAACCCCTCCACCAAGGTGTTACTTAACTCAAAAGGGGAGCAAAGAATAGCAACACTGTTTACCTTCCAAGCATTTCGCATGAGGCAACTAAGGATGTTATGGGGTAGAGTTGACTCTCCCATCCCATATAGGATCAAAGTGATCCAGAAACTATTCTGAAGTTGGATGTGTCAGGCCACAAGGAACAGATATTGCACCACAGCTGTAAACCATGATATAACGCATTATGTTCTCCAAACTACATCCTGCTAATTTGTAGGAGTTTGAGAATGAAAGAAGAAGAAGATCTGACTTTCTTACACATAAAGATTTCAACAGTAGTACACACATAGATTCATCTGCTGTTATCTATTGTCATTTCCTCTTGTGCAATAAAGTGTTGTGGGGGAAAAGTTGGAGTTTTCTGTCCTTGGCCATTTAGATCACATTGGTCATGGTCAGCCCGTGTTTCTTTAAGGTGTCTTTGATGTGTGTGAAAGGTAACAATGCTGCTATTCTTTGCTCCTCTCTTGGTCCATAGCAACACACAGGCATCCATATATAATAAAACAATGGAGACAAATATACAGAAAAACCTAAATCTCATAGAAAACAATGCTGTTATAATGCTGTCATAGAATGCTGTCATAACGTTTTTGGACATGTAAGTAAGTAAAACAATTGAAGCAATTTAACAATAGGTAAAAAGTTAAACAACTAGAAGACAGAATTGATGCAATTGAGATGCAGATATATAGAAGAATAGGGAAAACTTCATAGAAAGGGAAGAAAATGAACAAAGAAATTCTAACAGCACTTTATATGAAAGAATAACAATTAAACAAAATAAAGATCAAACAACATATTTTGGATATATTAAAAGACATGACACCTTGTCAAAGACCTTACTTAAGGGTAGAGAGGGGAGGTGAGCAAGAGGTAGGCAGAGATACATGGTGGAGAGAAATATAATGAGAAGGACAGGTTACAGACTAGCAGAGTGCACCACCACAGCAAGAGACAGAGGATGTTGGAGGTCTGTTACAGACAACAGTCATTGTAGAGATGGCACTTGATGATGAACAAGTTTCAACAATAAGGGACTGGCAAAGAAGAATGTAACCAACACAAAAAGCTTTAATCTCATGGAATGGAAGAAATTAAAAATAAAGTGACAACACTAGACACAGGAAATTATTGAGTTTCATGAGAGATCAGGTATGCTTCATGTCTTTGTTTCAAAGTACAGGGCGCTAAGTTAACAGTTTATTTACCAACTGACCTTTTGAGAATCTTTGAGAGACAAGATGGCCCAATGATGTAGTTCTCTGAGTTGATTCTCTTGTTTCCCAGCCACATTATTATTACAGAAATTTTGTTTAAATGTTTCCAAGTTTGCAGCAGCATCATTCACGGCAGATAGTGCACCTAATATTTTGATTATTATTACAATAGTACGTCTTACAAAAAATACAGGGTGTCTGTAAAGTTGCTATGAAATGAATTTGAAATGAAATATATGTGTTCTGCTCAATATGACATCATTGAAAGTTGTGCATTTCCATGGTCCAGTGTAAAGCATCTTGGGAGTATTTTTTACAGAGGAAGGAAGAATGTACAAGGCTAGGAGATAGAGACAAGGCTTCAGAAAGCCAACTATGTAAATTATTAACTGACACCAATTTTGAAACACAAATCTTTCCAAATGAAAATGAAAAAACATACTAACATTGTATTATTAAAGTCAGACATGGACCTAACTAAAGAACAAGAGAGAAAGCTTGCTACTTGTGAAATGAGATGTGTAAGACAAGCAGCAAACAGAACAAGAAAAGATCATTATGAAGAGATTACAAGAACTGTTGAAACAACGCATGGTCAAATATATTGAAAAACAGAGACCTAAATGATTTGACCTCTTAATGAGAATGAACCTTTATTGGTCAGAGGCAAGAGCATACAACATGAAAATTGAAACTGCAAGATGCAGAGGAAGACCAAGAAGAAGGTGGATTGAAGGAGTTAACAATATTCTGAGACATCATAATATTATGTCGCATCAAGCGACCAAATGTGCCGTAGCCCGAAAACCAATCATCATTCACTCCTATGATGCTTTACAGCAAAAGCAGAGAAAATACAATAGATACATAGTGTAAAGCTGGACTCAGCAGATTGCTGTTAGCTGCTAGCTGCAGACTTAGCTTGTATTTACTGACCAAGAAATAACTTTGTTGTGCTTGGAGCCACTTTACCCAATACACGATTGACATGAGCAATAGTCTTTTTTTTCATAAATGTTGTAGCATCAATGTCGTCACAAAGATCTGCAATAAATGCTCAGAATTTATGTGATGTAGTGTCCCAAGCAATGTAATTGAATGTACAGCAACTTTAGAAACACCCTGTACATAAGGCATATAATAATATGTTATAAATTATTATAAATAATTAACAACAGTAAAGTATGCCAATTGCTGTAACACGTTTCACTAGCTTTGTCCAACTTAAAATAAAATGGCGCTTCACAGCTCTCTATCTTCAGTATTATGTATCTTCTTCTTCAGCATTCATTCTCAAACTTCCGCTGGATCTCTCTTGAAGCAGGACTATTGTCCTACTAGATTTCCAGAATGATGTAGTCCAGAGAATGGAAATTCATTGTGTCGCCGTTTTATTTGCGCCAATGGCCCGACACATCCGTCTTTGATGGGGTATTATGTATCAAGATTGTTGTTCTTTCCCTGCCATGACAGGTTGTTAAACTGTCTAATATTTTCATATGTTGTAGCTCTCTGTCTCTGTTGCCTTTAATCTTGCCTGTTGTAACTACGGTATGTTTTCCAAACCTCCTTTTCTCATATTGTGGCTAAAAAATGAAGATTATATTTTTCTTATATTATTGATTATGCTCCATTTGGTTGGTTGGTTGGTTGGTTGGTTGCTGATCCAGCGGTCTATGGGCTCATGCCCTTTGACCCAATGCCATTGTGTGATATATGCATGTGTTTGTGAGCTGTTGTTTTGTTCCATATAATGTGTTCCATTTATCTGGCCCCGGAGGGAGAAGCATTTTCCTGATGTCATCCAGCACTGGACATTCAAAAAGGTGGTGGTCAACAGTTTCATATGGGTGAGTGCATAACCGGCACTCTGGAGTGTGTTGTGGTTGTATTCTGTTCAGGTGATTATTAAGCTGTACATGTTGTGTGTGCAGTCAGAATATGATACTCTGGTCTTTTCTTTCCAGGAGATTGATATTGTCTTTAGGATTTTGCTGGTCATATATTTATAGATTTCCCTCCCAGTGTTTCCCATGGGCCATCTGTTCATCCAATTTTCTTTGTTCACAGATTTCAGAATCATTTTAACTGTGTGCATTGTTGTTTCTGTATAAGGCTGTTCTTGTTGTGCTCCCCTTTTTGCTAGTCTGTCTGCTGTATCATTTCCAGGTGTGTTTGAGTGGCCAGGAATCCACTGCATAACAATGTTGACATCATAAGATGTGAGCAGCTAGTTGACATGGTGGTATATTTCAGCTAGCTCAAGTTTACAATGTCCATCACATTCCAGTGCTTGGAGAGCAGACATAGGGTCTGTAAAAATAACAATGTTTTGGACTTTTGATGGGAAGGCATCAAATATGGTCTTCAGGTGATACAAGGCAATTTCTAGTGCTGTTATTTTAGCTTCATAGTTAGAACATATCTCCCCACAGGCATCAAACAACTCATCAGATGTTTTGTCTGGATATTCTATATAGACACCATAATGATGGCTTTGAGACATGAATCCATTGTTCTGGGTAGGTGTCTATTTTTTTCTGTGTTGCTTTCATAAGACTTACTGGGTCAGAACTTTTTGTTGCATTATCTCTTAACTGTGTTTTGATTTCCGGCAATTTAAAGCCTGAGTGTGGTGGTAAACATTTTTCTACTCTTTGCAGTTCTTGTCTCTTGTCTGGAAGGTGATAACTGAATTTTATTTCATTGACATGGCTCAGGACTGACTATTGTTTTATTCTGTGGTTTGATTCCCAGTTTTCTACAAGTTGTTATTTGGGTGGTCTTTGTTCATTCTTTTGCTTCTTTCATAAGCCTCCATTGCAGCCATATCTCTCCGCATCTCAAGGGGTTCTACATTTGTATGTATTTCACATGCAGCTATTGGTATAGATCTCATTGCTCCACTAATAAGACTTAGGGCATTGTTCTGCACTCTGTCTAGAGATTCTACATTTGTCTTGGAAGATGTTGTGAGGAGTGCACAGTTGTATTCTAAAGCAGAACGTATGTAACCAAGGTATAGTCCTCTAAGGGTATCCTTGTCTGATCCCCAAGATGTGCCAGTGAATCTTTTCAGTAGTTGTAACCGTTTAAGTGCTTTATTTTTGATATTTTCTACATGCTTCTTGAGGGTGAGTTGCCGATCAAGCATGATTCCAAGATATGTGGGGTGTTCTTCTCTTGGCAATTTCTGTGTATCCAACCATAGACTGATATTTTCTTTGGCTACTTTATGACTCTTGGTAAAGATGGTATAGACAGTTTTCTCACAGTTTATTTTTAGCTTCCATGTTTGACAGTATTCATGTAGTCTTCTTAAATCTCCATTTAGTCTTTTGGCAGCACTTTCAACATTCTCATGGCTCTGCCATATTGTTAAGTCATCAGTATAGAGGGCTTTTTCAGTTTTGATGTGTTTGGCAAGGTCATTAATGTAAATGAGAAAGAGGGTGCACTTAAAGCAGAACCCTGTGGTAAGCCTTCCTCTCGAACTTCTTTAGACGAAATTGCATCATTTATCTTTGTCTGGATTGTTCTGTCAATGAGGAAGTATTTTATCCAGTTGTATAGCTTTCCACTAATTCCCATCTCAATCATCTTCATCAAAAGACCCTTTCTCCATACTCGATCATAAACCTGTTGTAAGTCAAAGAAGATGGCTACAGTGTGTTTGTTTTCCTGGAATCCATCATGATTTTTCTGTGTCAACCTAAATAGTTGGTCTTCTGTGCAACTGCCTTTTCTGAAGCCAGCCTGTTCATGGCAGAGGATGTTTGAGCTCTCGAGGAACTAGTTAAGTCGTGCGTTAACCATTCTTTCTGCCAATTTCCCAAGACATGATGTTAGGGATATGGGGCGGTAGCTTTTGGGTTCATCTGGAGGTTTGTTACTTTTCAGGATGGGAAAGATATGAGCATTTCTCCAATGTTTAGGCAGTTTTACATTCCTCCAGGTCATATTTATTAGTTTAAGGAGTACTTCTTTCCCTGATGTGCTCATGTGTGTTAAAATTTCATTATAAATTTGTATATGGTCTAGGAGACATTCTTGGCTTTAGTTTCTTCAGCCCTTGCTGGAGTTCCTGCATACTGAAGTCATCATCAAATATGGTTGAGCTAGAGGTTTGGACTTTTTCTTGCTGCTTCAGTAGATACAGGCACTTCTTGTCAGAATTGGACAGCTTCCCTACTCTGTTCACACTGGCAAAAAAGTGGTTAAAGTGTTCTGCCTTTTTCAGATCTGTGGTGATTGTTCTGTTTCCATCTATCACAGGTTTATCGCTTGTTCTTCTTCTTTTCCCAGACAAATTATAAATTAGTCTAAATTTGTGCATGTTTTTGCCCATTTATCATGTTTGGCCTTCTTCACTATTAGTTTTACTTTGGCACATGTTTTATTGTACAGGATTTTTGCTTCTTGTCAAGGTGAGATCTCAAGGGCTTCTCTTGCTTTTTTTCTATTGAGGATTCCAGCTTGCATTTCTTTGTTGTAGAATGGTTTGTATGATTTCCTACTGCCCCTTTGGGATGCTTTGTGATGCTGAATTGAGGATAGCTTTTGTCACCTCTGCAGTAAATGTTTCTATGTCATTGCTTTTGATTTTACCTAGCAGGAAATCAGATGTTTCTTGGAACAGTCTCCAATCTACCTTGCCAAAATTCCAGCAAGTTTTCTGTTTGAAATATGCTTTGTTGGGTGCAGTTATGGTGGTGAGGATTGGTCTGTGGTCACTTCCAATGTCATCAAGTATTTCTAGAGAGCAAGAGTCTATTATATCAGATGAACAGATAGTCAAGTCAGGTCGACTGAGAGATAGATGGCTCCTATGCAAAAGTGTTCGTACAGACTTTGCATCTTGAAGGACAGACAGGTTTGTTGTTTCACAGAGTTCTTCTATATATCTTCTTGTCTTATTGTGGTTCTGGTAACCCCAATGGGGTGAGTAACCATTAAAGTCACCAGCAAGTATTGTTTTGATAAACTGTGTTTTATGGATTTCCAGTAAATTGCATGTTGTCTGAGGTGAGCTGTACATGTTGTAGATTGTGTATTTTCCTCTAGTGTGCCAGATGGTCACCTTCTGCATGTCCGATGCTCCATTTCACTCAGCACCTCCACATTAATTTTCCTGGCAGTCCATGGTATTCTCAACATTCTTCTGTAGAACTACATCTCTATTGCCTCTAATTTTCCACTTTCCTGTTTTTTTATTGTCCAAGACTCACTTCCATATGTTAGTATAGGAGTTATATAGCACTGCAGAACTCTCTTTCTCATCTCTAATGACAAGGTCATATTACACAGTATATTTTTCTTTTTTATGAATGTTGTTTTTGCCTGCCCTATTCTGCTTCTCATTTCTATTGAACTTCTTCCATCTGCTGCAATTGTTGTACATACATATTTGAATTGGTGTACCTGAAATGGTATAAACTCTATGAATTATATTTTTCATTAAAAGACAACTATTGGTTTCAATTTGGGTATATTCACAATATAGGCTATAACAAAAGTCTACTTATCAACATACAGGGCCTATCTCACACACATTTGTATATATTGTTACAGTCAATTTACATAAGTCGCAATTTACACATGATTGGTTTCTCATACAATTGGCATGAATTTAAATTTAAGCATGAAATCTGACTATTTTCTGCTCTTGAATGTAGGAAAGGCAATGTTTAAGGTTGTATATGGTGTAATGTCTGAAATGATAAAATTTCTTTTCTTGATACACAATAATTAGTAGGTCTATGCTGACAAAGTTCAAAGGATGTTATTCATTTATAAAAACTGGACATGATGTACAAATACAAAGTAAATATTTATTGGATCTAACAAAATAAAACATCATATGCACAACACAGCATTAATATGTTAGCCAGTTAATCAGATAATTGCATTTGTTTGAGGGCAAAGCTAATGAAACGTATTATAATATTTTAATAGTAATATGTAAGAAGTAACTAATATCATTCTTTCAGTCACAATTAGAAAAATTATCATCAAGTCTATTAGCTTCTTTTGCAATCACTATATCATTAACCAATGCAAGAGTTTGTGGGGTTTCTGCCAGGAAGAATGAAGCATGTTGTGCTGCTGGTTTCACAACAGAGCTGCATTATTTTGCAGCTTCCAGCCCAGAACATCTGTTTTTGGAATGATCAATTAACTAAAATAAGGATAAAATATATATTTATGGGACATATTATTTTCAAAACAAAGTCTTCCATAAGAATGCTCTTAACTCAGCATAATTCTGGGCAAGTTGACCTGCTGCCAGGGCAGTGGATAAAATTTTGATGAGGGAGATGCTTAAATTGCTATTTTAAAGTAATTGTTTTTGTGGAATTGTGATGCATTTTTATTAGAAAATCTGTGGAGGTGGGAGTGGTTAAACCATCCAATTTTAATTAATTCCAAGTACTTCTTCTTCTTCTGCATTTCTTCACAAACTCCTGCAGATTAGCAGGATGTAGTCCGGAGAACGGAATGCGTTATGTCATGGTTTACAGCATTTCTGCGATATCTGCACCTTTCAGCCTGACACATCTGACTTCAGCATGGCTTTGGGTCACTGACCCTATATGGGATGGGTCAGCCAACTCCATCCCATAACCTCAGATGTCGCCTCTTATGACATGCATGGAAGGTAAACAGTGTTGCTATTCTTTGCTCCCCTTTCGGGCCCTGGCAACACACGGATGAATTTCTGATATAGGCCTATATTCCCATCAACTGCGTATGTTCTGTTATATTTATTTATGACATTTTCCAGTTCTTAGTTATCAATCAATTATGGTCAGGTTTTGTCCATTGTCATTATTTTTTAGGCCCATCTTTATTTATTTTTTAAAACAAGTTCTAGACATTGTTGTGTTTCTTCGTTGATATAAGAGTTGTTTACAATCTTTAGTGCTAGTTTGTCAAAAAGAACTTTCGTCAACAATTTTGATTTGTGAGATCTATTGTCATCCCACTTCTTCAGCAGTCATTCTCAAACTCTCACTGGATCTCTCTTGTAGCAGGACAAGAGTCCTACTAGATTTCCAGCAGGACAATAGTCTTACTAGATTCCAGCAGGATGTAGTCCAAAGAATGAAAATGCATTGTGTCGCTGTTTATGTTTTATGGCCAGAAATATAAATCTTCAGCAGATGTTATCATCCAATTGACATGAATTTTAAAGATATGGAATTCTGTATTATTCTGGTCATCTCCTACATTTCTTATGATGTTTTCTGCAGAGATGTTAAGAAAAAATATGGTGAGAGCATCCATGTCTTACTTCTTTCTGTACAGTTAAAAAATCTGATTACAGACTAGCTGCTATAAAGAAATCATCAAATAAATTCTTTATAATAATGGTACATTTTTCTTATACTTCATTATTTCTCAAACTGCAGCAGGTAAGCAGTATATAGCCTGGAGAACAAAGTGCATTGTGTCATGGTTTACATCTTAGCTGAAATATCTGGACCTCTTGGCTTTATACATCTGACTTTGGCATGATTTTTTGGTCACCCCATCTATGGGGATAGACAGTCAATTTCAACATCAAGCCTCTTTAGTAATCCTCTTATGACATGTATGACAGGTCATAGTATTGATTCACTAAAATAATTGGAAAATAAATACTCCAAAAATAATAAAAAATACTTCACTAAAAATAATTATAATCAATGCACTAAAATAGTGATAAAATAAATGCATTAAAATATGATGACATTACGTGTGTTTCACAAGAAACACACACAAAAGGAAGTAAAGCATGATTTCATCATTGGTAGTCTAATCATGCAGTGTGTTGCTGGGAAGGGGCTCATAAATTATTAATAGTTATGCCCCTCTATTGATTAAAAACACAAAGTAATAATTCTCCAGTTTACAAAACAAACACATTTTTGCATACTGTAAAAATTATATTATTTGTATTTTCATCAGCCCTTGTGCTGTCAGGGTCCGAAAGGGGATCAATGAATAGCAAAACTGTTTACCTTCCATGCATGTCATATGAAGTGACTGAAGAGGTTATGGGTTGGTATTGGCTATCCCATATAGGGTGAAAGTGACCCAGAAGCCATGCTGGAGTCAGATGTGTAGGTTGAAAGTGCATACATCGCAGCAAATCCGTAATCCATGACACAACAAATTCCGTTTTTTGAATTAAATTCTGATTATCTGCAGGAGTTTGAGAACAAACGCAGAAGAAAAATAATTATTTTCTTCAATGCTTGTTGGTGAAAAGTTTTACTTCATTTTCACCAGTTACCAATTTTCATAAATTATTGCATGATTATAAAGATCAACAGTCTAAAATATTTGAGATAAACCTATCTAGATTAAACATACAAATATATTACCTGATTATTCTCAACAATTTACCTGACAGATGTTGAGAAGTCTGACTAGCCAAATAGTTGCCAGGATTAGTTTGCCAGTCTTTTGATGTTGTCAGAAAAATGTTGTCCAATGAAAGATGCTCTAGCGAGTTATTGATTACTGACATTTCCCTGGCAATTTCTTCTGTGACATAGTAGTTTCCAGATTGAAGAACTTCCTAAAACAAGTAATTTTCACTCAGTTCTGTTATACAATCTTGTGACTATTTCATTTATTGTATCATTTTTCATGTGAATTTCTTTGACTAATTATATTCTAGCTCAGCAGATATTTTGTCTTGTATTTTTTATATCTGTAACTAACATTATTCTAGCTCAGAAGACATTCTTGTCTTATTTTATTTCTGTAGCAGTCTTTGTAATTCAGTGGTTAGTATATTTGGCCTCTTAACTCTGTGGTCAAGGAACAATTACTATGTGATGGGACATTTTTCAACTACATTGCTCAAGGGTTGACAAGGCCACAAAAACATTAATTTAACCAGAGCAAGCATAAGAAAGTAAAAGTGGTCAGCATGATGATGACCATATTACATCTATCGTTCATGCCATCATTGGAAAATGTTGGCTTAACATGACATTCCTCAAACTTCTCATTGTGTGAAAGTAGGACTAAATTGTGTTTCTTCTTTAGTTATGTGATGAAGCTGATTATAGTTCGGCATACATTTCTATTGAGCTTTCTTTGCATTTCTCACCTGTCACTTTACATAATTTCTATTAGGACTGCCAGGCTTGGACTTCAACTGAGGTGTCTCATATGATAACTTCAAATTTTGCAGACGTATAACAATTTTATCATAAATTTAATATGATTTTACAATATTGCCCGATGTTTACAAGTAGCAATCTGTTATAATGACATAGTTATAGATGTGCACTATTTAAAGACTAATATATTATTTTGATTTAATTATTAATTATAATACATTATGATTCATTTTGTTGACTTTGGATTTGGCATAATGTATTTAAGTATGGATATAAAAAAAACTATAGGATATAAGTAAGTATAAGGTATAGATAGCAGAAGAACACCGCTTGGACACTTAATAACCACGGAAAAATCAAGGGGAGAAGAGATAGGGGATGACAAAGAGAAAAGTTGCTAGATGGACTAGTATTATGGCATGGTAGAAGTTCTTCTTCTTCAGCGTTCATTCTCAAACTCCCGCTGGATCTCCCTTGTAGCAGGACCATTGTCCTACTAGATTTCCAGCAGGATGTAGTCCAAAGAATGGAAATGCGTTGTGTTGCTGTTTTATTTGCGCCAATGGCCCGATACATCCGTCTTCGGCGGGGTAGAAGTTCACCATCCGAGCTTATTGACAACACAAGAGACAGAGAGTCGTGAAGAAACATGATCGCCTACGCAATTCGGAATGGAACTTGATTGATTGATAGATAGCAGAACCACGATCTCTGTTAAAACTGTAATTTTGTAATAATATTTACTTGATTCTTATCATTATTGCATGTCGTTGAAAAAATGCTGAGAATTACTTTAATGTTGTTGGGTTTGTTTTTTTTTTCACCTACCTGGATGTTACATCTCACAGCAACTATTAAGTTCTGCAATGACCTGTCTCTATTCATCGCAGCCATGATGTTTAAGTTCCTACAGGAACACTTTAAATTTATGTTGGCCTATTTTTTGCGCGATAGTATCATATAAAATTATAAATAATTTGTCTCCTTTATAATATGTGTTCGATGTTTACATTTCCACACGAATTGTTATACTTATACTATTAGAGACTTGTAATGTATTTGTGGCTTCCTTAGTGATGATAGTGGGCAGGCATTAGCAACGGATAATAAATGTAGTTTCTGAGAACAAAGAGTTCATAAACAATGTGGTATCTTATAATGTTGAACCCCTCCCATATTCGTTTAATACTACACATCTAGAATTCAAAACCAATATGTAAATATACCAAACTATGACTGTTTAACTCCAATGTAATATCTGTTTTAATACATGGTTGAAAAAGCTGGAAAGTAACAAAAGCACTATAGAAGAAATTAAATTCATTTGAAAATAAATGTCTGCATCATTATTAAATATAGTGCCGTCTCCGCAATAAATGTTGGCTTCAACAAACATCCCATGTGTCTTGTTTTGGTGGTGCACTCTGCTGGACTGTAACCTGTCCTTCTTGTATCTCTATCTACCTCTTCCTTGCCTCTCTTCGACGTTACCCTCAAGTAAGGTCTTCAACAAGGTGTCATGTCTTTTAATGTGTCCAAAATATTTTATTTGCTTGATTTTTATTTCCTTGATTCTTTTTTCATATTAAGTGTTGTTAGAACCTCTTTGTTTGTTTTCTTCTCTTTTCATGATGTTCTCCATATTCTTCTATATATCCACGTCTCAAATACATCAATTCGGTCTTCTAATTGTTTGTTCATTGTTCATGTCTCTGGGCCATACATTTTTATAGACCAACATTATAATACAATCACATCTCGTAATTTTATAAGAGTCTCTTGTCCTCCCTGTCATTGAGTACGCAGGCGCCACTATCACCGCCAGCCACATTCAGATTGAGAGGCTGGAGAGAGTCCAAAATTAATCGATGCGGATCATCCTTAGTTGCACAAGGGACACACTCTGTGTGGCTATGAAATTTCTCTTTGATTTTCCTAGCATATCTCATAGAATTGATATGTGGCGTGTCTGTGCATACCTAAGAGTGAGTTCTGACATATATCACCCACTACACAACGGGCTCCCTCGCGAGAAGGGAAGCAGGATCAAGAGAGGCAAATTGTGGATGGGTCATGACAAGGATATCGTTAAACATATTTGCTCTTCAGAAGGCATAACCCCTGACGTGAAATGGATACCTATACCTACGGTCTTACAAGAAGCATTCAAGACCGTTATTACACTCAATAGAGAGTGCAGGGAACACAGCCCAGGAGCGTGGTTACTAAGGTCAGAGGAAACGAGAAAGCCGACTTATTGGCAGGCGATGCAGCGATAGACGGCACATTGCTGAGAAAAGATAACGCAGACTTAATGAAGGCAGTAATAAATTCATTTCAAGATGAAGATGATGTCAATGAGGTTGAGAACGTACACATACAGAGAATGTTAGAAATGGGAGTATTCAGAGGTGAGGAGAAGAAAAGTAAATTTTTTGGAAAGTCCCGAAGATCACACAATCAACACCTGACCGGGACTCTGAGTCTACATACACTGGGATGGCTGCTGGAGCGGAGGGCGGAGCATTTATGGGAATGTCCCGCGTGCTGTGAAGCCCGTTTCTAATCAAGAATCAAGAAGAACTACGGTCAAGGCACTAATATGCGAGAATACCGATGACACAGATGTTGTAATTTACACGGACGGGTCGGTCATCCGTTACCACCGATGCGCATGTGCCTTTACTGCCAGATCAAAAGGAAGAACAGTACGCGAAGACATTGGCGCCTTAACCGCAACAATAAGCAGCCTAACAATGGAAGTATTAGCCGAAACGCAGTCATTCAAATGGTTGGAATAGCGAGCCTACTCCCATGCGTGCATATTAAGTGACTCATTGAATGCGATTCAGAAAGTGAAAACAAGTGATGTACGTAGGGAATGGGCGGAGTCATTAGAGAGATAAAATATGGGCATCACTATGAAAACTCACGCTTATCTTTGTCCCCTAACACGCGGGCGTGAAGGGAAACGAACAGACCAATTCGTTAGCCTCGCCACCACATCAGATGGTCAGCCTATGGACTGAGCATACATACTCATTGCTCTTCGTTAGTCCTGACGATCTGAAGATTTTTAGTTGAATGAGCATGGGTCAATATCGAAAATGCGGGAATTGAGAGTGAAGATGGGCGTGGTCCTGACAAAGAGCTCCAAAAGAGCTGTGAACTAACATAGAATCGGAACCATCAGCCGTTATACCCTGAGAGATTTACTGAAGTGGAGATCTGAGCACCTATAGACGTGTCCGGTGTGCGAAGAGAATAAACAACAGACTTTTAATCAACAGAAAAGGATTTACCTCCATCCAACGTAAATTTAGGAATCAAATGGATAAATAAAACAACACTAGAGGACCTGAATTTTACCGATGACCTTGCACTATTGAGTGAAAACCATCAAGATGCACAAACAACAACTGATAGATTCAAACTCATCGCATGACAAATAGGACTCCAAATCAACTCATCAAAAACAAAAATTATGGACTTCACCAATTCACCTAACGCAATTACTTTAAATGGACAACAACTTGAAAAGTTGCACAAATTCTCCTATCTGGGAAGCAAATTAACACTCGGCGGTGATGTCATGCCAGAAATTACAACTCGCATTGCATTAGTATCAAGTGCGTTTAACAGACTGTCTAATATCTCGAGATCAAAGTCAATCAGCACACGCACGAATATGCGCTTATTTAATTCCTGCGTTGTTCCGGTGCTATCATATGGATGTGAGAGCTGGAAAAGCTCTTCATCTTCAGAAAAGAAATTACTGAGTTTCGAGAACAAATGTCTTCGTAGGATAACTAACACCCATTGGAGTGAATTCAAATCGATTGATAAAATCAGAGAAGAGACACATCAAAATTTAATCACAGATGTTATCAGAAAACGCCGTTGGTCCTACATCGAGCATCTCTTGAATTGATACCTACAGGAAAAAGAGCCAGAGGTAGGCCAAATGAAACACTCAGAGGTCTAAATAACAATACTTAGAGAAAGTAAAACAATCAATATCCATACTATTCAAGAACTGCACAGAATAGCTTTGAACAGACAGAATTGGAGATATCTGACCTCTGCCATATGAGCTAATTTCAGCCCTATGCGCAACTTCCTGTAGCACCCTTTCAGTTATGGCACAGCAAAGTGACGCGATATTCAACATTGTCATCTTAGTTCATGATGCATACTTCTCTAGACGCCTGCGTGATGAGACAAACAATTCCAAACAATTGTGATGTTTTCATTCATGATAGCAGGAGAACAACTGACCAACGATATATGAATCATCTTCTTCTTCAGCGTTCATTCTCAACCTCCCGCAGTTAGCAATACCAGTTCTAGCAGGGTGTAGTCTAAAGAATGGAAATGTCTTGTGTGTCCGCTTTATTTACCAAATGTCCCGACACTAATGTCCATGATTGAAAGTAGCATACCTGAACGCAAGGTTTGCATATTATATGACCTTTTACCATGCATGGCGACACAAAGTATATGAAAGTGATTAATAAACATTCGAATCATCCCAAATGAATGACTTATCACTTTGGACTATATTGGAATAAGACCTGTACTATTACGATACGCCGTATTTTGTTTCAGCAGCCAATCATAGATTAAAAAAATCACTACGCTGCAAGCAGTAACCGGCGAAATTTGAGCAAATCGACAAAATACAAATTGTCAAAAAAAGTACTTTTCATTGCTATCATATTTTCAAGCTTTTTATCATTTTAAACGACGTCACCGGTCTAACCTGTAATTCTCTCCTGCATCAGCCCCCCCCCCCCTCCTTCCCCAACCGACCGTCAATAAGGTTTTAATCTCCTTCGTCCCTCCTGCCGGTTATTCACTAATAGGACATCAATTTTTTTCATTTTAAAAAAAAACCGATGTTTTTTTATACACGAATAACCTATTTAAAAAAATTTAATTAACACCCCAACCCACCTTTTTTGAGGAGATCATATCTAGGGCCCCCCCCCCCCCAATACCGATTTCACAGTGTTTAATTTTAAAACAAATAATAGCATAAGAGAATGAAAGAACGGGACTTCAAATTCAGTTCTGCTTCCATTTGGAATATTTTGTTAGTGCAAACTCTGCTCACAAATATTACATCTGCCAGATTGGTCTCCAAACTTAGTTTCTATGGTGACCTTCAACATGGTCATGGTTTCTATTGGTAATGTCTTAACTTGCTTTCGTCAAACTCTCTGTTCATAGGTTACCTGGTTTAGCTAGGGAAATTCTCTTATTTTATGGGAATTCACAGATGCCTAGTTTCGTATTTATTTGTTACAACTGTGCGGGGCTCACGGTATGCAATCATTTGAACTCATTAGGAATCATCCTTCTAAGGTAACACAATGTAACTTTACCCGATATTTTCATTGGCTGTCGACATTAAATATAAACTAACAAAAATTGATAGGGTATCCTATTCATGACGTAGTCATCAACCCAGCATTTTTAGCTGTAGTGATTTTTTTCTAGGCAATATAAATACGTTCAGTAGTTTGCTGTTGCTTTCTGAATGGTCCGCAACACAATTGCCTGTGGTGGGAATTGAACTCGGTATCTTGGCCGCTACAAACGCGCTGTACCACATCGCCACAGAGCCGGACAAGTATCTTCTTCTTCTTCTTCTGCGTTCGTTCTCAAACTCCTGCAGATTAGCAGGATGTAGTCCGGAGAACGGAATGCGTTGTGTCATGGTTTACAGCATTGCTGCGATACCTGCGCCTTTTGGTCTGACACATCCGACTTCAGCATAGCTTTGGGTCACTGGCCCTATATGGGATGGGATATCCAGCTCCATTCCATAACCCCTTAGTCGCCTCTTACGACATGCACGAAGGTAAACAGTGTTGCTATTCTTTGCTCCCCTTTCGGGCCCCGACAACACACTGGCGCAGACAAGTATAAACTGATCAATGAAAATCATAGAAAAGTCAAATTTCGTCAGTTTAGAAAGATGATTCATAAAAAAACCACAGGACTGTAATAAGTAGTGTAATATTGAGGGACTCGCACAAGTGTAACACATAAATACCAAACTACGCTGCTGGCACAAGGGTACCACGAATTGGTTGCTGAATTGATACAAGCAGGAGGAAAACCCATTGTCTAAATCTATCATGCCATCTGTGTTAAGATCTTGGAAAGTCAAATACGGCAAAAAGTTTGGACCTAATCAGTTATATAGAATTTCTGTAAAAGGGCAACTAAAAGTTCTGCAGAAAGTACAAAATAATTGCACTGATAAGTCATGTCAGCAAGATACTTCTCAAGATTATTATGAAAAGAATGGAACAACACACGGACAGAAAAATCAGTATAGTTCAGGCAGATTTTAGACAGAACAGAGGCACCAGGGATCGCATCTTCAACATGAGAAATATAATAGAGAAATGCAGAGAGTTCATTGCATACATATATACACATGTTTCATTGACTAGACAGAGGCCTTTAACTGCGTAATACACCAGAAATTATGAAATATAATGGAAAATATGGACTTCCTACACCATCTCATATCGCTCATTAAAATGCCTTATCATGAGCAACAGGCTTCTGTTCGTCTCGATGGAGAAACATCTGACTGGTTTGAGGTCCAAAAAAGAAGTCAGAGATGCATTCTCTCACCACATCTGTACACCATATACGCACAGAACATTATGCGACATGTTCGAGAAGAACCACATTATTATATTAGAATAACCACAACAATTTCAATCTCATAATAAACACAATGGGAACATGTATATATCTAATAATAGTTATGATACCTGCCCTGTGGCGGACGTTCAGGCAGGGATGGTGCCGGGCCCTATACCTCGAAAGGGCCCAACCTCAATTACTGGAGGTCCTTCTCGAGGATCCAGAAGACAAAGGAATAGAGTTACTGGTCAAACAAGCCAACGACCAATAAAAATAATGCACTGAAATGCTGAGGGTATCAACAGCAAACGAGATGGATACAGAAAAAAATTGAGCTTGGAAATTATCCAATATGAAGAACAAGTTAATGTATGCTGCATTTAAGAAATACACATCAGCAACGATATAGCCTTTAAAATCAGAGGCTACCGATCAGACCGAAAAAACAGCCGGAAAGGTGGATTTCTGATACTTGTTAATAACAATATCAGTGCATATCAAATGCAAGTGTATATGGTGGGGGCAGAATACCAGATGCTCCACTTAAAGACAGACAGTACAGAAATCCATCGCCTGTACTACTACTGCTCAAATGATAGACCATTGGCACTAGACAAAATTCCAGGGAAAAAAGAGACTTATGGTGTGTGTTGACTTCAACAGCCACTCTCAGAGCTGGGGCTATGATCACATGGACAAGAGAGGTGAGGAACTTGAGAGCTGGCAGGATGAAAATAATGTCATACTTATTAACCAGCCAGCAGATTCATCAACCTTCTGCTCTAGAGCATGGCACACCACCTCTACACCAGACCTGGCATTCTACTCTCCAAGTCTTGAATGGAACATCACAAGTGTCGTTGGAAAGCAGCTTGGATGTAGTGACCACAGACCATTATCTTTGGTAATACACAATGAATATATCAAGGAGAGCAGCACGCTCACTAGGTGGAACTATAAGAGGGCAGACTGGAAAATGTACCAGCATTTAACCAGTGTTCTTTCTAAGGACATGAACTTGGACGAAGACATCAATAGAGCAGTGAGTGAATTTAATAGATGTATACTACATACTGCAAGTAAAACCATACCCAGGGGGGCACGCAAATACTACAAACCCTACTGGATTGATGAACTGGAGAAGCTGCAAAATGAGATGGAAACATCTAGACAGAAGGCAGAGAACAGATCTAGCCAAGAACACCACAACAAATATCAGCAAACAAAGACTAAATTTCAAAGAGCAAAGTTACAAGCCAGACGGAGCAGATGGAAAGAGAAAAAAAGGACTCTCTGAACCTTGAAAAAGACACTAAGAAATTATGGAAACTGGTGAAACAACTAAATTATGAAAGTACAGGGAGAAGTACAAGGATCACACTTTACAAGGATAGAAACATTTTAAGAGGTAAACATCCAGCTGATAACTTTGCAGATTTCTTTGCAGATTCCTGTGCAGAAGACAATAACGTCAAAGTTAGCCCACACAAACCACATGAGATTCGATAGAACCAGCAAAACATTGGACAAGTCGAACCTATTCCTGAAGTCATGGAGGCAGCAATCACAATGGAAGAACTAGAGCATGCAATATCCAAATTGAAAATGAAAAAGTCCCCAGGAGCTGATTAAGTGTCCAATGAAATGATTAAAAACATGGGAACTGCAGCAAGACCAAAGTTGCTGCAGATCTTCAACACAAGCTTGTCTACAAGTAATGTTCCGCATGCATGGTAGAAAGCAATAACGATACTAATCCTCAAGCCAGGAAAAGATGGCAACATAACTCCAATTACAGGTCCATCAGCATCACAAGTTGTCTATGCAAAACAATGGAACGTATTATCAATCTTAGGATGCAACGGTACCTTGAAAGTGAAAACCTTCTAGTATCGCAGCAAGCAGGCTTCAGACAGTGCTAATTTACTGAAGATTATTCAACTTACCTCCCAAGAGATTAAGGACGCGTTCCAAGATATGAAATTGGTACTAGCAGCATGAATAGACCTCAGGAAAGCTTTTGACAAGGTTTGGAAAGAAGCACTCTTAAAGAAATTGTGAAATTGCAGGGTTAACTCAAGAATTTACAAATGGGGTAAAAGCATACCTGCATAATAGAAGAGCCAGTGTACAATTGGATGGTCACAAGATCAAGAAAGTCCTACTGCGTCATGGAGTCCCCCATGAAGAATTCCTGTCACTCACACTTTTCTTGGTTTATATCAATGACCTAGTTGCCGAAAAACCACACGGGATCAAAGTGGCAATGTATGCTGGCGACCTGGGCATCTGGTGTACGGAAGAACATGCGACAGTGGCCACTAAACAAATATAAAGAGCTATTGATGTGTTAACGCTATGGGCAAATAGATGGTGCGTCAGCGTTAACATAGATAAGTGCAGTATTACACTCTTTATCCTATCACCAAAACAAAAAGCCGGTGAAATCAAGATAGACAGAGAACTTTTAAAAGAAGAAGAACAGCCCAAATACCTCGGAATTACTTTTGATGAAAAACTGGCATGGAAGAAGCACATAAACAAAGCAACAACAAAAGCCAGGAGGAAGTTAACTACCCTGAGAAAACTATGTGGAACCACATAGGGATCCAGTGGGAATATACTCCGTAAAGTTTACCACAAGGCATAAGACCATACATGGAGAATGGTTCAGCTGCGTAGTGTCCTGCATCAAACATCACATTACAAGATCTAGATAAAGTGCAAAACCAGGCACTTAGGATAATGTTGGGAGCAATGAAATCAACACCCATAGTAATGATGCAGAAAATTGGAATAATGCAAACACTTGGCGAACGCAGAGACACAAAGGTGCTAATACAAGCAGAAAAGTTTCAGTGTCAAATCAACCAATGTAGGAAAGATTCCACAATCTAGCAATGGGGCGATTGAAAAGAAGCAGCTTTATCCACCAAGCTAAACGACTCTGTAGACAACTTACAGACCTACCTTAAGTTAACAGCCTCTTAAGATCTGTACTAGAACAAACCCCTTGGAGTGAAAAGTATGAAATACCAATATACATTCAGACCCACGTGAAAGGAATACTAAGCGAGGACGAACATAAAAGTAGGCAGCAAAGGACAGTGACCCTCAGTTTCCTGTAAATGAAATATCCACAAGACGTATGGGTCAGAGTATACACAGATGGGTCAGCACAGAATGCAGTGAGGAATGGAGGTACATGTGTACATATAGAATATCCACACAAGCCTAGAGATACGATCAGAACACCAACTAGGAAATTCTACAATAATTATGATGCAGAAATCCAGGTAATTAGTGTGGCCACTGAAAAACTGCTGAACTCCAACGCTGGCCCGCAGTCCGTGGTAATCCGGTCACTTGCAAGGTCTGGGCTTCAAGCTCTCTAGTCTGGAAAACTAACCGACTTGAAAAAACCACTTAATGAACTGTCTTATCAGTATAGAATAACCATGCAGTGGATACCTTCCCACTGTGGAATACCAGGAAAAAGCAGACCAACTGGCTAAGGAAGGTGCTGCCGAAGACTAACCAGATGTACCACTCACCTACCATCGGAAAAAACAGATGATCACGTCAATAAGAAAGCCAAAAATAGCAACACAAGATGACTACCACAATATGAACAGATCAGAACAAGTTGTAATTCTACGCCTCAGAACGGGACACAACCGTCTCCACAGTCACATGTATACAAAGCTCAAGATTGGCAACACGGCCATGTGGACAAGCGGCACGGAGTCCCAAACATATACTTGAAGAGTGTTCTGAGCATGAAACACTGAGGCAGACATTGAAATCAATGCTCTATGGACCAATGTATGAACTACAAAAGACAGTGAGTTTTATTCAGGAGACAGAATTATAGATATAGACATGTTTCAAGTGAACGAAAGAAGAAGAAGAAGCACCCCTTAATATCTTAGATCAATAGATTCTATAAATTAAGTATGAAGATGATAATACCATATTAAGGAGCCCCACCCATTTATAACATATGATTATGTTTGTCAGTTACACATTTTTGCTAGGTACAAAAACCTTTCCTCGATGCAAAAAAGACCAAAATGATGAATAATAAACAGAAATTAACTCACACCTACAATAATTATTGACAAACTGAAAAAAAAACCACTACAAAATATCAGCAAAATGTCAGGTTGGTCATTCGCCACTAGCGATGCGCATGGGAATTTGCTGTCAGATCACAAGGACAAACAATACACGAAGCCAGTGGGGCATTTACCGCAACAACAAGCAGCCTAATAATGGAAGTATTTGTCGTAACTCAGGCACTAAACTGGTTGATATTGCAAGCCTTTTCCCATGCGTGCATACTGAATGATTCAATAAATATGATTCAGAAAATCAAAGGTAAAACACGTAGGGGATGGATAGTCATTAGAGATAGCTAAAATGCGAGCCTCTCTGCAAAAAATCACGCTTATCTTTGTCCCCGGACACGTGGGTGTGGAGGGAAACGAACGGACCGACCAATTAGCTAGCCTCGCCACCATAACAGATGATCAGCCTATGAACCGAGTAGACAATCTCAATGCTATTGGTGAGTCGGCACGATCAGTGGGTTTTTGAAAGGTAAGCAAACATAAGTCAATATCGCGATTTTGGAGTCGAAATGTTACCAAAAATGTACCACATAGACGTGGCCCGCAAGGAACACCGAACAAAGATTTCAGAACACTGAACTAACATAGAACCGGAACCATCAGCCGTTATACCCTGAGAGGTTTAATGAAGCGGAGATCTGAGCACACATGAACATGCCCGGTGTGCGAAGAGGATAATCGACATACCTAACCTAACCTAAGCTAGAAGGGTCTAGCAAGACAAGAGGAGACAACATAACATGACGATCAGACACAAGAGTGATGGTCATGAGAATGATTTAGTCAAGGATGAGATTATAAAATGGAAAAAATATACAACGGGTTTCTTATCTAGAATACGTTATTATGATTATTAGGTTTTTTTCGCCCAAGACGGACGTGTTGGGCCATTGGCGCAAATAAAACGGCGACACAACACATTTCCTTTCTCTGGACTACATCCTGCTGAAAATATAGAATGGACCATGGTCCTGCTACAAGAGAGATCCAGCAGGAGTTTGAGAATGAACACTGAAGATTATTATTATTATTGACACCCAGCAAAGACATAAACCCATATGAAGACATCAAGAGAAGACATATTTCCTACACCGTGTTAGGGTTATTGATTCCAGCTATTTACTATTAAAATGTACCTCTAATAAATAAATCCCCGCCATGACAGCATGCTTCTGTGACAACCAACGAGGGGGGAGCGAGGTGCAGAAACAAACCAAATAGTTGTTGACATGAAAACAAGAGAGAAAAATGCTGAGACTACAAAATAGAATCTGCTAAATGAGAAAGCGTTACTTCCAACAAACATTCTTATTTTCATTCCCGTACAAATAACGGTACAAAATTGAAAGAAAACGCACAAAATATTGAAGAAATCCAACCAGCTATCACAATGAATAGGAATGCGTGACCTATATACCAACCTGCTTGGGAAAGTTACCTGGATTTTTCCTAACACATTTTTGGCCAACAGGTAAAACCCCAGGGCTCCTCAATAGTAAACACTACAGAGCGATTTTGTGTTATAGAACAAACCTCCTAGTGACTCAGTGATGCTGACTTATGGCTCAAAGTGACCATGAAGCCATGCTGAAGTTGGGTGTGAAGATATCGCAGCACAGCTGTATGCCATTACACCAAGCATACCGACCTCATGACAAAATCGTACTAATCTGCAGGAGTTCGAGAACGAACGTAGAAAAATAATATGTAGACATCTTGAGAAGTGTATCAATACATAAGTGTACCAATACATAAGCTTATCAAAAATACATGTATCAATACATAAGTGTATCAATACATAAATCTACCAATGAATGAATGTACCAATACATAAATGTACCAATGAATGAATGTACCAATACTTAAGTGTACCAATGAATGAATGTACCAATACATAAGCGTATCAAAAAATACATGTACCAATACATATATGTACTAATAAATACATACGTTTACTAATATATAAGTGTAGTAATACATAAGTGTACCAATACATAAGTAAATGTAACACTAGTAAATGTAACAATAAATAAATCCACTACCAATACATAAGTGTATCAATAAATAAATGTAACAATACATAAGTATATCAATAAATAAGTGTAAAAATACATAAGTGTATCAATAAATAAATGTAACAATACATGAGTTCAGTGTATGAATAAATAAATGTAACAATACATAAGTGTACCAATACATAAGTGTACCAATACATACATTTATCAATACAAATGTACATGTACGAATATATGTGTATTAATACTCGTTATTCTTCCTATTCTTCTGCGTTAGTTCTCAAACACTCCTGCAGAATATCAGGCTGTAGTCCAGATAACGGAATACGTTGTATCATGGTTTACTGTATTGTTGCAATATCTGCGTTTTTCGGCCTGACATCCGACTTCAGTATGGTTTTGGGTCACTTTGACCCTATATGGGATGGAGCAGCCAACTCCACCCCATAACCTTCTTAGTCACCTGTTACGACATGTATGGAAGGTAAACAGTATAGGTATTCTTTGCTCCCCTCTCCTGCCCCGACCACAATGGCTATTCGTTATGATTTTGTCAGTCAATGTCTAATATTTATTTATTATGATGTAGTGCATAAACTTTATCACAAATTGTAAAGGTTTTTAAGAGTAGGGGTTTTACAGTATTTGTTTGAATTAGGTCCTCTTCTTCTTAAAAAGATAATGTTTACCAAGCCATAGTCTCGTGCAGATTGTGAAGTACAGTTCCTACACTCACACCATTTAGATCCCCCCCCCGTTCCCCCTGTAGGAAACCTCAAAGCATTGAAAAGAGTTGGATCATTCTGTGTAAGGTAAAGAAAAGATCTTGAAAAATACCCCTCCCAATTTAAATATTTGTAACAACATTGTGAAAATTCAGTTTTACTAATAAGACAAATACAGAGGATCGACGTTTCGGTCGCATGACTTTTATCGCGATAAAGACAAACACGAAAGTTAAAAAATAAAATTTATTAAAACTACATTTACATAAAGAATGTTATCATCTATGCTACCATGTGAGACACATTAATTTAGAATAGATGTGCTAGTTTATAATTATCATTTTATAACCACTAAAATCTCAGTCCTACTGTCCCATCCATTATTTCAGCTCGCTTTCCCCCGCCATTTTCTCATCATTGTTTGCCGTGTTTATGAGAACAAACTGTGTAGACTGTGATTTTAGTTTGGGGACTTTCTTCTAATAATTATTTTCACATTTATTTTGTCTATTAATCCATATCAGCATGCAGCTTAGGCCTCTGTTATTAGTATTGTATTCGACGTTATTAGCAGATAGATCCTACACACATAATGTAAATATAGTTTTGTTTAATTATGTTTCCAAATCTTGTGTTTATCTTTATATTGATGCAGTCTTTGTGGTGGAAACGTTGGCTGTGTATTTGTCGTATTTGTAAAACTAGTTTTAACCATTTTTTAAATTGTTTATGTGTTCTCACTTACTAAATGGTAACAGTTTACTGCAATTTTTCCTTCATTCTTGCATTGACATAAGAACAAGAGCCCCGTCGCTTGTAATTCATAGGGGTTCAAATACATGTCTGACGAGAACCAATGTTGTTGGTATGAGTATTTTGCTTTTTATCTTTTGCTCTGATGAAGACTTTCAGTCGAAACGTCGTCTGTCGATGTGTCTTGTTGTTAATTTGTTTTATTGATTAATATTGTAACACTTATACCTGGCATGGTACTTATACAATGGCACGAGGAACATATTAACCTCTAAATAAATTGTAAATAAGCTAAAGATGAGAATTATAAAATGCTACATCTATTCTATATTAATGTATGACTTATTCTTCTTCTGCGTTCGCTCTCATATGACAACAACGAATTTATCGTGTGATTTCCGTCGGGGAGCTTGAAGTGCGTTGTGCTGCAAGTTTAACAGTAAAACTGTTATTTGCACCTCGATTGTACACTTTGTGGTTTGGATAAGGAAGAACTCGACAGAAGAGCTGGACCCTGGCTCTTTCGCCTTCTTAGCTGAGGTGTCGTTCATCGACATCGTGAACTCTTCACCCAAGTCTCACACCACGCAATGTATGACTCACTGTCCAGAATACAAAGAACTGCGATGTAAGATATGGTCACAACAGACCGAACTGAGGCAAAAACTTCGGGGCAGCCGCTCTAACATGGAGATAGGGAGCTTCGGCCTGGTACCTGTTCTAAAGATTTAGCGAGACAAAAAGATTCCTGAATGCAGAAGAAGAAAAAATGTATGGCTCAGAAACATGGACAATAAACAAACAATTAAAAGACAGAAAGGATGCCTTTGAGATGTGGATGTACAGAAGAATAGGGAGAACATCATGGAAAGAGAAGAAAACAAAGATGATCTAACAACACTTAATATGAAGCCAGAATTATTAAATGAAATAAATATCAAGCAAATAAAATATTTTGGACATATTAAAAGACTTGTTGAAGATCTTACTCGAGTGTAAAGTCGAGGGGAGGCGAACAAGAGGTAGGCAGAGATACAAGTTGGAGAGTTATATTACGAGATGGGCATGTTGCAGTCTAGCAGAGTGCATCACCAAGACAAGAGATAGGGTATTTTGGAGGTCTGTTGCAGCCAACCTTCATTGCGGGGGCGGATCTATTACTGTTCATTGTGATATTTACATAGCTTACTCCAATCTCCCCATTTCCAGTTTTGGGTTGTTTCCAGACACGGAACTTTATCATCTCATGTGTCATAAGTAAGTTTCTGAAATTGTTAGAAATGTTGAAATTCACTAAATACATTTTGCAATAAGGTATGCGGGTTGCAACATAAGACATAATTCTGGTCATTCTTCTTTTTCCTTTGCGTTCTCTCAAACAATCAGTGGTCGTGTGAATTGAGCCAGGAAAGTACGTTGTGCTGCTCGTTTTACATCGAAGCTACGCTATTTTTCCCCCTGTCGGCACAGTATATTCGATTTTTTACATTTAATCTGGTTAAATAGAGAACTTACAGTACTGAAACGGCTCAGAAAAACAGTCCTGGGAAAATGAGAGTTGCCATTGACTTCAGTTTAAAATGTATATTTTTTCATCAGTAACCTACACCTGTGGCAGCTTGCCCAATATTATCCCTTTCGTGACGGAAGACCAATTAAACGAACTTGACTCAAAACAATCAATGGTCACTAAAGAGTTGGACGAAATATTTGTTAGACATCCTTCCCTAATCTTTGCGCCTTTTTTGTGTGTGGTTCTTTCTCCCCTCCCCCCAAATCCCATTTAACATTTGCCTAGTAGAGAGATGAAACAGCGAGAAGGTTATCTTAGGATAGCGTTGTTGTCCCGACAGATATTTACTAAAACAGGCACCATTTGGGTGTAGGGAATTCATTCCATGTAGCACACAAATTAAGTATGTCACCATATTGCATGTTTCACATCTGGGACTGTCAATAAATTGTCAAAAATTGGGGAACGGGTCGGGAGAAGCTTACAGTTGTTGACAAGGTGGAAGAGAGAGCTCTGACAAAAGTTGATGTCAATAAAAAGTTATTTTATCTATGTTCCTTCAGCGCCGCATACGATGCATATAAAGGAAACCAGAGCTCTCCAGTTCGAGCGATGTGATGCTACTGTGTGTAATTATTGCATGTTGTTGAGACCCATAGTCATACCCTCTTTGATGGTTGTTCTACAAAGAGTTTATATTAGTATTCCTCTTTTTCTTTTTTTCATCTGGTACCCATTTAATGCTTTAGTGACAGTCTGTTTTCATTCATTCTAAGTACATGTTCGATATAAGCCCATCGTTTTCTCCATATTGTTGTAGAAACATTTGGCTGTTTGATATCTTCTCTTACTTGCTTGTTTGACTTGAATTCTTCCGAATCAACACTTAAGATTGTTCTAAGTCGTTTACTTTTCAAATGAATTTAATTTCTTCTACGTCTTTTTCTTCATAGTAAATGTATCTGTGAACTTGTTAATACTAATTGTATCTACGGGGGCTCAGCAATTGCCTTTCGACCCTGTATTGTGTTGTGACATTTATTTCCTCCTCTGATTAGATATAAAACGCTATAAAATTAGAATGTCTGTTGATTAGGAACGTGACGCAAAATAGTTAGGTCTGTTGATTAGGTACGTGGCGCTATATAACAAGAGTGTCTATTGGTTAGGTACGTGGCGCTATATAACAAGAGTGTCTATTGGTTAGGTACGTGACGCTATATAACAAGAGTGTCTATTGGTTAGGTACGTGACGCTATATAACAAGAATGTCTATTGATTAGGTACGTGGCGCTATATAACAAGAGTGTATATTGATTAGGTACGTGGCGCTATATAACAAGAGTGTCTATTGATTAGGTACGTGGCGCTATATAACAAAAGTGTCTATTGATTAGGTACGTGGCGCTATATAACAAGAGTGTCTATTGATTAGGTACGTGGCGCTATATAACAAGAGTGTCTATTGATTAGGTACGTGGCGCTATATAACAAGAGTGTCTATTGATTAGGTACGTGGCGCTATATAACAAGAGTGTCTATTGATTAGGTACGTGGCGCTATATAACAAGAATGTCTATTGATTAGGTACGTGGCGCTATATAACAAGAATGTCTATTGATTAGGTACGTGGCGCTATATAACAAGAGTGTCTATTGATTAGGTACGTGGCGCTATATAACAAGAGTGTCTATTGATTAGGTACGTGACGCTATATAACAAGAGTGTCTATTGATTAGGTACGTGGCGCTATATAACAAGAGTGTCTATTGATTAGGTAAGTGGTGCTATATAACAAGAGTGTATATTGATTAGGTACGTGGTGCTATATAACAAGAGTGTCTATTGATTAGGTACGTGGCGCTATATAACAAGAGTGTCTATTGATTAGGTACGTGGCGCTATATAACAAGAGTGTCTATTGATTAGGTACGTGGCGCTATATAACAAGAGTGTCTGTTGATTAGGTACGTGGCGCTATATAACAAGAGTGTCTATTGATTAGGTACGTGGCGCTATAGAACAAGAATGTATGTTTATCAGATACGTGAAACTGTAAAATTAGAATGTCTGTTGATTACGGACGTGATGTTATACAACTAAAAAGTCTTTTGATTAGGTTACTTGACACTATAGAACTAGAATGTCAGTTGGTTAAGTACGTGACACAATAGAACTAGAATGTCTGTTCATTGGGTACGTGCACATATAGAATTAGAATGACTATTGATAAGGTACGTGACGCAATAGAACTAGAATGTCTTTTGATTATGTACGTGACCTTACAGAACTGGAATGTCTGTTGATTAGGTACGTGACGCTATGGAACTAGAATATCCGTTTATTAGATATTTGATGCTATAGAACTGGAATACAAATAATAGGGTCGATGTCCGGGTATTCTTGCCCCAACTAACCTCCTATGATAACGCAGTCAGGGTCTTAGATCTCATACCACCTTTTTTTAATTCTGGTCGGTCGGTGACTAAAGAATGTAATCTCCCTGTATGCTCTAGAGCGGTACCTACAGGTAGCTCCCCTTACAACAACCTCACCTCTCCCCACCTTACTTGTTACCGTGTCTAGTCTTGGCTTCTGTTTATTCTGAAGTCTTCCGTAACTGATAATCTAGAGATTGTTCCACCTAACGGCCTTGATTTTTCAGAGTACTGCCATCTAAAGTTTGACCGCCATACTTAGCTAATTCCGTATCGCAAGGCTATCTGTCTAAAAGAGAGTTTATGATTCAAATTACATATGATGGTTATCTAATATTTCCTCCTACACACAATTTCTTTTATAATACAGTGTCATTTATAAATGTATAATTCGTAAAATGTAAACAAAAATACACAAAATATTAATTTATTTATCAATTTTGTTGAATGGAATCAATTTTTCTTCATTGAATTTACTTCTTCATTAAACATATTTCATTTAATTCGAAAATACATTTCATTAATTAGATAAAATGTATAGGCGTAAAATTATAAATAGTTGGAAGAAATAAAGTTTTAATGTACCCAAATGCTTACACCATTATTTCTTTAGTAAATATTGCAATAATTAAAAAATATCCACTGACAACATTTCACATGATGAATGTCTGTGTAATATATCTTTGTCACATTAGGTGTGAAATAGCCTTTTCAGCTGAGGCGTGATAGAGCTTTATCAGCTGTGAAAGAGCTTTGCCAACTGTGAAATAGCTTTGTCAGCTGTGAAAGAGCTTTGTCTACTGTGAAAGAGCTTTGTCAGCTGTGAAAGAGCTTTGTCAGCTGTGAAAGAGCTTTGTCAGCTGTGAAAGAGCTTTGTCAGCTGAGGTTTGATAGAGATTTTTTAGCTGAAGTTTGATAGAGCTTTGTCAGCTGAGGTTTGATAGAACTTTGTCAGCTGAGGTTTGATAGAACTTTGTCAGCTGAGGTTTGATAGAGCTTTATCAGCTGAGGTTTGATAGAACTTTGTCAGCTGAGGTTTGATAGAGCTTTATCAGCTGAGGTTTGATAGAGCTTTGTCAGCTGAGGTTTGATAGAGCTTTATCAGCTGAGGTTTGATAGAACTTTGTCAGCTGAGGTGTGATAGAACTTTTTCAATTGACGTATGAAAGATAGAAGAAATTATACAGAACCAGGCCCGTAGATAAAGGAGTGGTCTGAATATCAAAACTTTAACGAAACTGAACATGACTTTAAGTATTAGGAAACCAAAAGGTCGATATCCCTCCCTTGGCGATTTTTCACAAAAATTCTTCACAACTAGGTAAAATTCTTTCTCAAAGTAATCATATCTACGGCCCTGTACAGAACCAATTCTCATGTGCAGAAGTGAATATTGGACAATCGGCGGGATAATGAAAAAAATGTGTAGATGCAGTAGATATATGATTTTATAGAAGAATGTCAAGATTCTATAAACAGATAAAAAAAAGTATAACGAGAAGAGGAAATGTGGTTGGTTGGTTCCTGATCCAGTGGTCAAGTACTTTGACCCAATGCCATTGTGTGATATATGTATGTGTTTGTGAGCTGTTGATTTGTTCCATATAATGTGTTCCATGTATCTGACCTTGGAATGAGAAGCATTTTCCTGACGTCTTCCAGCGCTGGGCATTCAAAAAAGTTGTGATCAACAATTTCGTAGGGATGAGTGTACAACCAGCACCCTGGAGTGTGTTGTGGTTGTATTCTGTTCAGGTGATTGTTAAGCTGTACAAACTTGTGTGCGAAGTCGGAAGATGATACTCTGATATTTCCTTCTCAGGAGGTTGATGTTGTCTTTATGATTTGGGTTAGACCTATATTTATAGATTTCCCTCCCAGTGTGTCCCCTCTGTTCATCCAATTGTCTTTGTTCACAGATTTCAACATCCTTTAACCGTGTGCATGGTCGTTTGTGTATATGGCTGTTCCTGTTGTGCTACCTTCTGTGCTAGTCTATCTTGTCATTGTCATGTGTGTTTGAGTGGCCAGGAATCCACTGCATAACAATGCTGACTTCATAAGATTTAAGCAGTTGGTTGACATGGTGATATATTTCAACCAGCTCAGGCTTACAATGTCCATCACATTCTAGTTCTTGAAGTCTGTAAAAATAACAATGTTTTGGACTTTTGATGGAAAGGCATCAACTATGGTCCGCATGTGGTACAATGAAACTTCTAGTGCTGTTATTTCAGTTTTATAGTTAGAAAATATCTCCCCACAGTCAGTCAGTCAGTTCCTCTTCTGCCAAGTTTGACACATAGGGAGGATGTCATAGTTCTCCATCCCTGTCCGTCAGTTGCTATGGATTGTAGGTCTTGTGCATTTATGCCTGTTGATTTTAATTCATTCATAAATGTTCTTCTGAGCGGCTTTTTTTGGTCTTCCCTATTTTCTTTTCCCGTCTGGTGTCCACATGACGGCTTGTCGTGGAATTCTGTCTTGCTTCATTCCAAGTATGTGGCCGATGTATGTCCAGCTACGTTTTCTGATGATATTCGTCGCGTATACTTTTGTCTCCTCTCTTATTATGTTGTTTGATTTGCAGTCTTTCCAATTAATTTTTCTGAGGCGTCTATTCTCGAAGACAACTAACTTCTTATCCATTATTGCGGTAGATTTCCAACTTTCACATCCATATGTCAATGATAGAATCACACTTGCATTGAATAGTCGCAGTTTGATGTGTTTACTTAGGATCTTCGATCTCTTAGAAGACCAAGAGAGAAGTTGAAGACCAAGAGAGAAGATGCTTTACAACCTAGCATTGTGGCATGCGAATATCGATATTGCAAATAATTGACAACACACGAAAAGAAAGGTCATGGCACGACATAATAACCAACACCACACGGCATTGACTATAAGAAGAAATGTTTAACAGCACACGAAGCTGAATGATGTGGAGATACGATAACCAACGCCCACACGTCTTGGACTGTAAGTAGAAATGATTGACAACACGAGAAACAGAAGGTTGTGGACAGATATGTTAATAAACGCCATAAAATCATTCGTTACTTGTTCTTCCCAAGATATTCAAGATCTCAATCCGTCTCTGTTTTCAGCATACATTTTTACTGCACACTGCCTGCATTCTTTGGTAAATGTTAGCTGGCTTACTGGAATGCCTGAGCCTGTCTGTCTGACTGTATGGTATAGGTACACTGGCTGACTTACATGGTTTCTCTTGTAAGAAACTAAATCAGTGCTCCTTGGTTCAACATTGTCGGATTCGTTCTCATACCGATCATGCTGTATACCAGCTGCATCAGACACTATATTTACTAGTAGATTGACCACATTTGCTTCTTCTTGCTCATTCTCAAACTCCCACTTATCTCTCTTGTTCGAGGATAATGGCCCTGCTAGGTGTCAGCAGGATGTAGTCCAGAGAATGGGTATGCCATTTTACTTGCACCAGTGGTCCGACACATCCGACTTCGGCGTATCTATAATTCGGGTTAACTTCCCTAGCCTGTGAAAGTCTTCCTATATGTCGCCAGGCGGTGAGTGTGCATCGACTCTACGCTGAGATGGTTCACGTCTATCCCGCACGAGATGTTCCGCAGCCAGTTAACCTGTCTCGTTAATTAGACCTATTATGTCTGTGCCCGTCGGTTACTGAGCCTTTTCTCATTCACGAGCCTGATTCCGGTTTAATAACTCGACAGGAATGTTGGCCCTGGGCCCGTTCGCCGTCTTAGTCGAGGTGTCATTTACCTATGTCGTGTACCCCCTCGTCCAAGTCTGAGTCTCAACACAAATTTTAGGAACACCGGTTCTAGGCGTTTGTTCTCGAGTTGAGCAAAACTTGTCTCATTAGACGTATTGTGCATGTGCTCAGGTACTGAATATTTTCTCTTCGCGAGCATGATTTCGGTATTTGAAAATCTCGACAGTAGAGTTGAGTATTGTCGTGTGGCTCGTTTGCGTACTTACTCGAGCGTCCACGACTGAGTTTCAAACCATATTTTGGAGTACCGGAGACTAGAAACTTGTTCTCGAGCTGAACAGAACGTTCCGTATTCCATGAAACGTTTTCTCCAATCTAATTGCACTTAGCGCTGTGCTCTGGCTCTTTGCTTCTCTCATTGCACTCATGTTATTCTTTCGTGCTCGGAGACTTGACCTCGATATCCATGACGTCAGCACATATCGGGACATACGCATCGGTCTCTCCTCCAATGCATCTCATTTCAACTGCCCGAGTCAGAGTGCTGTGTGTCACTGTGTGTGGACAGTAACGTTGCATATGTTGCACAGAGGTGGAGATGTTGCTGTCTTTTTTGCAGTCAATCCGCATTCCGTTTGCAGCCTCCACACTCACGGACACGATCCCTAAAATTGTTCGCCAGAAACAGCATGAACGGCTGTACTTATATTTCCAGGGTTCACCACGAGAAGGTGTTTTTTGGACCTTGATTGCCTGCTAACCCTGGATCCACCGAGAGCAATCCCTGCTCTATGGAGACGGGGCTTGATGAAATCTAGTCATCTATTTTGTTTTTTTATTTTGTTGTTTTCTGTTGTTTGTCTCTTGAAAAAGATTCAATTTGAGCCGATACGTGGAGAATTGTCCTGTTTAGTTTTATTGTATGTTTTTTAATATATACTTTTAAAATATATTTTTATTAATAGGCAAGGTAAGTGTTTTAGTAACTTGTTTAATTCATTTTGCTTGACTATTTGTTCATTAGGTTACTGTGGCACCATCCACTTTGTCGGACACCCTCTGACCATTTGGTTATTTATATTAAACATTTCTCGCTGAACCACGCAACCGTCTTACTTATGCCTCGTTTAATAACGAATTCTCCCAATCGCTGACTTGTCTCGTCGTAAATCGCAAGGATCACATCTAACAGTCGTTGTTCAACTGTACATATCAGCACATTGTTATCCAGTGTCAACTCACCGAATATAGATGGTTTTCTTGCAGTTATGTCAGCTCTCATAAACATGAACGTCTGAATGCCTAGGGAAGTAGTTCCACGAGATGCTCTGGTTGGAAGAAGTTGTAGACGACATCCATTCATAGTGTAACAGTAACAAGCTCTGCACTTGGTGTGACAGAAACAACTTGTTACCGAAAACATATAGTTGACTGTCTGTTCTGGACAGACTAGTGTGACAGAAAGGAGATCTGCAGCGTCACAATAATTTGCGACGGAAGAAAATGCCTTTTAGGACTTACTGGAATACTGGTGCTGTGACCAGGTCTAAATCTGTTTAATACTGCTCGACATCAATCAATTAACCAAAGCACTCCTTCACAAGAATATGAGGTTTATTTACACAAGTTGATATACATCATTTAATAGCATCATACTCATTAGAGAGGCAAATAAACACTAGTGACAAGTCCCAATCTAGACTTATTCGAGTTCGTCCTCAACTATGCAGACTAATCCTAAATTGTCTGCAACTGGACAATAATATAATAATCGCCGATAACAAATTACGCTAGCACATCCAGGAATTGTTTCACTCAGGTTATAAGCTAAGTCTTAGTTATACACCGACTGACTATCAGGCTCTGATTATTCATCTTTTCTGGGAGACCGAAGACTCTGTCTCAGCTGCGAGACTAAACTAGGACTTGTCTCTCCTGGAAGACAAGTACTGACTGTCCGAGACAAGCCTGATAGAGACTGACCGTGCGGAGCCTGACTCGGGGGACTACTCGGAGACTACTTCCTCAGGAGTGAAAATGCGACCGCCCGGCTCGGGAGTCGATAATGCAATCTTCTTCCTCCTCCACTCCTAAGTTCCTCCAAACTTCCAACCAATCAAAAGCTTTCATTTCCCCAGAGGAAAACCTCTGGCCAATCAGAAATTTATACTTCTGGTTACAATAAACCAACGTTGCCTCAGACCAACCAGAAAGCATCTACCTGGTATGATTCCCGTCTGTCTATTATCTGACATGTTCTTAGGTAAACAAACGTTGCACTTGATCATAGCTTGACGCGTTCTTATAAAAACACACGTTTGTGTTTTATCGTCGCTTGACACGTTCTAAGATAAACACACATTCGTATTGTGTGCCACCAGCGTCCGTAGGGACAACATTTACACAAGAGCAAAACATTAAATGTGTTGCATTTCACGCCGTCCATCTCTTGCTATCTGTGAAGGTTTCTCACTTCTTACTGTGAAACCCCCTGCCTGTGAAGGGTTCCGCAACCAGATACTATCACAATAGGGACACATGCATTTCTGAATTTCTGCAGCATGGATTGGGATAAACAAGATAACCGCCCTAGAAAATGAAATCTGGATGAGCCATTGGATGGCGACGGTAACGGTGTCAACCTCCTTCCTCATACTGAAAGTAGCTGTTTTGTATGCCCCACCGCCTTCGGTGGTGGTAAGAGCGTCACCACTTCTACTCTTCTTTCGCCTGAGCCATTAACAACACGCCACGATTGATTCTCCTACTCCGCCCGTTCGTTGAGGGGCCCAAAAGGGGAGCAAAGAATAGCAACACTGTTTACCTTCCACGCATGTCGTAAAAGGCGACTAAGGAGGTTATGGGATGGAGTTGCCTGTCCAATCCCATATAGGGTCAGTGACCCAAGGCCATACTGAAGTCGGATGTGTCCGGCCGAAAGGCACAGATATCGCATCAATGCTGTAAACCATGACACAACGCATTCCGTTCTCCGGACTACATCCTCTTAATCTGCAGGAGTTTGAGAACGAACGCAGAAGAATAAGAAGAATTCTCCTACTCTTCAGATCATTATTATTCTTGGTACTTTACGGACAATGTGCCCATGCTTTTAACGAAACACATCATACATTATTTAACGAAACGAACTTCCGCTAAAGGCGTAAACAAAGCAGCACCCATCGATCTGCCCTCAACGCACTGAGACGCCCCCTCTTTCCCCCACCCCTGGAAGACCCTTGGTGGAGGTGGTCTCTCAGTGCGTTGCGCGCAGATCTAATGATCGGTTCCATATACCAATATCCTTGACAGATCAGGTATCCCCAGTATTGACACTATCCCCTGATGCAGACACAGATTCGTTGGGCATGCCACTTGGTCATATGGCAGACCATCGCCTGCCAAAGGTACTTCTCTATGGTGAGCTCGAGAAGGGTAAACGATCACAAGGTGACCAAAAGAAGCGCTACAAGGACTCGTTAAAGATCTCACTGAAAGCGTTTGAAATATATCAAGAAACATGGGAAGAGCTTGTACAAAATAGATCTACATGGCTCTCTACAGTCAAAAGGAGCGCATCATCCTGTGAAAAGAGGAGAAATGCTGCAGCTCAACAGAGGAGAGTAGCTAGAAAGTCATGGATAGACCAAATCCGTAGACAGTGGTTATACTATGCCCGAACTGTCCAAGGACATGTACAGCTCGAATAGGGCTCATTAGCCATCTACGAACTATTAGGCATATGGTCATCATCACTTGTGATGGACGAACACACAATGATCGGCAGCAGACGCTGCGTGTTTTTTTTTTTTAATCTCCGCGCCGCGGAAGCTGTATGAAATCAGGCCTAATATTTAAAAGTTGGAATGTGTGTGGACACATCACGTAATTAACTGTATTCTTATGTAGCGGGTATCTCTGCATTGTAGTTACGCACATTTGTGCTCTTGAATGGGCGAGCGCATGACGGGAACTGTACAGTTGTCCCAGTATATATATCTCATGTTTACAAGAACTTCGTCGAAGTCGTATGTGTCGGGTCATTGGAGAAAATAAACGGTGACATGAAGAATTCTGATTCTACTATGACTATTTCCCCGCTACAAGAGAAATCCAGCGGAAGTTTAATTATAATCGTTGAAGAAAAAACAAACACTGGGAGTATCCATATTGCAGCCGATGACTGAATGAATTGTGCTCATTTGAATTGAGTTCATATAAATTGTGCTCATACGAATTAGGCTCATATAAATTGTACTCATTTGAACGGTGAGCATTTAATGCAAATCTGTGTGACAGCAGTGCACAGCGATTTTATAAACACCATAGAGACATATATATGTGAATGTGTTTGATGTGGCCCGAACATGGAGCAAAGTTTGACTTAGCATACATATCGTAATAGACGATTAAGGAGAAGTGAGTTTGAGTTTAGATACCCTGCCCCCTAAGTCATTAAAATGATAAAGATAGAATTCTGAAGTCGAACGGGTCGTGTTACAAGGCACAGACATCACAGATACTCCGTAAATTACTGCACATTGCAATATGTTCTCTGAATACAGCCTGCTAATATGCAGGAGTGTGAGAACAGTTTCAATAACTTCTCTTGGTCTAACACAACAATACATATGTAGTCCATATACGTATTTTCTTATTGACAGACAACACGGGTGTACATGTCTAATTGTGTACATACAATATGTAAAATTAACAGACAACACGACTGTACATACAATATGTGAAATTGACAGACAACACGACTGTACATACAATATGTAATATTGACAGATAGCACGACTGTACATGCAATATGTAATATTGACAGACAACACAACTCTACATATAATATGTAATATTGGCAGACAACACAACTCTACATATAATATGTAATATTGGCAGACAACACGACTCTACATACATTATGTGAAAAGACAGACAATACGACTGTACATACATTACGGGATATTGACAGACAGACTACTGTTCCAAATGACAAAAGATAGATATTCTTCAAGGTATGGTGGAGGATGGAAGAAGTCGTGGTGGAAGGTCATGACTGGATAATATCAAAGACTGGACAGGCTATGAAGTTTCCAAACTCATCAGGATGATAGAAGATAGAGATACGTGGAGATATTTCTGCACCAAATGTCTCAAAGTGACATCTTTACAACAATGACGGGTAATATGTTGTATTATTATTTTTATTACATCTGTAAATTAACATATCTGTAAGTTTACATATCTGTAAGTATACACATCTGTTGCATATATGTAAGATAACAGAGGAATCTATAGTATATCTATGTATCGATCTATTTGCTAAACCTTTTGTTTGGTTTTCTGGAAATGGCCTTCGTTTGTGCTGAGTATATTCTATAATTTATTGCCTCTTTTATTTCGGTGGTCCATCGTTTTCGCGACTGGTCTCTTTATTTGCCTTCACTGTATGTGTGTGCAAACCATTTGATATGTTGTATTTTAATGTATTCAAAGAATGGGGTTGTGTCTGTTCTTTGTCTAATATCCTCATTCCTCATTCTGTCTCTTAATGATATCCCTAGGATTCTGCGTAAACATGCCATATCTGCTGTCACAATTTGTCACATTTTGCGTTTGTCTTGTGCTGCCGTTGTCCACGTTTCAGCGTTGGTATAATAATCGTTTTGAATAGTGTTATTTTGGTGTTTAAGTCTACATTTTTTTTCCTGAAGATTGGTGTCATTTGCCATAGGGCTTGGTATGCTTTACTACATCTATTGTGTATTTCTTTACTGCTCTTGCCGTATGTTATTATATTGCTTCCTGGGTATGTGAACTATACCACTTGTTTAAGTCTATGGTTTCCAATATATATATATATATTGGTGTTTCGTCTAAGATTGTTTTGTCATGTTCTTTTTTTCCCATGTCTTTGCTACTTTATATATGTGATATATCTATCTATCTATACGCTGTGGCCCTTGTTTGCCTTGCGGCGCCAGGGGTGGAAGAGTTCTCTGGAGATGGCCTTCTTGTGCGCTGTTTGTAAGCTTGTTCCTGTGGCTTCTTTGATTTCTGTGATCCATCTTTTTCATGGTCTGCTTCTGGCTGTATAACCGTTATGTCTATGTGTCATGGCCATTTGTGGCATGCTATCTGTCGGTAGTCTGGAAGCGTGTGAAAACCACTTGATCTGTTGTCTTTTGATGTGTTCCAATACTGGTATTGTTTTGGTTATCTGTCTGATGTTATCGTTTCTAATTCTATCTCTTAATGACACTCCGAGTATTCTTAGTAGACACGTCATTTCTGTTGTCACTATTTTTCTCTATGTGATCTATATATATGTACAGATATATGTACATTCTCTATGCACAATTGCAATCTTCGACCTCAAACAACTATCAGAAAGAGCGACAGAACATAACCAAAACTTATATTTAGTTTTTCTAGACCAAGAAAAAGCTGCGACAGAGTGGATAGAGCACAGCTATGGATAACACCAAAGACATATGGAGTTCCTCAGCACCTGATAAACCTTTGTCAGAGCATATGCGCCAATAGTCAATGCGCATTAAGAATGAACTCAGGTACATCGGATAATATTCAAATTCGCTCGGGAGTGAGGCAATGATGTGTACTACCCTCCCTCCCTATTGTTTTATATATATATATATTTATATATATATATATATCATAAGGGGTAGACCAAAAGAAACACTCAAGAACAATACTTAGAGAAAGTAAAACAACCAATATTCATACTATTCAAGAACTGCACAAAATATCTTTGAACAGACAGAATTGGAGAGATCTGACCTCTGCCCTATGCGCTAACTTCAGCGCTAAAGGAAAATGAATGAATGAATGAATATATATTTCATGTAGGTAGTTATTCCAGAAAGAGGTATCTGTCCCTAAATTTACAGCCCATATCATCTGGCGTATTAACTAGAAAAAACCCAGAATAATATAGAAAAAGTCAATATGTTGCTGTCATGTTACAAAGCAAAGTATAGACAATATAATAGTCGTCTGGCTCTTATATATATATATTGTATTGTAATGTATATGTATTGTTATGAGTGCAGGTTATCATTAGCAGATACTGGGAAAGGTTAAGGTGGAACATCTGTCTCAACATATTAATCAGTGTATGTATTGATTTATGACTTTCTTAGTATATCTTTTATGTTTATCTTTTCAGTCTTTTCACTTTTGAGAGCTACAATGTTTCACATTTCCGAAAATCATTTGAATGGACAAGGTTTCTATGAACGTTCGCTGTGTCAGAACGATCAATTGATGTACCTTTCAATATTCTGGCAATGCTCACTAGTGTATCCGCTCGTTCATTACCATCAACACCCGCATGTCCTGGCACGAATATGAAGGTAATATTTCTGGAGCAGATCATGTTAACGACTCCAGATATTGCGGCAGACGACTCACTTAATTTACAGATATGTAAACGTAAAGAACGTCTTAGATTAGCACATTTCGTCAACGAATTTAGACAAAGAGAAATTCTCTGAAAATAAAAACAAAACCAAAAATATTGTTCGGTAGAGAGAAAACGCAAATATTTTTACAAGAAAGCGAGAGAGATCGTTTACCGTTAACGATCATGCCTTATAGCAGGACAAAGTAAGGTCTTTCATTTAACCGGACTGTCTTCAGCGTCGAATAAAGACAGCAAAAAGTCGCGATGTTGTCCTTGTGAGTCAGACCGTGTTTGTCGTTTCTTGCCAGTGTCCCTGCTTTGTGTTTGGCGTGGTCCAGCGCTAGTTGCAGTTTTGAAGAGCACATTCAGACCTTATTGAAAATTAGCGCAACTGTTATGATGGCACCGTCTGGAAATAACTCATTCTTATGCTGGTTAAGTTTGTTTACTGTCTTCATGAGTGTCGGTAAGTGCTTTCATTTTCATTGTTAAACAATACTTTTCGTTAGATTCTTGTCTGTACTGTACGAGTCCTTGTACTGGTTGAAATTGCTAAACTTTAGGGGTATTTTATTTTTTGGCGTATAAAATCTTTTTTCACACGTTCACGTAAGGGTCCTATACTGACTGAACATAAGGGTCCCATAGTATGGGCCATACGTTCTCCGGTTTCTCCTCAAAGTGGGTGGGAGTAGGGTGGGTTTACTTTAAGGGAAATACAAGAAAAAAGTCATTGGTGCGTTTTTGTGTAAGATATTCATTTTAAATGAAAAATTCGATGACCTTTTTGTGCAAAATCACTAGAAGGAAGGGGGGGGGGGGGGTTGTTGGTTATTTTGTTTTGTGGTCCGTCTTGTGCCAAGGCCCAAGTTTAAAAGGGTATTCTCATCCCCGGAAAACAGAACAATGGTACCAGAACAATTTGATTATATTAGTGTTTTATGATCATTACAAATAATAGAAGCTTAGTTCAGATAACCCTGCCACCATGACCTCTAGGAATTATATTGTAATTTAAAGATCTTCACGAGTGTCAGTCAGTGCAGCTCTATTTGTTAAACGCTAAGACTATTCATGCATTATTTTGTGTTTATCCCCTTTATCATCATAAAGTGCCGTCTCCGCAACGAAGGTTGGCTGCAAGGTATCTCCAACATCTCCTGTCTCTTGTCTTGGTGGCGCACTCTGCTAGACTGTAACCTTTCCATCGTGTGATGTTACTCTCCCACTTGTATCTCTGCCTACCACTTATCCCCTTCACGAGTAGATAAAAACATTTGTCTTTTCCTTATCTGTATGACGAGGCTATTCTACAATCATCAAACTTAGACACAGGTTATTTGTGCTTCGATTTTTTTCTCAGCGGTATGACTAGATTGACTAGAGCCTACCCTACATTTAGGCCTACAAACTGTTCATAATAAAGTCATAGAGAAATAAAGATCAATGTTTTGTCAATATTGATGTGCTTTACGTTATTTTGTCAATATTGATGTGCTTTAACTTTACGTTATATTCTTCATGTTTTTTTATGGTTCTGATTTATAACCAAGCCAGACTTTGTCAGCGGCTGAAAGCCAAAGGAGGATTACCCCAACTAAGTTAGACTTTTCAAACTCATAGCATTACTTTTATTAGGCCTATTGACTACTTTTATTACTGGTTACTTTTATTATTTCCCACCCCGATTACTGACTAAATTTGTTATTTGCTACTTTTGTTACTTGCTACTTTTATTACTGGATACTTTTATTATTGGATACTTTTATTACTTGCTTCGTTTATTAATTGCTACTTTTGGTACTTGCAACTTGTATTACTTGCTACTTTTGCTACTTGCTACGTTTATTATTTGTTGCCTTCTGCAAAACTGACAGCTCCAAATTAATGTGAATAATATGTTACAAATACAAGCCCATATCACTACATACCGTTCCGCCGAAGACGGATGTGTCGGGCCACTGGCGCAAATAAAACGGCGACACCACGCATTTCCATTCTCTGGACTACATCCGGCTGGAAATCTAGTAGGACCATGGTCCTGCTACTAGGGAGATCCAGCGGGAGTTTGAGAATTATACCAACTCTTTTCTTAATTTTTTATTTTATCTAGTTTGGTAGCCATTGCGGCTTTTCTCAGACACTTCATTTCACATGTGGCGATTTTTCTTTGCTGCGAAGCTGTTAAAGACCATGTTTGACATTGGTAGCACAGTGTTGGTATAAAAAGTGTAGATATTATATTATATTTTTTTTCTTCTTCTGCGTTCGTTCTCAAACTCCTGCAGATCAGCAGGATGTAGTCCGAAGAACGAAATGCGTTGTGTCATGGTTTACTGCGATATATGCGCCTTTCGACCTGGCACATCCGACTTCAGCATGGCTTTGGGTCACTAACCCTATATGGGATGGGACAGCCAACTCCATCCATAACCTCCTTAGTCGCCTTGTACGACATGCATTGAAGGTAATTAGTGGTGCTATTCTTTGCTCCCCTTTCGACCTCGACAACACAGGCGAATTTATTTTTTAATTTCCATCTTGATCTTTGGATGAAGAAGTAATGGTGAACGTTGGTAAGTCACTGTGTTTGCTTTCTGACACCTTGTTTCTATTTCTCTATCTAGTCTTCCATCTTCGTAAAAAGTGCTGCCTAGATGTTTAAATTCTTTGACTTGTTTCACTTTGGTGTTATCTATTGTTATATTCATTGGTGTTGAAGACTTGCTAATTTTCATAACTTCTGTTCTCAACATTTATACTCAACACTAATTTCACTATATTGTTCTACTGACTGATTTTCAAACCTAATCCTCTTCAGGGCCGTGCGTACGGCGTCGGTAGCTGGAGGTTTCCCTGACAGAATGTAATTTCCTCCTTTTCGTGAAAATCTTTCATCATTTTAGTTAGATTGTGGTGGCTGTTTTTTTGTGGGGGGGGGGGGAGTAAAGTGATCAGCTTTTCTATATATTCTGTTAAACTGAATGTCGTGTTCTGACCTTCTTCCCCCCTCCCCATTCCTGTGTCCTGATGACTAAGAGAATATTGTCCACCTCAACAGTTTCGTCATCTGCAATACATTTTCCCCACCTCAAATTCTCCGCCCCCCCCCCCCCCCCAACTATTTTTCCATTCCGTGTGGCTTGTTGTTGGTTCTATGAAGGACTTTATGGTGTGTCCCAGATGTTTTAGCTATCAATATTTTTTATTTAAAAAAAAAATATATATATATCGTGTTTGCAGACTCTCAATGCCTGACTAAGCGCCGGTTTCTTAAAGATGTTTTTGGAAAATCCGTGTCACCAGGGCAAATGAAATATTCCACTGACATGGATTATAACAAGGGGCATTTTAATTTTGATTTTTTAAAGTAACATTTGACCTCATTCAGCTTTGAAAGAAAAATATTGACAAGTTTCTTGGGTAGTCCCAACCTACCGCGAGAGCATTTGTACCGGTTTTGTTAGCCCCTTTGTTATATGATTGAGTTGTATCCCTTTGCTTGATAACTCTCGCTCACAATTCTCACAATAGCCTAACTTGATCTTTGAAAGACTTGTGTAATTGTACAACTTATAGTCGGAGGTCGTGGTGACTGGGTTACAGAAACCTCAACCTCCATTATTTTTTATGGTTAAAAACTCTGATATAACAAATTTTGACTAACTTCCGCTGTTGAAAGAAGCATCCCTCACTGTAAAGAGTTACACTGTAATAACGAACTTGTCCATGTTATTTGCTTTTGTGCCTCTTTTTTACAGTTGTCCTAAAATATACTATATTTATTAGCGAATATATTGATCACAATTCACAATTGGAATATTCGGATGCCGTCTCTCTACAAGAATGTTTCCCACCGCAACAGTTTCATCATCTCTCTACAAGAATGTTTCCCACCTCAACAGTTTCATCATCTCTCTACAAGAATGTTTCCCACCTCAACAGTTTCATCATCTCTCTACAAGAATGTTTCCCACCTCAACAGTTTCATCATCTCTCTACAAGAATGTTTCCCACCTCAACAGTTTCATCATCTCTCTACAAGATTTTTTTCACCGTAACAATTTTATCTACAATACTTTTTCCCACCTCAAATTCTCCCCCCCCCCCCCCCAACTATTTTTCCATCCCGCCGTAAAGAAAATGTGAGCAGAAAAAATACATGTTTTAAAATTAAATTTCAAATAATTTATTTGGTGTATAAAAGCAGTATTGTTTTGTCGTCGACTTTTGTCAAACTAGTCACCCCTCCGTCTGTTAACAACTCAATTTATGGACAACCCCTAGCCTACTGCCCCAGCCTTCTGTCGTATGAGTCATCAATAATTTCACATAGTCCATGCTGTGTAGCATTGGTTATCATACCTGTCCAGAGCCTCTGTTTACTGTCAATCATTCTTGTAGTTTACGCGAGCATAATGGCGCGATGGACTTAATTCTATAGCTAGGCTCCTTAGGAGCCTGCAGCACTCAGGGGAGATCATGCATGACCTCTTCCGTAAAAGACCTTCCAACAGGTTTAATTAGGATCTCATTCGTGATGTTTTTATTTATTGTTGGGATTTCGATTGGTCACTATTTACATACTAGGAATTGCATGCTAAAAATATCCAAGGTGACTCCAATTATATAAATAGTGATCAACCGAAATCCCGACAATAATCAAAAACGTCACGAATCGAGTCCTAATTAATCCTGTTAGAAGGTCTTCTATATATCGGACGGTCTCAGGTCAGGTGACCCCCACTTTAATTTCTAACTAGTAAAAACATTAAACACAATAAATAGTTAGTTTAATAATGAGAACTTATGAAACTGTTAGTAGTGTCAGTTAAATGTAGGCAAAGTTATATAAATGGTCATGTACTGATAACATAACCACTTGGAACTATGAAGTTATAGTGACCATGGTGACGCTATTGGTAGTGACGCTACTAATATTTTTCTTCCAAAATTAATATTAAATAACAAGCAAATAGGATAGCCATGATCCCACTTCTACATATTTTCCACAGAAATTCCAAATTTACCGGATTACACAATATTGCTCACATAATAGCAGTGCCGGATTTACCTATAAACTAAACAAGCTATAGCTTAGGGCCCCACGTTCTTTGGGGGCCCTCAAAATTTTTAAATTTCACTATCTATATATTCTTAATCGTTAAAGGGCCCCATATCTCAAATAGCTTATGGTCTTATATATCAAATAGCTTAGTACCCTATCGTCTGGCTCTGGCGATGACGGCAAAGGTACCGAGTTCGATCCTCACCACAGGCAATTGTGCATCCGGACCGTTCAGAAAGCAATGGCAACCTACTGAACGTATTTATATTGCCTAGAAAATCACCACAGCCAACAAATGCTGGGTTGATATCTACGTCCTGGATAGGATATGCTACCAATTTTTTTAGTACCCTATCAATTCTAAATCCGGCTCTACATAATAGTCACAGTAAAGCTGATGACATCACAATCTTGTTATACTCCTGTGTGACACGGAGAGTGTACAGCAGACATGCCGAAGTGATAAATCCCTTCCACACATACTGTATCCGCAGACTTCTCAGAATAAAGTGGCAAGATAATGGACCTGTGTCTTAAGTTATTCTTCTTCTTCTGCGTTCGTTCTTAAACTCCTGCAGATCATCAGGATGTAGTCCGGAGAACGGAATGCGCGGTGTCATGGTTTACAGCATTGCTGCGATATCTGCGCCTTTCGGCCTGACACATCCGACTTCAGCATGGCCTCCGGGTCACCTACCCTATATGGGATGGGACAGCCAACTCCATCCTATAACTCCTAAGTCGCCTCGTACGACATGCATGGAAGGTAAACAGTGTTACTTTTGTTTGCTCCCCTTTCCGGCCCCGACAACACACGGGTGGTCTGAAGTTATTACTAGAGCTAATATCCTAAGCATTAATACAATACTGAAGAAGGCGCAACTGAAATGGACCACCGAACATGTACGCATGTCTCACGAACACATCCTAAAGCAGTTGATGTATGGTTAGCTCTTCACATGAAAAAAAATACTGGCCGGTAGACAGAAGAAACGCTTCAAAGAAAATCTCAAAGTATCTCTAAACAGTTTCAACATTCCCGTTACATTCTGGGAATGTGTTGTCTAGAATCCCCTACTGTGGCGCAACAGCACCAGCAAAGGTGTTTGTGTTACTGATAATAATCGTTGCATCTCTAGGCACAGAGAAAACAACCTACCAGAAAGACAGAACTCCGAATATACGTGTCTTAAATCTGGCATAATTCTGGCTTATTCCAGAATTCGATTTTTCAACAATTTCCGCACACACCAGGGAGAACTGTTCATGGACGACTGTTATGTGCAGCATAATGCGAAACATTAGCCTACAGACTAAACTAAAAATTTACAGAACAGTGTTACTTCCAGGGCTGTTATACGCTGGTAAAACAGTTCGTGTATAGACGACATGCGAGGAAGCTCAATCACTTTCATACAACTTGTCTCAGAAAAGTTATGCATATCAGATGGCAAGACAAGATTCCGAATACCGTTGTCCTTGACAGAGCTGGTATACCTAGCATTGACACTATTCTGAAGAAGGCACAGATTCGCCGGACAGGTCGTGTGGTACGCATGTCAGTTCACCGCCTACCAAAGATACTTCTCTATTGTGAGTTGCAGAAGAGCATACGTTCTCAGCTGTACATATTTCCGTTCATACATTTGTCTCGTGCTACCGAAACTCCCATTTTTGTAGCTGGTGATTTGATAACTATGAAAATGTGGGTGCCGTTTTTTTAAAGAGTTATTATTTGATGCCAAAAAAATATAGAGATGTAATAGAATATTGTTGGCCAAATAAGAGGAATACATCGAATTAGAATGGAAAGTATGGAGTACGACAGGGAGGTGTTCTATCCCCCCACTCTATTCCTTAAATTCATGAATGACATTGACCAAATTCTCTCGCGTAAAGTAAATGCTGCAATGTATGCAGACGATCTGGCGATATGGTCCAGTGAAGAGAGCGTAGGCACAACAAAAATAAGGTTGCAAGAAACTATGGACAATTTGGCCAAGTGGACAGACCAATGGGCCATGTCTATCAATGCCCAAAAAACTACCTATACCATCTTCAGCATGTCCACCAAACCACAGAAAATCCTACTAACCATAAATGGTCAAACATTGCCAAAAGATGAGACACCTACATACCTTGGAGTCACTTTTGATCCAAGACTTACATGGAAACAGCACATAGACAAGTGCCAAACAAAAGGTACAATGAGGACAACACTCCTTAAAAAATTGGCTGGAACAGATTGGGACAGATTGCAAATGGAAAAATTCTAAGTAGAGCATATACAGGTTATGTAAGACCAGCTTTGAAATATGGAATGTCAGAATGGGGGACTGCAGCCAAGAGTAACGCTCAAAAGATCTCAAAGATACAAAACCGCAATCTCAGAATTATAACAGGAGGTATGAATACTACCCCAATCACAGAAATGGAAACATGCACAGGTTTGCCATCAATGGAAGAAAGAAGAAATGAAAAAATCCTCACACAGTATGCAAAGTTCAAATGTTTGGAGAGTCATCAAATGAACCAAAGACTAAGCAGACCTACAAAAGAGCGACTCAAAAGAGGTAGCTTTCTACACTCCACTAAACAGCACCAGAAATCACTCACAGATACAGACCTACAAAATCTAAAACCACTAAACACCTTTAACACATACCCAACATGGGACAGGAAAAACTTCCCAAGAATTATGGACAATATACCAAGCATTATTTCGAAAACCGAAACTACTATACAAGTACTAAAGGAGACAACTAAGAATCACATACAGAAAGCATACCCAAAGGATATATGGACACATGTATATACAGATGGATCAGCGAAAGAGGCAGTATTAGATGGAGGATCAGGAATATATATAGTAACACCAGATGGAAAAGAAATAGAGAAATCCATACCCACAGGCAAACATTCCACAAATTTCAAAGCAGAAATGGAAGCCATAATAGAGGCAGCCAAAATGCTCATGAATTGCTTGCCGAGTCACAACAGACATGTAGTATTTCTAACGGATGCAAAATCAGTATTGCAGGCATTGAAAGATCCAAAGAACACGAGCATGAATGAACTTACGGCCTGCTTACTACACCTCAGCAGTACCACCAAAGAAACAGTACTGCAGTGCATCCCTGGTCACTGTGGCATACCTGGAAATGAAAAAGCTGATCTCCTGGCAAGGAAAGGGGGATCACTGGAACAAATAGAAAATGATAATACGTACTATGAAAGTAAGACCATGTTAAAAGCAGAATATAAGAAAAAGTGGAAGCAAATGCACCCAACTGCAGAACCAAATGACCCCTACCACCAAATGTCACGCAAGGAACAAACAATCATTTTCAGACTACGAACTGGTCACAACAGACTGAGAAGTCACATGTTCCGAAAGCTGAAGATTGGTGAGACAGACCTGTACAACTGTGGACTGAGCCCAGAGACTGCAGAACACATTCTTCATGCCTGTCAACTCTACCAAGAAGAGAGGGAGAAAATATGGCCTACTGAGACGGCACTGCTTCCAGACTTGAGGGGTTCCATGGATGACCTGAAGCGAATCACACAATTCATTGAAGCTATTGGTGCTGTAACCTGATATCTGACTGAAGAACGATGAAGAAGAAGAAGAAGAATGGAAAGTGAAGTGTCGTCACAGTACTTAGTTCGGAACAGTTCGGGTTCAGAAAAGAAAGAGGGTGTAAAGATGCAATATTTTCTGGACGAAAAAATTGTGAAAGAAAAGACAATAGAATACATAGACCAAATGAATATTGCTCAGAGAAGACTTCCGACTATAAATAGAGATCTACTCTGAAATATTCTAGAAAATTATAAATTAAAAGGACTATTATTAGACTTAATAAGAGCCATATATTCAAAGATAGTGAAAGTGCAGTTAGAACAAATGCAGGACTTACAAAGTGGTTTTCAGGAGTTAGACAGAGGTGTGTTTTATCACCATTATTGTTTATTATTTATATGGATATTACCAAAACAGTACAAACCACCACCAGATGTTTACAATCCAAATGGCCTTAACTGAACTTGATTGTGCTGACAATCAGCGTCTACTCCACAATTCAAGTGAAGAGCTGCAAGATCACATAAACCTATTCAACGAGAATTGTCTCAATCACAACATGAAAATCAACACAGAAAAAAATAGAAGTAATGTCTATACGCAGAGAATCCAATACAATCAACATGAACATAAAGGGGTGCAAAGGGAACGCATTGCTCTAGGCGGACCAAGGGTTAGCAGATAACCAAGATCCCAAATGTACCTCCAAGCGGTGCACCCTGGAAACAGAAATACAGCAGCTTGTGCTGATTCTGGCCACATCATTTGGGGATCGTGTCCGAGAATGTGGAGGTAGCAGATGGAAAGAGATTTGACTGCACAAGAGACAGACAATATCTCCGACACCACCAGCAGCACCACATATAGCGACACTGTCGACATACAGTGAAGCTAGTCAGTCCAGTCCGAACATTGGAGGAGCGGCCAATGTAAAACGCACGTAAAGGTAGATGCATGGCGAGAGACAAATATATTTCATACAGAGTACAATGAAAGGGCAGAACAGCGCTAGAGGGCAGCGCGAACTGCAAATAGAAAATGAAAAGTTCCTAGGAAAGGGGAACTACACGCTCCGTCAGCTCGAGACGAACTTCTAGTTACCTGTGTTCCTTACAAGCAGAGACCCAGACCCATTCATTGGCGTTTGGTAAAGCAAGAAGACCTAATCCAACTCTAATGTCGAGCCTTCCTAAACCGGAAATATGCTCGCGAAGAGAAAGGGTTCCGTACTCGATGCGCCCAGGCACAAAAGGGACAACGATTTAGCCCTGGCCCAACTCTCAGGTTTTCCTACACCGGAAATACATTTGAAGAGAGAAAGGGTTCAGTACCTGATGGGCTCAGGCGCTATTGGGACAAGGACGCTCAGCTCGAGAACGCCTTGCTCTCAAACGCGTGGTGTGAGACTCGAACTTGGACACGGGGTACACGATGTCGGTGAATGACACCTCGGCTAAGAGGGCGAAAGAGCCAGGGTCCAACTCCTCTGTTGAGTTCTTCCCCTTAAGGAACCAGGCTCACGGATGAGAAACGGTTCAGTACCCAATGGGCACAGGCACAGCACGTCCAATTACACGAGGCAAGTTCATAGACAGTGGAACACCTCGTTCGAGTCAGACGAGAGCAAAAAATCGTCTGGGCGAAGAGTCTCCACTACGCGTGCCTAGAGACAGATATAGAGGCTGTCACAGGCTAAGGGTAGTCCACCCGAATTGTCAAGGCATGCCGAAATCGGATGTGCTAGGCCTACAAGGCGCATAACGGTGGCACAACGTAATCACTCTCCCGGCGGAAATCGCACGGATATCCGTGATGGTTACAATGGAGCGAACGAAAAACAAACAAAAACAAAACATAAATGGTCAATAACTTAAACAAATGCAGGAATTTAAATATCTTGGGGTCATTTTTACAGACGACGGAAGAATGGACAGAGATATCGAGACTAGAATTCAAGAAGCCAACTACGTGAATTATGAACTTGCACCAATTTTGAAAAACAAATCTATCCCGATGGAAACCAAAAGATAAATCATAAATACAATCTTATTCCAACATTGTGTTGTCAATGTCAGACATGAACACTAACAAAAGAACACGTGAGAAAGCTTAACACGTGTGAAATGAGATATCAATGAAAAGCAGCAAACACAACAGGAAAAGATATTGTTAGGAATGAAGAGATTACAAGAACTCTTTCAACAACGTCTGTGGTCAAATATATTGAAAACATACTAAAATGGTTCGATCACTTAATGAGAATGAAACCTTATTGACTAGCAGCACGAGCATACACGAGAATGGAGACAGCAAGATACAGAGGAACACTAAGAACAGCTTGGATTGAAGGAGTTACAACAGACTTCTGAGTGGTCACTGCATATCAAGCGACCAAAAGTGCCCTAGCCTGAAAACTAATCATCATTCAATTCTTCCTCGCAGCAAAAGAAGAAAAAAAAACAATAGAATAATCAAAGCATTCAGAATTTGCACATTTACAAGATTTGTGAGTATGAGTCACTTGTGATTTGTGCATCAAAATAACCAGAGATTTGTGAGAAAAACGTAAAGATTGAGTGTAGAAGGGGGTGATAGAAGACCCCCTCTGCTCTGGTGAGTGGTGTGAAAAATATGTTCAGTTTCGCTTGAAAAAATCGTCAAAATGGGTTGGAAGGAGGTTGGTTGAATGAATGTGAGAAGGGTATAAATAGCGGGAGCAAGAGGGGTAAAGTGGTTAGAGATATGGATTTAGGAAGCGGAAGCGTGTCAAACAATGTCCGGGCTGTGTGGTGTCGTGGTAGGAGGGTAATCTCGTCAACAAGGCCTGATCACGACGTTACATTTCCTGTTCCCTTCTGTATATTTTCTAGCTTGCCAGGCTGCTCGCACATTCCACAGAACTGTTCGCCTTCATCCATTTGACCTATTGACCTCGTCTGCCGGTTCTAGCCAGATTAAAATTAAGATTTCCATCCATTTTGTTATTGATAATCCTGTCATTGTCATAAAAAGATTGTAGGCCTACTTATTTATTTGTTATTGTCCCTCAAATACAAAGTATATATGTGTGTGTGTGTTATATTATATATAATATTGGGGTATCAACTGATTTGATAGGAGGAACATTTATGTTTAGGCCGACTGTGTAACTAAAAGACCACACACAAATATTTTAATTTAGTATAAAATGTTTTCCAAATAAAGACCCAAAATAACAAATTATTGCACACACAAATCATACAAAACTGACATCTTGCTAGGGAAAAAGTATATGCGAAAAAATATAAATTAAAAAAAAAATGTTCAATTGAAACCAAAATAAAACATAAACTTCCCAATTTTCCTGCGCCTCGATATAACCCAGATCATGAAATCAAGGTTTGAATTAGGCTTGCCCCGCCGAAGACGAATGTGTCGGGCCATTGGCGCAAATAAAACGGCGACATAACGCATTTCCATTCTCTGGACTACATCCTGCTGGAAATCTAGTAGAACCGTGGTCATGTTATAAGGGAGATACAGCGGGAGTTTGAGAATGAAAGCTGGAGAAGAATGAGGCTTGCATCTTCAATCTATGTAATGCCGCTGTTTTCGCCTATGACGAATTCGAGGGCATCCATGATAGTCTGGAAACGTGTATTGTCGCGATTGAATTGGACGACAGAGATTTGTTTAACAGTGTCGTTCGAGTACCTCATCAACAAGTTCTTGCTCTCTAATGTTGACCATTTTGTCGTCAGATGGATATCAGCGGTGTTGCTCGAGAGAAAGGTAAATCTCAGGTACAGTTTTATGTCATCTAAACCCATAACAATACGCTCAGGCCTTCCACAGGGATCTCCCCTCTCACCCGTATTATTCAAAGTCTACACCGTAGCAATCACTCAGCAGTAACTCGACGGAAGAGGTAGAACACTGTCTTTTTCTGATGATATCCTGATATACAGACAGGGAAGGGATAGAACAGAAACTGTCGGATTATTACAAAATGAGCTAGACCGTATCGCCCCCTGGTGTGATGATTCAGGGACACTGATTAACCAAGAGAACGCTGCGGTGACATGGTTCTTTCTTAACAATCAAATCGTAAAGTCTGCGACACAGCAGACGGTGGAGATGAGAGGGTATGATGTAATCAGGACCTCATCTTTACAACACCTGGGAGTACGATTTGAACGTAATCTGTGCTTCCGGGAACACGTTGATTATGTTATCGCAAAGGACTTTCAGTTCTGAGAGTTATGGCAGCGTCTGACACTAAACAACCACAGCTCGTAATCTTATACGACGTTGTTGTCCTCCCTGTCATTGAATATGCAGGCGCCACTATCACTACCATCCACACACAGATTGAGAGGCTGAAGAAAATTCAAAATGAAGCGATGCGAATCATTCTCGATTGCACAAGGGACACACCATGCGTGGTTATATTTCTCCTTGGTTTTTCCCCAGCATATCTCATAGAATTGATATGTGATGTTCCCGTGCACACTTCAGAGTGAATTCTGACATTAGTGACCACCCACTGTACAGTGAGCTCCCTCATGTGAAGGGAAGTAGGTTCAACGAGAGGCAAATACTTGATGGGTCGTACCGTGGATACCGTTAAACATATCTTCGCCCCAGAAGACAACTCCTGACGAGGAATGGATACCTATGCCTACGGTCTTTCAAGGGACAGTCAAGATCACCAGCACACTTAATAGAGAGTGCAGGAAATACAGCCCTGTGAGCGTTGATGCTGAGGTCAAGGTACTCCCTTACGAGGTTACCGATGACACAGATGCTGTGATTTACACGGACAGGTCAGTCATCCGTCACCACCGATGCGCATGAACCTTTACTGTCAGATCAAACGGAAGAACAGTACACAAAGCCAGTGATGTCTTTACCGCAAAAACAAGCAGTCAAACAATGGAAGTACTAGCCGTAACATGCACTTAATTGGCTGAAATCGCAAGCCTATTCCCCTGCGTGCATACTAAGTGACTCAATGAATATCATTCAGAAAGTAAAAACAGGCGATATACGTAGGGAATGGGTGGAGTCATTAGAGAGAGCTAAAATGAGGGCAGCACTACGAAAACTCACACTTATCTTTGTCCCTGGACACGCGGACGTGGAGGAAAACGCATTGGCCGACCAATTAGCTAGCTTCGCCACCACAACAGATGGTCAGCCTATGAACCGAGCAGACACTCATTGCTCTTCGTGAGTCCTCACGATCAGAGGATTTTGAGATGAATGAGCATGAGTCAATATGGAGAATGCGCGAATTGGGAGTGAGGATGGCGTAGCCCGTAGAGAACACATGACAAAGATTTCAAAAAGAGCAGTGAACCAAAAAAAACATGTAAACATCCGCCCACTGGATGACAGAAGAGAAGAAAGAGTGCTTGTTCAAAGGGAAAACATTAAGTGCATGACAGACCATCCAATGCATGCGCATATTTCTAGACCAACCACAAGTAGGCTGAAGAGAACCAGCTTCTGTCACATTTCCAACCATCTCCATCAACAACATAAAGTTATCCTCACAAACCTCCCATATGAAATTGAAACACTAACGGACTTTGAAGAGCCAGACAATAGTCTCCAAAACGTCTCCATAATAACACGGGTTCCTGGAATAATTAATAAAGAATATCTAACTCCACCCCAACTAAAAGCATTGACACTGGAGATGATAGAAATAAAATACAATACGAAAGATAGGACACACAGATGGATCGTCAGAAGGAGCAGTAAGGAACGGAGGAGGTGGAATTTTTTATAAGACTCAAAGATGGAAAGACAATATCAAAAGCTTCTCCAACCGGGAAATACTCCTAACTTTAGAGCAGAAGCAGTTGCACTCCATCAAGCACTGAAAGCCTTCACCGAACCAGGACTGCCAAGACCAAAGAAGATAGCTCTATATTCACAGATTGCAGATCCCTACTGGAATCAATCCAGATCAACAGAAATGAAGCCTTCTGCACAACATCAGAGATGAGCTAAGACAGATCCAAAAATCATCAGCTATCGCCCTTCAGTGGATACTATCACACCGTGGAAGCATGGGCAATGAGAAAGCGGATACTCTGTCAAAATCAGGAAGCGAAATGGAGCAACACAGACACACATTGTCCTACGGGAAGCAAAAACAATAATCCAGAACACTTACATAGCAAAGTGGAAGAAACAAATGGAAGTGGAATACAAACAAGATGCAATACATCTCCTCCAAAGACATCAACAGACCACAATATTTCGCCTTAGAACAGGCCACTGCAGACTGTTAGGTCACCGTTACAGATTGAGGATCTCATACACAGATGAATGCCCATGTGGATTCGGAACCCAGACTGCGGACCACATACCTCAGGACTGCCCAACATACAAAGATCAAAGACATCAGACCTGGCCAGAGGATACAGACTAGAGGCAAACCCTATGGGGCAGCCGCTCAGACCTGAAGACAGTGGACTTCGCCCTGACGACAGGCCTGACAATATAACATGTCCACAGATGCTGAACGCACACGAATAAGAAGTGTTGCTATTCTTTGCTCGCCTCTTGGACCCGACAACACAACCGCAATTTATGTCATTTTATTTGTTATATGTATCATTTGATGTTTGTAAGATTACACAAGAAGTTAAATATGTTAAGAGTGCACATACATTTTCACCAACATAGAGCTACGGACTAATGTTTGCATAGTTGTATGTTATTATACCCATGTTATCGGGACCCTAGATACAACTTCAGTGGGGGATAGGGTGTTGAAAACCGATATATGCTCTTTGCTCCATAGTAAGATAATGCAGTAAGAAGTACAAATCCACTATTTCTGTATCTCTGGTTCATGCAAGACTTATTCACATTAGCTGCATTTTATATCCTATAAAGTTTATCAATCTGTACTGAGCCAAGGATCAGAGTAGCCAATGCATACTTTACTAATTTCACGAATTTCAACACGATTTGCCTTCCTACCATTTGCTTTCTGCGCCATGTGCTTCTAAGAGATTACTGCCAGCTTGTTCTTGACCATCAACACTGCTTTTATTATGATTTGTGTATTCGTTATCTCGAGTTGTCCACCACTTGCTGTAACAACTGCCCACACGAACTTTGCCGTCTTCAGAGATGAACACCCCCTACCCCTTATGTAAGGGCTGCATGTGCATGTTGTTGTTTTGATTGTTATATTATCTTCTATTTCAGTGTATTGCACAGGAATATCTAGTTTCAATGAATCGACACACAAGACAATTAACTGTACTGGGTACAATGCTACTGCACCATGCATGTCTTCAAACATCGATGACAAATACTGCCTAGAAAATGGTTCCATTATTACTGGTTGGTGTATTGCACAGAAAGAAATTTGTTTGTAAGTTATCAATTTTCCATTTGGTATCATTTGCTAAAATGCCTGAGATTAATCTGGATGGCCCATGCCATTAAAGTGAACATCCACAGGATAACCCAAATGGTTTCTGATGATGTACATGTTTTTTTCCCTTCAGAATCGGTCTGCAAGCTTCCTTCTAGTATCCCTATATATGTCATGGCGCAATGCTTTCATATGATGGTACAGATGGAGTTACGGGGGATACACGTTAAGCTCTTTTCAATGGCACAGGCCATTGGGGCGTCCAGGACATTCAGGTTACGGCCATTGAGTTGTGCATTTCTGACGACCGGACCCGTCACACGCTTGAGAACCGCTATATATATCTATTTGGCACTCTTAAACCCTTTGGGATCAATGAGCGCCAGTCTTATGGATGATATCTAGTTTTGTAATTTCTCTGTTTGTCTCGTTTCACATGTATGTAACTGTGTTTTGTATATTCATTGTCCCTGTTGTTTCACCTCTGACCTAGTTTCATCTCTTACGGTTCATCTTCACATTACATTTAACTCGGCCATGTGAACATCTATAGTGTTATTCTTATTTGTCGTTTCCTGTTGTGTATGTAGTCTTAATAAAAGCCTTTTGGTTGAAACGTTGATTTGTGTGTGTAATTATGTGTTTCCAGCGATTACCAAAACTTCATTATTCTGCTCCATGCTTTAATCTTATTAATGTTACTGTACTAATAAAACAGTTGGCTAACCCATAGAGGATCAAGGTGACCCATAAACCATGCTTTAATCTTATAAATGTTACTGTACTAGTAAAACAGTTGGCTAACCCATAGAGGATCAAAGTGACCCATAAACCATGCTTTATCATTCATTGTGGATATTACTGGGTATTTAATTACCTTCCTATAATTAGGATTCATTTCACTTTTGTTGTTTAAAATACGTTTTTTTTTAAAGGCTCAACTTTCTATTAAATTATTATTGTCGAGTGAAATATTCTTTCCAGAACGTTGTCTTCATCGTGGATACTCTGAATGCCTGTCTCAGACAAGCAGGCCTGCATTGACCAGAGACATGTTTATACATTTTTCGTTGTCGCTGGTCCATTGTTATCTTGGTCTTCCGCTTCTTCTCTCATCTGGCACTCTGCCCTCCAGAATCAGCCGTTCGATACCATCATGTCGTTTTAAGTGCCCAAAATACTTTAGCTTCTTTCTTACACTGCGCAACACATAAAAAATTACAGACATGAAAATAATCATTTCCTACTGAAAATGTGGTGAGAAAAACGAATATCTTATTAAAAATTCTCAGTTTGCTCTTATTGTTGTGATATTCCTTGTTTATTGTGTCGAAAAAAGTGGAAAATTTTTCTGACGAAAAATTTATTCAGCGACGAATGCATGTTGACACCGTGCGACTTCTCTCAATGGCCGCTATATTGTTTAAATCGTGTGTTGATGTAAAAAACAAACCACATATTTCAACATGTGTATATAATTAATATTTTCAAGTAGTATATATATATTTTATTTTCCAGTGCTATAAATGTCTGAATTTGTATAAAGATTGGATTCCATAATGTCACGAAAGTGCGTTAATAACTTAATAGTGCTAACAATTTTTGCTATGTTTGTGGCGAGGGGACGTTGTCGTCTCAAAAACGGAAAATTACACCTTTAATTAAAACTGCATATCATCTTGACTTCGGCTGTAAGATAGGTGATCAAGACAAACCCTGGGCACCTCACATTTGCTGTATTACATGTACTGTGAAACTCTGTGGTTGGCTAAATGGCAAAGTGCGGTCAATGCCTTTCGCGATTCCTATGATATGGAGAGAGCCGAGAGATCATGTAAGTGACTGCTATTTTTGTATGGTGCCTCCTCTCCAACACGAAATATCTAAAAAGAAGAAGTGGACTTTGAATTACCCCAATATTCCATCAGCTATACGGCCAGTACCACATGGAAAAGATCTGCCTGTTCCTACCTCACCCAACCAGAAAGTTATAGAGCTTGATGCAGATTGTGGTCAAGAAATACAACTTGAGTTTGAACAGGAAGATACTCAATTCACACCAATAGGTTCTGTTGATATTCTACATAGAATTTCTCAAAATGAACTAAGTGACTTAATTCGAGATCTTGACTAATCTAAAACAACAGTGGAATCTCCTGTATAAAAATGTTAAGGTGTCTATGTACAGAGAACGTCAGAAATCTCTAACTCCATTTTTCACAATGAATAATAGCATTGTTGCTTGCCATGATGTTAATGGGCTTATGGAAGCTTTGAAAATAGAGCACATACAACAAGAGTGGAGGTTATTCATTGACTCATCAAAGTTAAGTTTGAAAGCAGTTTTGCTACACAATGGCAATTCATTACCTTCTATCCCTATAGGCCATGCTGTCCACATGAAGGAGACTTATGAAAATATGAAATTACTTCTTGAAGCAATAAAATATGATGTTCATCAGTGGCAGATTTGTGCAGACTTGAAAGTTATTGCAATTTTACTTGGCATGCAATTAGGTTACACAAAATATTGTTGCTTTCTGTGTGAATGGGACAGTCGACAGAGAACTTCTCATTACATTAGGAAAACTTGGCCTGATAGGAAGGTTATGGAGCCTGGTGAAAAGAATGTACAGCAAATTTCTTTGGTTGATAGAAATAAAATAATTCTACCTCCTCTTCATATTAAATTGGGGCTAATGAAGAACTTTATCAAGGGCATGAATAGGGAGGGAGAGGCATTTAAGTACTTGAGGAAAAAATTTCATTACCTTAGTGATGGTAAAATAAAGGAAGGATTATTTGTAGGCCCACAGATAAGGGAACTGTTGAAAGATGAGCATTTTGATGCCATTATTCATGGGAATGAGAAAGGTGCATGGCAATCTTTCAAATGTGTTTTACAAAATGTCCTGGGCAATCATAGAAGTGAGAACTATCCTGTTGCTATTAATGAACTTCTGACAGCATATCAACAATTAGGTTGCAACATGTCACTTAAGATCCACTTCCTGGATTCTCATCTTGATTTCTTCCCTCCAAATTGTGGTGCAGTAAGTAATGAACATGGGGAGCGTTTCCACCAAGACATTGCATTGATGGAAAAAAGGTACCAGGGTAAGTGGAATACATCCATGCTTGCTGACTACTGCTGGAATGTCACAAGAGAAGCTCCAGAAGTGGTATACAAGAGGAAAAGGAAACAATAAGAAATAGGATTTTTAATACAAATATTGAAATTACAATAACTCAAAAACTAGAGCTAATAAACATTTTCTGATGTCATATTCGTTTTTCTCAACCCATTTTCAGTAGGAATTGACTAATTTTATACTTGTAAAAAAACAAAAACTTTTTTTGTTGCGCAGTATATTTAGAAGCCACCCTTCATTTAGTTTCAGCAATTTCAATGTTTTTCTTATCTGTCCATGCTATTTGTAGAATCTTCCTGTAGCATTCTAATAAATACTGCATTAAAATTGTACATATCGTTTTATGACCACCCATGTGTTGCTGGGCCTTAAATGGGAGCAAATAATAGCAACACATTTAGTTTCCATGCATGTCATAAGAGGTAATTAAGGAGGCTATGGAGTAGTGTTGGCTGTCCCATCCCATATAGGTTCAACGTGATTTAGAAGCCATGCTAAAGTCAGATGTGTCAGGCCTAAATATGAAGATATCGCAGCCATGCTATAAACCATGGCACAGTGTATTATATTATTTGGATTATATTCTGCCAATCTGTTGGGAGTTTGAGAACAAACACAGAAGAATAAACTACAGATTAGCAGAATCTACTCCAGAAAATGAAATGTTTTGTGTCATGGATTACAGCTTTGCTACAATATTTGCACTTTTTAGTCTGAAACATCCAAATTCACTATGGCTTGTGGGTCATCAATTATATCATGGTTTAGCCAATGCCACCTACAAAACTTTTTTTAGTCACATATTACAACATGCATGACAGGTCAAAGTGTTGATATCATTTGCTCCCCTTTTGGGATAACACCCATGGACCATGTATATATTTACTTGAAGAATTCATATTTTCTGTTACATGTTTATGCCTGCTGCTGAAAGTATGACTCATTTATTGCAGAAACCACATTTCGCAAGCTGATTTCAGCATCTGCACTTCTATAAATGGAGGATTGTTGCATAGTTTGAGAGAGCCACTATCTAGTTCTACCGCAGCACAGATCAGGTCAGATGGTTCTCACTCTATTTCTGGTCAATTATCATCTACCACTTCTGGAGTATCATTTAGCACTAGTAAATCACCATTTCAGTCTGATGAATTACCACCGAGATCTGATGGAAACCTCTTTGAATCAAAACTCAAGTCCAGTGAATCATCCACCACAGATGGATCATTTACTACAAATATAATATCAACTACCAATGGCAAATCATCCACCTCAGCAAAATCAACATCCACCACAGCTGAAACATCAGTCACAACAGATGGACAATCAGTAAATGGTAGAGCACAATTCAGCATTGGGGCAACCCAATTCAATTCAGGTGAATCATTCTTCAATTCGGATAGATCATCAACCAATTCTAATAGGTCATCATTCAGTTCAAGCGGAACTTCATTCAATTCTGGTGGGTCATCGTTCAATTCTGGTGGATCATCGTTCAATTCTGGTGGATCATCATTCAATTCTGGTGGATCATCATTCAATTCTGGTAAAATGCCATCACCTGCAAGTGAATCTCTATCAACCACGGATAATACCCCAGTCAGCACAGATAGAACATCATTCAAGAATGGCAAAACAACATCCAGTGATGACCATACCTTCAGCAGTGACCAAGTATTTCACAATAGTAATGAAAGTCATGGAAGCAACAGTGTATCTAACCTAAACACAGGCATATGGCCAGTCATTATTGCTCCTGTTTCATTTGCTATGGCTTATATTGCCCATATTTCTGTAACCCTTTAGTAAACTCTAGCATTGAGATTACTGTTATGACTATTTCAAAGTCAGTCTTACCGCAACTCATACATTATATACTAAAAATATATGGGATATCTGAGTCACAATTAAATATAGCAGTCATTGGATTAAGAAGGTTATAGGAATTCTAAAATATATGGAATATCTGAGTCACAATTAAATGTAGCAGTCATTGGATTGGAGAAGGTTATAGGAATTCTAAAATATAAGGGATATCTGAGTCACAATTAAATGTAGCAGCTATTTTTTGTGACAAAAGAATTCTAAAATATATGGGATATCTGAGTCACAATTAAATGTAACAAACATTGGATTAAGACATGGGAATTCTAAAATACATGATGGCATATCTGAGTCACAATTAAATGTAGCATCTATTTATTGTGACAAAAGAATTCTAAAATATATGGAATATCTGAGTCACAATTAAATGTAGCAGCTATTTTTTGTGACAAAAGAATTCTAAAATATATGGGATATCTGAGTCACAATTAAATGTAACAAACATTGGATTAAGACATGGGAATTCTAAAATACATGATGGCATATCTGAGTCACAATTAAATGTAGCATCTATTTATTGTGACAAAAGAATTCTAAAATATATGGGATATCTGAGTCACAATTAAATGTAACAAACATTGGATTAAGACATGGGAATTCTAAAATACATGATGGAATATCTGAGTCACAATTAAATGTAGCAGCTATTTTTTGTGACAAAAGAATTCTAAAAAATATGGGATATCTGAGTCACAATTAAATGTAACAAACATTGGATTAAGACATGGGAATTCTAAAATACATGATGGCATATCTGAGTCACAATTAAATGTAGCATCTATTTATTGTGACAAAAGAATTCTAAAATATATAGGATATCTGAGTTACAATTAAATATAGCAGCTGTTGGATTGAAACATAGGAATTCTAAAATATATGGGATATCTGAGTCACAATTCAATGTAGCAGCCATATAATTGAGGCAGCTATAGTAATTCTAAAATATATGGGATATCTGAGTCGCAATTAAATGTAGCAGCCATATAATTGAGGCAGCTATAGTAATTCTAAAATATATGGGATATCTGAGTCGCAATTAAATGTAGCAGCCATTGGATTGAGAAAGTTATAGGAATTCTAAAATATGTGAAATATCTAGGTCACAATTAAATGTAGCAGCCATTGGATTGAGAAGGTTATAGGAATTCTAGTGACCTACAATAAGACCGAACAATTCAATGTGTGTGTCTTACTGTAAGAATCAAATTTTAGGATAATAAAAATTACTTTTTTTGCTAATATTCATCTCTGATCTGATCTCTTAAGCAAGGTTTTAACAGCAATACACAAGTAACTTTGTAGCTATTTGTGAAACTTGATATATTCAATTTGTTATCTTGACTGCATCTTTTAGATGACATTTTATCAGCTTTGGGACGGCCAACATTTCTTTTACCATTCACAAACGTGGCCTGTACAGACCATCCATACATCTTCAGTGAAGGGGGTTTGGTTTACCTTAAAAAATAACAGATCGTTCACCTATTTTCATTGTTATTCCCATTTTTGCATTAGATGCTTTAATAACCTGTTGTAGAAATTGTTAGAGGGAGGGTGCAAGGCTAACCCACCTTTTGATGAAGTTTCTTCTGCTTCTGCATTCAGGATTATTTTGGCCTTGATAGATCTTCAGGCCTGTCACCAGGAAGAAGTTCTCAGTTTTCTCCATTTCAGAGTGGCTGCTCCAAAGTTTTTGCCTCAGTTCAGTCCAACATGGCCATGTCTTGCGTCACAGTTCTTTAAAATCTGGACAATCTTGGAGTATGTGTTCAGGCGTCTGTATGCCTGTTTGCATGGACATTCATTTGTGTGGGGTCACCCTGATCCGGTACAAGTGGCACTGGAATCTGCAGTGGGCAGTTCTAAGTCGAAAGATGATGTTCTGTTGTTGCCTATGAAATACAGTTTCTAGTGCTAAAAGCTATGTCATGATTTACTGGGATTTATAAACCCATAACCTGCCAGGGACATACGGCCATCATAATTGATGCATCAACAGAGAGTCCTCCAACGATTTCATCTCACTGATGCAGATAAGGGGGGGAAATATCTTGACCCCTTCCATTTTTTAATATTGTCTGCCCACAATTTCTTTTTCCATTTTAAATTGTACCCTGCAATATAGTTTTTCACAGGGAACCATGTCGGCTCTGTGGCGAAGTGGTACAGAGCCAGTCTATGACAGCCAAAGTACCGAGTTTGATCCCCGCTACAGGCAATTGTGCATCCGGACCGTTCAGAAAGCAATGGCACACTACTGAACATATTTATATTGCTTAGGAAATCACCACAGTCAACAAATGCTGGGTTGATAGCTACGTCCTGTAAAGGATATGCTACCAAATTTTTTTTAACCATGTCAGCATACACGTCCAAACCATGCAGATTTGTATTGTTTTACTACTGAAAGTGTTGGTTCTTGTGAACCTGTCAGGTTCTCTGCTATATTTCTTACATGCACATTTGTCTTATTCTCTCTTTAAGAAATGTGCAAAATTCATATGACACTTTCATTTGAAGGCATGTAACCGTCTCTCCATGACTGGAGTAAATATTGTTTATAATAAAATAACCAGTAACTATGTACTGAAATAATGTGTAAACATTCTTTGAACATAAAACAGAGAATTGTTAATTAATTCAGTGAAAACAGAGAATTGTGAATTAATTCAGTGTTGTTTTTTTCTATGTAAAGGAAAATAAGTGGTCATGTTGAAAGACACAAACAACTATAACATATAAACATAATGACGTGCATGTATTGTTCATGAATGATACTTTTGTCAACTCTCATTATTACTTCATGTACTTGTTGAATGTTTGGTGTAGTTTGTGATCTAGAATTTATATAAGCAGCTTTTTTTTCTCTGTTTGCTACCTTCAGCTAATAAGCAAGTTGTAGTCTAGAGAATAGAATGTGTTACCTCAGTTACAGCTCTGCTGCAATAAGGGCCTATTTGTGTGTTGTGGTCCAACACAGCCAGCTTCAGAAAAAGATACTCTGGGTTGCATTTTAGTACTGTGAATTGTTTATATCTTCTATACACCTACCAATTTGTCAGATTTCCCTATTGAAATCAGTTGTGCAGAATCTCCATACTAAAGGTAGTAGAGTCATTGCATTTCTGGTTTCTAACACTGATACTATGAATCACTGAGTCTACCTCAAAAGACCAGAATCTTAATAGTACTTGTCCTGACACAATCACTAAATTTACCTCTACATAACAGCATCTTGATAGCTCCCTGACACAATCACTACGTCTACATCTATAGACCAGTATCTTGATAGCTCCCTGACACAATCACTACATCTACAGACCAGTATCTTGATAGCTCCCTGACACAATCACTACATTTACAGACCAGTATCTTGATAGCTCCCTGACACAATCACTACATCTACAGTCCATTATCTTGATACCTCCCTGACACAATCACTACATCTATATCTACAGACCAGCATGTGATATCATCCCTGGCACAATCACTGAGTTTACCTCTGAAAACCAGCATCTTGATAGCTCCCTAAATTAACAGCAAAGATGGTGCAGTGTAAATAAGAAATGATAGTTCAAACTTGTGTATTTTCCCAAACACACACAAAACAGTCAGTACTGAAACCAAGACAGTCTGCACCATCCTTGTAATGTGCATTTGAAAGTCTGGGAAGAATAATATGCATTATGAGAATATGTTATGTATAGATCCTACTATATACTTACAGTGCTTTTGTAAAACACATTGTCTGAGAACAAGTTTTGTATACTTCAGATATTTCCTCATAGACCTATTTGTTGCAATAGAGGGAATGTATCTCATCCCTTGTTTTATTGTGTGGGTGTGTCTGATTATTTGTTGAAATTTGATATTAGTGTTAGATTGATCCACAAAATCAGCTTCTTTAACTGCTCCTTTCAGACACAATACATTTTTGGGTAATACGCGTATATTAAGAGGTTGTTTATAGTACATTCTAATGATAGACGAGCTCGATGGTGAGAAGGTCAAAGGATGGAGATGATCAATAGCATTACATAAGTTTAAAGAAAGTCAACAGCAGGGCTGATTAATTGTACAAATGGTAGATAGATGTGGAAGTCCACACACTTTTAGATGGCTGACGGAATGGCAAACAGAGCATATGGGAATGTCCCAGTGCTGTGACCTTGTTCCTAATCAAGAATCAAGGAAGTCCACATAATCTCAAGCATTAACCAGTTGATTCATCAGAGGTCCAAAATGATTGAATTAGACACAGTCAGTATGCAAATTCAGGACAGAAGCTACACTACTCAAATTCTTAAAATTCATTTGTGCTGAACTAAGATGTGCTGGACTTAAATACACAAATGTATATTAGCTTTGCTGTAACCTAGCAACACCACCATGTTTGAGTTAAAAATCTGTGAGTATGGACAAAGTAATTATAAAAGTAGAATCCAGAGAAAATCTACAGATTTAGATACATTCAGATGGAGTCCAAATCCAAAGCAGAAATGCTTGACATGAAGAGCTCAGGCTGAAACTAAAGGACAGCCTGTGTTCTGACAGGATTTCTAACAACTTCTGAAGATAATCATAATAAGCGTGCATCTGTAACTTAAGACATCAAGGAATCACAACAAATGTGTAATTTAACTTTACACAGTCAAATATTTAAGTGAATCATGTATGCACCATGTATGACTAGTTATTAAAGATTTTACTGTAGGTAATATTACTGTAAGTTTTTCTAGAGTGACTTCTAAATGTAGAGTAGAATTTAAGTATTATTTTTTCCAAGTATGATGTACTGAAGAAAAACTGATTTTAAAATTACATGACACCTTCACCTATTTCACATGTTGTCACAAAACATCCATCATCATCATGATGCCATTGTAAACAAATACTTAATGGCAAGATACCAAGCTACTACTGTAGCAGTGTGCCTTGTTCAATATATTTATTGTAATGGTTCTCAAAATTTACTTTGCTGAATGAGTACTCATATGAATGAGGACACATCTCTGACAAACAAATCTCAGACAGAACACACATTTCTTAGATAATAGTTGTTTAAAAATCTAATATTTTTAATGTTTTTTTGGTATCAGAATTTGTTATAAATTAAATAGGCAAAACTTGGAGTAGGGTAATGAAGTTTTGCTAATAACTGGAAACAAACATAATAACATACACAAATCAATGTTTTGATCATCAATAGTGCTGATCTTACTTGTCGTGTTTTGTTGAAATTGCGTTCTTGATAAAGACCTTTGGTCGAAACATCGATTTGTGTGTTTCCATTGATTAGTAAAACTTCATTACCCTTTCCAAATTTCACCTGTTGGATTTCAATTTTGCTGCAGTGTGTACATATTATAAATTAAATAAATTTTTTCCCTTCAAATTTTCACAAAATCAATAAATGGAATTCAGTTTAACCTGGGTTCTGACATATTACTTTTTTTTTACTTTTTATTCTTCCAATTTCAAATATTGGAGAAATACTATTGTGTAATTTTTGGTGGTACATTACGGGCTAATGTGTCCAAACTTTTAATAAAACAAATGATACATTATTCAACAGAACAAACTTTGGCTAAAGGCGCATACAGCTCAGCATCCATCGATCTGCTCAGAACAATCCATCGATCAATGCATTGCGCTCGAATGATCGCTAGTAGACAAGTCATGTTTTTTAAATCTTCTCGTACCGGAAGCAATAAAGCCTAATACAGTATTACAAATTTAAAATGAAATCACGTGATATGGACACATTCGACATGGACACATTACACAGTAATGTACCTTTTGGTTGTCTGGGAACTGGTTATTTCATCATTGAAAAAACAACTGTCTGGCAACCGGTTAGTTTAAACGTCAACTCTAAGCAAATAATACAAGTTTATTATAAAAAAGATAAGTTCAGATGTATGTAATCTTTGGTACTATGATCGCAGTCCAACGCCCGTTTTCATTCTTGTTTCTCATTAGTGTCTACCTACTATTTTGTGGTTAATTTATCTAAATAGTATATCAACAAACCCACAGAAGACGGATGTGTAGGGCCATTGGCGCAAATAAAACGGCGACACAACACATTTCCATTCTCTGGACTATATCCTGCTGGAAATCTAGTAGGGTCATTGTCCTACTCCAAGAGGATCCAATGGGAGTTCATTAACACTGAAGAAGAAGATGAATATCAATAAATAATTAATATAAAAATATTAATTTGTTAGGGTTAGTTATGTTTTACATAACTAATCCTAGCCCTAAATATAATTATATTTAAATTAATAAATGATAAACATCAACTGATGAACATAGGTTAGGGAGATAATCACACAGGTAGGTACTAATTGGCGCAACAGGGGTTGTATTGTGATCATAGTACCTAATCTTTAATAAGATATTGGAAGTTCTTTTTTTAAAATACATCTATATCTGTATACATGGATACATAAATATATTTTGTAAATGTTTACTGAATAAAAGTTATAGCAATATATATCAGTTTGTCTTAATCATATATAGACTTGTGAGATGTGCATATTTGTTGTAATTGTGTTTTGTTTTGTTGATAAATAATTCTTGGCATTCATACATCAACTTTAACACATCAGATATAACGCACAAGCAATAATACATCAGGTATAACACAGCAGTTATAATAAACTAGCTATAACACACTATCTATAACGCAAGTTGTAACACTAGCTATAACACATCAGTTATTACACACATGGCTATGACGTATGGCTGGCAAATTGTCTATATGGTAGTAGATGTTTGTCTCATGCCTTTTACATACGTCAGTGTGCAGTATGAGCAATGCTTTCAAACGAGTTGCAACGTGTGACTGGTTCTCACCAGCAACACGACCTTCGTTCAATGAGGCATGTCCCATTCCACACTACATAGTCCGTAAAGGGACTTTATCCACTAATGAGATGCGATGTGTCTGACCCACCAGCGATATGGTCTTCGGTTGATGAGATGTCACATTCGCTAATACAAGGCATGGAAATGTTGGAATGTAGTTTTTATTCATCGACTGTTGCTTCTTATGTTTTATTTGAGAATATATAGGCAACATCGACCCCAACAACAATGGTTCAACGACGTGTTCTACGACTGGCTGACATTTGTCTACACTCGGAATGAAGCAATGTTTATACAATGATTGTAAACAGGTTCTCAGAAATAACACCATGGAAATCTGTATGAAAAGATGGAAAATGGGCTGACTGGTTGAAATGCATTTAGTGAAATGACACGGCCGAAGGACAATGACAACATAAACTGTGCAGGAGAAATCAATCCCTTATTTTTCAGTTTGGAACAAGACATACAAGAGTAAAGAGCCATTTAAATTGTATCATAGCCTAGCAACTACCCATCTGTAGACACTGCTCTCATCCCACGAAACAGTGGAACACCTCCTTATTGACTGCTCTTACCTTTCAACTACCAAAAAAACCTCTTATAGACATTTAATAGTCACTAGCCCACTGTATGGATCAAAGTCAACTTCAGAAGACCTGCACTTTTTCAAGAACGGCATTGTGCTGCCAAGAGCAGAACTACTCAGCAGCATCTGTATATCGACAGCAACATGCACAGGTTGTGGAGTACAGCTAGCGTTCTACCTATGTGACTACAGATGTCCCACCATGATCAACCTTATTTCTACTATTCATGTGCTATCCCACATGACATACACAAGCGACGTCCTTATCGACATTATCTATGTTTTTGTTTGGCATTGTTTCATCTCTGTCATTCTATTCTTTTTTCATCATTCATACTCTTCTGAACTTTTGCATTTATCCTGTCTAGTGACTAATATGTGAATGTGGACAATGCCGTTTCTTACTCATAGTGTGTTATGTTGTGTGCTTATAAAGGCTTTTTGGTTGAGATGTCGATGTGTTGTGTTGCCAGCGAGTAACAAAACTTCATCATCCTCTTCCCAAGTTTTGCCTGTTGAATCAAAGTTTTGATTCAATTATTATCAATTCAATCAAGTAACATGATGAGTGGAGTGGGGGATCATGTTTCTCCACAACTTTCTGTTTCTTGTGTTGTTAATAAGTTCAGTTTGGTGACATGTTTTGTGTGCCACAGTGACAACACATCTAGAAATTCCTCTCTTTGTTTTCCTCTGTCTCTTCTTTCCTATCCGATGATTAGTAAATCTTCAAGATTTACTCTTCTCATCACATGCACTAACAATCTTCGGTTCATTAAGGGAAGATGTGTCCACATTTTTTTTTTACGAAACATACTATACATTATTTAGCGAACAATAATTGACCAGGTTATTATTCAAGGAGTACAAGACGACCTTTGCTTTCGATGGATTTATCCCAGCGTTGTATATTCTGTACCATGTCGACAATTATAGTACACAGTACACGCTGTACACTGTTAACGATATATGTTCTGTTCATGCCCATGTTGTATAGTAGGATATCATTCGCATATATTAGAACTACAATTTCTTGAGGTTTTCAATTGAGCATTTTTTAACATATACACACTAAACAGCAGTGGGACAGAAGAAATCTTTGTGGCAGATCAGGTGCTATTATTTTGATCTCAGACATCCAGGATCCGCACATCAGAGCAACTTTTCTACAGATTAGCACATCTGCTATCCAGTGTATGATCTAGGGATGGATATTGTATTTTCTTAACATGTCAAAAATATAACTGTAACTAATTCAACTATACTCATCTTCTAGGTAACTAACTCTATTGTACGCATCTTCTGCCTATGCATTGATAGTACTCCATTGCATATAAAATATTTCTCACTTTTTTACGTGCGGATTTGGTTTGCGCTATCCTGCTCTTTATCTCATTGGGGCACCAGACATCTGATGTTAAAATGGTGCCAAAATACTTGACTTTATGTTCATTTATTTTTGTACCACTTCCACTAGACACTTCCAGACTACCAACAGATAGTATGTCGCAAATGGCCATAACACATAGACGGTGTACGTGGCTATAAAGCCAGAGACAGACTATGTAAAAGATAGATCACATAAACAAAAGAAGCCACGGGAACAAGCTTGCAAACAGCACACAAGAAAGCCATCCCCAGAGAACTCTTCTATCCCTGACGCCGCAAGGCAAACAAGGGCCGCAGCGTATAGACATATTTATTTTTGTATCATTGATAATAATACTGAATCTTGGGTTTTACCTATTACCTAGTTAAACGTATAATCTTACTTAATAATGACATTTATAAAAAAAACAACAATACCTTGTTTATCTTTTCAATTGAGTCTTAAACTGCACAAAGAAGTATTTAGTAGTAAAAAAAGACATAATTTAATTCACTTCCACACATGACTGCTGGAAACAGCCGTAGATACGTCATCGGATTTTAAAAAGAAATGTTTATTTTCGTCGGATTTATGGGATGAGAAACATTCTATGCAGTGGAGTATCAATGCATATGTGAGTTAGATCAAGTATTAACATGTCATACTGACCAATCTTTCTTAATGACGTGAAGCATGGACGGTAAACAAAAGACAAGCTGGAGGCAACTGAGATGGGGTTTTTGAGAAGAATTATACAAATTCCAAGAAAACTAATGTAAAAAAGACCGTACTTTATAAGCAGCTGAGGCCATTTTTTAACGAATCAAATGCGTACTTTATTTTACGAAACGAATTATCGACAAAGACGCATTTCACAGTACATAAGACTACCCTCGGATTCATCAAGCCGCCTGCTATACACTGAGATCTTCCCATTGTATGACCATGGGCGGACGTGACGTGCTATCAGTGCGTAGCGCGCAGATGTAAACTAATGACTGTATAATATAAGTTCAGTGAGTTCACGAAACCTGAATAAAACTACGCATGATATTAAAAATTTTGACAAACGGCCACGTCTTCCTGTAACGTATAGGGCCTAGTAGCAATAGGTCTATGACAAATTATAGCAAAAATTAGAAGACAGCCAAGATTATAAGGGCATCTGACAAGAAAAGCAAAACTTGAACATTTAGTAAACACTGAAAAAATCAAGGAGAGAAAAGACAGGAAGACTAAGATATACATTTCTTGATGGGTTGTGACAGTGGCCCAAAAAAGATGTCACCAACTGAACATATTAACATTACAAGAGACAGTTATGGAGAAACATGGTTGCATATGCCACTAAGCACGGCACATGAATTATTTCTGGGAAAATAAGATTTAAACTTAAATAAAAGAAAAATTAACTTACAAAATTGTGCATTTAATTATAATTTTCATCACAAAAGGCCTGGCCTATAGAAGTTCTAACTATGAATGGAAAAAAATCAATTAAAGTATAGGCCTATATTTGACCCAATAACTCAGTTTCACAGACGGAGACCAAACACAGATTAACCGTTGCATCACTAAGCATTGAATCTAGGAGTCGTTGGATTTTCTAAAAATATTTTGAAATTGAACCATCGATCCGCGGTTATCTCTGTTTTTAGTGTTTTCCCAATTTTTCGTGCCTTTGTAGGCACATCACAAATCCCTGTCTTTGTGTGAAACGATACGGCAATAGAATAAGAGCTGCAGACTACCATTCAACCATTTTTATATATATATTTCCAAATAGGAAAAGATTAATCAAGAAGTGATAACATTGCACGATGAAGAGGGTTTGCTCTTAAACGTCATTAGAATAAGAAAGCTGATAGGCCTGTTATTTTACTATATAGTGAGACGTCTATCTATCCATGTTCATTCAGCTCCGAACACTGTGCATATGGAAGAAATCAGAGCTCTCCAGATTGAGCGGTGGGATTCTTGGTTTTATTCTTGCAAGTTGTTGAAACCCATAGTCATACCCTCTTTGATGGTTGTTCTGCGAAAAGTCTCTCTGGTCTTTTTCTTTTTCCATCTAGTATCCATTTTAATGCTTGTAGTGGTAGTCTGTTTTCATTCATTCTAAGTACATATCCGATATAAGTCTATCGTTTTCTTCTTATTGTTGTAGAAACACATTGCTGTTTGGTGTCTTCTCTTACTTACATGTTTGACTTGCATTTTTCTAAAAATAATTTGCAAGAGTCTTCTAAAGCATTTATTTTCAAATGAGTTCAATTTCTTCTCCAGCCCCTTTTCCTTTTTCTAACTTTCACAACCTCATGTCAACACGGATATCATATTGGAGTTGAACATATTGGTATGTTTACTTTTTAAAATATTATTTCCAGATGTTTCTTATGTGGTGGAACGCACGTGATGCTAACGCAATTCTGGTAGAGATCTCTTTTTGTTGTATCTCCACCGTGTGTCATTCTGCTGCATAAATACGAAAAGCTATCAACTGTCTGAATTGTTTCTCCGTTGAGTGTGATTTTAAGGTTACAGTTAGCAAAATTCATTAGCTTAATCTTGAGGGTGTTGACCTGAAGGTCAATTTAATCAGACATACAGCATGAAAAATTAATGACGAAAAGTATTGTTGGTAGCAGGGGTAAAGTCTAGGTGGTACGATGGATAAGAGACATCTCATATTGTTTGAATATGCCTTTGGCAGCGGCAGGTCAAGCTGCCCAAAATCTAGAGGAACTCAGAATATCCATAGATAAGACTTCTTTTTTGAATGGATATGTTACATGCGAGTGATATTTCTATCTATACTACTTTTATCTTCAGTGTTCATTCTCAAACTCCTGCTGAATTCTCTTGTAGTAGGACCATGGTTAGATTTCCAGCAGGATGTAGTCCAGATAATGGAAATGCGGCGTGTCACCGTTTTATTTGTGCCAATGGCGCGACACATCCGTTCTGTCTATACAAAAACATTCAGATTTTGGGCAAAACTATTTGGCATCACTGGAACAGATTTTACTGTTATATCTACTTCCGGGTCGTATCGATTGAGATGTTATTGTAGTCCTACCCAAAACATTGTTGAATGTTGAAGTTCAACTAGTTTGAAGTAATCAGTTAGACTATTTAGAGTAGAATTTGATACATGCCATATATATATTATAGCATTTCGGTACATCAACATTTCTGAACTAAAACATTTATGACGTAATTAAAGCGAAGCAAAACAACACACCCTGGTAGGATCTCTACTAACTACTAGTCTACTACTTTACTACTACTGAGTATGTTATGTATGTTATAAGTATGTAGTATTGTAGTATGTACAATAGTAACTATACTACTTCTACACTGTAGCCTACAGTACAGAATAGGCCCACTGGACAGCGGATCCACTTATTTTTTTACAGTAATTTAAGTTAATTAACTTAAATTAATTGTTTGCAATTTTGTTGTATCAACACTAAATTTAGTAAATACAAATATGACGTACCCAGTTGTCTCCGTATGTTGTTGCCTTGGCTCAAAATATGAGAAGGGGAGACCTATCCAAATGCATATTTATTAATTTTTATTAAGACCTATCGCATCTGGACCGTTCAGAAACTAAGCAATGGCAAACTACTGAACTTATTTATATTTCATAGAAAATCACTACAGCCAAAAAATGCTGGGTTGATGACTACGTCCTGAATAGGATATGCTACCATTTTAATAGGCCTATTAGTATATTATCCTTTGGTGGGATAATTTAATTAGTTCTACTTAGTAATTCACCTTAAACTTAGTTAAGTATGTAATCAACACTTTGACAGGCCATTCATAAGAGGTGACTAAGAAGTGGTGGATTTGAATGTCAAAAGGTAGATATGTCGCAGCTAAGCTGTAATGACAATACATTCCATTCTCTGGACTACATGAAGTAGTATATATACAGCCTGCCAACAAGCAGGTATCAGAATCTGAGATTGAATACAGTTCTGAGTTATCCTATTTCATTTTCATTCCTGCTATTGCATTAGATGCCATTGAACCCACTGTAATATAATTTTCAATACCTGTGATTTTTCAGCCACCTGTTGAGGATTTGTAATTAGACTGCCCATTGACATAACATTCTCAATACCTGTAATTCTTCAATCACCTGTTGAGGATTAGTGCTTTTTTGTGTGGGCTCATTCTCAAACTCTCACTGGATCACTCTTATATCAGGACAATGGCCCTACAAGATTCCAGTAGGATGTAGTCCATAGAACAAAAAATGCACTGTGTAGTCGTTTTATTTGCACTAGTCATCTGACACATCTGACTTCGGCATTGATGAATTCCTAGACTGCCCATTGTAATACTCTTCTTCTTCAGCATTCATTCTCTAACTCCCACTGGATCTCTGTTATAGCAGGACAATGGTCCAACTAGATTTCCAGCAGGATATAATCCAGAAAATGGAAATGCGTTGTGTCACCATTTTATTTGCACCAATGTCCCGACACATCTGTCTTCGGCGGAATACAATTCTCAATACCTGTGATTCTTCAGTCACCTGTTGTAGATTATTACCTAGACTGCTTGTATGTTGCTTGGAGCAAAGAATAGTAGTACTGCCATCTGTCATGTAGACCTATACCATAAGAGATGACTAGGGAAGTATCTGCATGTGGTTGGCTACTCTACCCTTAGGACAAATTGACAATAATGAAAGCTGAAGTTAAAGTTTGATGTGTCAGGCTGAAAAGCACAGGTGTAATCTACAAAATAATGAATTATGTTCTTCTCTCTAGATTTAGCTGACATAAGCTTGAGTACAAATGCAAAAGATAACCAGAACTTTATATATTACATAGAAATTAATGACATTCAGTTTTGTAGTTATTTGTAATTATTAATTTTAAGAAAGCCATAGTGTTGCTAGGGGCTACATGGGAAGTACAGAATAGTAACATTTACTTTGCATGCATGTGTAAAGGGTGACTAAGGAGAGTTGGGTGTGGAGTTGGTTAATCATCCTGTATAGCGTCAAATAGACCCAAAAATGCAATGATAAAGTTGAATGTTGAATAAAAAGATGCAGAATCCAAACTTTCTAACAAGGTGCATTTCCTTCATACTGTTAACTGGCAGGAATTTCAAGTCAGGCACAGAAGAAAAAAGAATTGTCAAGAAATATTTTGAGTACAGGTAGCCAGCCTATTTTTAAAATATCTGTTCTATATTTTTCAGACTTGGACACAGCAGCGATAGCAGTCATTTTAACAATGCTTCATACCACAGTTGATTCTATCCTGCCTTCCTTATATTTATTTGCACATGGCAGCTTATATTTTCTTGGTCTCATGTTCTTTGTGTTCATGTTTTTGTTGGTATTAATGATCTACAGCTTGTTAGACAATCCATGGACACAGTTTGACACAGACAATGTCTTCTCACACACAGAAGATAAGGAGTTCTAAAACAACAGAGGTAGGTTAGAATCAAAGCTACATTTATGAAGTACTAGTTATTTCATAGCTTATTACTGCACAATGAACAGACTAACAGAAGGGGTCTGGGGAAGCAGAAATTTAACCATAAAACTAAACTTCTGGTTTATCACGCTCATGTCTTCAGCACCATCCTCTATGGTAGTGAAACGTGCAAAATACATGCATCAGGAGAGATGATTAAATAGTTTTCACATGCTGTGCGTACATAGAATTCTTGGAGTTAGGTGGCAGGACAAAGTCACTAACAGTTTTGGAAAAAAAAATCAATGCCACAGTATTTTCTATGTTCAGACTGTGCAGACTCAGATGACTGGGACACACTAGCAGGATGGAAGATTGACAGAATACCAAAGGATGTATTTTATAGATAATTACTATCTGGGAAATTATCTCATGGTTGACATAAAGATATATCCAAACATGATATGAATTATACAGGCATTGATACTGAATCATTGGAACAGAATACTATGGATTGTGTTGCATGGAGGGGAAAGATCAGGAATGGTATAAAGACAATGGAGAAAGTGATAGCAGATAGTTCAAGGGCTGAGATGACACACAATAGCCAATGAGGATAAAGTTGGTTAGTGATTCCTTGTACATATTGTGGAAAACTCTTTGTGGCTCAGGTTGGTCTTGTGAGTCACATCTATCATCGCCATGATTGTTGATCATATTTCTTATAGATTATTAATAATACTATCGTCATGAAAGATGAGAATGAACCTACTGTTACCGCTAACACCTGTGAATGTCACATGGGTGATACCAAAAGGTCTTTATCAAGTATGCATTCACAACAAAAAATGACTTTTTTCACATTGCAGAGCTAAATATGGGTATAACCTGGAGGAGTTAAAACTGGAAGGTCTGATGTGAAAGAACACAAAAAGAAAATAGATAAAGCACATCCAAATATCAGTGAAACAAGACAAACAGAGAAATTATGGAACAACATAGTGGAATCCAACTACAATGAATACGTTTGTAACAAATTTCCCTGTGTAGCAACATTTTTCAAAATTCCTGATTATTTTAACTTTTTGTCTTAATTTTTTGTAAACATATTATTAAGCATGTATTTAAATACATATCCTTGTATAACATACTATTTTAAAAATTGCTTCAGGTAAAAAGTAAAAAAATCGGAACTTTTTACCTGCACAAAATTTCACACTAGCTACTACGTGTGTTTGAACAAAGCCTTATTCAGTAATAGGTATGTTAAAGATAATGGTATTCTAAGTATTGCAGTATTCTAAGGTGAGATAATGAAAGAGAGAGAAAGTGATATATCACCAGTCAAGGACAGATTGAAGCACTGAAAATAATGGGGTGGGCAGGGAGTGTGTATATTTTAGGTGGGTGATATTAATGTTCTTCAAAAGTGATGCAATTTGACTTTTCCCACGATTTTCATTGGTTGTCGGCACAAAGTAACCAATTAAAATCATATGAGAAGTAAAATTGTATCATTTTTTGAAGGATGATCCACATGACTTGTCAATGGACTAGATTAAGTGAATTGTAAGAGATAATGCTTCTCAGTTAAGTACGAAAAGGTAGGGGAGGACTCCGGGACTCCTTAACTAATAACCTTGGCCATCGACATAAGAAGCCACAATGATAGTCAGGTAACAAAATAATACATACCCGGTACCTCTTCCTTTCCTATCGCTATGGCTGAAAAGTGTAGAGAATTTCACTAAAAACCACAATGAGATTCAGACACCTAATCAATACCCGTACTTTTTAACCTTCCCACAAGAAATGAATACACCATTCTCTGGTCCTTGAAACCCAATGATTATATTATGCATGTGAAACATTGTACAAGGGGCATAATATGTTAATAATTGCAAGGTATGTAACTTATGGTAATAATTGTATATAACAATTTGGTTATTACATTCTGTCAGTTCCGACCAATTCGTTATAATGGAATTTTACTGTATCATCCATACGACCCTGTGGGATCAATGCCTGTCAGTTATAAGGATGATATCCTGTTATTCCATCATTTCTCTGTCTTGTTTCACTAACATTTGAGTGTGTTTTGTCTATTTTCTGTTTGTGTAGGTTCACTTCTGACCTACCCATTAACTCTTCCAGGTTATATCTATATTTATCTCTGCCATGTGAATGTCAATAATATTCTTACTCATCGTTTTTGTTGTTGTGAATATAGTCTTGATAAAGGCCTTTTGGTCAAAACTTCGATGTGTGTTATTATGTTTGTTTCCAGTGATTAGCAAAACTTAAAATTTACCCAATTCTAAGTTTTGCTAATTGAATTTCAGTTTTGCTGCAGTGAGGATATATTGTGAAAGTAGATACCAACGAGAGAAAAACAACCCAAATATCAAATTAAACACACTGAACATTGTCTCTTTAAAGATCACATCAGACATTTGGCATCCATCTTCTCCCCCAGCTGCTTTGAGCAATAAGTCATCCCTGAGGTCACACTAAACATTATCGCTACTGTATGAGACTACGATTCTGGAAGTCAACTGGTCACACAATATTACTGCAGCTGTGTTTCAAAAATTGATTTAGACTCAGTATATAAGTAAATTCTAGTAGGAAGCCAGAGGATAAATTAAAAATTCTTGAGTCTAACGGGAATTGAACCAGTCTGTTCAACGGCACTAAATCGCCTAGCAACTCTCGTACACGAGATTTTCCATACTTGACTAACCCAAGGACTGGATCTAAGCATACACAGATGGGTCAGCTTTCAAAGCCACCATCAATGCACGATATAGCTCTCTCATAGTCCTCCCTGAGTAAAAATCAATAGAGTTATCATCTCCTTGTGGAGAGTTCTGCAGCAACTATGATGTGGATCAAAAAAGCAATATCAGAAACATTCATACTTCACCACCAATTACAAAAATGATACAACATGCCGAAAGAATCTAGTAATATTTACAGTCTGCCCTTCAGGATAAATAGACTACACCGCAAAGATCAAATCACAATATTTAGGCTGCAAACAACATATGTGCAACTTAACAAACACCTACAAAGGATTACCACAGACTATACACCATACTGCAATTACTGCAACAGAGAAGAGGAGGAACAGTAAAACAACACTTTATTGAATGCCGTGCACTACAAGACCTACACGAAAGAAAGAGTGAAAGCTTGCAGCCCAGAGGATCGGATAAGTAGTAAGTTAGCATCATTCTCAAACTCCCACTGGATCTCTCTTGTAGCAGGGTAATGCTCCCTCCTACTAGATTTCCAGCAGGATGTAGTCCACAGAATGAAAATGTGACATGTCACAGTTTTTTTTGTGACAATGGCCTGACACATTCGCCTTTAAAGGAAGATACATTCAACTTCATCACTTTAAACTACATGAACAGGTAACCCTCCATATTCTTCTCTTATGACAAGCATGACATCTTACATTATTACTATTCTTTGTTCTTTTTCAGACCCCAGCAACAAACACGCAGTTCCACAAATAATGTACAAGATTGACACAACAGACTAACTTATGTAGACAGAAATGAATTTCTGGGAGTGGGCCATACATGTGCATGGCATATGGGGGACAAAGAACACTGAAATATGACAGCTACCAACTATGATGTTCATAGTAAAAAAACAAGCTGGCAAGAAAAATCCTTTGTTCTTAAGGACATACAAAATTGACATTGTCTTGGTGCCACAGATCACCTTTGGGGAGAGACGGTTCATGTCAAGATATTAGGTATGAAAGAAAGCTTTGAGAAATCTCTTGTTCAATCCACATGTGAGAAAATGAGAATCAACTTTGGAACAAAAGATCTTTTTCAAGGTAGATGTAACTGACCGTAGTTCAATTCTGCAGAGGGTTTTCTCATCCAAAAATCTCTCAGAGAAAATTGAGAACTCAAGGGCATAGTTGGTGATAAATTGTTGTCTTAAGAATCAGTAGGTACCCCGCTGCGTAGAAGTCTCCTCCTATAGGCATTACACCAAGCTGAAAAAGTGAAGTCTCCTGGGTATGAAAGAAAGCTCAGAAACCTCCCCATTGTACATAGGAAGTAAGAGCTAATCGCTCGCAATTCCTGGGGTTCTGAAACAAACAATAATCAGTACTCAGACTGAAATAATGAAGAGTCGAGACTTGGATCATGAGATCTGTTCGTACAGGAGCTGAAGACCTTATTCACATTCACGCATAATCCAACCCCAATCCAACTCTGTTGAAAGCGATTTTCTCCACACACACAAAATTGGATGTATACCACAGGTTAAACAGTGTGATAAAAGCAATGTCACACGAGCTGACACATGCTGAAATAATGATGTATTTGGATTGAGGCTTTGATCAAGAGGTCTGTATATGCAGTGGCTGAATACCTGAAGAGATATAGGTTATTTATCACAAATCCATCATCTCTACTGATGAGTTGCCAGAACAGATGTCTACTCCTGAGAAACAAAGTGATTTAGGAAGTGATTGTTGCAATGTTAATTAAATGTGTAAATATGTCATTGATACTGATCATCTAGTGTCTTAAATGATTATCCAATGATTAAATTTGCTTCTACAATTATGCAAATGATTATCCAATGATTAAATTTGCTTCTACAATTATGCAAATGATTATCCAATGATTAAATTTGCTGCTACAGTTGTGCAATACTTTCATTGTCTCTTTGTTTTAATATGTCCAGATTTGTTGGATGCCGTTGGTCATGACAAACATGGGCCTAACACCGTATTCTCTAATATGCTACAATACTTTTTTTTAACTCATGTTATCACATTAAGAAAACACAAATATAATAGTTTTATTGTGTAAATCATATTAAGTGGTTGTCACTTTTTGACTTGTCCTGTTTAATTTGTGCAAGTCAATCCTTAACTTAGTAAAATAGAGATGTATACAGGCTCTCAGGAACTATTGATTTCAATAGTGAAACGAGGAAAACTTGCATAGTTTGGACATGTATGACAACATGATTCTTTGACAACAACAATACTGCAGGGAATGGTCAAAGGTGGAAGAAGCAGAAGGGGATAAATTAAAACATGGACAGACAACATCAAGGACTGAATAAGACAAGATTTTTCCTCACTCGCCCGCATCGTTAAAGATTGAAATCTCTGGAGGTCTCTGCGCTGATTCATCCAATGTGGTACCCTTGCAACCTTGACAGGTTGCGAGTTTATAGATAGATATTTTAGCAGCTCCAGTCATTGATGTCTGTTTTGGCATTCTGTTAGCTCATGATCTTTGAGGGAATGCCAATTTTTATCTTGGTAACTCTACATGACACTAGGTAAACTTGTATTTTCAGCTTTTTGCACATCTTTAATGGAATAAAGTTTCCTGTTCTCCATCAGATTACTCCTAAATTGAGATCAAGCTGCCATTTAACCTGTCTCTTAATAAACCTGCCCCAGCTTCATTGTCATGCAAACAGCTAGTAAATAAGGTTTCTCTGTCAAATTTACCTCCTTAGTCACCTCTTACAACAAACATTGAAGGTTACAGTTGTACTATTCTTTACTGGAGCCGAGACAATACATGAGCACGTGTATCTAATGTGGTGGTTATCGTGGATTAGATAATAAATTGGTATTCTTTTGGTAACTGCCATGAAGAAAAATCGGGCCATATTGGGGGAGGGGGGTATACAAATGATTATTTGTAAGATTGTTAACAAGATATATAATAATAGACATTGAAGAAAGTTGACAAATGGGAGCCCCTGAGTTCAAAACTACTGGTCTAATCTAAGCACAATGTTGAGAACTACAGGTCTAATCTAAGCAAAATGTTGAGAACTACAGATCTAATCTAAACAAAATGTTGAGAACTACAGATCTAATCTAAACAAAATGTTGAGAACTACAGAGATATCAGAAACGCTCAACATCACTATGTGTATGATAACATAGTGCTAATAAAACCCATAACTCGTAGAGATGTCACATTGACACGTGATGCTTAATGATCTTCATGTATGAAGGACCTACCTTTAACTTACCCTCTTGAGAAAAGCAAGACATAACTTTTAGTACGAGGAGTTTAGTCAAGTCAAAAGACGAGCCTTCACTTTTAATTTTTATCTTTCCCAAATAAATCTAAGACAATGAAGGAATTACACACGAAATGGGCGAATTACCTTTTTTTGTATAAACCCACCACCCTTACTGAAGCAGTGGCGTAGCGAGGTGGGTGGAGGTGCGGGTCGCCCCAGGCGGCATCATCGAGAGAGCGGCAAATTTATTTTCGTCCAGTCTTTCACAATCACTGACATATTTTTTTAATGTCACAATGGCAGAAAATTATGATTCCGCCCCGGGCGCCATTGGCCCACGCTACGCCACTGTGCTGAAGACTTCTCTATTCTACGGCCTTGCGTAAATGTCTATCTTTGCATCTCAGAAGTGTTTTGCCTCTCTCTCTCTCTCTCTCTCTCTCTCTCTATATATATATATATATATATATATATATATATATATATATATATATATATATATATATATATATATATATATATATATATCTTCCCTTTCGAAACGAAAGTTCTCCAAGTAATATCTGTTGAAGTAATACATATTATGAGATACGTAGTTGTTTATTCTCCGGACATGGAACCAATCATCTTAGATCTCTACTGCTGATTATTTCCATTGGGGAGTTGGTAACTTTTCCCGTTGCAGCATTTCTGTGTTTGTGATTATTGGTAGTTAGACCCATAGGCCTAGGTGTTCAGTCTACCTTACAAGAAGACAAGGGGTTTGCATACTGATGGTTCCCATGGCTCGCTGGTTGGCCCTGCTTCTCATTTTGTCACGATAACAACTGTGATAATGTATTATTGTCACTGAACACTAATATAACTAATAAATAGCAAAAATAATGTCAATGAAAAATAAATAAAGACAACGTAGCAAGGACTTTTTCCACATTACGGTACTATAGGAATCTTTTATCAAAAATACACCAAAAAACTGTCATACTGTATTTTTCCCATTAGGGAGTATTTGAGCGGCTTGTGTGATAATGCCGCATACCCTAAAAATACAATAATGAACCTGAAATAAACATACAGAACTGGTCACGTAGGCTTTCATTTTTACTCCTACTATATTTAATACAAAATTTCCCAAATCTCAGCTGCGATGTTACATAAATCGTGGCGCCCACAACCAGCATGCGTCGTTTAATGATTTTTCCCTTCCGCATCCATTTTCAACTCCCAATCTATTAGTGCCTAGGAGGCGAGAGTAGCTGCTCTCTTATTACCGTGCACACTACCATGCCAAGTGCAGTAGATTCATTTGATAAAATGAAGGATGGGTGAGTATTGATGCCAACCACTCATATCGACATCTGCACATTTTAATCTGTCGAGCATAGACTAGAAGTCTGACACAAGAACTGCTTTAGTGAATGAGAGGCTGCAGTAGCAGCCTTGACTTCTATTCTCATACTGGATGTAGTTGTTCCGCTGTTCTCATCAACGACCATACCACAAGAATTAACTGTAAACACACACTGCTGAACTCCAACCCTGGCCCACAGCCTGTGGTATTTCTGACAGATGCAAGGTCAGTGCTTCAAGCTCTCCTGCCTGGAAAACTAACATACTTACAAAAACGTCTTTATCAGCTGTCTTACCAGTATAGAATAACCATGCAGTGGATACCTTCTCACTGTGGAATACAAGGAAATGAAAAAGCAGACAAACTGGCTAAGGAAGGTGCTGCCGAAGATAATCAGATGTACCAATCACCTACGATCAGGAAAAAACAAATGATCGAGTTAATAAGAAAGACACCAGCACAAGTTGTAACACAACGCATCAGGACGGAACACAGCCGACTGCATAGTCACATGTACACAAAGTTCAAGATTGACAACACGGCCATGCGTACATGCAGAACAGAGTGCCAAACATAAATTTCAAGTTTTTTCAGTATGAAACGCTGAGGCAGACATATTGGCCATAGGAAACAACACTGGAATCAAAGCTATATCTGCCACTGTGTGAACTACAAAAGACAATGAGATTTATTCAAGAGACATAATTACAGATATAGACGTATTTCAAGTGAACAAAAGAAGAAGTAATTTAGCACTAGAAAGCAAACAGAAAGCGCGTATCCCCTTACTTATCCCCCATTTTAAAATCTCAAAAAAATCTCAAAATTAAAAAAAAAAAAATTAAGGTATTACCCACGAATTCGAGGAAATGACATTTTTTTTTAAAAAGGTAGTCATCCCGTCTCTTGTCTAATACGCATTTACGGTCCCATTTATACGCATTTTATAAAATTAATAAATGACGTAGCCTATATAAAACTGAACACAAAAGTTTTAGTTTAAACATAAAAAAGACAGAGACAATGATACTATTAGGAAATAGTGCACCACCAAATAGTAAAATAGTATTAAATGAGAAAACTTAAAGCAAGTGAATAGTTTCAAATATCTAGGAACATTACTAACTTCAGACGGCAAGACCAAAATTATAAGAAGAATAAGACAAGCAAAAGCAGCATTCCATAAAATGAAAATATCCTATGCAACAAGTCAATTTCGATGGATACTAGAAAACGTGTCCTCAAATGCTACATTGAACCAGTGCTACTCTATGGAAGGATATGCTGAGGATGTCATACAAAGCGTGTGCAGATTGCAGCCTCTTTGCAGTATGTGGCAGCAGGTGCGGAATGGATAAGTATACCCACATAATTATAAACTTGTTTGAGAGTAGTAATATCACTTAGCAGGGAATGCAGAGACTGGATCTGTGATTAGACATGTTCGCAGTGCTTGGGCCTTCATAGCTCAGTGCGCAGGTAAGATGATCAGGGAGGAGAGTGGTGCCTTTGCGGTCACTACGAGTAGTATGACCATTTTATGACCACGGCATTTGAGTGAGTATGCACACAGAAGGTAACGCAGGTCTGCATCTTGAGTGACTCTATGAGTATGATTAAGAAGGTACAAGTGGGTCTCGTTCGCGAACAGTGGATTGATGCCTTGAGAAAGATGAGGCTGAATGTGGTTACATTTATTTTCGTGCCGGGACATGTGGGTGTTCGAGGCTATGAAAGAGCGGATAAACTGACATCATGCGTGATTGTAGCACAGGGCGATGGGGCAATGGATCGCGCTGACGTTTTGAACTCCTTAAAAGATATAACACGCAAGAGTGAGATGAGTGTGGATGATGATTCCTTTTCAATGAATAGGATAAAAGATCAGGGATTGAAATGCGGTGTTGCTAGAAGTGAACATTTTGTAGGGCGCAGAAGAATGATGGTCAACCAGCATAGGACCGGTACTGTCAGCAGAAGTGTAATGGCGGATACACTCAAGGAGAGATCGGAGCAACTATGGGCGTGTCCAATTTGCAGTGATGATGATCCGGCGACTAACTAACTACTCTATGGAAGTAAAGCGTGGGCAATAAATAAGACATCACAAAAATCATTGAAGGCAGCGGAAATGTGGTTTATTCGAAGAATGTTACGAATTCCTTGGACAGCAAAGATTACTAATGAAGAATGTCTTAGAAGGATGTGTGTGAAAAGATGCATTATTGATAATATAAGAAAAACAGTCAACATTTATTGGACACATAATGAGAAGAGGAGGCATTGATAATATAGTGACAACAGGAAAGATAGAAGGGAAAATATCAAGGGGAAGACCCAGATAAAAGATATTGGACACTTTGACTAAATGGCTCTGATTGACAACACCAACAGTGATGATGACATATATGAGAGATCGATGTTCATGGAGAAATATGGTCGTCAACGCCATTCGGCACGTACATGATGATGATGACATAAAATTGAGTGTGTCATGTGACGTATTCCTTCCAGAACGTTGTCTTCCCAATGAACTCTCTGAACCTCTCTCTGTGTTGGGCGATGTGGCTTGCATTTTCTAGCGATGTATTCATATTATCTTTAATGTCGTCAGTCCATCGTCTTCTTGGTCTGCCCCTTCTCCTCTTTCCAGGTACTCTTCCCTCCATTATTTGTCTTTCTAAACAGTTATGTCTCTTTATATGACCAAACAGGCGTAGTTTTCTTTTCGTTATTGTGTTTAGTAACCAACACTCTGGAATATTCAGTGTGTTTATAATATCTGAGTTTCTGATTTTATCCTTCCATGATATTCTAAGTATCGTTCTGTAGCATTTCAGCTCGAAGGCGTTGATCTTCTTTGCCGCTGTTTTACTTAGAGTCCATGTTTCACAGCCGTATGTTGCAACCGGAAAAATAAAAGTTCGTAACATTAGCACTTTCGTTTCTATTTTGTTGTTTTTCCATATGTTTTTCAGCCGTGTTATTTTGCAACATGCCATTGCCAATCTCTTCCTTATCTCTGCCATGCAGTCTCCTGCACCGTTGATGTTTGCTCCTAAGTATTCAAATTTTCCCACACATTCTATCTCGGTATTGTCTATTCTGATTTTTGGTTGTTGTGTTGTTATATCTGTTGACATGATTTTTGTTTTCTGCGTGTTTAAATACAAAAATTGAGTGTACGTTGTTGAAAACGTTTAGCGGAACATCGCCTTGACGGAAATGTAAAAATTGCACTATTTTGTTTGGCAAACGAAGATATGGCCGATAGCTCAGATAGAGAGAGTGTAGTCGAGGTTGAGTAATTAATATATTTATACTCTGCTATCAACTTTATAACGAATAATTATACGCATAAATATATTTAAGTTTGGCTTTTACTGTTTTTATTTCAGTTTCTTTACACTTTTGACTTAGAGTAGAGTGTAGACTAGAGCTATTGACTGTCTATCCGCAGGTGGTGTGTTGAGTACTGTTGAGTGGTTGTAGCTTGCCGAACGTTAGTTTAGTTGTGGAGATGTAGTTTTTGTTGTTTGTTTCAGAGCCAGGTGTGTTGCTCTGGTTGAGATGTAGTCATGTTTGTTCAGGAAAGTTTTGATGTTGTCTATCCATCTTTTCCTAGGTCTGCATCATGATTCCATCTTGTTATAAGCCTGATCATTTATCCTCCTAACAATTTATCTTATCAATTCAATCAATTTGAGTGTTGTTTCTTACTCTATTATACTCTATACTATTGTTATAATATATTCGATGCAGGATGTTAATTGTTATACCTAATTATGTTTCTGATGTTCTCACTGCATATTTTTTCGAGTCTTGTGACTAATAGCCTTCCTTGGACATTTCATTTTGCAAGTTTTGATCTTTCTCTTATGTGTAGTCCAGTGTAGATGTTGGTTGGTTGGTTGCTGATCCAGCGGTCCATGGGCTCATGCCCTTTGACCTAATGCCATTAGATGGCATTATATTGCTGGGAAGTCTGTGGATTTTCGGCCCACCCCGGGACAGAGCCAGAGAATAACTATCACACCTCCAGGAAGGTAGGTTTCAACCTATGCACTGCTCCTAGCAAAACTTATGCCGAACTTCTCTATTGCTCCAGGCATGCAACCAAATGTTCAAGTCAAAAGGATTGTCACGTCCTGAGTCACTGTTCCTCTATGATGGGCCTCAGCCATAGGAAAAACAGTGATGTCAGTTTCCTCCTCCTCGGTACTGCACAGTACATCTCTGGCTCCCTCCCAACCACAGAGGGTGCATACATATATATTCAGGCAAACATGAAAAACATTTCAACAACAAAACAAAATCATAACTGTATAGATGACATGCCATGAAGCTTCTATAAGAAGATAACCTCAATATAACGGCATGTCATCCACTAAGGTTTTCTGTTGCATGGATGGTATGTCTAGTGCGCCATTGGTGAGACCCACAGACGCAACCACATGCGTAGTGTAGATGTCAGTTGCCAAATCTGGTAGTATAGTCATAGTGTATAAAGATGCTCCAATCATTTGTTTCTTTACGTCCTTGTTGATTTGTGAGTGCATTAGCAAAGGTGACAGCTGGTATGTCATAGCATTTGCCTTTTTGACATCTTGTTTCTATCTCCCTATCAAATAGTCAGTCTTCTGTGATGATACTTCCTACGTATTTGAACTCTTTGACTTGTTTTCATTCCTTTGTTCGTCTCTATTCACCTTTAGAATTTATTAGCAGTTTGTGCACGAAGCTGGTTTTCCAAACCTGTCACAACGTAGAAGGTTTTTAACAGATTGTAAGATATAAAATATGATGTCCCTCATAAGATGTCCAAACCATTCTATCTGTCAATTAGAACAGCACTACTAGTACTATAATTATACTACTCTGTATAGTGTAGTTATGGTACTACACACCATTCCATCGAATCCCAAGTTAAATCAATCATACTCATGTTATACTAGTAGTGCCTAAATAGTATCAATCATACTAATCATAGTGATTTAGTAGACTTCGCTTAGGACTATACTTATACTAGATAATTCATTGTGATAGTACCTATATTTTAACTGTTCACGGTTTGTCTTTTATTTTCTTGATCATTTATGAATGAGAGTGGTTAAAACTATCTTGTATAGGCCTACTGTTATCTGTTTTTTCATGCCCGTACCCAATAGTCTGACTGATAGTATGGCCAATGTAAACTGAACTGAATGACCTTTTTGTATAGTACTATAGTATACTATTGTTATAACTTTCACTTATTATGACTCACTGAACAAGAATAGGGTCCTTATTTAAAATGTGTAGACCCTAATGAAGGCTAATAATGCTTACTTTTTTTCCCAGTTTGAAGATGATGACAATGAAGATGACATTCCTCTGGAAAAAAGAAAGAAAATTTTCTCAAAAGAATGTAAGCCTATAATTATAATCTTATATATTATGTATAAGTAGAGAAACTAATAAAAACCCCATGTTTTGCACATATTTGATCTGCATTTTTCATATTCGTAGTATATTTTATTCAGGATGTAGTCATCAACCCAACACTTTTTAGCTGTAGTGAATTTCTAGGCAATATAAGTAGTTCGCCATTGCTTTCTGAATGGTCCAGATGTACAATTGCCTGTGACAGAATTTAAACCTGGCACCATGGCCGTCACAGACATGCTGTTGCTCGCCGCCGCAAAGCCAGAGATTTTTCCCATACATATATTTATTTCATGACAGAAAAAAAGCAGATGTCTACATTGAAATGGAAACAGAAACGATGACTGTGGCACTCGGTTGGTAACTGAAAGATCAACTCACACAGTGAGACTCTATGATTCCAAGAACATGCTTTGGAAGATAGAAAGATGCATGATAAAAAATGATTGGATCATGTTACTGAACAATTTGTTTCCAAAGTATTGCATGGATATCGTGCCCAGGTCATGTGGGAGTCTTGAGGCAACGAAAAAGCAGACTCATTGGTGGGCAACGCTGTGGTTTGTGGCATAGTATTGAAGAGAGATGGAGCTGACCTAATAAGGGTGGTCATTTATTTACTACAGAGTGAAGAAGATGATGCTGGAGATGATAATATGCACTTACAAAGAATGAAAGATATGGGGATGACCAGGAGTGATGGTGTCCTCTCTGGAAAGTTACGAAGATCACCTAATCAACATCTAACTGGGACTTTGAGTTCTGCATAGTCTTGGATGCTGGAACAGAGAGCAGAGCATTTATAGGAATGTTACATGTGTCATGATCAATCAGTCAAGTGCCATGCCAAATGGCGTAGGTGATAATGTTTCTCCACGACTCTTTCTTTTGTTGTCAATAAGCTTGGTTGATGAACTTTTACCATACCACAATACTAGTCCATCTAGCAACTTTTCTCATTCATCCCTTGTCTCTTCTCCCCATGATCTTTCCAGTGGTTATTAAGTGTTCAAGCTGTGCTCTAGAAACCTTGACTGTCTGCATAACTCTCCAGCATCAAATGTGTCATATTGCTGGTTTCTAATAAAGACTATTACTGATGTCTAAGTTTGAGACAACACAGTTTTGGGATGAACATTATATTGCATGTTGTGAGGGTCTAAGTTTGAAAATAAACACAGAAGATTTATTCAATGCTCTGTTGGTGCACTTTTCAAGATACACTTGCATATCTCGATAGATTTGTGACACTTGTCCCATAATCTGGTTTGTTTTATTGCATCTTTGTTGAATTTTTTATTGACTGATTTTTTTTTCTCATCTGCAGACATTGAATACTCAGTGGCCAGAACTCATTAATTGTAAACTTGTTTTTCTTAACTTGACAACATTTATTGACTTCAGCTTGTTTGTGTTTGCACATGTACCATTTTCATTTTGGTTTTCTATGCAGTCACTCTAACCAGTTAAACATACCAACATACAGCTATTAAATTAGACAATTAGAGAGATACTATTGTACTTTGTGATTGAGAATTAAGTTTAATACTGTTAGACGGGACTACATTTTTTTGCGAAAAGCGAAATGACATGGTTTTTTAAAACGATTATTTCTCTTGGCTATAATTACCCATCAGTGGATGGAGATATTTATTTAGGAGGGTTGTATGGGTGAGAAAAGGGGCTAAGGTTAGAATTATTTACCCATTAGTAGGTTATGCAAGTGGTCAGTATCTGCTCATTTCCTCTAATATTAACGTTACATTGGTAATTTTGTATCTAGGACTCAGTATACAGGTCACCATAAACCAATTTACTGAAGCCTGCAACAACTTTGGCTTCGCTATCAATACAAATAAAACAGAGGTCATGTTTCAACTGACGTAACCCATATTTAAATCCCCATATAAGGATCAAAGAAGAAGAGTATCAAATAGTAAATAGTTTTACCTACCTGGGCAGCACTCTCACAAGCCGTAAACATCGACACTGAGAATAATGAATAATGAAATAACAGAATAATGAAAGCTAGTGCCACATTTGGAAGACTAAAAAAATGTATGGGACAGAAGGGGAATAACAACTGCCACCAAACTCATAGTTTACATGGCAGCAGTAATATCACTTTTGTATGCCTGTGAAACATGGACAGTATATGCCAGACAAGCTAGAAGATTCAACCATTTCCACCTAAGCTGCCTTTGTAAGATACTTAACATCCATTGGTGGGATAAAATACCAGACAGTGAAATACTAATAAAATCTAAGTCTGTAAGCATACACACAATGTTGATGAAGGCACAGACGTGCTGGGCAGGACACATGATTTGCATGAAAATCATCTACCAAAAAGTTGTTATATGGAGAACTTCAGACTGGCTCCTGCAAAACGGAGGATAGAAGTGTTTTAAAGATACTCTTATGATATCACAAACACTTCAAAATTGACACAAATTCATGGCAGTCTTGCAGAAGACAGATCTGACTGACGTTGCAGAATAAAGAGTGGTGCAGTTCCTGCAGAGAACCTCAAGACATGTTCTTCAAAGAGTGTGGTAGGTAATTCCAGGCATGTATAGCATTCATTAGTGACAGTCGGGCACATCACAGACATCATTATCTTCATCATCATCATTGTTGAGCTGAATGGTCATCGTCGGCTATGATGGACAAACAACAGGACTCAAGATGGCAGTCAGTGACAATGCAAATTTCACAAAATTTCTGATCTATGCAGATTTTATAAAAAGATAGATTGTAGTCCCGTCTACCATACTACTGTACCAAGAATTATGTCTGTGATAAATACTATATAAACATGAATTAGTTATTGTTTCAGTACGATGTATGATGTACGGTTTTGGTGATGACCAGAATCCTTACACAGAGTCTGTAGACCTTCTGGAGGATTTAGTCATTGAGTACATTTCTGAAATGGTAGGTCTTGACTTTTGTAATGCAATCTGTTTTGTGATATCTAATTTAAGACAAAATAATTGCAGTTACTGATACACTGATGATGAGACACTTCAGTAGGGTACAGGGGGAGGAGGTGAATCATTAAGTAACATAACCAATCAAGAGTGAAACTGTAGTTGAAATGTGATCCTTGCTAGGTTTCTTCAGAGCAGTGATGAGTTTCTTGATGAGATTTCTTCTTCTATTGGGAATGGAGTGAAATGTTTCTACTGGGAACGAAGTGACAAGTTTCTACTGAGAACACAGTGACAAGCTTCTATTGGGAATGGAGTGAAATATTTCTACTGGGAACGAAGTGACAAGTTTCTACTGAGAACACAGTGACAAACTTCTATTGGGAATGGAGTGAAATATTTCTACTGGGAACGAAGTGACAAGTTTCTACTGAGAACACAGTGACAAACTTCTACTAGGAACTGAGATGTTCTTACTGGGAGCAAAGTGATGAGTTTCTACTGGGAACACTAACAAGCTGCTACTATGAACTGAGTGAAATGTTTCTACTTGGAATGGGGTGACAAGTTTCTACTGGCAATAAAATGACAAGTTTCTACTGAGAAAGCTGTGACAACCTATTTTATTGCTTTAAGATGAAAGCCATTATGCATGTGTGTTGCCAGGGTCGTCTTCTGTGTTCGTTCTCTGAAAACCAACATGAAAGTACATGTACACCGCTGGGGAGTGTGATGTACATTGCACTGCTGGTTGCGTTTTCACAGCAAAGTTGCGTTATTTTGTGCCTTCCAATCCAGCACATTAATTTTTTATATAGCCAGGGCTGGAAAGAAGAGCAAAGAATAGCGATATTGTTACCTGTCAGGCATTTTGTAAGAAATGACTAAGGAGTTTTGAAGATGGTGTTGACTTTCCTATCCGACATGACTATGTTGTACTTATAGACCATGTTGAAGTTGCATATGCCAGGTCAAAATGTGCAGAAAAGCTGTAAAGAATGACAATTCAATCTGTTCTCTGGACTACCGGTACATTCTGCAGGAGTTTGATAATGCACAAAGATGTCATTACACATTTTGTGCCTTGAAGCAAAAAATTTTGTATATTACATTAGTTTCTTAATTTCTGTCTGATCTTTGAGCTTTTTTTTATATTTTCAATTGTATGTTCTTTCTTTCTGTATTCCTTGGTTTAGAGGGCTAAGCGTGAGCACCCAATTACTTTGTGCCACAACGGATGTTGCAGCTGCAACTTTGGTGTACATGGACTGCTTTCTGTTTGGGTGTCCTACCCATAGATATATATTGTGTTATTGAACTAAAGTCTTCTATCTAGAGACATGACTTCTACCACCTGAATTGTCTGCTAACCAACTATGCCTTGTCTGCATTTTATCCCTGTATCCACACTGTGGTCCACTGGTTGGCATTCCCAGCAACCTGCTGACTAGCTGTGGGCAGTGTGTGTGTGACAACTGTTTAGTAAACCCTGTTGCCTCCTAGCAACTGTTTGTGATAATAGTGAATAAAAAAATAACATGCCAGAATGAGGATATGATCAGATTGCAGGTTTATATATAACAATATAGTTAGTTAATTGTCGGATCATCATCACTGCACTCCGGACTAATCCATAGGTGCTCCGATCTCTCCCTGAGTGTATCCGCCATTACACCTCTGCTGACAGTTCCGGTTCTATATTGATTGACCATCATTCTTCTGTGCCCCGCAAACTGCTCCCCTCTGGCGACTCCATAATTCACACCCTGTTCCTTAATTCTATCCACTGAATAAGAATCATCATCCACTTCAAGTTCACTTTCACGTGCTGTCACTCGTTGGAAATTAAACACATCTGCCTGACCTATTTCTCCTCCCCAGGGTGTAACAACAGTACCTGACTCTAGCAAATTAACTCTCACGTTGCCTAGAACACAAACATGCACGAAATTAAAAGTCGCTATCTCCAACCTCGACCCTCTCAAATCTCAGTCTATTGTTCACCAATGAGACCCTTTTGTACTTTCATAATCATACTCATTGAATCACTCAGGATACAGGTCCATACAGCCTGCTGTTAGCAGACCCATTCTAATGCCATAGTCACCGCCATGATCTCCATAATCATACTACTCGTAGTCACAGCTAAAGCAGCTCCACTCTCTTCCCTAACACTTTTTCCTGCACACTAAGCTTTGAATGGCCATGCACTATGAACATGTCTAACCACAGATCCCCAACATCCCCTTCACCAGAGTTCTCATTTACCAACGCCACCCATTCCTTGCTTGCCTATCAAGTATTATAATTCTGAAAGAAGTTTTGCAGTCCATGGGTGAGCATATCCATTCTGCACTAGTAGCTACATCCTGCAACGTACATGCTTTATATGATATCCTCTGCGCGTCCCATCCACGATTTTCCTCTCTTCAGTCTACTGCATTTGACTTCCAAGAATTTTACCAAGGATGTCTTTATCCGCATTTATTTGAAGGTACTGTCGTGCACAGCAATACTGTATTCTATGTTCTGCCATTGAACAGTTGAGAAAGTATTGCATAGCGTGTACCGATGTGTTCCTTGTGCATCCTGTGATATGGCTGCTGGTATATATAAATTTATATATATATAAGGGGGAGATGTGAATGACAAAAAAAACATTTGAGAAACACTACTCCACAGTAAATAGTTTGTGATACTTTTATTACACAAACAATAATTTATGATACTTGCACCGCAAAAATAATTATTGTACACATTTTTAGTTGTAGTGCAGAATTTTGGCCTCAATGTCCTGTCACCACATTTGAATGTTGACATGAATACACATTTCTAGGATTCCCCTTTTAGCAGCTTTTAATGAATATCGTATGTTTCATCATGTTCTTTCAGACCAAGAAGGCTATGGAGATTGGAAAATCTGGCAGAATTATTGTGGAAGACATCATATTTTTGATACGCAAAGATCCCAAAAAATACTCCAGAGTCAAGGAACTGTTGCTAATGAGTGAAGAACTCCGCAAGGCACGGAAAGCTTTCGATGAAATTAAATATGCTGCAACAAAATGATTTTTGTCTGGAATGCATTTGTTGTCTTTGTCGAATTTATTTTTGGATCATGTGACTACAACTATGTTTTTACCTTACACTGTTTCCCATTGAAGTTTATAATAGTTGTAAATGCTCTCAATTTTGTATTATTTAATAAGCTTAAGAAAAACATTGGCAGCCTTGATACTTAACAATCATGTTTATGGTATCTCCAGTCACACAATTAAAATGTACCATGACATCTGCAGGAATAACTATAGACAGCTGTTCATGACCTTCCTGAAGATAGAAGTCTTTACCCTAAATAACCATATTCTTGATAATAGTGTGGGTGACAAAGTTGTGAGCCTGTTAGAGCACCTTAGACAGTTAGGATAGAGCAGTCCAGTATCATGTAGGTAATTGATATGTAAATCACCAGTGTGAGCTGCATCAGAAGGCATACAATCATATTTCTGTTACATTTATCTAGAATAAATTTCATTGATGCTAAGTGACTGCTCAGAAAACTATTATGGATATGCAAGAAATGGTGGACATTATATATTTTTGTGGGTAGCATATCCTATACAGGATGTAACCATCAATCCAGTATTTTTTGGCTGTAGTAATTTTCTTGGCAGCATTTATGTTCAGTAGTTGTCCATTGTTTCTGGAAACATTTTATATGCTTCATATTAAATGACTAGAAATATTAACCAAATGACTTGTGGAAAGTTTAAATTTATACATGTATTTGTATTCTCTCTCTATGTGACATGTCCTTTACAGAATGTTGTACTCACTGCCACTTTGTAAGCCTCTTGGTTCTGTGCAAGCTGCCCAGCTTCTTTCAGTGTCATGTTCTGAAGGTCTTTGATGTTATGTGTCCATCACAATCTTGGTCTGTTTCTTATTCTCTTGTCTGGAACTTTGTCATCCAATTTGTATACTGCATACAATAATATTGTGCCACAGGTTTTTAATTTTCTGTAACCGCTTCAGTGGCAGCTGCAGTAATATAGTGGTAAGTCACCCATCCACCAATAAGGCAACATGGGTTCTTCTGTGTTTTCTAAAACTCCTGCAGATTAGCACAATATAGTCTGGACAGTTTGTCATGGTTTACAGCGTTGTTGCAATATCTGAACCTTTCAGCCACTGGATCACTTTTACCTTCTATGAGATGGGACATCCACTCCAAAAATCTCCCATGTCGCCTCATGGCAGGCCAGTATAGCTATTCTTTGCTCCCTTTGATGAGGTCAATCATGGTTTGCAAAAAATCTCTAGAGCCCAGCTCAGATAACAGAAAATGAGTATTAGAGCTCTTAGATTTAGGTTTAGGATTGATTCCATAACTACAAAGTCTGTGTTGAAGGTGATGCTTGTCAGCAAGTTTCTGGTCAAGCATTAGCTCTTCCTTTGGAAGGTTTAGGATTGATGCCATATATACAGATTCGGTGTTGAAGGTGATGCTTGTCAGCACGTTTCTGGTCAAGCACTGGCTAGGCATATGAGCACTTGTAAAATTGCACACTGTGACTCTGATCCACAACTCACACCGTTTCATTCTTGTAAACAGTCTGCCTTGTTCATTACTTGCTCTAAGATAGTTAATACAGAGCCACACGATATTCACAATATGTAACAATTTTATGTTTGCATTTCATTATTGCAGAATAATTTTTTTGGTGTTGTGTTAATGAACATTTTGATTTCTTGATGTTTAACAATTATGCTTGGCTTGTCACCGCAATTGGTAACTGACAAAGATGAATCATCTTGTAATCTTCTTGCCGCTATTTGAGACAATAACTGTTAAATAAATACCCAAGTGTTGCAATGCACAAGGAAAATGAATAACTAACATTGTTACTTTTCATGCATGTTGGCTACCTTATACACCTGTGAAAATAAAAATACTTCCATCATGGAAGAGGCTTATTGAGGACCTATGCTCCACTGGGATTAAAAGATGGATAGATTTACCCAAGTAATCATGAATTATAGAATGTAATCAAATATCCGTCAAAGATGGATGTGTTATGTCGTTAGTTAGTTAGTTATTTCTCTAGGACCAAAGACGGCACATAGGGTGGATGTCAAAGATTTCCATGTCTCTCATTTCATTGCAATATGCTTTAGGTCTTCATTGTTTGATACCGATGGTGAAATATTCTCTTGTAATAGTTATACGTAAAGTTTCTTTTGGTCTTCCTAGTTTTCTCTTGCTCTTTGGTGACCACATCAAAGCTTGACAGGGGAGTCTTTCTGTATCCATTTGTAGCGCATATCCGATGTAATTACAGCGACGCTTTCTAATATAGGTGGATACATATTCTTGTTTTGATTCTTGTCTGACAACTGTTTGATTTGAAGTCTGACCTACGTATGTTCAGTAGCCTTCTAAGACATTTATTTTCAAAGGTTTTTAGTCTTTGTTCTAAGTTTGATGTTGCTTTCCAACTTTCACATCCATATGTTAATGTCGGAATTATGCTGGAGTTGAAGATTTTGAGTTATTTCTTAATGTTTTTGAATGCCAGATATTTGATTAGTAGCCAGTGCAATATGGTGTGATATTTCTGTTGATGAATCTCCTTTTGTTGATAGCTTGCTGCCAAGGTATGTGAAGTTGTTGACTTTAGGCCATTGGCGCAAATAAAATGGTGAGACAACGTATTTTCTTTCTCTGGACTACATCCAACTGGAAATCTTGTAGAACCATTGTCCTTTTACAAGAGAAATCTAGCAGGGATGAATGCTGAAGAATAATCAAATGTCTATTGGTTATTCTATGTGTGCAGTTTTGTTATAAATGAAGAAAGATTGTGCTGGCTAAGAAAATGTATTTACAAAGTTGTTGATTGACATTGAAGAATATGAAATAAGCACTACCTGCAGGGTTTTATCTTTTATTTGTTCATCATGTGCAGTCATTTCAACCAAACATGTTCATTTTGTACAATATGTTCACAAACACAGCAGGCATGAACTAACAAGCATACTCTTCAATATTTTAGCACTGAAAACTTGAATGGATATTACTACATCAGAAACTATCAAGATATTTACAATATAGTTTCAATTTGGACAAATTCTTAAAAATCATGGGGAGAAAAAAACAAATGAGTGTTGCAACAAAGTACATAACACACTAACATCAACAAAAACAAATGACGTTTGAACTAAAAAGTCTTCATCAGGACAAAAACAAACAAGTAATGAATATTACAAAAAAAAGATAATCATAATGTAAGAGAGGAGCAAAAGCAGATAATAAAGGAGACTAGATGAAAGAAAAAGAAGACAATAAGATATGACACTGGAAGAAGCATAATAACTACCACAGGACCAAGAGTCGGTGAGGACAATGTTCTACAAAGGACATATCACACAGAATAAGCTTCATAAAATTTGATTAGTCCGTGTGCTGATCAGACTGCTGATTTTGTGGTATCGACAATATAGATTGTGACCGATAAAACAGGCCAGTGTGCGCATCACTGCGTTAACAGGCCACTCCGATTATTGCAGTGTTTCACCAAAAAATGAAAAGCACAGCAATAGTGAGATTAGCTTTATGCAGTGACATAAAATAGGTTAGCATTGCAATTTGTTATATCATAGGTCACATACAGATGAATCAGTTTTAAAGACTTAATGTTCCCATACTGTACACTCTTAATTTAATGTGTATACAATTTCCTATATTCCTTGTAAGAATGGCAGCACACAGTAAAACTGCTGTATATCTGATCTTTGTTATTTCTTCTAATACTAAACATACATGGAAATCACTCTTCAAAGCCTGGTAAAAAAAATGTGTTTGGCATAATTGTGTGTGGGGGGGGGGGGGGAGGAAAGGTGTCTCCCACGAATTCTTGACAAGGGGGTGTAAAAACAAATTGCCTAATTTATGGACAGCCCCAAATGCAGAAAAGGTCAATATACAAAAAAGATAATTGCATCTCCTTGTTAAAATCAGTTATTTTCAAATACATAGGAAAGAGAATAAAGTTGATGCAATATTCTCTATCTGGTTCTCGTTTTGGAAGCATAGAGCACATGTTTGTAAACACAAAATGGAAAATGGTAATAAAAGATTAATGAATGGTTGTTAGACAAAATATGAAAATTCACCATGAACAAACTACATTACATAGCTGTAATTCTACAGGGTGAGAAACATAAAAATCCTGAGTAAATTTGGAAGAGTTTGCCAAGTAAATATTAAATATTTTTTTTTACCAAGTTTTCACTGAATATATTACTGGTACAGATACTGTTGCACTTATTTCTAACTGGTTCTGAAGAATCAAATCTATTGAGCAGTGCATGGATTTTTTTGGTCAATGGCTTATAAGTGACTGCTATCATTTTCCAACAAATCACTGCTATCAGGACATTTGATTAGAAAGCAGCATCGGGACACTTGAATGTTCTGTGTTCCAGCAGACAACGATCAAACTAGCACCACGATACCTTCTATTTTGTGTTCCATGACACAACCCTCAAAGTAGCATCATGACACTGAGGACACTTCTGCTCTGTGTTCCATCATACAACACTCAAAGCCTCAGTCAAACATTGATTATGTGATCTTTGAATCTTACCATCAGAGAAGATACAGTGTTCCTCATTTCTATCATTCACTGCACATATAAGCATACCTAGTCCCCTCTTATTTATTCTGTCTATCTTATATTTCTATATCTATTTATTCTCATTTACACTTGTGCCGTTAAGCGTCGTGGAGAAAAGTTGTCTGTCTTTGACCATGTTTATTCAGTATATGACTGCCATAATTAATTCAGCACTGTCTTCACTGTAAACCACCATCCACTAGAGTTTCTGACCAATGAGTTTGTTCTTGTGCTTCCTCCGACCCCTGAATGTCTGTGGCAATATAACCATGTAATATACGTTTTATTATATTTGGACATACATTTTGCTCAAAAATAGTGAACAATTTTCTTAGCATGAACTTTTCTATCTTATAATATTCTCTTAGTAGTATGAAGTATCACTGTGTATGACCTGAGCCACCTGTCAAGCGAGTGCCACATCTCAGTCCGTCCATCTTCATTCTCATGCTCTTTGTAACTATGGACTGCACAGATTTTTCAAGCAATTTCTGTACACAAATTTAGTGCCACAATCAGACGTACGTAAAAGTAGATATCGCAGCTGGATTGTAAACCACAACAGCACATTCTATACGACATTCTCCATTCTGGATGTAGTGTCTTCTTCAGCTTTCTTTTTCAAACTCTTGCTGGATCTCTCTTGTAGCAGGACAATGATCAAACTAGATTTCCAGCAAAATATAGTCCAGAGAATGGAGAAGCATTGTTCCGTCATTTTATTTGTGCCAATGGCCCGATGCATCCATCTTCAGCAGGAGGTGTTTAAGAACAAACATAGAAGTAGTTCTGGAAATAGATGACATAATTGACAATATATTCAAGTTATTTTTGGGGCTGTTTTTAAGTGCTTCGTGCTGTAGTTAATATTTTCTGAATGCATTTATTCATATCAGGACCTTCATTATGCAAATGTTTGTGCGATACCTTCTAAATGATATGGAGTGTCAGTCAGGAAGATGGCAGTGTAAGATACCCTCTGAGAACAGGATGTAGTACTCCCTTTCTGTTTCCGTCAATTAAATATCCACCATAAACAACACAGTAAAATTTAACATTATGCAACTTTTATCAAATATGAAGTATTATTAATTGTATGGCCAACCATCAGACAATTACAAATAGACTGCCTTGGGTAGGAGGATTGTTCTCAAGGTATTGCATGCCACTGAGGGTTGGAGTCTTCTGGGTATGAAAGAGAGCTGTTGAGATCTCCCCAATCCCCCATTAGTTAGTCCTCAGATCATCATTATTGCATACAGGACATGTCCGTCTGTGCTCCATTTTCCCCATGACTGTATCTGCAATTCGACAACTGATCACAGGAAACAAGAGTTTCCTTGCTCGTAGTTCCCGGGGATTAAAACCAATAAATCATACAACCTGGACATGCACATATATCAACAGAAGCAAAGGTAACCTGCTTGTATCAATGTGAACCTGCACACACTGCCGTATTCTACTAACAAAGTTAACCGGCTCGCATGAATGTATACATGCACTAGTGAGGGTAACAACCATCTCTCAAACTTGAATACAAAAAACATAACTATAACACTAAAACAATTCTTTATTTGATAATTTTCTTTTGTTGCCGTGCCCTGTAAATGTCATTGGCTGGAGCTGGATTCATTTCAGAGTCTTCATCATCACTTTCATTCTCAGTTATTTTTCTTTTACGGACACCACTTGCAATTTCTATAGACAGTTTAGTGCCTGGGTCAAGCCGGAAGTCACCATCCTTACCATTTTCATCAGCCATAGGTCCTGAGAAATAACATGCACATTCATTTATAATAAATAAAGTGAAACATTTTGCTATACATTAGAATACATAGTGACAAGACAATGTTTGGAAAGATGAAGGAATGGTCAATTTAGGCAATTTACTATCATGGTATAAGACATAAGAATGGTCATGGCTATGTCACAGAACTATTCTCATTCATGCACACTTAGTGACCCAATGAACATGCTCAGCAAAGTTGACATCATCTGATCTGCATGGGTGGAGTTATTGACACAATCTACGACCAGAATGATTACCTAAATATTCAATGAGCGAACTGATACAGTGGAGAGCATGGCCACAGTGTCAATATCTATATAGTAGAATGATCTGATATAATTAATGCGCTATGGGACCTCGTCCCCTCAAAAGATTTTCAAAAATGTGAATCATGGTCACTTCAAGACTGCACAAAATTGATGTAAAGATCAGACCATAAAGATAAACATAATAGATATATGAAGAGACTGATGAATCAGCATTGAACTGGAACTGTTGATTGCTGCAATGATGGATTCATTGAGACGGGGATTGGAGCACCCATTGACTTGTCTGGTTTGTGGTGATAGCCTACAGCCAAACCCATGTCATGGATGGCACCAGCAGAAGGAACTATTGCACTGGCTACCACAACAGATTCTGTGGTTAGATGAGAGGATAAACACTGGGAAGTACATGGAAAATTATATGAGCTTATTACTCTCTGCAGACAGTGCAAAACATGGGAAAGTGGAGACAGTGGTCCATAATGATGTAAGGTTAGTTGAAAAAGCATACAGTACCACTCATTAGCACATAACCCTGTAATAGATATGAAGGTAGTACCTGTGGCAGGGAGCTGTACTGATTGCAACAGCCAATGGTGACAGCATGTGTAGTAAAAACAGTTGACAAGAAACCACAGAAGGATGATAGAATTCCTTAGAAAGCAATGGCTATGAGAACTGACAAAATGTATTCTGATAAACAGAAGGCAGGCACATAATTCTAACACAGAGAGAAGTATATACAATAAATATATAATGGTATCAATGTGAACAGAAATTAATTTGTTGGTCCTAAAATCTTTTATATAGTTCAGAACCGACAGGAGCAAATAATAGTAACACTACATATGTTGTAAGAGATGGCTAAGGAGGTTTGACTACCCTATCTTTAATTATAGTATTTAAAATGGCATGCTGAAGCTGAGTGTGTTGGGTCAAACGGTGTAAATATTGCAGTTAAGCTTTAAAACAATTATGCACATTTTTCATTATCTGAACCAAATCCTGATAACCTACAGAAGTTTGAGAACAAACATAGAAGAAGAAACAGAAACCAGCTGATATAACCTGGAGAACATAGAAGATGACACAGAAACCAGATGACATAAGAATTAGAAACTACTTGAGTATCTGTGCACTGTTGGTTGACATGATAGCAATTTGAGTATCTTTGCACTGTTGGGAGACAAGACATATTGGGAACAGACTGCATCAATAAGGTGTAAAAACAGCTACTCACCATACATAGAAATAAGAAGAGGTGTAAGACAGGGGGATGTATTTTATCACCCAGCCTACTTAATATCTACACAGAGAATATCTTTCAGCACATAGAAGGCATACCAGGACTCAGGATCAGTGGGAAAATAATAAACAACCTGAGATATGCAGATAACATTGTTCTTTTAGTAGAAAGTGAACATGAAATACAAAGACTAATAGATCAAGTTGATAATCAAGTAAAGAATGTGGACTGGATATAAACATCCAAAAAACCATGTTAATCAGAAAAGTAACAGAAGAACAGGTGTTAGACATAAAAATACATAGAGAGAAACTACAAGAACATTATCAATATCTTGGACAAATAATGGTAGATATGAAACAGAAGTTAATGGAGAATAAGAATGGCTAAAGGTACTTTCAATGACATGAGGAAAACATTAACATCTTAACAAATTAAAAAAAAGGTAAAAATGAGAATTATAAAATGTTACATCCATTCTATATTAACATTTAGCAAGCCAGATTAAAAAATACGAAAAGTCTTCCTGCCACAGGATTCTTTTTTGAAAATTTGCGTTATTGATGGTGACTTTTGAAAATGTGATAATTTTTTGGTTGTTAAAGATATTTAAATAATACTTGCGCATATAAATAAAGAATTGAATTCTGCATATATTGGTGTAATTTATGTGTGTGTGTGTGTGATACCAGACATGAGAAAGTGGTAAAGACGTTTTTCACAAAAAAATATATTTTATAACAAATAAAGAGGGAAAAAATTAGTAAAAAAATAACTTACCTTGCTTATCGAATTCCTTGGCAACACTGTACACTAAATCACACGCAAATCTGTTGTATTTATGTTCTTTCATTGCGAAATTATCAAAATATTGCCGGGGAAACTGTATAAAACATGTAGATTTGCAGTAAAATCGTTCTTTGATCTTAGGCCTAGAGTCATTTTTGGTGCCACTTCAACATATTCGATATCAAACATGTACGTCCCCCAAACCACACGGCATTCTGTATATTCACTGCTGTGAAACTAAATAACTAAATAATTCATGATTCAAGCCACGATTCAATGTTATTTTATTCTAAATACGATGAAAGAAAGGTCTATAAAACCGATCCACCATCATGGCACCGGTGTGTAGATGTGGTCAGATTAATTGCTATTACACGTGTACTTTCTAACTTGACATCTTTATAACGATCATGTCGGAAGGAGAGAATGTCCCGGCTTCGATTGCGCATGCCAGGAACTATATGCAGGCTGTGGCAGGCCTATTTCGCACGATGAATCATTGAGCGAGTGCATCAGACAACAGTAAACAGCCGCCATCTTTTTTTTGTCGATCACGCTTAACCAAAGTGCGGTGAAGGTTAATGTATGGATCAGAAAAAAAGACAATAAACAAACAACTAGAAGACAGACTTGATGCCTTTGAGATGTGGATATATAGAAGAATATGGAGAACATCACAGACAGAGAAGCAAACAAAGAGGTTCTAACAACACTTGATATGAAGAAAGAATTATTAAAGGAAATTAAGATCAAGCAAATAAAATATTTTGCACACATGTTGTGGACAAAGTAATAATAATAATAATAACAGTACGTTACAAAGGATGTTGAAAGGTAAAGATAAACACATCACATGGCACTTGTTAAATTACAACTAACATTAATATCTGTTATACTTACTGTCTGGAAGCTTGACATGTCTCATGAAATCTAACAACTTTTCGATGATGACATAAGGACCCTTGAAAGAAAAAATAAACTACAAAATGCTGTTATTTGTACCAGTATTTGTACTGTTTGTACTAAATAATAGAAAAAAATGCAGATAATTTGACTATTACTGTTGATTCTTGACACAACACAGTTGAATTTCACTGGGGAATTCACAGAAGTGCTCATCTCAGGGGCCAGTTGTTGGTTCTTGTGATATTGAAAATGGATCTCCCCTCTTTCCCAGTCACTTCAATCTCTATCATTCATTAAATATGCACATTGTCAAACTCAACTATTATTGAGTACTCTATCAAATACCAAAATAAATGACAAGGATTTTGCCTTAGCATTGCTCACGTCAATGTAGTTTGTGGTGGTCTTTATGCAAATGTCTGGACCTGGGTTTGTCTGAGCCTGAAAACAAAACTGAGGGTCTACTGTGCAATCATTCTATCTTCGTTGCTATATGCAGCTGAATTTTCTATGTTAAGCATGCAATGCAGCTTTTTTATTTCACCTTTTATTTGCATGAGAAAACTTCTTGGTGTACGATGGCAGGTTCACATTCCTGACATGAACATCCTCAAAAAAGGCTAAGATGGAAAGCATCTAGTGATCAGGTCTCAGCTTTTTGGACTGGACACATCATCCACACGTCAAACAAGCATCTTTCACAAAGACTGCTCTATGGTGAACTATGTGTAGGTAAGTGTTCAAGTGGAGCGCAGAAAAAGTGTCTCAAAAAATGTCGTATTGACTCAAGCTCTTGGGAAACTACAATCTGAAAAACCTCAGCCTGGTAAGGTAAGATCAATGTGGGTATTAATAACTTTGCACAGAAAAGATCACTGCATGAGATGAGGCAAAGATGAAAGAAATCAGAGGTCTGTTTTCCCTCATTTCAAGACTTAAAACATTCCTGCTCACATTGCAAAAGGTCTTTCAGAACCAGGATCAAACTCATCAACAACCTGAGGAATCACAAACACTAAATTTAATTGACTTTTTCAACATAATGAAGCCATGTAGCCAACATAATGAAGCCATGCACACATGGATTGTGTGGCCAACATAATGAAGCCATGCACACATGGATTGTGTGGCCAACATAATGAAGCCATGTACACATGGGTTGTATGGCCAACATGATGAGCCATGTACACATGGGTTGTGTGGACAACATAATGAAGCCATGTACACATGGGTTGTGTGGCCAACATAATGAAGCCATGTACACATGGGTTATGTGGCCAACATAATGAAGCCATGTACACATGGGTTGTGTGGCCAACATAATGAAGCCATGCAGACATGGGTTGTGTAGCCAACATAATGAAGCCATGCACACATGGATTGTGTGGCCAACATAATGAAGCCATGTACACATGGATTGTGTGGCCAACATTAGTATATTACTAAATACCTCTAAAATAGTTGCAGGCTTTGATCTGATTGACAAGCTTACTAAATTTATTGTACACACAATATATTAATCACTGCCTGCCGTAGCTGTTCGGGGGTTGAAATACATTCATGTATAATCTCATGTGTACAAATTATGTCAGTTAACTATGCCTATATGAGGAGTATACTGGTTATATTAAGCAGGAACATTGGAGATATCAGATAAGGAGTTTGGATCCACCTAATTAAATGATTTTATCATAACAATTAGTTATACTTAGTGTTCTTCCTCAAGAACCTAGGAGAATAAAGTTTCACAGGCTTGGTGGACAGGACTCAAATGGGTTAAACACAAGCTTCTGAACAATTCTCATACATACAATAATTCTTCTTATTCTGTAAGATCAGTTGCAGAAGTCCTATGCTCAAAAGTATATACAGACAGGAGGACATCCTCCATGAATTCAGTAGTCAGCAGGAAGTCATCACTGGTGTCCCACAGCTTCACTTCCAGATCTGGTATAATAATTATTTTCTTCAGCGTTCATTCTCAAACTCCCGCTGGATCTCTCTTGTAGCAAGACAATCGTCTTACTAAATTTCCAGCAGGATGTAGTCCAGAGAATGGAAATGCGTTGTGTCGCTGTTTTATTTGCGCCAATTGCCTGACACATCCATCTTCGGTGGAGTATAATAAGTCAAATATCATTATACACAGAGAGATATTTGTTAGTTTGCAAGATATGGTATTCATTCAATACAAAATTCAACTCACCCTGAAACACTCTGGTGGAGGCAGTGACTGCAGAAGTACTGATGCTGCTGGCGGAGGAGGAAAAACTCCACCAGGAACAGGGTGGGCTCCAATGGCTAAAATGAAGTTAAAAAAGAAAACTCAAATATGGAAATATTTATGAGTAACTGGTTATACTTATTCTGAGACTAGACATATTGATCATTTAAAACTGGGGCTCTTCTTGTTAAAAAATAGTATATTTGTGTACTTAGAAGTGAAATGTATAATAGCCATGTCAAAATCAAGATTTCTCTTCTTCTTCTTTCGTTCACTTGAAACATGTCTATATCTGTAATTCTGTCTCCTTAATAAAACTCACTGTCTTTTGTAGTTCATACAGTGTCCCATAGAGTTTTGATTCCAGTGTTGTTTCCTCTGGCCAATATGTCCGCCTCAGCGTTTCATGCTCAGAACACTCTTGAAGTATATGTTTGGCACTCTGTGCTGCCTGTCCACATGGCTGTGTTGCCAATCTTGAACTTTGTATACATGTGACTGCGGAGTCAGTTGTGTCCTGTTCTGAGACGTAGAATTATAACTTGTTCTGGTCTGTTCATAATATGATAGTCATCTTGTGTTGGTGTTTGTGGCTTTCTTATTGACTTGATCATCTGTTTTTTCTGATGGTAGGTGATTGGTATATCTGGTTGGTCTTCGGCAGCACCTTCCTTAGCCAGTTGGTCTGCTTTTTCATTTCCTGGTATTCCACAGTGAGAGGGTATCCACTGCATGGTTACCCTATACTGGTAAGACAATTCGCTAAGTAGTTTTTTCAAGTCTGTTAGTTTTTCAGACTGGAGAGCTTGAAGCACTGACCTTGCATCTGTCAGGAATACCACAGGCTGTAGGTCAGAGTTGGAGTTCAGCAGTTTTTTAGCTGCCACACTAATTCAAGATTTCTCAAAATGAAGGACATCCTATGTAATATATCTTTGCCTTTAAGGTGAGAGAGGTTTTAAAAGTTACATTGAACCAAGCCTGATCTATGGAAATGAATCATGGGCAAACAGAAGAATAGTAAGAATTATGTAGAGATGTGATTTTATAGAAGAATGTTGAGAATAGACAGATATAAAATGTATAGTGAAGATATCTTGAAAGACGCTAATTCAAAAAGAGAGGCTGCTATCTCACATCAGAAGATAGTCCAGATTTTTGTACATCTTGAGAAGAGGAAAAATGAAGCAAACCATGACAAGAGAAGTAGGGAAACACTAAGAGAAAATATTCTTGACAGCGTAGCATTGTGGCATAGAAGAACATTGGAAATGATTGACAGCACATGAGACAGATTGTGGTCAGACATGATAACCAACACGAAAACTGTATATCAGGTAACATACTCTTTCCAGAACATAGTCTTTCTTATTAATCTTCTGAACTCCTCATGATTCTGGGCAAGTTGACATGATGTAGTCAGATAATATGAGATGTCTCTTATTCATTGTCTTGGGTGACCCATATCCCTGTTACCAGCTACCATACCTTCAATTATTAAATTGTCCATAGTGCTATGTCTCTTTATATAGCAGAAAAAATCTCAGTTTTCTCTTATTATATTGTTTAAGAGCCAACCCTCTTCAACATTCTTATCGCTTCTTGATTTATTTTTGTCGCTGTTCATGGCATTATCAGAATTTTTCAGTAACATCTCATTTCGATGGCAGTTATTCTCTTTGCCACTGTTTTATTAAGTGTCCATGATTCACAACCATCACACCGACACTGCATGAGCTATATGAAGAAGATACTAAGATATACTTAGAGAAAAAGGCATGACTTCTACAAATGATAGCAGACGCATTTGTTGTCAGGATGGCATGACCAGATTCAGGTTCATGCCTACTCTTCAATCCTACTCTCTGAACTAGACAGTCTGTAACCATGGTCACAACTCAAAGGTTGAGATATGTCTGGATGGGCTCTGGGTCATTGAACATGAGTGCACCTTAAGCTGACAATATATTTTGTATGTTTCAATCTCCTGTCATCAGAGTTGATATTTTTAATCAAAGAACTGATAAAATAACAAAGTAATCTTGTAGTTGTGTATGTTCAGGTCAACATTGACCCAGGCAACGGCAAAAGGTTATGTAGATTTGACTATTGCTAGAATTTAGATTGGTGAATGAGCCAACAAACAATGCTGACAAACAGGTTGTGACGCACAGCTTGTTTGCTAGCAATGTAGCTACCAACACCCACCATTAAGTGGAATTTGTAAAACATTAAATGTATTAGATATTACCATAGATGTTTGGAATGTATCTGGCCAATGGCAAGAAAAAAATGGCTACACAACACATTTCCATTCTCTGGACTACATCCTACATCTAGTAGGACCATTGTTCTGCTACAAGAGAGATCCAGCATGAATTTGAGTGCAATCGCTTAAAAATAATTTATCCACACCCCACAGATACACATTTTTTTACATGAAAACTCCTAAAAGTGTCTACTAAATGACAACTCCTATCACTGGGTTACAGCGTCCCAGGTTAAAAACCACGCCTGGATAAAAAAATCTTGGTTGTGATTTCTTGCTTGGCACGACCTCTCCTCCAGTCGACTCAGCTGTAAATGAGTACCTGACGCATGAGTTAGGGAGGTAAAGACAGCAAGGAAGGGAACTGGCCACCCCACCTAATAGTTGCTGTGGCTTAGTACATGAAGAGTTATCTTCATCCCCGGTGGCAGGTTGTTGCCATGGGACATACCTTTACCTAAAAGTGTCTACTAAAGGACAGCTTCTAAAAGTGTCTACTAAAGGACAGCTTCTAAAAGTGTCTAAAAATTAACAACTCCTAAAAGTCTCTACTAAATAACAACTCCTAAAAGTGTCTACTAAATAACAACTCCTAAAAGTGTCTACTAAATGACAACTCCTAAAAGTGTCTAAAAATTAACAACTCCTAAAAGTCTCTACTAAATAACAACTCCTAAAAGTCTCTACTAAATCACAACTCCTAAAAGTGTCAACTAAATGCAACAAGGTCACATACAGACTACAGCTCTTGGTTTGAAAGGTAGCATCTGATCTAAGTCTGGCACTGGAAACTTGGGACGTCTGGACTGATCGCTCTGATCATCATCCTTTACAAGAACTTGTTTGGTACTGCCTGATGGAAGTTGTAGGACATGATGCTTGACTAAGTCCTGTCAAAAACAAAACAAAAAATATTTGCTAAACAAAAATCACTATGGCATGTGAATTCTCAAGTCTCCTTAGTCACCTATTATAACATGCATAGCAAAACACAGCATTACTATTATTTACTCCTTATAGGTCATGGTGGCACAACTATGATACATGTAGCATGTGTTGAGACTAGTAAAGCTGATGTATCTATGGTCAAGAACTTCGCTGACTAAAATCTTGATTTCCCTCTCTGTGGACTTCACTAGTCAAGAATAATATCACTCAATCTTGATGACCCACTCTGTGGAACATTTTGGTAACAGACTAGTGTGGCTAACAAAGCACGGATTAACATGATCTCTGTAGGATGACACCTGCTAGAAACTCATGACTGTACTTCTAGATAGGATGAACCCTTTTATCTGCAGCATGCTCTGAAATCTCATGACAACCACAAACAATCTCTCTCCAGAGTAGAACAGTGTCCAGCGCATGGTAATGCAAACTACAGCCATACTGAGTCAAAGTTATCTCATGTCAGTGCAAACTACAGTCATGCTGCGTCAAAGTTATCTCATGTCAGTACAAATTACAGCAACAATGAGTTAATGTTATCTGGGATTTGAAAAAGCTCTTCAATAATTCCCCATAAATAAATAATGAATGAACAATCATCAATCTGCAGCCAAAAGTAAAAACTCCACCTCCTGAATAGAGAGCATGAGTGATAAAAATCATACACTCTTCGGGTTCTCAATCAATCAATAGTATAACAATCAAACACAAAGTGAATGGTTTGCTTGTACAAAGAAACAAACAAATACTATGATATCATGATGCAATATGCGGTAATATAATATCAATAGATTCACATGCTGACAAAAATACACAAAGGGCATGTACAAACACAGTAAACAAGAGGACATGTACAAACAAACCCAATAATCAAGAGGACATGTACAATCACACCCAGCAAACAAATGGATATGTACAAACAAATCCAATAAACAAATGTACATGTACAAACACAGCAGACAACACATAGTACAAACACAAAACATGTACAAACAAAACTAACAATCAAGAGGATGTGTTGAAATAAACCCAGTAAACAAGAGGTCATAATAAAAACAAACCCAGTAAACAAAGACAATTTACAAACCCAACCAACAAGAGATCATGTACAAACAAGAGGACATGCACAAACCAACCAAACAAAGAAGAGGACATGTACAAACAACCCAGTGAACAAGACGACATTTACACACAAACCCAGTATCCTATAGCTCTGAGTTCATTGTCTGCACAAGGAAGAAGTCCAAGGAACTTGTATCTATCTATCAGGAGTGCTGTTTCTTTTTCATTGAATGCCTGAATCTGGTGATTAAAAGACAGAAAATAAACTGCATTAATTACAACTAACATTAATATTTGTTGTACTTACTGTCTGGAAGCTTGACATGTCTCATGAAATCTAACATACATTATTTTAAGAGTTATGACTGCAGGTTATCATCAGAGCACACTGGACAAGTCCATAGGTGCTCAAGATCCCCATCTCAATAAATCCATGAGTGTGTAGCAGCAGGCAGTTCCATGCTGATTTATCAGTGTCTTCATATATCTTTTATGTTTCTCTTTATGGGCTGTTCCGATCTTTACACCAATCTCATGCAGTCTTGCCAGTAACCATGATTCACACTTTTGAAAATCGTCTGAGTGGATGAGATCTCTTGACATGATAACCATATCAGATTGATCCATTGTTGTACCTATTGACACTGTCCCCAGCGTATTGACTCACTCATTACTCTCAACGCCTCATGTTCTGGCAGGAATATAAAGGTAATAGTCTTGGAATGTGTTAATATTGACATTGACAAACAACTCTTGCTTGAACTGTGCAATTAGACTTATGTAAAACACAGGTTTATACATCGCTTCAATGAGACACAACAGACTATAGCTAACTATCTATAGCTAATAGCTATAGCCTATCGTGTCTCATTGAAGCGATATATAAATCTGTGTTTTACGTAAGCCTAATTGTTGTTACGTTTCACGCAGTTACCTTGTATTGATTGTCATCTTCAACTGTGCAGAGTCATTGAGTTATTTGAAGAGTACATACAGATAAATGTATGGCATATATGAAACTACATAACAGAACAAACATGCTAAACAACACAATGAAAAGTTCATAAGAAAACACTTTGAAACTGTTTATACATACTTTTTCAATGGCAGACGACCTCCTTTTCTCCACTTTGATGATACTAGCAAGGTCACCCACTTGAGATTCAAATGATAAAAACTTGCTCCATATATCTCTGGGAATAATATTACAAATTGAACACTAATTACTAGCCAACCTTAACACAACATTATATCCTCAATTCAGATAATTGAAGGTATAAGTCTGACATTCAACAGACTTCACTTCCAGACAGGGTCATGCTCCCTAACAGATTGAGAAATACCATCTCAAAATTTAGCTGCCATTACACTGAGATAGAACATTAATGTTTTTTACAGATGCAACAATCATCCCTAAATTAGATGTCTCAAATCACATGACAATTCATGATCATTATTTGAGAGCGGATGCAGATATTAAGCAACATTTTGTTTATCTCTTTTGAAAAGTTTCTTTAAAAGACGTAGTGGATTGCCTGTATTGTATTCTGATTTCCTGTGTCAACAGAACAGCAAGCTGCCTGCCAAGAGTATCACTCAGAACACATAAACCTGGAACATCATAAAAAAGTGTACAAGTAATTACAGCCCAATAGCAAACCCTTAATCTCAGGAACACAAGTTTAACGGCTTCACGACTTGTCTATGAATATCCCCTTGTTGGATACTTTTCTTCTTCGTCCATTCTCAAACTCCTACAGATTAGCAGGGTTTAGTCAGGAGAATGGAATGCATTGTGTCAAGGTTTACAGTATTGCTGTGATATCTGCACCTTTCGTCCTGACACACCCAACTCAGCATGGTTTTGGTTCACCTTGACTCTAAATGGGATAGGACAGTCAATAACCTATTTAGTCGCCTCTTACGACATGCATGGAAGGTAATTGGTGTTGCTATTCTTTGCTCCCTTCTCAGGCTTGGCAACACACGGGAGGTTTGATACAAAATAACGAACAATCAAAGTTATAGAACTGTACAAGAAAAGTAATGATCGAACATTACAATACACAAAATATGAAAATATGCCAGAGATTAGAATTCATTAAAAACATGTGCGACTCATAAGTGTTTTGTATACACAACTTTTGTGATTGCTCTACAGAAACAGTCCGGAAAAGTTTGATGTATTAGGACAAAATGAGCTGCTATCAAAGCTGAGCTATAAACCATGACACAATACATTCTGTTTTCCATACTACAACCTGCTAACCAGCAGGAGTTTGAGAATGAATATAGAAAAATAGAAACCAAAAATCATGGTAAGGGAGACATTCCCATAAATACTCTACTCTTCATTCAAATCAGTCACACAATGGTGTTGAAACTCAAAATCCCAGGGTGAGATGTTAATCAGATGATTTCCAGAACTTGCCAGAGTGGACACACTTTCTCTCTCTCACAATTCAAAGATTATTTCTATTTATATCTGATCACCTCCAGCCGTATCTTGTTCATCCTGTAGCACATCTATACCTTGTTCATCCTGTAGCACATCTATATCTTGTTCATCCTGTAGCACATCTATACCTTGTTCATCCTGTAGCACATCTATACCTTGTTCATCCTGTAGCACATCTATACCTTGTTCATCCTGTAGCACATCTATATCTTGTTCATCCTGTAGCACATCTATATCTTGTTCATCCTGTAGCACATCTATATCTTGTTCATCCTGTAGCACATCTATACCTTGTTCATCCTGTAGCACATCTATACCTTGTTCATCCTGTAGCACATCTATATCTTGTTCATCCTGTAGCACATCTATATCTTGTTCATCCTGTAGCACATCTATATCTTGTTCATCCTGTAGCACATCTATACCTTGTTCATCCTGTAGCACATCTATACCTTGTTCATCCTGTAGCACATCTATACCTTGTTCATCCTGTAGCACATCTATACCTTGTTCATCCTGTAGCACATCTATACCTTGTTCATCCTGTAGCACATCTATACCTTGTTCATCCTGTAGCACATCTATACCTTGTTCATCCTGTAGCACATCTATACCGTGTTCATCCTGTAGCACATCTATATCTTGTTCATCCAGTAGCACATCTATACATTTCTTGATTTCATCAGCTCTGTGCCATCAACCACAGCATTTTCTAACAATGTTCATTTATTATCTTTATCCCCCCTCCCCCACGATAGTGTCTATCTATCTATCTATACGCTGTGACCCTTGTTTGGCTTGCGGCGTCAGGGGTGGAAGAGTTCTCTGGAGATGGTCTTCTTGTGCGCTGTTTGTAAGCTTGTTCCTGTGGCTTCTTTGATTTCTGTGATCCATCTTTTTCATGGACTACCTCTGGCTTTATAACCGTTATGTCTATGTGTCATGGCCATTTGTAGCATGTTATATGTTGGTAGTCTGTGTCCATGTGTACACGATAGTGTATCCATGTAATATTCTAGACAACTGACTTGCTCAAAGGAAAGGATAAACCACTCCTCTCTTAGCATACACCTTTCTGTCTTATGAAGCATGCTCATGTAGCAACAGGAGCTTGGAATTCTAGTTCAGGACAAAAAAGAATAGGGTCACTAAGGAAACTTGGGGATAGAATGACAAATTGTCACCTGTGAAAAAAAACCATAGATGTCACACCATGTTCTACTTTCTTACTTTTGTCTGTTATAAAATTATCCCCATGGATGATGAGAAGAACCTGAGCGTTTGTCAGAAAGGATATGGGCTGTCAATAGCTACAACAGTTAAAGGGATTATTTCAGCATCATCATGTGTCCAGAGCCACCTGTTCCACAGCTAAAGGGATTATTTCATCATCATAATCTTATGAAGCATGCTCTGCATGTCTGTAAGTATCAAAGATTTTAATCACCAGCGATGTGAGTGCACGCACCACTGCCTCTATCCACATACTCATTCCTAATGTGGTAGTGAAGAAGACAAATGACATCAAATGAATCAGCCAAGACTCTCAATATCTATGAGCACAAATTAGAGACTTTATGAATTATTAACCAAGCAGTGACAAATATCAATACAAATATTTGCATGAAATTGTCAGAATAACAAAAATGACAAATTCTTACGTGGATTTTTCTGGCAGCAGTTGATCCGATGACAATATTCTTTCAAATAAAACTCGAGTGTTGTTATCTTCTATAAAATAGAAAACCACAAACAAATATTGGCATGTGATAGTAGTATATATCTATGAGTATTAACATTTATCGATGTGTAGTAATATGTCTATGAATGTCTATGAAAAATGGCACGCATCAATGGGTAGTATTACATGTCAATGAGTTATGGTATAGATTATATTTCCAAATATAAACTGAAATATTATTTTCAGTAGATCTATGTGAAATCCATGATGCCACAATTAGTAGGTAAAAAAGTTTTGAGATGGCTTTTTTATGTGCTTCATATATATTTGCTTTCTTTTGACTCTTTTATTTCTGTAATCCATCACTTTCATGGTCTGCCCATGGCTTTGTATCCATTGTGTTTGTTTAGTAATGCTTTTTGAGGGGCAGTTAGATGGCAGTCTGGAAGCATGTGAAAACCACTTAATCTGTTGTCTTCTGATGTAATCCAGGATTGGCATTGTGTTTGTTATTCTTCTGATGTTTCCGTTTCTGATTCTATCTCTTGTTACTATGATGATTCTATGTAAACAAGTCATTTCTGTTGATGACAATCAATACAAGGTAACTGCGTGAAACGTAACAACAATTAGACTTACGTAAAACACAGGTTTATATATCGCTTCAATGAGACACGACAGGCTATAGCTATTAGCTATAGATAGTTAGCTATAGTCTGCCGTGTCTCATTGAAGCGATATATAAACCTGTGTTTTACATAAGTCTAATTGTACAAGTTTTACTTGGATTTTGCTGTTAGTGTCCACATTTGACATTGACGAAGAATTATTAAAAGAAATAAAGATCAAACAAATAAAGTATTTTAGACATATTAAAAGACAAGGTCACCCTGTTGGTGACCTTACTTGAGGGTAAAGTCGTGAGGAGATGAGCAAGAGGTAGGCAGAGACACAATTGAGAGAGAAACATCATGAGATGGACAGGTTACAGTCTGAGAAAGTGCACCTCCAAAGCAAGAGACGGGATGCTGGAGGTCCGTTGCAGCCAGCCGACTTTCATTGTGGAGACAACACTTAATGATGATAATCATAGTACTGGGGACATTTCCATACATACTCTACTCTCTGTTCCATCAGCCACCCAAGAGTGTTCACACTTCCAGTCAGATGTATGATTCATGATCTGATCTTTCTAGAACTGTCTTCCCTCACCCCTAATTACAATCACTGTATGTATATATTATCACTTTCAATCTTAATTTCTATCACTGTATGTATATATTATCACTTTCAATCTTAATTTCTATCACTGTATGTATATATTATCACTTTCAATCTTAATTTCTATCACTGTATGTATATATTATCACTTTCAATCTTAATTTCTATCACTGTATGTATATATTATCACTTTCAATCATATCGTCATTCTCATTAAGTCAACCCAGTCTCTTCTCCATCAACTAAAGTGATTCCAATCAATGAGAGCTCTTTCACTGCTATTGACTACAGTGTGACAAGGGCAATATATTCATGTAATACTCGGGACGAATTTGTTCATAAGTGTGACTCATTTCTTTATTAACATACACCTTTCTATCTTACAAAATATATTTTGGGATGCAGTCTGATATTATCACAGTGTGGCATGCTATCTCAGTCACCAGCCAAGTGAGTTTGGTTATCAGTGCTTCTATCTCCATTCTCATGCATCGTGTGATTGTGAAGTACACAGATGATTGTTCCGACACAGTCTTACGTTTTACATTAGTAAGCATACTTAAACTCACCATTTAAATGTGACATGAAATCAATGTAGCATGCAGCATATTCTGGACTGTCTGCGTATTTCTTTAGTCCAAGTTCAAAGATTTTCAGAGCAATGTTCTTTTCCTAATATAGAACAAATAAGAGGAAGAAATTAATTTCACAATTTACCAAGAACAAGTGCTAATCTCCAGATTCTAAAACAATTTGTAAAAATTGGCAGCATATCTATTCAGGATGTAGCCATCAACCCAGCATTTTTTGGCTGTAGTGATTTTCTTGGCAATATATGTTCAGTAGTTTGTCATTGCTTTCTGATCAGTCCAGATGTACAATTGCCCATGACAGGATTTGAACCCAGTACCGTTTCGATCACAAATGTGCTCTGTTCCTCACCGCTACAGAGCTGGACTATCAAGAGCTTTCAATCTGGGTTAAAACAGACTGAAATGTCACATGCTAAGCTTACTAGCTTACAGTATATGTTCCTCTGTTGACGAATGCAGGGAGAGGTTGTGGTAACAAAAGTAGCTGTGCCGTAGAAATAAATGAATAAATAGAATAGGTATACATACATAGAATACATAAATCAAATGATATCCCACCCTAGAAAAGACAATAATGGTGGGGATGTCAGGGCAACAAAATAGAGGTAGGCCAAACAGAAGATGGATGCAAGATATAAAAAAAACCCCACCCAAACATGATACAAACAGAAGCAAGAAGATTGGTTCAAGATATGCTACCTGATGATGTATGATATGTGTATGATGGATGTGCATATCGGATATGTGTATACATATGTATTGGTATAGAAGTGTGCCTGTGTGTTTACATATAGATGTGTATATATATAGAAATACTGACACATGCACCCTGGGTGCACACGCATGCATTATGATTTTGTGTTGTTAGGTTTATATCCATGTCATCCAGCTTGACAGTTCGTGTGATTGTGCCCTACTTACTGAACCTTCATACTTTCTTCTGTTTCTTCTTAGCTTCTCATTGTGTGCCTTGTTTCTGCCATCCCCACCCCCAACTACTTTTACCCGTCATATGTGGTTCATTTTTAGTCATCACCCAGAGACATTTTCTTCCCCATGGTGACATTATTGTCTGAGTGCAACATTATTGCATGGCTCAGGTGAGTTCATTTTAAAAAAATGACATTTTTGTATATAGTAATATTAGTTTTGGGACTTCCGCCAAAATGGCTGACAAAAATTAATGTGTTTTCCTAATGACATAAAAATAACGGATTTTTCTCCTGAAAGAAAAGGAAACCCACAGGAGTAAAGCGCCTAGAGTATGACTCAGAATGGATACATTGAACAGTGGTGTAATTAAGAATAACAGTGAAAGTAGTGTTTTAGAGAGAAGGATCCTTTGAATATCATGGATGGAGAAAAAGAAGAACATTGAAATTTTGAAACTAAATGAAGGTTGGCTTCTAAATACCATCATAAGAAAGAAGCTACAGTATTGTGGACACTTAAAGCAATTTGATGATATTGAAATGCTAATTCTTCGGGGGCAGAGACCAGGCGAAAGAAAAAGAAGAAGACAGTGGACCAGAGACATTGTGTATAAATTTAACTAGAAATTATTCAATGTTTTATTGCCATGAAATCTGATCAAACAGGTAATTGGTCTCACTTACCTTACTGCAGTAGTATTCCATCAAAGCTGCCGCTACATAAATATGATATTCAGTTCTCTTGTCTTCCCGAGATGTTTTGAAAACAGCTCTGGCAGACTTGATGCCTTCTGCTCTTCGAGCAAACTTCATGTACTGGATGTAAGCCTGAGAGAGAAACATCATGAGATGGACAGGTGAAGGAGAGGACTTGAGTACTCATATAACCAAATGGACTATTCAATATATGTAATAACAATATAATAATTTCTAGATATCCTGTATAGACATCCGGTTGCAATCTTTTCTCCTGCATTCGTTCTCAAACTCCTGCAGATTAGCAGGATGTAATCCGGAGAACAGAATGTGTTGTGTCATGGGTTACAGCTTGACTGCGATATCTGCTTTCTTCTTCTTCTTTCGTTTGCTAGTACGATAATGCATGACATTCTGATTGTTGCAGTGTGTCTTCTGGCCAAATGTCGCTGACTTCAGCACCTTTACTTGCTAGGCAAGCTGTAGTCCTGCCCGAATGTGGGAGGGCCTGGCCAGTCTTAGTTTCCAGCCTCTGCTGACTGGACTAAGCCCCACCTCCTCGCCAAGGATCTGGCCTCGATGGGGATATCTGCTTTCAATCTGACACATCTGACTTCAGCATGACTTCTGAGTCTCTTTGACCTTATATCAGATGAGACACCAAATTTCACTCCATAACCTCCTCTTATGATATGCATGGAAGGTAAACATTGTTGCTATTTATTTGCTCCCCTTTTGGACTCTAACAATACATGGGCGAATAAACTATATGACTTTGTAGGGGACATGGTTGGACTACTTTCCTGTAAAACTATATAACAATGTATCCATGCTGAAACCACCAATATAAATATGCATGGTTATACTACAGCTATCACTAAAGAAATCAATTTCATCATATTACCAAGGTGGACTTGATCTCCTCAACATCCAGAAGTTTCTTGTAAATTTGATGAACTTTGTCAAATTTCATACGACTCTAAGACAAAAAAAGCAAAACTTCATTAAAGTGTGAAAGAACAGAACGAAAACTAGAATATGTTACAACTTACGATTCTGAACTTTTGAGCTCTTACTTAGCTCTGGCATGTGGTCATTGATGATAATGTCCTTCAGATCTATGATATCTTGTGTTTTAATTAAATACTTTTATGTCACAACATTGGATTGTGTGTTTTATGTCATTAGCAGAACCAAAACTATCAGTTTGACTTTTATGACTCCTGCATTAAGGTCATGCTAGAACATCAAGTCTGGTCTTATCTAACCATGGGGAGAGGAGCCTCTTAAATGATCCCAACTGACAGCAAGTTTTATCCACAAAACAAATACCAAAGTCTAAGACAGGAGATCTTAGAGTGCAGAAGAGAAGTTAGTTAGTTAGTTAATCGTTGGATCATTGTCACTACACTCCAGACAAGTCAAGCTGTTAGACCTCTCCTTGAGTGTATCCGCCATTACATGTCGACTGACAGTCCCAGTACGTCGTTGATTCGCCATCATTCTGTCTTGCCCACGAAATCGCTCCTTTCTAGTGACACCACATTTCAAACCAAGCTCCCTTAATCTAGTCATGGAACAAGAGTCATCGTCACTTATACAGTCATTTGTTAGTGCATTCAAAATGTCTGCCCGATCCATCACTCCACCAACAGCCGTAGTAGCAGCATGTGCGGTCAACCTATCTACTCTCTCATTACCCTGGACTCCTGCATGTCCTGGCATAAAAATAAAAGTCACTTTACACACACAGAAATTCTTCACTGCATTTAGTCACTGTTCCCAAATGTACCCCACCTGAACTTTCACAATCATGTTCATCGAGTCACTGAGTATACAGGCATGCTCGCAGACAGTCTGCGAGCACACCCTTTTCAAAGCTTTGGTTACCGCCAAAATCTCCATTGTCATGCTGCTTGTTGTCTGAGCAAATGCACCACTTCTCTGATGGTCTCCCTCCACCTGTGAAAAGTGAAGGCCCAGGTACTCCTGATGTGTCTCATATATATATATATATATATATATATATATATATATATATATATATATATATATATATAATCATATCACCTTCCCTGGAATTCTCACCGAGTACATACAACTCCACCAATGTCGGACACCAATCCCTGCATTCTCTATTAAGTGTTATTATTACTTTGAAGGCTGTTGGACAATCTAAGGGTGCCAGACTCCATTCCGACACACTCTGTATAATATCCTCTGCGACCCCATCCACAACTTTCTTCTCTTTAAGTCGACTGCCTTTCACTTTGAGAAATTCAGGGTGTAGAGGGTGCTCTTTATCAGCGGTGATTTGTATGTACTCTTTGCTCTACAGTTGGGCAATCAAGCAAATATCGCATAGCCCATGCCAATGTATCTCTCGTGCACCCCAAAATGATTCGCATTGCCTCAAGAAGAGAAGTAAAGGGTCCTATCAAGTTATATACATATGGGTGTGCAGACTGACATCTTCAGATATTGAAGTTTATGGTAAATTTAAGTGGATACAAGGCAAACAAATCTCACACCTGAATCTGTCAACTTATGATCAATTTAAGTGGATACAAGGCAAACAAATCTCACACCTAAATCTGTTAACTTATGATCAATATGATAAAACCTGGATGAATGACATTAGTTTACAATTGTAATTTCCTTGTTAAAAGACGTGTATAGTAATGGACGACTAAAGTCACAGACAGTAGTTTAAAAAAAAAAGAGTCTGGGAACTGTAGTCACCGACAGCATGCTAAAGGTTAATTTATTAACTATTGTTCGGCTCTGTGGTGAAGTGATATACAGTGTATCTGTGATGACTAAGATACCAAGTTCAAACCTGTCCAAAGGCAATTCTGCCCCTGAGCCATTCAGAAAGCAATGACAAACTACTGAGCATAAATACCACCAAGAAAATCATTACAGCCAAAACATATGTTGATAACTACATCTTGAACAGGATATGTTACCAAATTATTTTAAAAATTTATAAAGGACCACAAGTTGACACATAGGGCTGGTCACTTCTTCTGTCAGGCTTAACTTGACACATCTTAAACACAAAAGATATAGTAGAACCATTAAGATCATCTGGCATATATTCATTTGTAGAACATGTTCTAGAGAATATGTACGAAACAGTCTATGTCTTGAGACAATACTTTAGACAGTCTATGTCTTGAGACAATCAAGAGTACCATATATCAAAACATGTATAAGATTTTGTGTTGTAATAAGCACTGACCTCCTCAAAGTCTGCATAAGCAAAGTAGATTAGCATGTTCTTTTTCATCAGAGAATTGATGGCTCTTTCAAATATGGCTGCTGCCTCATCAGCAAACAGTTTTCCAGCATTTTGATCCTGTCACACATAAAAATCATAATTTCAAAATAGCAAAATTCATTTATTGCTAATGATAAACATATGATATCTACTTTATTCTACCTGATAAAAGCAACTATTGTTAATTATAAAAATATGATATCTACTTTATTCTACCTGATAAAAGCAACTATTGTTAATGATAAAAATATGATATCTACTTTATTCTACTGGGTGAATATTGTTAATGATAAACATATGATATCTACTTTATTCTACCTGATAAAAGCAACTATTGTTAATTATAAAAATATGATATCTTCTTTATTCTACCTGATAAAAGCAACTATTGTTAATTATAAAAATATGATATCTACTTTATTCTACCTGATAAAAGCAACTATTGTTAATGATAAAAATATGATATCTACTTTATTCTACTGGGTGAATATTGTTAATGATAAACATATGATATCTACTTTATTCTACCTGATAAAAGCAACTATTGTTAATTATAAAAATATGATATCTTCTTTATTCTACCTGATAAAAGCAACTATTGTTAATTATAAAAATATGATATCTACTTTATTCTACCTGATAAAAGCAACTATTGGTAATGATAAAAATATGATATCTACTTTATTCTACTGGGTGAAAGTAACTATTGTTAATGATAAACATATGATATCTACTTTATTCTACCTGGTAAAAGCAACTATTCTCACATTGCCTTTATTTCTAATGATCAGAAAGAAAGCATCACCAGATTACACCTGCACAAATCTTAAATTTCAATGAATGATGGGAAACTGTGTCCTACAATAGCTATGTAATAGATCACATAACTACCACAATAGTAGGATAAAATCTTCATATTTCATTTCAAGATATAAAATGTCTTTTTTAAAATTGGTAATATATCTTATTCATGACTTAACCATCAACCCAAACATTTTGGCTGCAGTGATTTAGGCAATATAAAAATACATTCAGTAGTTTGCTATTGCTTTCTGAACAGCTCGGATGCACAATTGCCTGTGGTGGGACATTTTAAGATACTCATTTTAAACAATGAGCTTTTTAAAAATGCCTATTAAAAAAATTAAGGGGGGGGGGGATTTTCCTGTCCTTGGTTTCTAATCACTTAGCCACACTTCAGTGCTGATTTAGCCTGTTAAAATGATCAGCTTCAGCCGGTAAAGTTTTGATTTAGTTGAATCTCATTTGCTGCTTGCAATATTGATCTTGTTTTGTTATGTTATTGAATAAGTCGAATTTCAGTGAATAGAATATGTGAATGAGTTGTAGATAAGCCTCAATATTTCTTGACAACATGATCTGGCGTGATGTTACAAACATTATGTGCAAATCTATCACTTTACACGCTTATGCTTCTACTTCTTCTGAGTTCATTCTCAAATTTCCTCTTGTAGCAGGACAATGGTTCTACTTGATTTCCAGCAGGATGTAGTCCAGAGAATGGAAATGCGCAGTGTCGCCATTTTATTTGCGTCAATTGCCCAAAAACATCCGCCTTCTGTGAAAAGTTTATGCTGAAATTGTATGAGCTGAAGTAACATAAACATTCATGCTAATTGTTTCAGAGCGAATGCAGAACTAACATGTTATGTACCCAACACAGTGCATCTATGTTTCAGTTGTACCTTTTCTGAATTGAAGTTGATGCACTCTAGACAAACCCTTAGGTGCTATTTCTCTACAAACAAATAATGAAGAGTATTCCTGCTGATGGTTTCTATAGCTCGCTGGCTGCACACAAACACACCTTAGATACTCCATGTTCTGCTCAAAACAGAGGTAATTTCACATTCATTAATTTGCAATATCATATCTCCTTCCTTTCTAGTGTCCTCATTTAGAAAGTGTTGATGTATAAATCTTAATATACCGATAACTAATTCTCCAAGTATTGGTGCTTTTAAGTCAATGTTTGGACCTCTCCGTGCCCTATCTTCTGCATGTCCTGGACAATAAATCCACATAATTCTCAGTTCAGCAGATTAGAATATGCAATGTATTCCATCCACCTGAGACACCCATTCTTGATCTTTCTAAGCATGGATTGTCTTTGACTATTACAGCTAGCAATGTTTTTGTGCCAGAAACCGTTTTAGCTGAACAGTAACTGCCTTTAACCGAATCGAATTTGGGTGAAATAATTTTAGAGTGAGAGCATTTACCATACAATGTATTACTGTGCATATGTGCCATTTATGTAATTTTGCATATTTTACAGTACTAAATGTATGTAGTTTATTTGCAGTTCATAGTCCCTTACATATTACTGTACCTTTATCAATAAAATTTGGTTCATTTCAATGTATGATTGGTGTACACTGTTTTGCTTAATTCCTGAGCTATATCTAATTATCAGAATTTTCGATTATCCAATTCTGCCCGATCCCCAATTAATTTGGATAATCAGATTTCTACTGTAATACAAAGTTCTATGCACAGATAACACAACATTCTGTACACAGACAAATATATTACACACATACAATCAGCTATTGCAACAGTTCACTAAAAGAAATATGAACAAAAACATTTTAAAAGAATTCTCTTTGCAATGAGTTGCCACCTTACCCCCTTTTCAGCTAAGATTTTGCTGGACTGATCAAGATAGGATGCTGCCTCTATCCAAATATCTGGATGATGACCCAGGCACAACAATCCCTGCTCGTAAGCAAACATCACTGAAATGGTTGAAACACTCAAAAAGTAGCAGACTACAATGGATGTCAGATGTAAAATTGTAACACAGTCAACAAAAGCCCTTCTCCTGATTGACCACAAGGGCTGCCAACAGTATGTCAATTTATATTTACAAAAGTAACAGATGTTTACAGGTACATTAAAAATGGATGCTAAACAAATCTTGGAAAGGGCATTATGCTGAACATATCAATCCACAAAAATACCATTTGTCTTATTTCTCCAGGAAACTATTTTTTAAGGAACAGTTGTTGGTGGAAGGAGTAGAAAATGAAAAAAAGAAAATCATGGATTGATAACATCAAGGAATTATCCATATATGGCTTTTCTACTCATTCGAATGATTGAGTTGTTCACTTTTTGTGCTGATGTCTCCAATGTGGCAACCATAATGTGTTATGGCGGTCTTTCCCAATCTTTTATTTGTCAAAGTGCCCCCATTTGGCACAAATTGTCATCTCTTGTCTCGATCTTTAAAAAAAAGGTCACAGATTCCTTTGACCTATTATAGATTTTCTTTACCAATGTGTCTAATTTTGTCTTTTTTGTTTTTTTCTTGGGATTGATTTTTCTAGATTGTGGCAAGTTGATAATTCTCAAATTTCCCTGCTAAAAAGTCTAATTGCGTCCGACAATTTGGGGAACAAAATGGGGATATGGGTATTACTATTATTATTGTATAAGCAGATGAGCACTTTGTGCATAAAATAAATTCTCAGACGCAGAACAATAATTTTAGAACTTAATTGTGTTCAAATGTAGCACAGAGATTGATGTATATTTAGTTTGAAATACTAAACTCACATACTCCACTGACACATCAAGCACGAGGATGGAGATAGAGGGAGTTACAGCAGCACTTAATTGGTTGATAACTGATACATCAACACCCTCAGTAATACTCAGTCTCAAAGCATGCTGTGCAAGATAGAAAAGTACATGCTATGGTGGGATATTGAATAACTCAAGCATTACATAGATATACTGCCCTGGTCATGCTGGGGTCAGAGGAAACGAGAGAGCCGACTTATTGGCAGGCAATGTGGCAATAGACGGCATAAAGCGTAGAAGAGATAAAGCAGACTTGATCAAGGCAGTAATAAATTCATTTCAAGATGAAGATCATGTCAATGAGGCTGAGAACATACACATACAGAGAATGTCAGAAATGGGAGTATTTTGAGGGTAGGTAAGGAAAAGTAATTTTTTTGGAAGACCCGGAAGATCACGCAATCAACACCTGACCGGGTCTACATACACAAGGATGGCTGCTAGAACGGAGGGTGGAGCACTTATGGGAGTGCCTCACGTGCTGTGAAGCTAGTTTCTAATCAAGAAGTTTGCAATAAGAAGGGTATGAGAGATTTGATGATAAAACTATGAATCGGTATCAGTAACTCTGCAGCCTGCATCTGCGGAGCAGCAGCATAGATACCAAAACACACACAGAATTGTCTCAGCTTCGCTGTTCACAGATGGATAATCTGGCCCACAGGAGCATCTCTGCAAAATAAGTTGTGGGGAACATAAGATGATCTAACACAAACTACTTTACACATGATCAATATTTGACTGGATATTGAAAAATTGATCACAGAAGAAGAATTACTAGAATAAAATAATCAATGATGAATGTAAGAATTATAATTTATCTCAACTCTATACACAGATTTGATTTGATACACAGAGTGTATAGATTTGCTGAATTTAGATTTCACAAAAACAAGAACAATTATAATTTATCTCAACTCTGTGTATAGATTTGCTGAATTTAGATTTCACAAAAACAAGAACAATTATAATTTATCTCAACTCTGTGTATAGATTTGCTGAATTTAGATTTCACAAAAACAAGAACAATTATAATTTATCACAACTCTGTGCATAGATTTGCTGAATTTAGATTTCACAAAAACAAGAACAATTATAATTTATCATAACTCTGTGTATAGATTTGCTGAATTTAGATTTCACAAAAACAAGAACAATTATAATTTATCATAACTCTGTTTATTGATTTGCTGAATTTAGATTTCACAAAAACAAGAACAATTATAATTTATCACAACTCTGTGCATAGATTTGCTGAATTTAGATTTCACAAAAACAAGAACAATTATAATTTATCACAACTCTGTGTATAGATTTGCTGAATTTAGATTTAACAAAAACAAGAACAATTATAATTTATCACAACTCTGTGTATAGATTTGCTGAATTTGGATTTTACAAAAAAACAAGAACAATTATAATTTATCATAACTCTGTGTATAGATTTGCTGAATTTAGATTTCACAAAAACAAGAACAATTATAATTTATCATAAATCTGTGTATAGATTTGCTGAATTTAGATTTCACAAAAACAAGAACAATTATAATTTATCATAACTCTGTGTATAGATTTGCTGAATTTTGATTTCACAAAAACAAGAACAATTATAATTTATCACAACTCTGTGTATAGATTTGCTGAATTTGGATTTTACAAAAACAAGAACAATTATAATTTATCATAACTCTGTGTATAGATTTGCTGAATTTAGATTTCACAAAAACAAGAACAATTATAATTTATCATAACTCTGTGTATAGATTTGCTGAATTTAGATTTCACAAAAACAAGAACAATTATAATTTATCATAACTCTGTGTATAGATTTGCTGAATTTAGATTTCACAAAAACAAGAACAATTATAATTTATCACAACTCTGTGCATAGATTTGCTGAATTTGGATTTTACAAAAAAACAAGAACAATTATAATTTATCATAACTCTGTGTATAGATTTGCTGAATTTAGATTTCACAAAAACAAGAACAATTATAATTTATCATAAATCTGTGTATAGATTTGCTGAATTTAGATTTCACAAAAACAAGAACAATTATAATTTATCATAACTCTGTGTATAGGTTTGCTGAATTTAGATTTCACAAAAACAAGAACAATTATAATTTATCACAACTCTGTGTATAGATTTGCTGAATTTGGATTTTACAAAAACAAGAACAATTATAATTTATCATAACTCTGTGTATAGATTTGCTGAATTTAGATTTCACAAAAACAAGAACAATTATAATTTATCATAACTCTGTGTATAGATTTGCTGAATTTGGATTTCACAAAAACAAGAACAATTATAATTTATCATAACTCTGTGTATAGATTTGCTGAATTTAGATTTCACAAAAACAAGAACAATTATAATTTATCACAACTCTGTGTATATATTTGCTGAATTTAGATTTCACAAAAACAAGAACAATTATAATGTATCATAACTCTGTGTATAGATTTGCTGAATTTAGATTTCACAAAAACAAGAACAATTATAATTTATCATAACTCTGTGTATAGATTTGCTGAATTTACGATTTCACAAAAACAAGAACAATTATAATTTATCATAACTCTGTGTATAGATTTGCTGAATTTAGATTTCACAAAAACAAGAACAATTATAATTTATCATAAATCTGTGTATAGATTTGCTGAATTTAGATTTCACAAAAACAAGAACAATTATAATTTATCATAACTCTGTGTATAGGTTTGCTGAATTTAGATTTCACAAAAACAAGAACAATTATAATTTATCACAACTCTGTGTATAGATTTGCTGAATTTGGATTTTACAAAAACAAGAACAATTATAATTTATCATAACTCTGTGTATAGATTTGCTGAATTTAGATTTCACAAAAACAAGAACAATTATAATTTATCATAACTCTGTGTATAGATTTGCTGAATTTAGATTTCACAAAAACAAGAACAATTATAATTTATCATAACTCTGTGTATAGATTTGCTGAATTTAGATTTCACAAAAACAAGAACAATTATAATTTATCACAACTCTGTGTATATATTTGCTGAATTTAGATTTCACAAAAACAAGAACAATTATAATTTATCATAACTCTGTGTATAGATTTGCTGAATTTAGATTTCACAAAAACAAGAACAATTATAATTTATCATAACTCTGTGTATAGATTTGCTGAATTTAGATTTCACAAAAACAAGAACAATTATAATTTATCATAACTCTGTGTATAGATTTGCTGAATTTAGATTTCACAAAAACAAGAACAATTATAATTTATCACAACTCTGTGTATATATTTGCTGAATTTAGATTTCACAAAAACAAGAACAATTCCAAACCTCTTTTTGTGATCATTGTCTGATCTTCGGTTCTGAGTGGATTTTTTTTCTCCCATGCTATATATTTCTTCCATAACTCCACCTGTGAAAGAGTTAATGACAGAACAATCAAGAGGAACTCTCAGATAAACAAGTTATGTTACAAATCCTGTAACACTAACACTTCTTCTGTGTTCATTCTCACACTCACTTGCTAATTAACAGGATGTAGACTGAGGAATCTCCCTGGCGCAGTGGTTAAGCCATTTGCTTTGTGCTCAAGAGGTTGTGGTTCGAATCTGGCTCATTTTGTCCTGATAATAAGTGGATTTTTAAAAGAAATCCATGGAGATTATCACTTGAAGCCATGGAGTATGCGCTACGAGTAGTGCTCTCAGCAAGCGGTATGGTGTTTTGCTGAGAGGGATGGAGTACATATGAGGTAACCCAAGTGCAATGGAATTAATCCTCTGTCCCATTTGAGCCCTTTTTGAGTCAGAAGAAGGAGAATCTGAAGCTCAGTTCGCTGGATCTAACTGAGTGGTCCAATAATAACAAACTTCTTTAGATGAACGGTCACCGAAGACAGATGTGTCGGGCCATTGGTGCAAATAAAACGGCGTCACAATGCATTTCTATTCTCTGGACTACATCCTGCTGGAAATCTAGTAGGACCATGGTCCTGCTACAAGGGAGATCCAGCAGGAGTTTGAGAATGAATGCTGAAGAAGAAGAATGAATGGATATAAAAACCCTCTTTACTGAAGAATATAATAAATCTTCAATTTCACTGAATAAAATCATAAACCTCTTTATGTTTTGGAGTTACAAAGTAAACCTCTCGAGGTTTAATTAATAACATAAACTTTCTAGATTTAATGAATAAAATAATAAACCTCTCTAGGTTTAATGAATAACATAATAAATCTGTTTAATTAATAATATACTAAACCTCTATTTAATGAATAACATAATAAACTATATAGGTTTAATGAATAACATAATAAACTTCTCTCAGTTTAAAGAATAACAATAAGCCATAAAAATAACAAGCCACTTCTAAAGACTTGTACCTGCTTCATTTCATTGTAAGTATTCTGTGGAGGTACAGCTGGAGCATTCTTGTCCAGACCTCTAGTAGCCACCTCATACTCCTTAGCTACTCGTCTTGCGGACATGTACTCTCTGCTCCTGTCATCAATCATTTTTTTGGCAATCAAGCTGTTTATACTCTGAAACAATGAATGTAGAAAATATATTTCACCATAAATTCACCAACTGAAATATAATAGGGTTTTTATAATGAAATACAACAATGATAAATCAAACTCCTCTTAATCCTTTCAGTTTCCTGTGGAATATAGAGGTAAGCATGCTGCTCTCTGATGATGTGTGTCTTCAACACTGAATACAACATCCAAATTGATCTGGTCTAAATTGTTATTATTTCTCAGCTGTTGTTATCCAGTCTTTCCACTTCTTCCTCTGTGGGTTTCAAACAAGTGTCTGTCCAGTTATATTCTCAGATCTCTTATGGTGTAGCCTATCTATCTTCATTATTTACTATCTTGTCTCATTATCCATAAGGTACTGGTGTATTCTCTTGCAAAACTCAATGCTTGATATTCTCCTCTCCTCTTTGCTTATTCTCAAACTTTTGCAGATTAGCAAGATGTAGTCTAGAGAATGGAATGTGTTGTCTCATGATCTATAACTCTACTGCGATATCTACACCTTTCAGTCTGACACGTCTGACTTTAGTATGGCTTCTAGGTCACTCTGACCCTATATGGGACATAAACAGCAAACTCTATTCCATAATCTTGTTAGTCACCTCTTATGACATGGATGCAGGATAAACAGTGTTGATATTCTTTGCACCCCCTTTCGTGCCACAGCAATACATGGGTGAATTATTATTCTATCTATAATATCATCATCATGTGACATATTCTTTCCAGAACGTAATCTTCCTTATTGAATCTCTGTATACTCCATGATTCTGGACGAGTTGACCTGCCGCAGCTAGAGACATGTTTAAGCAATCATATTACTATATATTACTGCACCATCATCATCTTGAGCTTTCTCTTCCCCTGCTGCCGTTAACTCTGCCTTCAGCTATTACTCTTTCCATGCTGTTATGTCACTTTATTTGACCAAAATAACACAACTTTCTTGTTAAGATGTTGTTAAGGAGTAAGCCCTCTTCGACGTTCATTGATTTGCCTTTAAAGCTGTCCATGGCATACGTAAAATTATATCCATAATTTATCAAACATAAAGAAACTCATGGAGGTTACAGTAAACACATTCTGAAAGTCAACTGTGCTGGTAACCATATTGTGACAACACCTTCAGGTAGCATATCCTGGACAGGATATAGTAGTCATTACATCTTTTTGAAACTCATGTCAATCTTCCAGTTTCTATGTCATGTTTAGGTGATTTTTTATATCCTGTGTCCAACTTATTTGTGGCCTGCCTATTTAATTTTGTTGCTCTGAAATCATCACCGAGATTATGGTCTTTTCTGGCTGTTGTGTTATTTAATATGGTCAAAATATTGTAACTGTCTATGGAGAACCTTATTTAGACAGGTTTATTTTAGTTTCAATTCCTTCAGAATGTCCCTATTGGTGATCTTTTTGGTCCATGGTATTCTGATGATTTTTCTGCAACATTTTTGTTTCAAATGCTGCAATTTCATTTCTCACTATATTGGTGATTGTCCAAGTTTCACATCCGTATATTGCATCTCGGAATATGCAGGCTCTAAGGAAAGTTAGTTTTTGTTACATCATAAACAGGATAAATTTAGAGGGTGTGCTCAAGGTCATTTCCCAGGGGATGGCATTACTGAACACAAGCAGACTCGTGGTGCCATACATGAGCTAGATAAGAGTGGAAGAACCAAATAGAATCCTGGACTTCCTGAGGGGAAGTGTTAATATTATTTATTAAGATATGATTATTAATGTTAACTTCCCTTTGTTTGATGTGACCACTCAAAGATTGAAACATCTCTGCATGAGCATTACAATACCATAACTAAAATGCAAGAGGTGACAGGTAAAAGACGTGCATTAAGCTTACATTTTCATATGATGTGTAGTCCTTCCATAGAAGTTCAATGTTGATCATAGGGTTAGTCACACCTCTCTGATAGACTTTCCTAACTGCAGTTATACGTTGGTTTTCCGCATAAGAACCAACAGCTTCCCTGTCAAAAGTCATTTTTAAAAGCCTGTTTATTTAAAATATGGATAAATTTGAAAATAATAATTATCTTATCTAGATTTTATGCTTCCTTCATCTCACAGTGACATCTCTACTACTACCATACTACTACTATTACAACTACCACCGGCATGCAGAATGTCTATTGGTCTCACCAATGGCCCACTAGATGAACCACCTACGCAGAATGTCGGTGGGTCTCACCAACAACCCTATAGAAAAAAACACTCATGCAACAGAGAACCTTAGTATATGACATGCCTGTATATTGAGGCTCTCTTCTTATGTAAGTTTTGTAGCACATCATTTATACAATTATGCTTTACACACTTTTTCTGTGTGTAACAGTCATCATAGCCTTTCGAAACTTCTGTCGATCTTGAACTTCTGTTACTGTCATGTTCAGGTAGTCTTTATGTCTTGCGCCCATCTACTTCTTGGTCTACCCCTTGTTCATCTCTCTGGCATCCTCCCCTCCATTATGGTCTTTTCTAGGCTGCCATGGCATTTGATATGGCCAAAATATTGTAGTTTTCTGGAAAGAACCATGCTGTTTAGCCAATTTTCTTTATATTAATTTTCTCAGGATGTTTTGTCATTGGTAATCTTTTTGGTCCATGGTATTCTGAGGATTTTCTGTAACATTTTGTTTCAAATGCTGCTATTTTATTTTTCACTTTGTTGGTGATTGCCCAGAATTTACACTCATATATTGCCACTGGGAATATGCAAGTTCTTAGGCTTCAGGTTCCATAAATGTTCCCTAATAATTGCTTTACTTAATTATAACACAACTGATGATATATCTTATGTCATCTTGTAATAACCCAACTTGGACATGTTTCATTTGAAAATGCCTTATATAACAAATCTTGAAATTAGGTTTTGTGCATGTGTTTTACTGACAAAATGAACACAATCGATATATAAAATATCCTGAAATTATGTTTCATTGACTAACTATTTCAAGACACAGGACAAACCAGTACTTAAACAAATCAACTAACCAGTTCTACAAACATAAGCTAGTACTTACATAGATCAACTAACAGGTTCTACAAACATGACAACCAAGTACTTACACAGATTTCAAGAAACTGATATATTCTGCCCATATTTGATATGACATGATATCCATTCCAATTTTTTCCAGAGCAAAGTCATACGCTTGTGCCATCTTTTCTCTGAAAGAATGCTTATCTCAATTTCATTGTCAAATATTCAGACATATATTATTATTTCATGTCCAGATCACCCCATACATATCAACAGCTTTCTCTTATAGCTCAACCATTTTAGATGTTTAAAACCACTATACATGTTTATTCGTATAATTGTATGATCTTTTGCATCTTGCAGACGGTCATAATGAGTCATTAAACAAATAGAAGAAGCAATCCAGTGAGCATTTTCTCAGGAATGGAGACTTGTACTCAGCAACCATGTCACAGCAACATAAATTTTTTTGTTTGCGCCTATCTCTTTCTTCCATATCTTTAAACATATCGTTTCTGGACAACGTTGCTCTCGCATGCAGGCTATGCCCCCAGACAGCACAAATTTTGGCAGTGTTTTCCCAAAGTTTGGGATTTATGAAGAAAGTTTTTCATTGAAGGTTTACAGGTTTCTTTATATCTCTTGTAATTGTGAATTCCCTATAGTGATCATTATAGACATGTTTAGTCTTATAATTATTCGTTACCATAGCAACCATTTTAAATAATAATTTTGGAATGATAGGTCCCAGAAAAATAGAAACAGGACATTGAGTAATCATTCTACATGATAGAGGTCATAGGGAAATTTGTACAGAATCAAGAAGCTTAGATTGGATGTTAGGATGATCTTCTGAAAAGGAAAAAAAATACTTCTTTTCCATTTGAATAGATTGATAAGTGCTTCATCGTCTTTGTCCATTTGGCTAATTGACGACATGTAGAAAATGTCAATCTAATTTCTTTTCAAGGTACAATTTGATTTGTTTAGCTAATTGATTGCATTTGCAGATGATCTACTATTGTGACAAAGGCTTTTGGGTGAGGGAGCACCTGTCGGAGGATACAGCCTTATCCTAGGATGAGGAAATGTAACATAAAACCAAATAGTGTGACAGATCCCTAGCTTTCGTTGGCAGCTGGTCTAGGTTGGGATAACTGATAAGTGGATAGATAGAGAACACAGCTTGCCTTTTTCAAAATGTATTGGTATTAACTTTCCTTTGAAGTTAACAAGGCAGACAGAGAGGGATCATGAGCAGAATATTGTGTCTATATTTCATGCAGGGGGACTGTGGTATGGAAAGATGCTTACTTATCATCATCAAATACCATCTCCGCAACGAATGTTGATTGCAACGGACCTCCAACATCCCATCTCATGCCTTGGTAGTGCACTCTACTAGACTGCAACCTGTCCATTTCATGGTGTCTCTCTCTCTCTCACTTGTATCACTGCCTACCTGTTGCTCACCTTCCCTTGACCTTACCCTCAAGTAAGGTATTCAACAAGATGTAACATCTTTTAATATGTCCAAAATACTTTATTTGACTTTACTCTTTCTTTCTTTTCTAGCCATGTGAGGCGTCATGGGGAGCTGAAGATTCTGTTCTTTGCCAGTTGGGAGGTTTATTTCTTTTAATAATTCTTTTTTCATACGCAGTATTGTTAGACCTTTTTTGTTTGTTTTCTTCTCTTTCCATGAAGTTATCCCTATTCTTCTATACATCCAAATCTCAAAGGCATCAATTACTGTGCCTAATTGTCCTTTTGAAAATACAACTTAATTTATTTGGATAATTGATGACATCTGCAGTTGATGTGGGTTTAATTATCCTATTGAATGTACAACTTCATTAATTTGGATAATTGATGACATTTGCAGATTATGTGGGTCTAATTGTCCTTTGAATGTACAATTTTATATGTAAAAATTATGAAATTATATTCTTTTTCAGACTTCAATTCCACAGCTATAACAGATAATATATTGTTATATGAAACTGTAACCATTATATAGAAAATAAAGGTAACACCAGTCCTACATTTACTCTATATCATGCTACAAAATTTTTAAAAAACTGGAGATCTTAACAGCTGATCTCTCTATCATATTGTTTGTTTGTTTGTTTTGCGTACGCTCCATTGTAACCATCACGGATATCCGTGCGATTTCCGCCGGGAGCGTGATTACGTTGCGCCACCGTTATGCACCTTGTAGGCCTAGCACATCCGATTTCGGTATGTCTCTATCATATAACTGGTATACAAGAGATTATATATTTTTTTCTGTTCATTCTCAAACTTCCTCTAGATCTCTTGGAGCAAGACAATGGTCCTACTAGATTTCAATCAGGATGTAGTTCAGAGAACAGTGATATGTTATGTTGGCCTTTTTAACTGCACCAATGACACGACACATCAGAACTTCAGAGATGTCTACTTCTTCGTTCATTTTCAAATTCCAGCAGGTAGAAGAATATTGTTCAGGGGAATTGAATGCATTGTGTCAAGAGTTACACTTGGCTGCATATCTGTATCATGTTCACCTGACACATCCAACTTCGGCATGAACTGTAGTACTGTACCTAGTTCACTAATTTGACTTTCTGCTACTGCTACTGCACTAACATTGCTACAACCACTAATACTAATATCGATGGACAGGTTACAGTCTAGCAGAGTGCACCACCAAGACAAGAGACAGGAGATGTTGGAGATACGTTGCAGCCAACCTTCGTTGCGGAGACGGCACTTGATGATGATGACTACTAACGGTGAACGTCTAGTTATATCATTAGTAGACAAGCCATGCATTAAGAGATTATTTCTTCCTGCTTGAAGAATAAGTAGATTAAAAAAATCTCTGGGATTATTGCTTGAATATAGATCTCCGCCAAAGACGGATGTGTTGGGCCATTGGCACAAATAAAATGGCAACACAACGCATTTCCATTCTCTGGACTATATATCTTGCTGGAAATCTAGTAGGACCATGGCCCTGTTACAAGGGAGATCCAGCAGAAGTCTGAGAATGAACACCAAAGAAGAAGAATATAGACCATTGCGAGCTATGAGTGGTACTTTCAACAGCAGGCAGATGCTGCTTCATTAAGATGGTTAAATATCAGTTTTACAAACAGGACAACATTTCAACCACTACGCCTTTATCAAGATAAGGACAAACACACAGGCTGTAATTAAAATAGGCCTAAAACTGCATTGGAGAAAAGTATGTAGGCATCTATGTTACCATAGGAGAACATTAACTTATATTTATGTTGTACTCTGTTTGACTTTCTCCTATGAATTTCTCTTATAGGTGTCTACATACTTTCCTCCAGTGTAGTTTTTTGTCTATTTTAATTCAAGCATGTGTGTTTGTCCCTATCGTGATAAAGGAGTAGTGATTTATACATTGAATCTGTGTATTTGTAATACTGTTATTGAACCATATTTACTATTGTTATTTTACTAATTTTCATTTACCCCACAGTAGACAGTTTTACTGCAATTTTTCTTTCATGCGTACTTTTGAAAGGGATGGAATACATATGGGAATAAATAAATTCTCTAAACATTTTCACAATCTGTAGTAGAGAATACAGTGATGAACATTATAACAAATTGGTCTGGACAGGCAAAATATTTATATAATAACATAATTTTTCATAATTACAAACAAATAAGGTAAAAACTAATTGGAGATTTTGAAAAGTTTTATTAAATAGGAAACTGTGTTATAAATGTATGAATTATAACAAGACTATGCTGTATAAGATTGAATTGTCTGCTGATTAAGTAAATAATCTCATACACAACTCTCCTGCGTCTGAGATAACATCTATGATAAAGTATTATTGTCACTGATTGCTAATACAACTAATAAATAGCAAAAATATTGAATGTGAGTAAGGAATGAGGGGGAAAAAAGGAACAAGAAGATTTTCCACATTACATTCCAGTAGGGACCTTTATCAAGAAACAAAAATGAATTTTCTAAGACTCCTCTAAGACATACAGGCAGGACACAGTGTTGCTACTCTTTTCCTACTAGCCCCAACAGCTATCAGTTGCACAAGCTAGCACTATAAAATGAGGGCATCTGTGGCTATGTCAAAAGCTGACACAAGACTGCGTCAAAATGGTAAAGATTATTTGGCATGATTAGATTTGAACTTGGTGACCAGTGTATTCTACTGAGAACAAGATAGTTCACAGAATTATGTTCTACTGGAAACAACACAGTTCACAAAATTATGTTCTAATGGTAACAACAAAGTTAACAGAATTATGGGTTCTTTTCTAGCTGCCAGGCCTACATATAATGAGAAATGAAGAATGAAGGAAGCGAAAAATATTACAAATGGTAGAATAATACTGTGGTCTTTGTGTTTTTATTATTTCCCTGTGTTTATTATTTACCCCACCAGTTCAATCTGCATTTTTAACAGTAAAGTACTTGCAATTCCTTACCACAGAATAGTAGGTTAACATCACAGTATATTCCCACTGTATACCCTTGCATCTGGGAACACCTTTTTATGGTAATAATGAATTTATTGATCAAAGCCAAATTACGGCTGCCATTTTGTAACTAGAAATACTGTTGTTCACAAAACACTAAAAATGTGGGATCAGCGCAGAACTGTTTTAAAAAGTGTGAATTATAGGCCCTGCTGCTAGGAAAGAATTGAGTTATATTCTACTGGAAACAATAAAATTCAGTGTTCTGTCCTACTGGAAACAACAACGTTAACAGAATTATGTTTTAATGGGAACAACAAAATTCACAGAATTATGTTTCATTAGGAATAACAATATAAATCAATATAAATATTTAAATGTTCTGGAAAGAATAATAAATCAAAGTCATTACTTTTAGCTAAGCTAAATACAGACATGATCTATTATCAGAGAAATAAATGCCAAGTAACATACAGGAATAGAGTCTGCAATTATAGAAATAACTACACAAAGTCACAATATAAATATGAATTTATTGACAAACTGTGGAGTGGACACAGCACTAAACAGACACGTTGATTTACCTGTATGAAGGAAGTGTGCTCTTAGTTTCTTTGATGTAGTTTAGGTAAAGCTTCCATAATTCAATGTTGAGAACTTTGATGAGGCATCTCTGGAACAACTGTAAATGATGATTGTCCCAGGGTGAAAGATTTTGATATTTCAACCATGGTTCTTGTACATTACAGTATTTGATAAGTACCGGACAAAATGACACACTTGCAGCCAGTTGAAATAGAATGGGTGCAGATTTTCATGAAAAATCTGTTTCCAGAATTCACCCCATCAATATTAAATTAACAACATAATTACTGGACACACAATGACACACTTCCAGAAACTTGAAAAATACTCTGAGTTTTCACGAAGAATCTGTTCTTTTATGTTGCCTTGTCAATGTTCAACATAGACAAAATAATTACTGGGCATGCAAAGACACACTTCCAGAAACTTGAAATACACTCTTAAATCTGAGTTTCCATGAAGAATCTTTTTCCAGTAGTTGTTTTCATAAATGTACGGCATAAACAACACAAAAACTTCAAGTTTTCTGCACTCTCATAAACAATCCACATTACATTCAAAAGCACACATACATTAACATTAATGACAAAGTTGTGATACACATGAGAATTGTTTTATTTCTAATGTGATCTGACATATTCACTGCAAGAACAGCAAGTCATTACATGAATCTTTGATGAAACATGAAGTCAACACATGAATCTTTGATGAAACATGAAGTCAACACATGAATCTGATGAAATATGAAATCAACACATGAATCTTGGATGAAATATGAAGTCAACACATAAATCTTGGATGAAACATGAAGTCAACACAGAACAATTAATATCAACAAGGAAATAAATAGGAACAGACAAAACCATTTCACTAAACATTTTTATAAATTTGTAAAAAAAAAACCAACTAAACATTTCTATAAATTACATCATATTTAAGGTCAATGTTTTCATGACATCACTTACAAACAAAATGTACATATCAAATTAAGGTTATACCGTAAATAAGGGATCATCACATCCAAGGGATATGTACTGCTAGTAGTTATACAAAACACAATATATCTGATTGGTGGTGTATTTTGTTTTCTTGTGAGGACAAATTTGTGCATGTTCCCTACATTCAACTCTTTATCTTAGATGAACCGCTTAGATCTACCTACCAACTAGTCCCACCCACTATGCCACGATGAAAAACTCCATAGAGACTCCTAAACATGTTAGGAACATGCATGACAGGAAGTACCTTACAGAGATGAAAAGCAAAGCAATGTATTTTATCACACTCTGTCTGCTTGTGTCCTTTCTTGGGAAAAAAATGTTTCAAAGAGTTTGGCACTCTGTGCCGCTTGTCCACATGGTCATGTTGCCAATCTTGAATTTTGTGTACATGTAACTGTGGAGTCGGTTGTGTCCCATTCTGAGGTGTAGAATTACAACTTGTTCTGATTTATTCATAATGTGATAGTCAACTTGTGTTGGTGGCTTTCTTATTGACATGATCAATGAGAAATTTTTAACTTGCATTATGCAAGTAGGATTACAAGAGTGCGAAAGTGCTTGTAAGCAACGGGTTAAGATTGCTGCTACACAGCATGCGATAGGAACTATTTTAGTTTGATATTTTATACCCCGCCCAAGATGAATGTCTTCCCATGACACAAAAAAAGGGGGAAAAAAGGTGACACAAAGTATTCCCATTCTCTGGGCTATATTATACTGGAAATCTAGTAGAACAATTTTTCTTCTTCTTCTGTTCTCAAACTCCTGCAGATTAGCAGGATAAAGTCCGGAGAACGGAATTCGTTATGTCATGGTTTACAACATTGTTGCAATATCTGCGCCTATCGGCCTGATACATCTGACTTCAGCATGGATTTGAGTCACTGACCCTATATGGAATGGGACAGCCAACTCCATTCCATAACCTCCTTAGTCGCTTGTACGACATGCACGGAAGGTAGTGTTGCTATTCTTCGCTCCCCTTTCGGGCCTCAGCAACACACGGGCGAGTAGGACCATTGTTCTGCTGCAAGATACATCGAGCAGGAGTTTGAGAATGGGCGATGAAGAAGATGATATATACATGCATCTGCCGCCACCTGGCACAGGGAAGGAGTGAATGCTCCCAACCCCAGGGATCGGATATGTAAATATCTTATTGCCAATTTTTTTTTATAGTGCCTATTCTCTATCAAATAGTCAGTATAGCCCTTGCATATAATCCCAGATTTCCATTCTCCTTCCCTACAGTCTCTTTATGGTTTCTTACTGCTATGTCTATATTCAAATGAACTTGCTGGTATTATCTATCAATGCACTTCTTTGATATACATAGTAATCAAATATATTACACGGTCTTTAACAGCCTCGCAGCAAAGTAAAATTCTTCTTCTGCATGTGCTCTCTTATAACCACAATGAATACATTGTGTGATTTCCACCAGGTAGCGTGAAGTATATTGTACTGCTAGTTCCTGTGTTCCAGAACACCAGTTTTCCTCATGCTTTTAATTTGGGTAGTGGGCTTCCCTAACCTGTGACAGTTTGCCTATCTGTCGAAAGGCTCTCGGGTGTGTAATGACTCTTCACCAATTGTCGTTCACATCTATCTCACACAAGTTGTTTTACAGTCAGTGAACTTGCCTCATGTAATTAGACATTCTGTGCCCATCAGGTACTGAACATTTTCTTATCCACGAACCTGGTTCTGGAAGAACTCGACAGAAGAGTTGGACGTGGCTCTTTCACCTTAGCCGAGGTGTCATTCATCAACATCGTGAACCCCTCCCCCAAGTCCAACCACGTGTTTGGGAGGAGGCGTGTTCTCAAGCTGAATGACCTATTCCCATTTGTGCCAGAGCCCATCGGGTACTGAACCCTTTCTCTCATGTGCAAGCAAGTTTCCGGTATATTAAAGCTAGACATTAAAGTTGGGCCAGGGCTGCTTTCTTTGCAGTGCGCCCACGGCTGGGTCTTTGCCCGTAAGGAGCACCGGCATCTAGAAGCTTGTCTTGAGCTAACAGACCTTGTAATTCACATTTCCTTGGAAAATTTCCCTTTCTAATTGCACTTGGCGCTGCTCTCTGGTGCTGTGCTGCCCTTTCATTGTACTCAGCATGTTGTTTATTCGTCTCTCGCCATGCATCTACCTTTTTGTGTTGTTTTCATTGGCCATTTCTTCAATGCTCGGACCGGGCTGACTAGAGTCACTGTGTGTCGGCAGTGCCACTTATGTTAGCACAGTGGTGTCGGAGATGCTGACTGTCTCTTTTGCAGTCAATTCTCTTTCCATCTGCTACCTCCATCTTTATGGACACGATTCCCAAAAGGTTTAGCCAGAATCAGCACGAGCAGCTGTATTTCTGTTTCCAGGGTGCATCACGAGGATGTACTTTTGGAATTCTTGGTTATAAGGTAACCCTGGGTCCACCAAGAGCAGTGCGGTCCTCTTTCCACCCCTGACATATAAATATGAAGTCCTTGTGAAAAGCTGCAATGGTTACTAAACTACCATAGATAAAATAAGAAATAAAGAAATTAGGAAAAAAGACAGCAAGTAAAATAATTCAGTCACCTTATGAGAATGAACCCAAACCAAATACCAATAAAAGCATATTACAAAAGAATATCCAGATATAGACCAAGAAACAATGGATAGAAAATATCAAGATAACCTTGAACAAACATAGATTCAGCACAACCAGTGTGACACATCTGGTCTTGAAACGACAACTAAGGCTCCCACCGTTATGCTTAAATGCAAGTGTGAATACGATCTACCATCATTCACCTGGGAAAATAAAACGGACAATCCAACATATTAGTATCAACTATGCTGTTCCATGCTGAGATACAGAGAGGTGCAAGAAGCACTTGAAAGACACTAAGTCTGCATTTCTGCATAGAAAATGACACATGGGAAGCTGCTGCACAAAAACAAATAATTTTCCTTACACCTCTTTGTAAAATATGCATACTTCCAAGGAACATAGAAAAGTAGAAGAGAACCAGAAAAGGAAGGCTAGAAAAAATCATTACAAGCTTCGCTTGAAGGGAAAAGTTTGAGAGCTTTCCAAGTTTGAATCTGATTTGCAACACTGTCATACTCATATACCTAAACTTGGAGTCTTCCTCCCTTGTGATCAATGAACAATCATGAAATATAATAAATGTCCATATGCATACACATTTTCATCAGGTAGCATATCCTGGACAATCATCACAGCCTTTTAAAGCTGCACAGACCTTCCCAGAGTATGAGCCTTATGATTATATTTCTTTGTGACTGGGGGAATCACAAGTCATTTTTATTTGAAACCACAAATAATGAATGTACTAGAAAACCTAGTCAGCCAGACGGCTGGTAAATTACTTAATACTACACTACTGCGACGCACATTAATCAATATACTTCACTAATGCTCTGGTATGATATGTACTAAATTGTTGACAGCTGTAATCAGTCTCTGGGAAAAAACTTTCCGAGAAATTTTTTCAAGAGAAGCAAACTAAACTGCCTGAATAATATCATTAATTCAGATCATATCAACATCCTTTAGTCTGATAAGTAATTAAGACATGTTATAATTTTTTATTTGTTTGAGTAGAGACCTTGTCAAGTTAAACATACATAATACAGCATTTCTTACTGACCTTTTCTACTCTCTCAAAGTTCTTCAGTTTTAGCTGAAACAAACCATGGCAAATAAACAAGGTCAACATTGAAGATTTGTAAAAACGGATATGCTTTTATTCAGATATTACAAGAAAATAGTACATTTAAAAAAAACCCACATAAAATGGTGAATAAATTTCAACAATACATAACTTATTCACAAAATTCAACAACTGTGAACACAAGAAGCAGATATGTTCAAATGTCCGGTAGATAAAATATCACCATTTCCAGAAAATTTAGTAGTGGACAGATGTGTATAATATAAAGGGGGAAGTGTAAATCAATAAGCAAACACTTATTTCATATATGATTATATGTGTCCTCAATTTGTATTACGCTAAAAATTTTGTAAGGATGAAAATGTTGATTAGGATAATTCCATCCTTTTTTTTTGCCCAGATCTGTGGCGGACAAGGTACAGAGCATGTCTGTGATGGTCACGTTATCAGATTAAAATCCTGCCACAGAAAATTGTGCATCTGGACTCTAAAAGTAGACTTCAGAAAGAAGTGGCAAACTAATAAATGTAAATACTGTCTAGGAAATTACTATAACCAAAACATGCTGGGTTGATGGTTACATCTTAAATAGGAAATGCTACCAATTTGTGTGTTTGTTACCATGGTCTTTGGTCAGCTCTGATTTTCTAAGTTATGCTATCTTCATGCTTGCTTCTGTGACCCGTATATTTTAGGAAGATGTGAATTACAATTAGGTAGTCAAATCCCATTTTAACCTTTGTGTTCCTGGGCCCTATGGGGGAGCAAAGAATATCAACTTTGTTTACCTTCCATGCATGTCGTAATAGACAACTTAGAGGGTTATGGGGCAGTGTCGGTTATCCCATTCTATATAGGGACAAAGAAACCCAGAAGTTATGCTGAAGTCAGATGTGTGATGTTGAAAGGCTCAGATATCGCAGCCAAGATGTAAACCATGACACAACACATTCCATTCTCTGTACAACATTCTGCAAATTTGCAGGAGTTTAAGAATGAATGGAGAAGAAGATGTAGATTGTCTTTGATAACTAAAAGTATCTAAATTCTGTAGTATGTGTTCTAGTGTCTGTACTGCTGTTCCGCAGATGCCAGCTGCAGAGTTACCGATAACGTTTCAGTGTGTGATTTTAGACGGCAGTGTCCCATTTTCAGTTGAAATATCCTGACCTGTTCATTTTTGTTCAATTTGTTAATGTTGTCTTGCTCTGGGCTATAGTTTCCGTTTAGCATTCCAGTTGTGTACTATTATTTGCTTTTAATCTTTGGTTAGGTGTGCTTTCTGGGCCATATTAATCCATACCCAAAAGTCATACATGCTCCAAACTGCCAGACTAACTTCATAATCCTCTGAGCAGATCCACATAGTTATTGAGTATGTCTGTTTTGTTTATAAGTTAATCACAGAAAAATGTTGATATGTCCACATATTTTATAAGTTGATCACAGAAAAATGTTGATACGTCCACATATTTTATAAGACAGAACTCTCAGCATCTGAGAGAAAGCAGTTAATAATTTAATAATTATGGGATGACAGTACATTTCAATGGTAGAGAAATAGCAGTTCAATCCCTCTACAGCACATCCTTTTATAATAAATATCTCAAATATAAGAACTTTTTAAAACCCTAAATTATATTTATTCATTTGTTGTTCATATTGTATATAGCACATGTCTTATTATGTCGGTCCGGGCCAAGTTGTTATAATGGGTTTTGACTAATCTGTTTAGTTAAATATTTCTCATTGAAATTATTCAGACATGTTTGCAATATTCCATCAGAACTCAGCGGATTACACAAAATGTTTTCCTTCAATGTGATTATACCTAATGCATACTGACAACATCGAGGGCATAAAAAACTCAAGAGGATTGACTTCCTTGTACTTAGATTTCCCCATACATACTCTATCACATTTGACAGAGCAGAACACTGTATACCAACAGAATCACACAGAGTGCCTAACTCTGTTGTTCAAGAAGTAATCCACAACGACTTTTAAAAAGAAGCACTTGGAAACACGATGTCAGTGCCCAATCTCAAACTTCTTCACCACATTAATCCCTGTAAACAAGTTAAACTGCTAATGTTCAACAAGATTACCAGCAATTATACTAATTGAAAAAAAGGAGAAACATCTCACTTCTTCAAGTTTCTGGAGCTGCAATCACAAATATGTTCTACTATACCAAACTGATATGAGAAATATATTACAACCATATACATATGTGGTCCATACATGATTCGTAAGTTACATTGAATAATAGTATCTCAAATTTGCATGACTAAAGCAAGGTCATTACTTTTCTTTTTTTTAAATGAGCAATCAACTTTGTACCAATGTGTTGTCACGCCTGAAAGGGGAGCAAATAATAGCAACACTGTTTACATTCCATACATAAGAGATGGAGTGACCTATATACGGCCAATGACCCAGATGCCAGCTAAAATTGGATGTTTTGGGCCAAAAAGCGCATATATTGAGTCTGTAAATAATAACACAACGCATTATGTTCTTTGGACTACATCCTGCCAATCTGCAGGAATGAGAATGAACACAGAAGAATCATCTGTTTATATAGTTTTTATACTAGTGTTGTAATCTATCATATTACTCCACTGTCCTCTATATTCATATGTCTAGTCTGTAGACTGGTGTTCAAGACAACTGACCACATCACTCCATTCTCCCCTATTAGTAATATAAAGCTGCTAGTAATATTAATAGTATATAGACTATATTTTGATGGTTAAAAACATACACTGTTGAACGAAACAGATCTCTTCATAAGATGAACTTTAAAAAAAAATTATCAGCTCTACTTAGCTCATAAATTTGAACCTAGATGTTAATTAATACATGTGGGATGTAGTTATTTCTTGGTTACCCTTTCCTTCATTTCTCATAGATATTGTCAATCAATACAAGGTAACTGCGTCAAACGTAACAACAATTAGACTGATCATCCCTATTATTATCTACTAGTTTTAGCTATAGTCTGTTGTGTCTCATTGAAGCGCTATATAAACCTGTGTTTTACTAAGTCTAGATATTGTACTCTCCATAGCAGACAAGTCTCATACTTTGATCAAACCACATAAAGGATCTAGTCTTGTTAGTTACGAGAACCAGAACCATTAAAATTCACGTGAGTCCACATTTTCATATCTAGTACAGGACATTGTTTTTCAATATTGTTGAATTTTTAGGCACTACTGACACATTCAGACATGTCTGACAACAAGCTAGAATCTAGTCCCTACTTAAAAATGGTCTGCTCTTTAAAAATTACAATGTGAATAAACTATCAATAATAAATCATTGTGCTTGCAACACTTGTTTCCATGTAAAGTGTCAATGTTTGTGAATGTATCTGTCACTGAACAATATATTGTCTGAATCTGGAGATGTCCACAGACACACAGTCAGCACAAATACTACTTCTTGTGTTCCTAGCTAATTAAGTTTATTATAAACACGATCAATCTGCCTTTACCATAATCACATTGACAAAACTTTCAAGTTGTTATTCATTCAGACTTGTTGATTCCGCTGTAACCTTTATTGTATTTTCATTAATTCATTATGCCATAGGCATCTCACATGTAGACTGTTCAAACAATGGGATTTAGCATTACTAGATGTCAAGTGACAGACTGACCAAAAGCTTAGACTAGGTTTCAAATAATACAGTGGAATCCTTCTACAGATCCGTCTTTTATAACAAATTTCCCTACATAACACTTTCAAAAACCCTCCCAATTATATATATATATATATATTATTTATTATTACTGTACACAGTAAATTTCTTCTATTACATATATATTTCGCTGATCCAGACAAAGTTGTTATAATGGGATTTGACTGTGTTATAATCAAATGAGACACTCATGAAAATAATTAGACACGGATACATAAATAGTAGAGATATAGCTAGGTCCATAGATACTTTCATCCATCTTTGTGTATAATTCCCTCTTTTCATGAGAAATTCGAAGAACTTTTAGCCCAAAAAAATTTCCACGTTGCCCTTCATTGGTTAAATTCCTAGTACTAAAAGACATTAACTTACTTACGGCTGGAAAAGTGTGAACACCCCAAACCCTCCCTTATCTACTGACTTGAATCCCTCAATGATGCCAGAAAAAAATTCATTTTATAAACAGCACGTTGCGGATGGATTTGAGCCTCTTGAAAACAAGAACCATTTAACCACTCTGCCAGCGAGATCTCCTACCTGGAAGGTAAGTTTCTATCTATATATTACTACACGACTGTGCAGCAAAGTTACACAGAATTCACACCGTAGTGTTGTGGAAACAGTTGTGAACAAATATCCAGTATTTTATAACATAAAATAATAAATGTATAAATTCATATATACTAACAAGTATAGTCAGTAGCTGACTGTTCGTTCTCAAACTCCTGCAGCATCACAGATATTAATTATATCACAGACTCTACCGCATATAATAATTTTAATACCAATCATAATTGTCATCACAAAATATAGATGTATAATTTCCACATAGATTGTCAACACAGAGTAGTTGTTTTCATTATGGAACAGAGTGCTAAAAAATCTGGGATATTTCTGTTCTAGAAGGCTCACAGCGGCACAAGTTTTTGAACTTGATTCTTTTGTCTTTTCTCTGCTTTTGCTGCAGAGCGTTGTAGGATTGAATGACGATTGGTTTTCCGGCTATGGCACGTCTGCTTGCTTGATATGCAGTAATATTGTGACGACTCAGAATTTTGGTAACTCCTTCAACCCACCTTCTTCTTGGTCTTCACTGTATCTTGCTATTTCCATTTTCATGTTGCATGCTTTTGCTGCTGGACAATAAGGGCTCACTCTCATTAAATGGCAGAACCATTTCAGTCTGTTTGACCACAGATGTTGTACCAATAGTTCTTGTAATCTCTTCATTTCTCACATGATCTCTTCTTGTTGCTTTTCTTAGAAATCTAATTTTACACATAGTAAGTTTTCGCTATTTTTCTTTTTTTAGTGTTAATGTTTGACATTGATAATATAATGTTGTTATGAAGATTGAAATTATGATTTGCCTTTTGATTTCCATCGGGATAGATTTGTTTCAAAAAAGGAGTATGAACTTGATTGAGATGATTAATAATTAGATTTACATCAATTTGAATGTTGAAATCTGTGAATTAATTCGGCAAATGATCACAATCATGATACAATCAGGGAACTCAAAAGGTTATGTCCCACAGTCTATCAAGTAAACGTGATACTGATTGGTCTCTTTCTAATGTATTACCATGCAAAGTGGGCAATGTATTCAATAACTTGTGTATTGTAGTCAAAATAAATTTATGAAACTTGTCAGTGGCCATCCAGTGATGGTTTACAAAGGCAGACTATTCCAAATAGTTAATGGTCAATTTTGTTATAAAAATTGTGTGCAAGAATTCTTATTAAAATAATTAGACACGGATACATAAATATGTTTGACTCCAGTTTGAACGATGTAATGCTACTGTGTGTAATTCTTGAATGTTATTTAGACCAATAGCCATACCTTCTTTGAAGGTTTTCTGTGAAGTAAGTCTTCCTCTTTCTATTTTACCATCTGGTACCCATTTTAATACTTGCAGTGGCAACCTGTTTTCATTCATTCTAAGTAGATATCCAATATATGTCCATTGTTTTTTTGTGTATTCTTATAGAAACATACTGCTGTTTAGTTATCTGTACACAACAGAAACATTTAACATGATTTGGAGCCATACAATAAACTGATTACATATATCACAGCAATTAGCTCTACCTCCTCTCAGGGGCGTAGGAAAATTGAGATTTAAGGGCTAGCTGATCAGTGGGTTAAGAAGAAAATTAAAAATTAAAAATCTAGTATTATTCTGGGATACACAGAAAAAGTGAGAAAATATTAAAATGGAAACACCTGGAGAAAAGGAAAACTGGATATGAGAGGCATAAACATGTCATGGAAAAAACTGGATGAACTAACTATTGGAAATGAAAGAAAAAATATGTTAAAGACCCATGCTCCGTCCATAGGAAGTTTAAAGGTGCTTGAAACTAAATATTCATGTTTGGCTCTGAGTGCTATGAATATGGGACATAACATGCAAGATGTGATATGTTAGTTTGGTAACTGCATCAATGCAACAGACAGCCATAACACATAGACATAATGGCTATACGGCCAGAGGCAGACCATGTAAAAGATTAATCACAGAAATCAAAGAAGCCATAGAAACAAGTTTACAAGCAGCACACAGAAAGGTCATCTCAAGAGAACTCTTCTACCCCTTATGCCACAAGGCAAACAAGGGATACAGCATATAGATAGATAGATCAATGCTAAGCAAGCGAGAGTAGAAGGTGATAGATGTCTATGACCAAGACTGTAGACCTATGCGATGCTATGCCTGTTTGTTAGAAGAGTAACTCACTCCTTTCTTAATATGCAATTTTCTATCTTACATAGAATATTCTGTGAGCTCAATAGAATCACTGTTGATGGTTGTGTCATCATCCAATCCAAGTAAGAGCCGCTGAAACTGGAAGTACCTTAATTTTCATGCTTGATGTGGGATAGGCAGCAAATTTGTCAACCAGTTACTTGCCATTTCAGTAAGCTTCAAAACCCCATCCACACCTGTTTGTATATCTTATTACTGTGCCATCTATGTAAATAATTATATCTTATGCTTTGAGTATTGCTAGATGAGGTCTTGTATCATCTCTCTGCTCTGGCGGCAGTCAAATCATGACACTTATCTTCTTAGCATATCACATTTGTCAAAGACTTATCTATTTTCTTTCCCCAAGTGAATGATGGTTGATAGTATCCAAACTAGCCGTTAAGCGTAGGTGTGGGAGTCTCAGTTGTCGTCCCAAGGCCAGATGTGTCTCCTTGGTTGCTTGAGTCCTAATTTTTCACGGTTATGCTTCATGTTTTCTATTCATTGTTTACTTGATGTAACTTTGGCTTTATGGATATTCTTTTATCATATGCTCTTATTGGTAATTGGTTTGAGCTCATTCTCATAAGGTGACTGAACCAGTTTACTTTCTGTCTTTCGATATATTATACCTACTCTTTTCCTATTTTCTTAATTTTTTATTTTATCTCGTTTAGTAACCATTGTAGCTTTTACTAGACACTTCATTTCACTTCAAAGGTAATGATTTCTCTTTGCTGGGAGACTATCACTGACCATGTTTGTCATTGGTAGCAGTGATGGTATAAAGCTTTTAGATATTCTCTTTTACTTTCAACGTGATCTTTGGGTGGAGAAGTAATGTTGAAAGTTGGTAAGTCACTGTGTTTGCTTTCTGACACCTTGTTTCTATTTCTCTGTGTATGCTTTCATTTTTGGAAAAACAGCTAACTACATATAAAGACTTATCATTTGTACAACTATGCAATTTATCATGCACGTTTAAGTTGACTGTTTAGTGCATTACTTTATAAAATGATCTCTGACTTGGCTACAATATCCCTGGAATGCATAAAGAGAAGTCAAATAGAATTTTCAAGATCTACATATACATTTTCATCTCCAGTCACAACTGTATGAAATTATAAGCATACCACTGAAGATGGATGTATCGAACCATTGTTGCAAATAAAACGGCGATACAATGCATTTCCATTCTCTGGATAACGGCCTGCTGGAAATCGAGTAGGACCATTGTCCTGCTACAAGAGATCCAGTGGGAGTAGAGAATGAATGCTGCAGAATAAGTTTGAAGCATGTGCTAAATATTTGAGGTTGCATCAACTTAGCAAGAAGTCTTGGTGACCAGAATAGGAAACATAACTAAAATCTTATGAAGCATATGAATTAGAAATTGATCTCTACTGCATGTATGTTACTATACTCTAAAAACGTAGAAAAGAATAGCAATCCTGTTTACAATCCATGTATGTATAAGAGGTTATGCGGTGGAGATGGCTGTCACATCCCATATATGGGATGAAGTGCCCCAGAAACAACACTGAAGTCAAATGTGTATTACTTTACAGTAAAAATACACCAAAGGTGTATATATATCACAGCAAAGATATAAACAATGACATAACGCATTCTGTTATCCAGACTACATCCTGCTAATTTGCAGGAGTTTGAGAATGAACGCAGAAGATCTCTACATTATTTACCAACAATGTAAGTAGGTGTTTATCTTTGTGGTGTATTTGTTATTGTAGCATATCTTCATTTCATTTAACTTTAATAATAATTTAAAAAATTTAGTAACAATATATATATATGTGGCTCACAGCTACAATTTAAACTCGCAAATATGTTTGAATATGTTGGTTCACGCAAAAATGAGGTTGTTCAACAACTGTCAGTGGCTACAGCAGTTTGATTAAAGGCAAAGGGATCAGAAAATGCTATGCTGAAGCTAGATAAGATGTAAACTAGGATACAAAACGTTTATTGATTACATTCGCACCAATGTTCCTTCTAAGATGAGCGTTTCTGGAGAAAAAAAATATAATCTCAGTGGGCTGATCAATTTCAAACATCATTTTTGACAAATCTTTTATCTAAAAAATAAAAAAGCTATCCTGGAAGGAGCTAGCTCCTAATCAGGAGAAAACAGTAACATTATTTGCCTTCATGTATATCACAAGAAGCAACAAAGGAGGTTATAGGGTGGTGTTGACAGTCCCATCCCATATACATTCAAAATGATCCAGAAGTAATGCTGAAGTCAGATGTGTCAGTCTGAAATGCGCAAACATCGCAGCAACGCTATAAACCATGACAGAGCGCGCACCTTCTTTAGATTATATCCTGCTAATTTGCAGGAGTTTGAGAACAAACACGGAAGAATTACATTCTAATAGCAGGAAATTTTACAACTAACAGAAGAATCTTCAGTTTTGAAAAATGTGTTTTGTTTCCAAAAATATGATTGCCTGCATTAAACTTTCCAATGAAATGTACAATTGAATAAGAACATCTAAAATTGTGAGCTGTGTAAGATTGAACTTGATAAAGAGCCCTAGAACTGAGCGGTTGGTATTAGATTCCTGAATGTTTTAATGCAATTGAGTTAGCAAAGCATCAATAAAATGATGAACCAAAAGAAAATTGGAGAATCAAATGTAACACAAACATGTGCAAAGAGAACACAATTTTAAAAATGCAACCATGAGATAAGATAACCATATTGCGAAGATCCAACAATCATTATATTGGCTGGAAAATGTTATAATGTTTATTTTAATAGACAGAACTGCGACAGGCAAGTTGAGCAAATATTGGAATGACTCCATTACTGTGATGCGCCTAATCAGGAATCTATCAATCTTTTCTTGAATGTTGCAACCAGACATCCTCATATACAGGATTGGAAATGATGAGCGAGAAATGGTAAAGGACATACATGACACAGTACTCAATGGTGTGTTGACTGAGATAAATAGCAGTAAGGTCTGTGTCATGTGGTGTTCTTTCATTAACATCATGAAGCAAGTACTTCCCAACATAATGCTCATTGATGACCAGACTAAGGAGCTGAGTGATATGAGTAAATATCTAGGAGCAATGTTTGACCAGATCCTGTCCTACAAATATCATGATAATATTATCCAGAAAAGCATACATTGTCTAGAAGTGCAAAAATAAATGGTAGCTGTGGGTCAAGAGTATAGGACATTCATTGCCTTACCATGACAGATTATGGCTTATAGCTCCCCACATTATCAGCTGTATAATGTCAGTGTTTAGAACATATTTCAGATAAAGGTATATGTATAACCCTTGAATGTGCACATGATACTCCTATTGAGATGATGAAACACAAGCAGGGATAAGTTACTATCACATCCAGACATGCACTGGCTTAGACAATATATTTTTTTAGTTACCAGTGACAAAGAGTACCCCTACATGGAAACTTATCTGATATTAAAGGTTCCAAAACTTTAACGCTTTAACGAGATGTGTCATGGACAGCAGGTATAGAGAAAATTATTGCCCATGTTATAGCTGACGAAGAACTATTTAAAGGGAAATATTGGTTAAAAGTGGGAAACTAACAAATTATCAAAAAGTTATAATTACACTCTGCTGGGAATGTAGGGAGTGGTGCAATGGAAAATTGATTTTAAAAATTAAACAACTAATATCTGACAATGCTGGAGAGGATGCTGTTATATACCCATGGTTCTGCTCAAAGATGATCAAGATGAGGCTGGGATTCTCTGTCATTCTAAGAGGTAGTCATTGCTAAAAGGTGTGAAGCATTTAGTACAAAAAAACTAATGTATGAGAATGGGGATTGAGACAGTTACAGCAGCCCTAAAATGGATCTCTAGGACTGAGGCAATCAAGGCCGTTATTGTGCTGGCTTTCAATTTACAATGTTCAGAATGGATCGTTGCAACATGAATGTATGTAGTACACTGGGGTTTCACACCTACAGGAACATATGTGTGTATTTTGTCCATGCTTGAATTCAGAGTAATGAAAGAGCTGACATTTTGGTATTAAAAAGAACATGTGCCAGGACAAATAACTATGGACCAGGGGACATTGTGAATTTCTTTTATATGCGTCTGACAAGGACACAGTGGTTGATGAGTCATAATAGAAGAGATTATGAGGAGGATAATTAAGGGATTGGATGAGGAAAATATACAATCACTGAGTTACGGAAACTATCAGCATACATACTCTTCATCATCTGCTGAAATATATGAAATTCCAATGGGGATGCCCAGAGTGTATCACTAATGGTTCAGATTGTAGAAGACCTGTGCTTCGCAGGAAGATGGACGGATGATCTTTTGTGTATATATAGATGGTCAGAAAACCATCCAGTGTAAATTGCAGACATAGTCAATACGCTTCACACAACTGCTTGCCTGGACTGGTTTTATGGAGAAATGCCTTATCCAATTGCTCTAACTTTCTGCTCAGTTGGTCATTTATAAGGGAAATGCAGGGAGAGTTGACTGGTGAAAAAGCATGATACATTTTCAGGGACAAGGGACAGTGAAAGAAAAGGTGTCACAGGCCATGAAACTTAGACAGTAACTATTTCAAACTTGACCTCTGACAATATCATCTGCTATTCAGATCCAACTACACTGGTAAGCTGATTAAAAACCCTGATTTGTAGAATGATCTAAGCTATGCCATTCCCCCCATGTTGGGAACCACTGATATAGACGATGTTTCCAAGAAATATTGGTTTTGAATTGACATCATTGCACTCAGGGTAGACCCATTGGTACTCATTCTCCTCTAGCAGATGGTGAAGAATATACACGCTGATGGTTCCTGTGCTCACTGATATACATTTTCTTATTCCTCCCTTCAGTTGTCCAGTTCTACTACAACCAAACTTAATACTGAATAGAGATAAAGAAAAACACTAGCATCAAGAGATTGGTAGCAGAATAACTACATCCAGTATGAGAATGAAGGTTGAGGCGGTTACTACAACTCTCACGTGGCTCTCTCGGACCATATTTAATAAGGCGGTTATCTTGTCAGACCTCTAGTCTATACTTCAGAGGATTCCAAATTGCATGTGTCACTACGAGTGGACGGCAACTGTATCTGCATTCAAACTCCAAGTTATCATGTGGATCTATTGTATAGGGTATGCAAGTTTGTGCATTAATGAGAGAGCAGACATACTATCATCCAATGACCGGGAGATGGTAATGGATAGAGGGTAGTTCGGAAAAATATGCTCATCCCCACACATTTGATTTCCCTTGCCTATGTTCATCAGACAACGGATACTTTTTTTTATTAATTTAAATATTAAGTTTTTAGTTAGTGTTAGGGTAGTTTTAGGAGAGTTTTGTTTTATATAACTAATCCTAACCTTAGGAGAGTTGTGTTTTATATTTTATCCCAACACAAATATATATATATTCACTTTCAAAGAAAGGAAAAATAATGTTACTACAAAATGAATTCTACATGAATAACAAGGGGAAAAAGAGGCATGGGACCACGGGCAGTTGGCTCAACCACGAATAACATCGCAAAAGAATTAAGCTTCCAGAAACTTCAAATTAGCGCTAAACAACGTATACCAAATAGTTACATTAAATGTGCTTTCTATTTGGCCATTCTGTAATAATGTCTCTCACGGAATGAGACAAGTAATTAACACAAGAACACATAGGTTTTGATTTGGTTTTTTTAAATGACTCACTGGAACATTTAAGACGATGAAAGTGATATAGATATATATAAAAACAACTCCAACTCATAAAATGATTCTTAAAAAAGATTTTATAAGAACCAATATATTTCATTGTCATAACACTAATAATAACAAAGATAAGCAAAATAATAAAACCATACCTGGCTCAAGAACATCTTAGAGGCTAAAGCAAAATAAGATCATACTTCAAAATGTATCAATGTAAAATGACTGTGGATTAGATCATGTAAAGAACTCAAACACAGTCTCCTAAATCAAGAAAGACAAACACATTATGGTTTGTAAAAGACATCTTTATCAGTTCAAGTGTAAAATAAATACTTGGAGAAATAATTTTAAGTAATTATTTATACTAATAAGCTGTGTTCCAATAATGTCAGTGTTTCCATTTTACAACAAAATATTGTTTTCACATTACAAACAAAAGCAATGTTGCACTATACGCTTAATAAATTCATTCATATACATGTTATTTGTTTCTGCAGATTTTACACTTTATGGGCTCAATTAGATTTGTACAAATAAATCAACGTACTCATGTACCAGATTATAGTTTAATCACTGACATATAACCAGTTTATACATTAGTTAATGACATATCACTTTCATTTTTGGACCACAGCCATTGTAACTTTAAAGTAGAGAAACCTCATGTTCGATATAGATCTTCCAGTACTTTCCAGCGTTGGGAAACTGTTCCACCAACCTCTCATAGATCACTCTTGCATCTTCAATCTTTTTTATCTGGAAATAAGTAACACAGAATGTTACAATAATGATGGTGAATATTTATATATATCACTGTAATCTGGCCAAACAAAAACACACATAATTTGTCACAAATAATAATTGAATTTTTCAAATGTTGTTGTGAAGATGTTAATTTATTGGGTTGCATGATACAATGGTTGCTGTTATGCCTTTCAGCCTGATGTCTCCAACTTTGGCCCCTGTGTGCTTGGGCAGGACTGTGGTCTGACCAGTCTTAGTTTCCAGCCTCTGCTGGCTGGACGAATCTCTATCTCTACTTCAAGACATTGGCCATGATGGGGAACAGTTGAACATATCCTGCACTACATGAAACTAATTGAGGGAAGAGCACTGGTCCACAGAAACAGACATCTACAGAAAGCTGTATGGGAGCCTTGAGGAGCTTTCGAATACAGCAACATATATTTAAACTAAGTACTTGTTTCTTGTTTAGGAACAAGTGTCACAGCACAGGGGGCATTCTCATATATACTCTGCTTGCCGTTCCGTCAACCAACCAAATGTGTGTATGCTCAGTGTCCACAAAAAACTAAGAACAATAAGATTAACAATATTAATATCTCATATTAATCACACCCAAAATCTGGGCGTAAATCCAAAGGTAGACCAAGAAAATGGTGGATAGAAAACATGATATCCTTGAACAAACATGGACTAAATGCAACCACTGCAACACATCTGGCCTTGGAACGACAGTTTATGCTCCCACCCCTACGCTTAACAGCAAGTGTGAATACAATCAACCACCATTCACTTGGGGATAGACAATTTATGTCCAAGCCAGGACAGACCACCTTTATATATTTTTTATTAGTAGTTGTTTATCTGTCCTTAAATCTTTCAGCATTGGTTCTGTCCAGTGCACATTTTCTACCAATGATATCACATCTGTAGTGATTCCCTGCCATTCTCTCAGCTTCACCTGCTGCATCTGTCTAGTGGGGAAGATGACTTTCTCGAGAAATCCCATATGATTTCTCAAAATCCATCATTTTGAGATGGTATTTCTTCTGCTGTTGCATATAACCAGGCATGGTCCTCAGGTTTGCCCTGTTTCGAGTGTGCGGTTGCTATAAGTTTTCTCACTTTCTGTTCAGAGTCTTATAGTGCTAGGGACAGGGCACAAATACTGGTACTCAATATTCTACACTATTCTGGAATTTTGAGATCAGTGAGCATGAGTCAGTAACAAGAATGTGTGAATTGGGAGTGAAGACTATAGTGGCACAGTGAGAACATCTTCTTTGTGAACCCTCAGGAATTGTGAGCGATTAGCTCTAACTTCCTATTTGCAGTGGGGAGGTTTCTCAGAGCTTTCTTTCATACCCAGGAGGCTTCAGTTTTCGGTTTAGTGCAATGCCTATTGAAGAAGCCTTCTACTCAGAGAGGGTATATGTCACGAGGCGAGTTGATAGTTTTCTTGGGTCACCCATTGTGTGTCTTTCCTCCATCAAGGCATTCATAGCCAGTGAGCTATTCTTCGTGTAGGAAGACCATTGCACTGCCACCCTGCATGCCCCTAAGTCTCAGATGTAATTTCTTCTGTATGAGCCATGTTGGGCAACAGCAAGTCAAATTAAACTCGGGGTAGATACATCTTCCTAGAGGTGCTGCACTGCCAAACACGACGGTGGGTCTTCATCATCGCGTATATCTCGGACGAGGAGCTTCACAGTGGGCCCTTGGCTACTGAACTCAATTCTCTCTATATGCTCTGTGCAATGGCAAGTCAAGTTGGGCTATGTTTGCGGGTGTTTTCAATGACAAGGACTTGCGTCCCCCACTATGCTGCCCAGATTCCAGGTCTCAACTGTCTTTCTGTTTCCAGGGTGCACAACAAAAAGGAACTTTTAGGATTTTGATTATCTACTAACCCTGGGTCCACCTAGAGCAATGCGGTACCCTTTGCACCCTGAGAACATCTTACACAAAACTTTCAAAGAACCACTCAACCAACATGGAACAGGAACCATCAGCAGCTACACCCTGAGAGATTTACTGAAACTGAGATTTGATAATCTAGGGATATGTCTGATGTGCGAAGACAATAATAAACATACCTAAATATACAGAATGATTCTTTTCTAGTGCTCATTATTAATGCATCTTGTATAAATAAATATGAGATATTGATCAATTATTTTTTTTTATTTGGAATGTGTTTGGCTTTTGCAATCCTAGGTTTTTATATAAAATGCAACATAGTAAGCACCTTTTCATATACACTTGTTTCATAGACTACGCACTGGCATTTTAGTAACACACCAGAAATTATGGGCTTCCCATGCCATCTCATATTGCTCATTAAAATGCTTTATCAGGAACAAAAGATGTATATCCGCCTCAAGAGAGAAACATCTTACTGGTTTGAACATTTTCAACCCTTAAAATATAAGACATGAGATTCCAGAAATTACCGGTAAGTATGCAGATGACACCATCCTAGCATTAAGATGCCCCACAGGTTTAGAACACATGATTATGTCAGTTAAACATTATAGTGAGGCACACAATCTTTTCCTGATAAACTCACACCTACAATAGTCATTGACAAAAAACAACAACAAAATGTCAGCAACTTTGAATATCTCAGGTCATTAAACAACACTACAGGAGATTGCTCAGCAGAAATAAGAAAAAGATTAGAAATGGCCCTACAAAAACATCACAGATAAAACTGCTATGGTAAGGGGCAAACAGAAAAACAAAATTACCACTATTAAAAAGCCATATACTCTTCCAGTGGCAGCATATAGTTGTGAGATATGGGCAATGACACCAGCAATGGAAAAAAATAGCATTTCAAATGAAATAGAAAGATTCTATGAATATCATGGTCAGAAAGACCTGAACATAGAAGCAGACCTGTTCCTCAAAACTATTTTTAAAAAGCCCCAAGCTAATATATTTTTGACATATAAATTGACACAATGGTTTAGATAGTTTAAACAAGTAGGAAAAGTTCCAGGAAAGAGTACAAGAGGCAGACTAAGATGGACACAATATCGAAAACTTTCTGAGCATGACACTGCAAGAGGTTGGGCAGCTTTGCAGAGAACCAAGAGGCTTAAAGAGTGGTGGTGACGTCAACGTTCTATAAAGGAATCGTCACATAGATAGATCGATAGAAGCACCTTTCCATCTTAACAGATGATAGTATTATTGTGCTATAAGAAATATAGTCTATGAGCCATGGTGATAACGGATGTAACTCACAAGACCAATCTGAGCCACAAAGAATCTTCCACTGTAAGTACAAGCAATCGCAGCCCTTTTGTACCATCGTGTTCTGTTGTGTGTCCTTTTAAAGATGCGCAGTCCTTGAACTAACTGAAATAACTTTCTCCTTTATACCAGTCCTGATCTTTCCTCTCCATGCAACATGATCTATGGCATCCTGTTCCCATTATTCCATATCAATGTTTTTGTATGCGTCTTTGCACAGAAGTAGAGGTCAACTGAGATCTTTTCCCAGATTGTAACTCTCCATAAAGTAGATTTTTCAGTATTCTGCAATCTTCCCTCCTTCTAGCATGTCATAGACAACAAAGTCTGTGCAGACTGAGCATAGGAAAAAACAAACTAGAGAAATGATGTGTACTACAGAAAAGACTGAAGTTTGATGATCTAGCAGGGAAAATGATGTATACAGATAAGAAAACTAAAGTTTGATGTTCTAGAACACCTTAACCTCTATCCTGCCACCACCCCATTTCGTATATATTTTATAGAACAATGCTCCCAACTAAGGTGTAGATATGCTACATGAAACATTGGGGGGGGGGGGCTGTTTAATTGAAACCTAGAAAATGACAATTTCTTTGTTTTTATGGGATTTTATGCCAATTATTTTTATATATGGTCACTTAACCTCAATAGTCTGAAAGCCTCACTGAAATATAATCTGTACACAACAAGCACAATGGCATTTTTTTAAATGAGGATAAGAAATGAATTCATAATTAAAGCATTCAACACTTTACTGATGGTACTACTTTTTGGGTAATTTCTTCATTGAGAATAGAAATATACAACCAACAGTATGATTTACACAAATTCACCACCAGACTGTCAAGACTCGTTAAAAAAAATACTAAAATATAATTTTCAAAACATATTGATAGCTATAACAATTTCTCCTTTTGAGCACTTCATTAAGTTTACAAAGTGAATTTTCAGGTTTCCCTGCATCTGTAGATCAATATTTATTGTTTAAATATTTTAGATTATTTTTCTTCTTAAAAGCTTCCTATTTTTTTTACAGAAGATTTGTCACTGGTTCCAATATTCCTAGTCAGGCCAGGTTTTGCATAACAAATCAGTTAATATCAACAGAATTGCATCTCTTGTTATTGTATATAAAAAGTTGCAAGTACTTTCACTATCTTTTGGTGCAATTTGATGTGATCAATGATCTCGAGCTCTTTTGCCCATGACCTGCATTGTCCTCTTGACCCTACATCACTCCATACCAAACCCCTTAGCATTGCACACCTGACCAGGACTCTACCCCTAAACGGTCATGCTGGGGTCAGAGGAAACGAGAGCCGATTTATTGGCAGGCAATGTGGTGATAGACAGCACATTGCTGAGAACAGATAAAGCAGACTTAATGAAGGCAGTAATAAATTAATTTCAAGATGAAGATTACTCACACATACAGAATATGTTAGAAATGGGAGTATCTAGAGGTGAGGGAAGACAAATTAAATTTTTTGGAAAGTTCCGAAGATCACACAATCAACACCTAACCGGGACTCTGAGTCTAAATACACTGGGATGGCTGCTGGAACGAAGGGCGGAGCACTTATGGGAATGCCCTGCATGCTGTGAAACCAGATTCTAATCAAGAATCAATTCTCTCACACTTCTTTCAGGGTGTTTTCACCCATTTTGAGTGGTCCTGATCTAGAATGAGAAATATGAATGCAGAAGAATTTTATTTTATGACAATACCTGTGCATCTCGAATCAAAATACTCCATGCCTCTGTATCATATGGATATGCCTGTATCCTTTTCTCAGCTTTGACAATCTTGTCAGCAATGTAGCCACTACCTTGTTCCTGAAGAGTACAAAAAAGAAGAGTACAAGTTTCATTATATCACCTTACTTAGAGATATTATCAGAAGTATTATTGCCCGTGTGTTAAAAGCCTGAAAAGGGAGCAAAGAATAGTGAGACTTACCTGCCTAGAATGGCTACTAAGTACTATGGAGGTTTTTGGTGTGGAATTAGTTGTCCTATCCCAAACAGGGTCAAGTGACTCAGAATCTATGCTGAAGTTAGATGTGTCAGGTCAAAAGTTGCAGTTATCACAGCCAAGCTGTAAACCATGATACAACGAATCCTCGTCTCCAGACTACCTTCTGCTAATCTGCAGGAGTTAAACCTCTTTGCTACTTTAATACATGCTTTGATTTTTAATACAAATTGAAATTGCATAGCTATTTTTCCATGCACCTGAGTCTTCATTCTTATATTCTGCTTATTTTTCAGTTCTCAATTGTCCTATAACCACTGCGTAGGATCATTCTCCATCTTTTTCCCAGTTCTCAATTGTCCTATAATGACTACACAGGATTTTCTTCATCTTTTGCCTGTTTTCTCCAGTTCTCAATAGTCATATAATGATTACATAGGATTGTTCTCCATCATAAGCCTGTTTTCCTCAGTTCTTAGTAGCAATGATGGGCATTCATTGATGTTTTGCATACATAATTGTACAACCTGGTTCTGACTCTTCTTCTTGTACTCTGTGAGAGTCCCCATATGCTTGTTTTGGGATGTGACTGTTGTTCACTCTCTTGTTCATTTATGGTCATCATCAAGTGCCATGTCAGCTTGTATACTTGATCATGGATCTTTAAAACCCTCTATCTCTAGTACCTTTTATCAGGATCATTGTTGACTCATTGCCATGCCACACGGTAAAGATAATATTTTCTCATGTTATCCTGTCTCTTTACATTAAAACTTGCTTGTTGTAACTGTTTTCCAAACATTACCAAAAAATATTGTGGACTTATCCATGGTCGAAAGGGATATTCTCACAACACAAGATGGGGAGAAAAATATAAAAAGGAAACTGCAAAACTTCCAACAAATTATGTCAAGTCAGCAAAAACTAAACAAAGGAAACCATGAGATAAAATAATTAATAATTTAACACAAACAGAAGGTCTAAAGAAAGATCAGTAAAACAATGACTGCTTGCAGTAAAAAACTAAAATAATAATTAATTAATATTAATTTAATATAATATGGTCTAAGCATAACTATAAGTAACTTGGCCTATATTAACTTTAGCACTATCTAATATTATACTAGTCTACGTAATTTAGGCCTAATTAATAATAATAATAATATCTGCATCACCAGTAAACATTATACTTAACCCATGATAGTTCAGTGGATTACTCCATATCATGTAATATACATATTCTTTCCATAACATAGTTTTTGTTATGGATTCTCTGAACACTCTGCGATTCTGGGTGAGTTGACCTTCCACAGCTAAAGGCATGTTTAACTTTACACATGCTCTGGTATACTCTGATCGACACAAATTTTAATGGCGCTTGTCAACCCATGTCGAATACATTCATCCAATGATATATCGTGTTAAAAAGATGTACCAGAGACTGATTGGTCAATGCACATACAGGGGGGCATGCGCAAATGAAGCAGGTACATTTCTATGTCCATTTTGAGTATGTCTTTGTAGCAGTAACACGTTGTATACCAATTAATCTGACCACATCTGCACACCGGTATGTGCCATGAAGGTGAATCGGGTTTATAGACCATTGTTTCATCGTATTTTGAATAAAATAACATTTAATTGTGGCTTGAATCATGAATTCTTGGTTTATTTAATTTCACAGCAGTGAATATACAGAATGCTGTGTTGGTTTAGGGACATGTAGAGGTTTGATATCGAATATGTTGAAGTGGCACCAAATATGACTCTAGGCCCAGCTTCCAATAATGATTTTACTGCAAATCTACATGTTTTATACAGTCCTCCCAGCAATATTTTGATAATTTTGCAATGAAAGAACATAAATACAACAGATTTGTCTGTGATTGATCTGCCGAAGACGGATGTGTTGGGCCATTGGCGCAAATAAAACGGCGACACAACGCATTTCCATTCTCTGGACTACATCCTGCTGGAAATCTAGTAGGACCATGGTCCTGCTACAAGAGATATCCAGTGGGAGTTTGAGAATGAACGAAGAAGAAGAAGTGTGTGATTTACAGTGTTGCCGACCAATTCCACAAGAAAGGTAAGTTATTTTAAAATAATTTTCTCTGTATTTGTTATAAAATGTTTTTCGTGAAAAACGTCTTTACCACTTTCTCACACTCCGGCATCACACACATGTACAGAAATTACACCAATATATACAGAATTCAATTCTTTATTTATTTGTGCAAATATTATTTATATATCTCTAAAATAAAAAAAGTTATCACGTTTTCAAACAGCCACCAACAATAACGCAAATTCTCAAAAAAGAATCTGGCAGGAGGGTGAAGTTTTTGTTTTTTTAATCCGACTTGCAACGGGTTAAGCAATCTGCTGATATATATCACTGCACCATCACATCAGCGTCTTGGGTGCCCTCTTACCCTACTGTACGAGTTAACTCTGCCTTCAGCTATTAATCTTTGTATGCTGTTTATGCCTCTTAATTTTTAGGATATAATATGGATATATAAGCCTATGACCAAAACAAACACTGACACTGTGTGACACAGCTTTCTTCAAAACTTTCTTGTTAAGGAGCCAGCCCTCTTCCTAGTCTTCAATGTTTATTGATCTAAGCACTTCTTGATTTGTCGTACCTTAGGTATAGTTAGGCATTAGCACAAAGGAGCTCTTTGGTGTCAAAAAAAATTATGTCCCCTATTCAAAAAGACCACTTCCTATTTCCAGATCACCCAAAGCAGTGACCACGTTTTAATTAGATTTCCTGTGTCCTTGATACTATTTGGCATATATAAGTGGACATTTTTGTGACATCAAGTCTTTTCTGTACACATTTGTGCATCTATCTGGCAAAAACAGTGGATATTGTTTGAGTAGCTTGCATTTGATTCTGATTATGTCACATACCTTTGTGTATTTTCATTATCCATTTTTAATGTACTATTTATTTGCACTTCATTATATGTCTAAAGTTTTATTAGCCATTTATACAGTTATATACCAAGTTTGAAAGACATAGGATGACCCAATGTCGACCAATACATGTTTTAACAATGTTCATGTTTTATTTGGCCCATGATGATTGTCTGCCATCTTGAAAGTTAATAAGCTGTGGTTGCATTTGAAAATTATGTCAGTGTGATCAACAGATTCGTCTTTTCTTCCTGTACACAAAAATATATAGTTTGTGGCATATTTTATCGTAAATAACGGACACATTTAATAATTATATATTCAATTCAATGTTAATTATGCCAATTACTCGCCATTTTAATATTAATCTTTGGTTGCATATGAAAATTATGTCAATGTGATCCGCAGATTCGTCTTGTCTTATATTGTATCATAATTAACTGAAATGTTTAATAATTAGGTTATTAAATTCAATTTTAATTATGCACATTTACTGCCATTTTGAATATTAATTAGCTTTGATTTAATTTGAAAATTAGCAAAATGTACTCCCCAGATTTGTCTTTTCTTCCCGAACACAAAAATGTATTGTTTGTTATATTTTTTATCATTAATGACTCAGATATGTCATGAATTATTGGCTCGGCTACAATTCTTGGTCACAACTTTGTGCACTAATCAGCTTACTTATATTTCCTTTTATGTTCTATGTAAATTATTTTGATACAAAATTAATTCAAAAACATTCATAACTTTTTTCAGAATTGACATACAGACTTGGTTGAGGTATCATTGATTTGCAATTTTCAAGGGCTATCTAACTGTGGTATTCATATAATTATAATATTTAAATATTATATTTAAATTAGCACTTAATACTATGATTGATACGGTCCCCGGGTATACTATCTTATTTTTACATACTTTATAGTTAGTAGTAATACTACCGTACTCTATGTAACTATGGGCCTACGTAAAATTCTTCTGTAACAATTAACAGTTAAAACAGTAGCATAATAATATAATTATAGTATACTATGTATAGACTTGACTATAGACATAGAAACAATGAACATAAACAATAAACAAACATACCTCTGGAACCAACGGTTTTATTGTCCCAGGTAATGTTCCACGATCCCCAAGTGACGCTGTTGGTAAATTAGTCAGAACAATCTTTTGCATTTTTAAAATATTAAAGCTATATGGCACGTCTTTGCTGGCCAAGTTCCTACAGAAACAACTTCATTTGAGAGAGGGGGAAATCAGTCAAATATGACAAATGTGTTTGCACAACCAAATTATTTCCTCATACAAAAGTAAATGATGCTGTCCACGGCGTTACAAACCGGAAGTTATATTTCTATAATAAAATAACTTCCGGAGCAGTGTTGCCAACTATTATGCTAGAGACCCGATAGACTTACTCTCGTTTCATTGCAATTTGCTTTAGATCTTCATTGTTTCTGATACCGATGGCGAAACGTTCTCTTGTAATAGTTCTACGTAAAGTTTCTTTTGGTCTTCCTCGTTTTCTCTTTCCCTTTGGTGACCACATCAAAGTTTGACAGAGGAGTCTTTCGGTATCCATTCGTAGCGTGTGTCCGATGTAATTCCAGCGACGTTTTCTAATATAGGTGGATACATGTCGAATTAAATAAGATCGAACGAATCATGCTGTAAATCCTTGAATCCGTTTCAGTAACACAAATATTTAATTTTTACGATATTAATGTGTTACAATAATGATCAACCAGTTCTTGATTCAGCAAGAAAGAAAAATTTGTTTTTGTGGCCCGATGATTACGATTCATAAGCTTTGTTCTTCTATGCAGGCGCCCAGTTCTACTACTACATTCATTCATTAGGTGCAATTCCGTCTGGCGTAGGCGATCATGGCTCTCCACAACTCTGTATCTCCAGTATTATGTATCAAGAAAATTATGTATCAGAGCTTGCTAATTAGTCAATCGGATAATGATGATTTCGATAATGATTATAGGCCTAGTGTTGACTTGCCGAAAAGTAAGAAATAAAGCAAACTGGTGTAGGTTTTATTAAAAATTTAGCAACTGATTGCATCAGATCAAGGAATGTTAGTTCCTCTGAAGAAGCGTCTAATAGTAGTGATGAATCTACTGATTCAGAGGATTTAGCTAGTACTTCTAGGCCTACTAATGCTACAAGTAGGCATATGCATCAAACTTCCACAAATCAGCAAGGTAGGCCTAGGACTGATGCTGTGTGGCGTGAAGCCCTTGAAGGAGAGAGTATAGGAGTGTCTCACTTCAGACAGATACATTCTGGCAGCAAACTTGGCCTTCCTGACAATGTCTCACCTCTCCAGTATTTGCTATCCTTGATGACAGAACCAATAATTGACAATCTAATAGCTAATGTAAATTTTTATGCCCAGCAGAAATTGAAAATGAATACACCTGGAAGGAAAATATTCTACTTATTCGAAATGGATTCCGCTCGACAAAATATTTTTATGAAGTTTCTCGCCACCCTGATAAACATGGGTTTGGACCCCAAACATTCTATAAAGGATTTTTGGTGCACAAAAGCACACAGAAGTAGCCCCTGGTTTGGATCAATTTTAAGCAGGACCAAATTCTTATTGATTTACCAATCAGTGCTTCATGCGGCTGGAGCTGGTGCACAGGGCAAATGTAAAATATAGCCGTTCATAAATGAATTAGCTGCGAGCTTTCAGAATGCATTCTATCCTTCTGAAAACATATGTATAGATGAGATGGTTATAGGTCACAGGGGAAGATTTAGACACAAGCAATATAATGCAAGCAAGCCAAAAAAAATACAATATAAAGTCATACAGACTCTGCGACTCCATCACAGGATATGTTTTTCAAACCTGCTGGTATATTTTGGTGCGGACACAACATACAGGCTGGAAACTGACACAAAGTCTACCCATGTTGTCAAAATGGAAGCGAAGTATGGACAGTAAACAAACGTACCCAAGATAAGCTGGAGGCAAATGATATGTGGTTTTTAAGACGAAAAATGTATATTCAATGAACAGACAAGAAAACAAATGTAGAAGTTCTCAAAGATGCTGGAGTAAAATGACAAATTATAGCGAAAATAAGAAACATACAATCAAGATTTTAAGGGTCCGTGACGAGAAAAGTAAAACTTAAATATTCAGTAACCACCGGAAAAATCAAGGGGAGAAGAGACTGAGAAACACAAAGAGAGAATTTTCTGGGTGGCACAAAAATAATTCACCAACTGAACGTTTTAACAATACAAGAGACATAGTTGTGGAGAAGCATTATCACCTACGCCACTTATCATTAATATTCTCAAACTATACTCTCATACTATACTCTAGCCGCCATCAGCAGGTAGCCTGATGAGGTAGCATGTCAAAATGTACATCGCAGCCTTTAAAAACTCCTGCCCATCTTTAGATAATCTTTCTGTCATTGTGATTTCATGCCTCTTTTCTCATTTCTCTGACATGATCCTCTTCATTACGGTTTTTTTTCCTAGACTGTCATGTGTAGTATGGCGATAATATTGTAGTTTTCTGAAATGAACATTAATTTCTCTCTAGATGCTACTATTGATTGGGTTTTATGTTCCATTGTATTAACATAGAACAACCGTATGAGCAGTGAAGGGTGGTTTCAATGGACTTCCAACATCATCTGCCTCTTTATTTTGGTGGTCTGCTCTGCTAGACTGTAACCTCTTCATCTCGTGGTGTTTCTCTCCCAGTTGTATCGCTGCCTACCTCTTCATCATTTCTTTGAAGTGGTCATCATCTCTTTGTAGGGCCTCTTTTGTTGGGTTTTTCTGTTACTGTGTTGCTCCATCTTTTGCCAGCGTATCTGCCTTTTCATTTCATGGTATGTCAAAGTGCGATGATATCCATTGTTGTAGTAATCTTCTTTGAATGCACACTTCTCGTATTGCTGTCAATGGCTTGTATTACAGACATCGCACCAGTAAGACCTGTTGACATTGGTTTGTTATGTTCTTAATTTTTTCCACAGCAATTTTTAGAAACTGTACATCTGCAGAGCAGTTGGAGCAGAAGATTCCAGTTGGTAAACATATGGTTTTATTGTCTTTTTCTGGATATTTTATATACACTCCAGCATCTCCATTCTTCACTGCACTAGTTGCTGATTCATCGGTATATACTTGTATCTGGTGAACAGTCTTCTCTGTGAACTTACACATTGTGAAACAGAGAACAAGGACCCTTATATAACTGGATATACAACTATATGGAAAAAAGAACAGCTAGAATGCAAGTGCAAGGAAAACGTATCAGGAAGAGAATACTAGAACAAGGTGTCCCGCAAGGAGGTGTACTATCCCCTATACTCTTCTTAACTTACATAAATGATATTATGGAGGGCATATCAACTGGGGTACACTCTGCAATGTATGCAGATGACCTGGCCTTGTGGACAGGAGGGGTGACAAAAGCAGTTGCAAAAAATAGAATGCAAGTGGCACTGCACAAACTAGAAAGCTGGACCAAGAAATGGTTGCTTACCATTAATGAAAAGAAAACCACACACACAATATTCACCCTATCCAACAAGGTACAGAAAACAACACCAAAAATAAACAATCACGTACTCCCACTAGAGCAGAACCCAATACACCTCGGAATTACCATTGACTCTAGAATGACATGGGCAAAACAGACAGAAAAAGCAGAGAAACGAGCCAGAAATAGAATGGCAATAATGAAAAGATAGCAAGCACAAACTGGGGAGTGGACAGTACAATCTTGAAAAGGCTATACACAGGTAGAGTTAGGCCAGTACTAGAGTATGGCATCACAGCCTGGGCCACAGCATCTAAAATGCAATTAAACAAAATAAACAAAACCCAGAATCAAGCTACACGTATTATCACTGCATCTATGAAATCTACACATATAAATACATTAGAGACAATAACTGGCCTTCAGTCAATGGAAGATAGAAGAGACGTGAAAGTAGTTCAACAAGCAGAAAAATACAAGAGACTCCTGAATCATCCTATGCATCAAAGAATTAATGGCTACGGCAAAAGCAGGCTGGAGAGGAGCAACTTCTCAGCAAATGCAAAGAAACTGATACAAAAGGCACCAACTATAGGACAAGCGAAACCAAGGCCCATACAACAAGTCAGTATCATCCCCCCCCCTTGGGCATACAGACTCCCACAACTAAAAGAACAAATAGAAGGTATAGAAAAGAAAGGAACTCAGACAGACTTGGAGAGAAAGCGTATCACAGAACAACACATCGCAGTTAATTACCCACAAGATGCATGAACTCATGCCTATACAGATGGCTCGGCCACAAATGCAATAGAGAATGGAGGTGGAGGAGTGACCCTCAGACTAAAATACGGGAAAGATGTTACTCTAGCCATAGCTACAGGCAAGCTCTCAACCAATTTTAAAACAGAAATGGAAGCTCTCAAGAAAGCAGCAGAAACTATCTTACAACACAAAGAACAAGTGCACAGGAATATTGTACTACTAAGAGATGCACTCTCTGTCATAACAGCACTGAAGCTACACAGGAACACCGAGCTTAATGAATTGAGGGAAGTTAACTCAAGAAGACTATCTAGTCAGTTATGAAGAAGTGAAGACCATCATTAAAGGCAACTATAACAAAAAGTGGAAAGAAGACCACCCCAAATAAAATGCAGATGACGGGTATTACCAACTATCCAGAAGAGACCAGGTTATCCTGCTGCGCCTCAGAACTGGTCACAACAAATTGAGACATCATTTGTACACCAAATTCAAAATAGGGACAACTGGGCTCTGCCATTGCAAATATGACAGCAGAACATATCCTACAAGAATGTCCCCAGTATGCAGACCTCAGAAACAAGACATGGCCCACCCCAATCAGCGTTGAAGAGAAACTGTATGGCACAGTGGACACTCTAAAACAGACAGCAGCCTATATCATAGAATCCGGAGTCCCAACCTGACTGAGTAATGATCGCCGAAGAAGAAGAAGGATTAATACAGTACCCATTTACGGTTTGGTCGACCCGGGAGCCATTGAAATCTGAAAAAATATTTTCACCTTAACTGGGGAATGCATCCAGGCCCCCAAGTAAATACTGTACTCACAACAGAAAGGCATTAAACACTCTACTCAAGAATGAGATACATTAAACATTCTACTCAAGAAAGCGAGGGGTTAAACAATTGGTTTACTTAGATAAAACACCTTCTGAGGCAGGAACAACATTATGAGACAGGGGTCACACATTCTGAAATAGGAAATACATATTCTGAGACAAGGAAACACATTGTATGACTGGAAAACATATTGTGAGACAGGGAACACACATTGTGCCACAGGGAACACACATTGTTAGACTGCACCACACATTGTTAGACTGAGAACACACATTGTAAGACAGGAAACTCATATAGGTATTACAGGTGAGACAGGGAACTCACAATGTGAGACTGAGAACATACATTTTGAATCACATTGTAAGACTGAGAACACACATTGTGAGATGGAACACACATAGTGAGACAGAGAACACACATTCTGAAACAGGAAACACACAATGTTAGACAGTGAAAGTACATAATTAGGCAGAGAACACTATCTATCTATTATTTTTTGCCACAATTGTCCTTTGGCGTCCTGGGGAATATAAGTTTTCTGTATCTGACTATCTCTATTGCGCTTGCCATGGTCAAGCCGTGGTTCTTAACAATCTCTCTGATTGAATCTTCCCATCGTAGTCTTGGTCTTTCTCTTGCCTTGACACCGTTCTGTTATTGTACACCGGGATGGCTAGTTGTAATGGTTCCATTCGCATGTGTCCGAACCAGTTGATCTGTTGTCTTTCTATATATTGTTTGTATGATGTGGTCTTTACTATCTTTCTAGGTCTTCATTTCTCATTCGGTCTCTTCTGGTGACGTTGATGGCCTCTCTCAACCATTTCATCCCACATGTTGTAATCTTTCTCAAGAGTGTGTCTGGCACTGGTAACATAATGCTGAAGTAAAGATGGTGTTTATTATCTGTCGGTTGGTCATCACGTTGATCGCTATGTTTTTAAGTAGCGGTGACATTTGGTATTTTACAGCGTTTGCTTTTTGGCACCTTATCTCAATTTCTATATACATGTTGCCGTCTTCTGTAAAAATGCTTCCCATATATTTAAATTCTGTTTGTTTTTATTTTGTGCCGCTAACATATAAATTTAGCTGTTATTTTTATCTGAATATTTTCATAGTTTCTGTTTTTGATGAGTTTAAATATTGTATTATGTATTTTATTTAAATCTATCTATTGTATATTGTATATTGTATTCTTCGCACTCTGCCTGATGTGAATTTGTAATTCGTTGTAGTTCGTTTTCATGTATGTTTTCAAATATGATCATCTGCGATTAAAAACCTTGATCTTGCAGAGAGTTACACAGGACTCTTGATATTTCTGAGAGAACACACATTGTGAGACAGGGAGCAAACATTGTGCAACAGAGAATACACACAGTGAGACAGAGAACTCAGGATGAGACAGAAAGTGAAAGTGATTCATTGTGAAACAGAGAGCACACATTTTGAGAAAGTGAACATACATTGTGAGACAGAGTGCACACATTGTGAACAGTTACCTCTTGACACCCATATTTCAGACACAAACCTTTCTGAATTTCCTCCTGCTAAATTCTTTTTAGGACTAACTCTAACTGACATCTGAGTTTCTTTTCCAGGGTACTGGAAAAGATAGGACAAAATCATTAACACTGAAATATGTTGCAGGGAAAATCCATTAATATTGGCATATGTAACTATCTACTCGTATTCCTCCATCGAGGTTTTAGAAGTATATCTATCTATCTGTCTGTCTGCCTGCCTGTCTGTCGGAATAATTTTATATATATATATATATATATATATATATATATATATATATATATATATATATATATATATAATATAATGTTTTTGAGATTGTTGAATAGTCCAATGTCAGATGAATAACTTCTAAATCCATAAATGTCCAGTGAATCCAAGGTGGAGAAAGTGAACAATGTATAACCAAAGTATGTAATTATTGAGCACTGTGAACATTCTGCAGTTATGTTGAATGGTGTACAGGATTTTTGATTTAGTTAAGATCAAAACTTGCAAAATGTAATGCCCGAAGAAGGCCATTGGAATCACCAGACTCAACCAAAATGTGCAATGAGAACATCAGAAAGATTATAGATAAAACACCATACATAGAATATATATAGAAACAACAGATATAATAGTTTGGACAATGGAGGGAGGGAGGGGGGTTAAATTTCAGTAACTATTACTAATACGGATGTTTTTTTATAAGAATTGTCTATTTTCATAACGTCCACACTTGCCGCTGAGGGTAGAGGTTTGTACAGAAGATGTAGTCTGTGTTCCAGAGCTAGGTGTGTTGCTATGGTTGTGGTGCAGTCATGTTTATTCAGGATGGTCTTGATGTTGTCTATCTATCTTTTCCTAGGTCTGACATTGGCTTTTATATCATTATTTAAATCTTGTTATAAGCTCGTATGGGACCCTTCATCCTCATAAGACGTGCAAACACTTTTATCTGTTGTTTCACTATATACTTGATGCACTATGTTATACTTAGCATCCGTCTGATGTTCTAATTGCGCACCTTGTCGAATCTGGTGACTCAAATAGCCTTACTTAGATATTTCGCAAGTTTCGATCTTTCTCTTATGTGTAGGTGTTAGCTGCCAAGTCTGACATTGGTAGCATAGTGTTGGCACAAAGATGCTCTTACTTATGTGTTTCTTTACTTCCATGTTGTTGTTTTGGTGCTTTAGCAAAAGTGACATCTGGTATATCACAATATTTTCATTTTGACATCTTGTTTCTATCTCTCAATTGACTCGTCCGTCTTCTGTGAAGATACTTCGTAGGTGCTTGAACTCTTTGACTAGTATTATTTTTGTGTTCTATATTTGAATATTTAAATGCATTGTTGATCTCGTTATTTGCATAGTTTCTGCCCTTTGTCTATTGACCCGCTTGTTGTATTTACTGCATATTCTTAATAGTGAGTTAATGTGAGTTATATCATACATGATGTTTTTATCGTCAGCGAAAAGCAGTTTATTGAGTTTGTTTTTACGTTGTTCATTCTCTGTTGTTTCATAAAACAGAAGTTGAATAAGAATACGCATATAAATTCTACTACGTATGACTGTATATAAAAATAAGATGACAGCTATGTGGATGGAAAAGATCTAAAGATAGTAAGAAACATGTATTGGAAACAAACAGCTGTGTCCAGGGTTGACGGTAATGTAGGAGAATTTCAAAAGATAGAGATGGGCATCAGCTTTTCTTTCTGTATACAGAGGATATTATGTGAGACTTAGAAAACATGCTAGGAATAGCAGTTGGAAGTTACAAAATCTGAATAATCTAAGATATGCTGACGTTACAGTTCTGATTGCAGGGAGAGAACAAGGAATTTAAACCTTGTTAGACATGGTTGTAAAAAAAAGTGAAAACAAAGCTCTCGCTCAGTCTAAACCATGATGGTCATGAAAAATGATGGTCAATCAACTGCGCTCTGGGGCCGTCAGTCAACGTGTAATGGCAGCTACACTCAAAGACACATCTGAGCACGTATGGACTTGTCCGGAGGGCAGTGACGATGATCCAACGACTAATTAACGAACTAACTTTCCTATTCTTATGCGATGCATGTCTCATGTCTGTAGTGATGCATATATCTTCTTCTTCTGCGTTCATGATTCCTTTGGTTTTGCTAGTTCTTCTGTACCAGTAAATGCCAAGACAAAGCTCCTAGTCTTCTCCAGGTCACAGCGACTGTCTCAAAGTTTTTCTGCAGTTTAGCTCAGTGTTGTCATGTCTTGTCTTGCAGCTCTTTGTAATCTGGACATTCTTGGAGTATGTGTATAGGGGTATGTATGCATGTTCTGCATGGGCATTCATTTCTATGGGCCACCATCATCCGGTGTAGTTGGCTCTGTAGTCTGCAATGGCCAATTCTAAGTCGAAAGATGATGTCTTTTGTTGCCTATCAAGTAGTTATATTGGGTCTAATTTCTTATCAATATTCATATCTTTCTCTTCAATGGATACCATGACACAGTGGAATCACAAGAAATGAGAAAGTGGATTCTCTGTCAAGAACATGAAGTGAAATTGAACAACACCGTCACCCACTGTCCTACATAGAAGCAAAAACCAAAATACACAACACATATACATCAAAGTTGAAGAAACAAATATAAATTGAAGACAAACCCTGTGCAACTTCCAAAGATACAAACAGACCACATTTGGTATCTGTTTTGTCTTAGAATAAGCCACTGCAGACTGGTGGGTTGCCATTGCATACTGAGGATCTCATAAACAGATCCATGGTCATGTGGATCCAGAACCCAGATTATTGTATTGTTTACAAGTCTACATTCTAATACCTTCCGTGGTGGTAACATTGTTTTTTTAAAAAAAATTGTCTTTTCACTGTTCATTGACAATTCTTGACAAAGACATAACGGTTCGAAACGTTGAAAATGTCTTGTGTATTGTTACTTGTATCTTTTCATGTTTATACCTCCATAGCCCCTTAGTGATATTCTGTTAATTTTGTTCAAGTGAAACTTCTAAAACCTGTATTCTACATAAGTACTGTTGTTATTCCGTTTCACAGCAATATTACCTTTTATGTTGGTTTAGTAATCTTGTTGAAATCTTTATTAGATGTTCCCTATGAGCCTCCCATATCCTCACACCCAAATCGTGAATTCTTGAGATTGACTCATGATATTTAAAAATTCTGTAATCGTGTGCAATCACAAAGAGCACTAAGTATCTCTGCTCGGTCCGTAGGGTGAACATCTGTTATGGTGGAAATGGCAGTGGTACCTGCGTATTCAATGACAGGAAGGACAAGAGCCTCATACAGGAATACGAGCTGTGAGTGTGTAGTATCAGTCGTTGCCACCATGCTCAGAGCTTAAGAATCTTTTCTAGTCTTTGCGATAACATGATTAACGTGATTCGGAAAGCACAAACTACAATCCAAACGCATGTCCAGGTTTTATAGATGAGAAGGATAAATGTTCCAGTGTAGGGTAACAACCCTAAACAGGAAGTAGATGGCTGGAGTAACTGTAACATCTTAAAATTAATTGGTTGTGATGTGTTTCTGGCAGCAGACTTCTCACAGCTTTCTCTTTCTAGCACGTTCCACAACTTTTATGCCGCATATTTTGCTCTTCAAGATTTTTCTACCCTCTCATTCCACCTGGGTGGTTGCAAGAAAGGCCTTCTCACTGTTCTCTGCCTGGCATTTTGTTGTAACATCCACAGCAGGTTGCCCTGGCTACTAGAACTTGTCGTGTAATATAATTCAGGTTTATGTATTCGAAGTCGCTATGTTTTTTTGGCCCACAAGACAACACATATCAGATTATCGCTTTCTAGTGACCCGAGGACGTTACAGCGTGAGGAAGGAGCGTAGGAGCAGGTACAGAGTTTCAAGTCGATAACAGTAACTAACAGAACACCATCTGTTTTATATTTTCTCTAGTATTGCAAATCTTGTTGATCGACTTTGACTATCATTTAAAAGAGACATGTCAGAACTTAGTAGGGCCTGGTTCAAATAAATGACCTAGATTTCATACCGAAGTCAGATGTCTTAGGCCGAATGAACAGATATCGTAGCATAACTATACACAATTTATTAAAATTGCATTCTGCTAGTGCTAATCCGCGGGTGTTGAGAAAATCATGTTCCAGAAAAGGTAACTCTGTTGCAGAGATTATTGCAACCGGAAGTAGATTACCTTTATTTGCATTGTTGTGTTGTGTATATTTCGGAGCTTGGCTACCCACTGGTAACTTAGATACTAAGTATGATTCGCAGCTGACACTGGTAGGTAGAAACCTCATCCAGTTTGATCTATTTAAATAGACATAACATGCAGTTAGACATCGCTTTAGTAAATTTTCACGCTCTCTACGTGAGTAACAAAGATATTATCACAAGGAAGGCATGGAAGTTAAATAAATATTACTACCATCGCCATCCATCAAATCATTTGATGGGATGGTCTGACAATGGAGATGTATTTAAAAAAGTCATAATAAAATAAAGTCTTATGGAAGTTAGTTAGGCCTACCTAATCAGTATTCAGTATAAGTAGCTAGCAATAGGTAATTTACTAGCAATAGCTAGCAGAACTATGAATGCACTTGTAGCACATGCTTTTCTCTACGAAGGAAATAGGTCTTCAACCCCCCCTCCCCCTTTTCCCGTTGTTTGCGATAAATGAGCAACAATTAATTAATTAGGGCCTATTATTATTGTATACAATCTGAATATAATATATCATCAAGTACCGTGCCAAATGGATTTGGCGATCATATTTCCCATGTACATCGATCTCTCATATATGTCATCGTCTGTTGATGTCGTCCATTGAAGCCATTTAGTCAAACTGTCCAATATCTTTTCTCTGGGTCTTCCCTTTGATCTTTTCCTTTCTATCTTTCCTGTTGTCACTATATACTCAATGCTTCTTCTTCTCATTATGTGCCCAATATATGTTGACTGTCTTTTTCTTATATTATCAATAATGCATCTTTTCACATCCATCCTTCTAAGACATTCAAAATGATTCTTCATTAGTAATCTTTGCTCTCCAAGGAATGTGTACTTCGAATAAACCACATTTCTGCTGCCTCCAATGGTTTTTGTGATGTCTTATTTATTGTCCATGCTTCACTTCTATAGAGTAGCACTGGTTCAATGTAGCATTTGAGGACACGTTTTCTAGAATCCATCGATATGGACTTGTTGCATAGGATATTTTTCATTTTATGGAATGCTGCTTTTGCTTTTACTATTAATTTATCATATGTATATTATACTAATGTGAATAGTTATGGGGGGCTTGCAAGAGATTTACTTTGCATAGAATAGTTGAGGGAAGTGAGCAAGAGGTAGACATATACAAATGGGATGGAAATATCACAATGATTGACAATGTTACAGTCTATTAATATTAGAGTCCATCACCAAAGCAGGAGACGGGATTTTCAACTTGTTTTGCTTTGTGAATTGTTTCAAGAAGGAAACAGGGTGTTCAAGTTTCATTGCAGATACAACACTTGTTGCAGATAATAATAGTATATAGGGCCCAGCTCACAGGTTGCAATTTCTGTCTGTAAAAAAGATAGTACCCATATTATATTGGACTGGTTGTTCTAGTCATTGTTCCTATTATGTCATCCTCTGCATATCACAGATAACCTTTAGCACTCTCTGTTTATAATTATGTAATTTCTCTCCTGCCGCTGAATTAATTTTTGGAAATGTTACGTAATAGTTGGTGGCTGTTTTGAAATCGTGATAACTTTTTTGTTGTTAGAGATATTTAAATAATTTTTGCACATATAAATAAAAAATTGAATTCTGCATATATTGGTGTTGGTTTTGTTTGTGTGTATGTGATATGAGACATGTAAGACAGTCTTAAAGATGTTTTTCCACAAAACTCCAGCAAATTTTGACCTTTAAAATGATAATATAATAGTACAAAGTTTCCGATATTATTTTACAAATATTCTGGAGAGGAAGCAGCCAGCATAGACCAAATCTGGTGCTATTTACAGCCATATTTGTTGTAATTTCAGAGATTAAAAGGATTAAACCTACAGGTATGTCTTAAAATCCTTCTATAAACCAAGAACTAGTCCAGAAATGTATCGTTTGAATCTGGCTGATGTTTTAATATCAAATTAGATAAAGCAGCGTGGTGTAACTGATTTTCGAGTGTGGAAATAACTTATCTCTCCATAAATAACCATTGGAATCATAATCTATAATGATTTTAATGAAAATTTGATAAAATAAAAGTAAATAAAACCTAATTCACATTCAGTGCGATGCTTTTGTTTGAAATTGTAAATGTATTGTGAAAATATTGATATTTAAATGACATTTAACACATGCCACTAAAACTGCAGGAAATAGCAATTCAATTGAATAAAATAGCAGATTTATTAAAATTTAATATTAATATTAAATAATATTAAAAATTGGGGATTTTTAATTAATTGAAGTGTACCTAGCAATAGTGGTCTATGGTGGCAAGTATATACTTGCCGCTCACTAACAAGAGAATCATGTCAGAAGAAGACAGTCCACATTCTTTGGACTCTTCATAAAAAGAGGACACATTTTCTAGTATCCATAGATGAAAGATGAAGCACACTGTGATAACAGGCAAATTGCAGATCAAGTAAAAAGATGCTGAACAACTTGGCATTGAAGAACATTAACTTTGGAAATGATTAACATCACATGAGCAGAAGGCTGTGAACAAACATGATAACCAATACCACACAGCATAAGAAGAACTCAAGTCTATACTAAAATACAAATTCCAACCCCCCCCCCCCCTCCTGCCTTTTGACCAGAGAATTTGTGTTAATCCAGAATTTACTAATAACATGTTTTTCTTTAACATAAAGTTGATAAAATAACATTCAGATTTACTTGCAAAAAGGTATGTACTCACTGAAATCCAACAAGTAAAGCATGAAATGGGCTATGAGGTTTTGCTAATAACATGAAACACTCTTAGGCACACACTAATCGACATTTTGACCGAATGGCCTTTATCAAGGATTACATACAAATATACATACAAAACGACAAGTACAACATGAATATGATTTATATCAGCCAGAAAAAATCCAGTGACAGAGATAGGGAAATGCTGTAGTAACTTGTAGAGACATTAAGGGTCAAATATCTTGGATTGTCTATTTTACCAGAGCCTCCTAGAGCTTGGTTATTCTCTGGGTGATCTCAGGTGGACTACTCATGCAGAATGGTAACACATGTCCTTTGATGAATAGTTAGAAAATACATTTAGCTTTCAACGTGGTGATCAGCATTTAAGTATGAGAACCAGTTCTCTTGTATGGCTAGCCTACTTCTAGCTGTATGGTTACAGATGTCCACTGCTCAGTGGAAGTAGTAAAAATACTGAAAATATTAGTTAGAAAGGCCGAAGTCAGATGTGTCAGACCAATGGCACAAATAAAATTGGGACACTGCATTTCTGTTCTCTGGACTTCATCCTGCTGGAAATCTAGTAGGAATATCCTGCTAGAAGAGAGATCCAGTGTGAGTGTGAGAACAAACGGGAAAAAAAAAAGACTGTACCAACTTCATAGCCAGAACCAAGACTTACAGACTCACATTGATGTACTGTACATGTATAATAGACATACCGGTAGCTTCTTTTTCAGTGTTCATTCTCAAACTCCCACTGGATCTCTCTTGTAGTAGAATAATGGTCCTACTAGATTTCCAGCAGGATGTAGTCCAGAGAATAGAAATGCATTGTGCTACTGTTTTATTCGCTCCAATCGCTCGACACATCCATCTTCGGTGAAAGACAAAGTTTAAAGATCAACATTGATAAAACATAAATCATAAAAATAAGAATGATGCCATAGCATAATCTCCAGTTTTTCCATTAAAAAATGTAAATACCCTAACAGCTTAACATCTGATAAAAGACTTGACATTAAATAGTAGAAAAATGTTTTTTGAAACACAAAATACTATAATTTTATGTTTCAATCTAAAAGTCTTTATCAGGTAGTTAACTATATTTAGTGTCTATTACATGATAAAGACTTGATTAAAAGTGTTTTCTTCTTAGTCTGTTATTGTACTTTGTATAACTTTCAGACCTTATATGTGAAATTTTGTTTGTGATTTGATTACGGTATACAATGTTTTTTTATATTTATATATATATTTATTCTTCATATTCTGTCTGGAGGTTGCTTAGTAACTACATAACAACAATGGCTTCCTGTTGCCATATGCATTTCTAATGCACCCCAGTTTTGTGTATGTGCACATCTGGATACAGCAGACATGTCAGATACTCTACCCACCATCGATGCAGATCAGCTAACTAAAGCTGTCAGTTTGGCTGCTGCTGGAACTTTGTCTTCTGTTGAGGCTGAAATGGAGAGTGAGGCTATTGATGAGTGGCATTGTAATGGTAAGAAGTTTATTAAATTTGCTAAAGACTTGTATAGAAACAACTAATAAAGGATAAATAGCATAGCTGTCAACTTATTTTTCTATAAATTCGTATTTTAACAATTTATCTCTAGTTAGTTCATTGTTGGATCATCATAACTGCACTCCTTATCACTGCACAAGTCCATAGGTGCTCAGATCTCTCCATGAGTGTATCTGCCATTACATGTCGACTGAATGTCCCAGTACGCCGTTGATTCACTATCATTCTTTCTCGCCCACAAAACCACCCCTTTCTAGTGACACTACATTTCAAACCAAGCTCCCTTATTCTAGTCATGGAACAAGAGTCATCGTCACCTATACAGTCATTTGTTCGTGCATTTTCCCGTAGGTGTTCAAAATGTCTGCCTGATCCATCGCTCCACCAATAGCCATAGTAGCAGTGTGTGCTGCCAACCTATCTGCTCTCTCATTACCCCGGACTCCTGCATGTCCCGGCACAAAAATAAAAGTCACTTTGCGCACACATGAATTCTTCACTGCATCCAGCCACTGTTATAGAATCTGGAGTCCCAACCTGACTGAGTGATGATCGCCAAAGAAGAAGAAAAATAAGTATACCTCAGACCGTGGTACCATATATTTATTTCTTGCATTCGTTTCCGTTGTTTTTCTTGTTTATGACTGCTCCTTGCTTATAATTTCTTATGAGTTTTGCAATGCTCTGCACTTCTGACATTTACATTTGTATGTGGTGTAACCTGGTGTTAAATGTTCTTTCTTTGCTAGTAGTGTTTCCTGCAGTAGTGCAATGTGGGTATCATGTTTGTGTAGTGTTCTACTCAGTTCCATGGTCTTATTTCTGAGTCCAGATATGTTCAGTTTTACTATGTTTAGTGTGTCCCTATTGCTGATTTTTCACTCAAGGCAGTCAGTGGATGAATTTTGTATTTAGGCACTTTCATGCTGGAATAATTTTTTCCGAAGCTTGCTTTCACACCCAGAGGGTTGGATGGCACCATAGCCACTAACCTATATATAAAATGGCGTCATGTCCACTAACCTATATATAAATATGGAACTGTGGCCTCTCACCTATATATAAAGATGACACAGTGGACACTAACCTATTTATAAAGATGGTATAGTGGCCACTAACATATATATATAAAGATGGCACTGTTTCCACAAACATATATATTTATATATGAACATGGCGCTGTGGCCATTAACCTATACATACAGATAATACCTTGCCACTAACTATATGTAAAGATGGCGTCATGACCATTAGCCTATATATAAATATGGCACTGTGGCCACTAACCTATATATATAAAGTTGCCACTGTGGTCACTAGCCTATATATAAAGATAGCACCATGACCACTAACCTACATATAAAGATGGCCAAAAACCTATATACAAAAGATGGCACTGTGGCCACTAGCTTATATATAAAGATGGCCACAAACCTATATATAAAAGATGGCACTGTGGCCACTAACTTATATAAAGATGACCACAAACCTATATACAAAAGATGACACTGTGGCCACTAACTTATATATAAAGATGACCACAAATATGTATACAAAATATGGCATTGTGGCCACTAACTTATATACAAAAGATATCACTGTGGCCACTAACTTATATACATAAGATGGCACTGTGACCACTAACTATACTGAGATTGTACTCTTTCTTTTGCTGTTGTATATGTAACTTTATTATTTAAAATTTAAACAAATGCACATGACAAATTACTTTTTAGTAAAACATGATAGAAATCGGGACAAAACTTAAACCAACTGGGACTCCCAAGACAGCACTACCAAACTGGGACTATCCTGGTTAAACTAGAATGTATGTTCACATTACGTATATAGGAGCAGTATATGTGTATTCTAATTGTCACTTTACAATTTTTAAAAATTTCAGATAAGACTTTTGAAAGTTCAAAAGCAGACAAGAGAAATCCATCATTGAAATGTCTGGAGACACTGTCAACATCAGTTTCATCCAATTTGGGCAAATTAAATCATCTGGACTTAGATAAACCATGTTTAGTTTATTCTCCAAGAAATATCAAATCAAATATACAAAATTATGCCAAGAATGAAATGTGTGCTTCCTCTGTTAAGGCTAAGAAATATTCTAGTCGCAAAAATTATAAATTAATGCCTCCCTTACTTCCAAGCCATGTCCGTACAAGTTTAAGAAAGCAGTGCCCTAAGGTTATCCAACAGCAACAGTTAGTTACCCTCAGCCATTGCTCAAATGTGCAGAACCTGCAGGAGCTGAAATCAATGCAAGTCAGACCAGCACGATACACAACAAATTATCTTTTTGTAAGAACAGCGAAAATTGTTCCATCACTGCCAGTAGAAGGTGCAATAGAGATAAAACCTTCTACAGCATCAGCATCGCCTGGACTTGTGACCACATCACCCTTGTCTTCCATTTCAACTACTTCTGTTAGCACTGAAAATGGCAGTTCTGCTGTTCCAGATTCTTCTGTTATTTCTACTACTCCCATTACCAAATTTCCAGCAAGAACTCCCATACTGATTCCATTTCCTCAAGTAGATCAATTGTCACAGGCTATTCCATCAATGTCAATGACTCTCACCCCATTCAGTGACAAGAAGCAACCATCAAGACTAGTATCATCAACAAAGCTTCAACCAGTGTTCAGACTCCCATTTCATGTCAACAGTATTCATCCAAATGTTATACTGAAGACAGTTGCAGGTTCTAAAGAAAGCAGTGCTAATACCAAAGAGAATACCAATGTTGACTTTTCAAACAATCAGTTGTCTAATACAGTCATAGAGGATAACAAATCATCTGACTCTAATGCTGTTGCTACTCAACATATTTTGCAACCTTCAAGCTCTTCAGGATCATGTGTTAGCATGGTCAAACAGATTTTAGTACCAGTGTCAACTCTAGCAAGTGAAATTGCATTGCTAACTTCATTTGCATCTCCAGTTGTGGTAACTGCAAAATTAGCACACTCATCTACACTAACAGTTTGTTCCAGGTCCTCTCAACCGCACAGTCAAACTATTGCTAGCCCTCAAACTGTCATGGTGACATCTGACTCTAACAGCCCAGTCAGTTCTGCTGGATCAAATATTATTGCTACTAATTCTGGTCAAGTGTTTATAACTAACCCTAGATTTCAACTCGTCACCAACAAGAATTCAGTCCAAACATGCAATCTGAGATCACCCGTTGTGTTCACTCGTGTATCATCACAACCAGTACAGAAGCCGCACAGTGCTGGACAAGCAAGTGTGTTCAGATTTACTGGTACTCAGGTTAGCTGCACTCAATCCTTAAATCATACGATACCAGCTTCCAAGACTCAGCTTCCTGTTCACAAGAAACTAAATTACAATGGTGTTGGTACTATCAGCAATGATACTGGTACTATCAGCAATGATACTGGTACTATCAGCAATGATATTGCAGGTGTTCATGGTACAAACACTACTCTCAGCCTTCATCATGTTATAGACACCCCAACACTGGATAATGGTAGCATCACTTCTAGTTCAACCCTAACATCGACAACTCAATCAATTCACCAGAATAAGCCACTTTACCAGATTAAGAAACTTCCAGAAACTATATATACACCTCACAATACACCCACTAAGAATGTGGACACAGGGGATGTGCAGAAGTTGACCAAGTTTTTCACAAGTGTTCACCCACATTTTGGGACAATAATACCAGTCTCTTTCCAGTCAACAAGCAATATTGATCACAAAGACAAGCACGTTACAATCTCATCCATGACACCACCCTCGTCCTCACTTATGTCTGCTAACAGTTCTGCTGATATTGAAACCCTCACAGTATCAACACAGGACACACAGTGTACCCCAAGTTCTTTTCACACAAAAACAGCACCTGTAGCAGCTGTCTCACCAGCACAATCTCAATTATCTGCATCTCAACAATTGAACATTCAATCGTTAACCTTGTCAGCAATTTCTTCAGTTCAACAACTTCCCATGACAGTTCCACCAAGATCTCAAAAGTTGCACAAAGCATATTGTATGTATTCACATTGTGGTATTGGCAACATTTATAGTATATGTACTATAACAAACCTAAATAATAATTTGTATTGCATCAAACCTTCATAATATATGTACTACAGTAAAGAGTAATAATACACACACTACTGTACACCTTCATAATAAATATTCCACAGCAAACCTTTATAATATATGTACTGCAAAAAACCTTCATAATAAATGTTCCACAGCAAACCTTCATAATATATATACTACAGAAAACCTTCATAATATATGTACTACAGCATTCCTTCATAATATATGCACAACAAAATTTTCATATGTCCCACATCAAACCTTCGTAATTAGTATATATACTACAGTAAAACTTAATAATACATGCATTACTGTAAACCTTCATAATAAATGTCCCACAGCAGACCTTCATAATATATGTACTATGACACATCTTCATAATATATGCACTACAGCAATCATTTATAATATATATACTACAGTAAACCTTCATAATATATGTACTAGAACAATAGTTTAACAAAATTAATTATCAGTTATCCTTCATAATATATGTTCTACAGCAAACCTTCATAATATATGTACTAGAACAATAGTTTAACAAAATTTAATTATCAATTATAACAATGCTTTTACACTTGTCTTGCCATGAGAGCAAAAGGGGAGAAAATAATAGCAACACGGTTACCTGCCATGCATGTCATAGGAGGTGACTAATGAAGTTTTTGGGATGGGTTTGCTCTCCCATCCCATGGAGTGTCAAAAGAACTCAGATGCAATCCTGAAGTCATATGTGTTTAATCTCGAAAGGTGGAGATATCACAACTAAGCTGTAAACCATGACACAGTTCATTCTGTTCTCCAGACTACATCCTGCTAATCTGCAGGAGTTTGAGAATGAATGCACAAGAAAACATGTAAGAAAAAAACAGTCCACATTTATTGACCTTCATTATAAGATGAAATGGTTTGGAGTACAATGTAACAATATGCAAAATTGAGGGGAGAAAGACAGGACAATAAAAAGAGAGAAGATACTGGATAGGTTGACATCGTAGCATGGAAGAAAGTCAGCAGTGGAGTTAATTAACAGTAATGCAGATAGAATGTTGTGGAGAACATTGATTGCCTAGTTTCAATAATTATTGGTTAAATTAGACATTCAAATGAGCAGATAATTCTTCTGTTATAATGTTGTTTGTTTGTTAATTTGTCATAACTTTCTTTCAAAAACTTTCATCACTACATGTTTTCCTGGGAGTGCAGGGAAGCTTTCTATGGGCTGTGGAAATAAAGGTCGCTTTGCCATAGCAGAATCCGCAACATGTACAGGAAGGATTTTAACCGTGTTTGTCCCAACCGTGAATTGAACCTGGGATCTCAAGGGTCTGAGAGCGGCATTCTAACCACATGGACATGAGCTCCACTGTTCATTTGTCATAATTCGCAGGAATTATAAGAATTTGCTCTCCTTTGTGCAGTGGACATGGTATCTCCAGAGCATTCTTTTATACTCAGAAGACTTAAATCTTGGCAGTGTGTTTGATGTCTTGAGAAGAAGCCTTCTACTTCTTCTTCTTCAATGTTCATTCTCAAACTCCCGCTGGTTCTCTCTTGTAGCAGGACAATGGTCCTACTAGATTTTCAGCAGGATGTAACTAGAGAATGGAAATGTGTTGTGTCGTCATTTTATTTGCTCCAATGGACGGGCACATCCATCTTCGGTGGGAAGCAGTCTACGAAGAGAAGGTTAAGTCACGAGCTGAATTTTGTAGTTTTCGTGGGTCACTCACTATTCATCTATCATCGGATGAGGTGTTTCGCTGTTGCTGAATCATTTTTTCATGTACGATGACAACTGCGTTGCCAACTGTGTCCTTCGATGAGGACTTGCTTCTCTGTAAATCTGCTAATACATCTAGAATCTAAGTCTTAACACTGCATTGAAGATCTGAGATTGAACAAAATGTGCTCTCCAACATTGACTCATTAATTTTCCATTGTGCAATGGAGATCTTTACTCGAAGTTGTCTTTCAGTTTCAAAAGTATTTGCTCTTGGTTGGGATATCTAATACCTGAAGCAATGCTCCAACTTTGAGGGGGTATATTGCAATGGCACACTGTGTTTGAACAAAATGTACTCTTTGACATTTGCTCAATGCTTTTTTACTTTTGCAAAGGGGAGTCTATGTTCAAAACCCTCTTTCATACTAAGGAGCACCTGCTCTTGGATTATGTATCCAATAATTGAATCATGATCTTACCTCTGCCCTATGCGCTAACTTCAGCGCAAAAGGAAAATGAATGAATGAATTGAATCATGGATCCTATTTTGAGTGAGTCTACTGTAGTGAGATGTTTGTTATTGGACATATAATTTTAGCTAGTGTATTTTCTCAACACTTCAGCTATTTTCATGTTGGATGTTTAGACATCATTGCCACATTTGCTTTTCTCTTACACAACACTGCCCTCTAGTGTGTGTTGTCTGATCTAGAGACATTTGGTATGTACTTTAGCTGTTACTGTGCTGTAACGTCATCTACTCATATTGCCAACAATGACATTGGCCATCCTGGTTATTGTCTTACATACCAGCTATCCAAACCAGTCTGAACGGCCTCAAAGGCAATCCCTACAGGTTTTAACCAGATATATCACATGAGCTATTGTTCATGTTACTAGGGGTGCACCATGTGGCAGGTACTTTTAGAAATGTGTTTATCTGCTAACCCTGGAAATCGCATGAGAAATGCAGAATCCTATGCAAATCACCTCTCCCTCTATGGTACAATATGACCATCACAGCACCACTTTGGGATAAGCTTTATGGTGATGTTTTTAACCTTGGACTAACAGCTGCTTTATTTTAACTTATTAACATTGAGTTAATACAACAACGAACTAAACAATATTTATAGATCAAGAGAAAACGTTTGATAGATTCGACAGAGACGTACTATGGGAAACTCTAGAAATGTTATAGAAATCAAAGAACAACTGTTAGAAAGTATAAGAGCTTTGTATAAAAACTGCCAATGTGTGGTAAGAACATCAGATGGTATCATAGACACATTTGAGACAAAAACGGGAGTGCGTCAGGGTTGCATGCTCTTACCCTTGAAATTCAATATATACATAGAATAATAAAAGAGGCAAAAAGTGCACAGAACAATATCACTGACTCAGAGCAACTAAACAATGAAATAAATGAACTACTTTTCACAGATGATCAGAGCCTCATATACGAAAATGAAGAACAACTACAAAATCACGTTATCTCACTATCTGCAATATGTAGAAAATACAACATGAAGATCAATACACAAAAGACGGAAACTATGAAAATATGCAGAACACCAAGTCCACTAAACATACAGATAGACAATATAGGAGTAAAACAAGTAACAGGGTTCAAATATCTTGATAGTATTTTTACAGAAAATGGATGCCTCGACAGAGAAATGGAGACGAGATGTCAAAAGGCAAATGCAGTAACATACCAACTGTCACCACTACTTCTTCACCCCAAGATCGAGATGAAAGTTAAGAGACAAATGATCTACAGTATATTCCTACCAACACTGTGTTACCAGTGCCAAACATGGTCTCTCTCATCTTCACAGAAAAATAGTGACATGTGAGATAAAATGCTTGAAGAAAGCTGCCGGGGTCACCAGGCTCGATAGAGTATGAAATGAAGATATCAGGGAAAGAATAGGTGTAATATCTTGTACAGATTACATAGAAAGACAGCAGATCAAGTGGTTTGGCCACATTATGAGAATGCATCACAAGTTGCCCGTTCAGGCATATAACCAAATGAGATCAAGATACAAAGCCAGAGAAAGACCATGGAAAAGATGGATAGAAAACATTAGGTACGTCCTGAACAGACACGGTCATAGTACAGCTGAGGCCACACAACTGGCTTTAGAACGCAAGCTCGAGCTATCAAACTATGCTTAGCGGCAAGAGTGGATAACAAACCACCTGGGGAAAGACAATAGACAACATTGAGTTGGATATTTTACAAAAGAAGATGATGAGAATAAGAACCTTCTTATTTAGCATTCATTCTCAAACTCCCACTGAATCTCTCTTGTAGCAGAACAGTGGTCCTACTAGATCACCAGCAGGATGTAGTCCAGAGAATGAACATTGTGTCGCCATTTTATTTGCGAGAAAAAGAATGTGTTTCTATAAAATAATACAGTCAATAAATTATTTATGAGTGATATTATTTTCTGTGATATTTTACTCTGGCTAAGAATATTATTGTTAATGAGTCTCATTTCTTTTGTACTTCTATGCCAGGTCTGCCACAAAATAACTTACAACTTAATGAACTTTTATTAACAAGTGCACAGCAAGTTGATGTGTCATCAGAATCAAGGTCAGTTAGCTCGTGGCCCACAATTAAATCATCAGTCTCAGAGACTAGTCTTGCATCTGTTGCTTCATTGTCAACACCTTCCGCTGCCTCCTTGCCTTCAGTATCATCACAAATAACTTTGCCTGCATACACAGATTCATCTGTACCATTATCAAAAGAAGTTGCTGCTGCTGCTATGGTGTCACTGTCTGCAATGAGCATTTTTTCAGAATCACCTGAGAATTTGGTAAAAACATCTGCTCAAACTTGTACATTTCCAAACCCACATATCTTATCCACATTAACTTCTGCTACTTCAAAACAAGCGCCTCCGCAGTTTTTAATCCCTTCTTCTGACAGATCTAAGCTGGTTATCTCCCCAGCTGGAATTCAACACCTGCAGTCATTGCTAAGAAAACAAGGTATATCAGAAGGATATTTCATCATTACTTCACCTAGAGTTCCGCCATTGTTGTCAGATCTTAAACATGTAAATGAAACAAATACAGAAATATCCTCAGCTATAAGCACTGATATCAACAGAAATAACTTTTCATATGCTACAAGCACCGAGATCAACACAACTAATAATTTATCATATGCTACAAGCACCGATATGAACACAACTAATAATTTATCATATGCTACAAGCACCGATATCAAAATACCTAATAACTTATCATATGCTACAAGCACTGATATGAACACAACTAATAACTTATCATATGCTACAAACACTGATATCAAAACACCTAATAACTTATCATACACAATGGCAACAAATAATCTTGTCTCATCTGCTGCACAGGGTTCAGTAGCAAATATTCCCAAATCTGTCGTGAGGATATTTGACTCCCAAAATATGGGCACTAATGCCACATTAGAAGAGAGTACAGTTGAGAAGTTGGACAAGAAAAAAGGAATCCTTGACTTAGAAATGGAAGAAAGTGATAATGAAAATTCCTTATCATCTGACTCAAGGTCAAGTTGTTCAGCTCTTGTGATTGAGACAGGTGAGGAGGATGAGAAAATGGACATAGACAGACCATGCAGTGATTCCTGTTCTAAAGATGATGATGATAATGATGTGGGTATAGAAGAGGGAGGTGTGTCAAACCATGTTGATAAAACAGGCACAGAAGAAAGCACAACAACTGATCATAGTTCTCCAAAACAAGACACAACATGGGAAACTGAAAGCACACGTAGTGATGATGCCAGATGTAGTATCCCTCAAAGTCCGCTCTCTCTAAGCGATCTCATAAGACAACAGCAGGGTAGGCCTTGCCTGTCTAGAAATCTGGAGTATAACTTTCTTACACCAGATAATAAGTTCAAAGATGGGGCAATAAAGAGTCATTCTGAATCTACAAGACATCCCACTTCAGAGAGCCATGACTTCCAATTCCCTGTGCCATTATGTCCAGCATCTTCTTATGGCACTGTTCATCAGCAGTCAGGTAGTGATATGCAAACTGGTTTCCAGCATAACATGTTTGCATCAAATTCATCTTTTTCAACAGAGCTTTCATTTGATAGTAATACCCACCAACCTCCCTTGGAGCCCCGCATAAGCCAAACAATGGAAGATGATGTACCAGCAACACCATCACCTAAACTGATGTCCAGCGCAGCGAATGCTTCAAGTCCCAAGTCACCGCTGTCTGTCAACTCAAATCAAACGTTAGATCAGAATGCGCCGCTCAATCCACCAATGACTCCAAATACAATGCTGATTAATTTATTAAACAGAGTTCCTACTCCGTTCCTTACAAGCTCGCAGGACCTCTTATCAGCACCAACATCACAGGAGAATGTAGCACATGACACCGATGTGGCAGGTGATTTGGAAATAAGTGATAGTAAAACAAATGAAGGAATGTATTCCGGCAAAAATATTAATTTCACGGCAAGTCAAACTCATTCACAGTTGGGTGCAACTGATGCCGAGGGTCAAACGCTTTTGTACAGTGAGAGTTCTGGTAGTCTGTCTGGTAATACAGGAAATTATGTTGCTTCAGTACAGAATGCATTAGATCTGATGACATCAAACTATGTACCAAGCAGCACTAGAAGCAATGTACTATCTCATGATATCAAAAGTTCACGGTTATCATCTAGTTTTGCAATGATTGGAGCAAAGTCCTTTGACAATTCTTCTTATGCCCACTGCAACATGCCAGGTGATTCTCAATCATTAAACTATTCAGAGAACTTTCATCAGGATAATCCTGAGGTTTGTCACAATTTTCATTGCAAATCTTGTTCTGGTCCTTTGCTTGTGACTATTAACCTTGACAGAGAATCTCCCAAATATGCAGTGACCCTCCCTAGCAGAGAAATAAAGGCACCAGAAAGTATTCTGGCATCTTACGAGCATACAAGTGTCTTTGACCAGACTTTAAATTTGCATCAACATGGATGTAACGGAGATGGATCCTCAAGTTCCTCCCACATGGCTCCTGAAAAGTCAAGAGAAACAGACATACTGCGACATTTGATCCAAAACACTAGTAGTTCTTCCTTGCATACACTACAGCCTGTTCAGAACTTACATGATCAACAGTACAGTAACTCAACATCAACATTTAACATACCACAAAACCACCATCCTCAAGATTCTCAATTTGAATGTAGAGTGGAATCATTCCTTGAACCTGGAAACCAGCACAAAACTTTATCAGAATCAGATATGAATCAAAATGGTACCTTTAATTCTCAAAATGAGAACTTTCTGCACACCAACCATGTGCATACTCAACCATCTCCATCATATGATAACTCAAACACTTCTTTCCAAACGTCAGCTCGTCAGTCTTATGAGGACACAGTCAGCAGCTCATTTGATAATAGAAATGCTTCATCGTTAGGAAACCAATCGGGTACATCGTATATCATGCCAGCAAATATGGCTAGTGATGCGGCTTTTAGTGTTCAAGACATGACCAAGAACAACTTAACAATACCTCATGGTTTCATGGAGTCTGACAACAGGCTTCAGCATCTTGCACCATTCCGATCTGAAGACCACCAGAGTGAACTTTTCTATCAACACCCAGACCAACCAGATATGCACCAACACCACTATGATCCTACTAGTCAACACCAAAGTTTGGAATACCATTTGGATAATTTGCCTTCTTCTCACCATGCACACCAATATTCCACATCCTCATTGTCACACCCTGACTCCACTAGAATGTTCTCAGATCATGCAGGGGATGTCGGGTACATGACCAGCCAGTACCAACCACAGTATTATGACAATGGTGGTCTGGCATCAGGTCTTCCATTATTTCCTCAGCAGTGTGCTGTAGGATCTGAAGCACCAGGAATAGGCAATACAGCAGAGCATCCATGCAGCATTCCATTTAACAATGCATCTAGAGGTAATCATTTTTTTAATTTCTAAATCTATCTATATTATCTACAACAGTGTGGGTGTATATTATCTACAACAGTGTGAATGTATATTATCTACAACAGTGTGAATGTATATTATCTACAACAGTGTGAATGTATATTATCTACAGCAGTGTGGGTGTATATTATCTACAACAGTGTCCATATATTTGGTCTACAGCAGTGTAGATTACTATTGTCTACAATGGTGTAGATGTATATTTTTACAACAGTTTGGATGTACCATATTGTCTACAACAGTGTGAATGTATATTGTCTACAACAGTGTGAATGTATATTGTCTACAACAGTGTGAATGTATATTGTCTACAACAGTGTGAATGTATATTGTCTACAACAGTGTGAATGTATATTGTCTACAACAGTGTGAATGTATATTGTCTACAACAGTGTGAATGTATATTGTCTACAACAGTGTGAATGTATATTGTCTACAACAGTGTGAATGTATATTGTCTACAACAGTGTGAATGTATATTGTCTACAATGGTGTTGAGCCATATTGTCTACAAAAGTGTAGGTGTATATTACAAACACTGATTTATGCTGCGTTATCCTGGACTGTCTATGCAAGACTTGCTCTACAGTGTAACTCTTTTCATCTTCTGTGTCTAAGAAACCTCATGGAAGTACATTGGCAGGATCGAGTACTAGACACAGAAATCCTTCAAACGTCCCATAAGCAAAGCATCTATGCCATGCTGATTAGGATCCATAGCCTACTTCGCTGGACTGGTCACATTGTCTGTATGCCAGATAAGTGGCTTCCAAAGAGATTATTCTTTGAGGAGTTGTGCGATGGTAAACGTTCAAGCAGAGGGCAGAAAAAGCACTTCAAGGATCACCTAAAAAACTCTCTCAAACACTGCAGCATTGTTCCTAACACCTGGAAGATTACAACCCTTTATCGCTCAGTTTGGCACACCCAGGTCACTGCTGGTATCACTAAATTTGAAAAAGAAAGAACACTGTGGACAATTTACAAGCGTTGGAAGCAGAAGGACAAATTAAAAAAGTCCCCTACTTGGGACCCTCTGCATTCGTGCATGCACTGCAATAGAACTTTCCTGGCACAAATCAGATTCATTGGGCATCTACAAACTCAAAAACTTAAATCAAATTAGTCAATCACAAATGTTTTGTTTTTTCTTCTTGTTCATCACATTTTATTGTTTTTCATGCCATGCTCATCTTCGCTTGCGAAGGAGGAACATCAGGTGTATATTATCTACAAAAGTGTGAATATATATGGTCTACAACAGTGTGGATGCATATTGTCTACAACAGTGTGAATGCATATTGCCTACAACAGTGTATGTGTATATTATCTAAAACAGCGTGAATGTATATTTTTACAATAGTGTAGATATGTCTACAACACTTTTTTGTTTCACAAATTTATATTATTTTATTTTAGACCAGAGGTGGGCAAAATTTGGCCCATCGGCCACATCATAAAGTAATTTTTTCTGATCAGTTAGAGATTTAAAATGTCTGTATGAACTAACCACTGAGAAATTCCAAGCTATCTCAGGCAGACTGTAAAATATAATGCTAAATAGTGATAAGAAAAATAAATGGTTGCATGAAACGTTTGATGTTGTTAAACACTGCTCAGACTTCTGGAGAGGATGCTCCAGCAACGTATGATGTTAGTTAAACAGTGCTCAGACTTCTGGAGATGGTGCTCACCAGCAACTTATGATGTTAGTTAAACAGTGCTCAGACTTCTGGAGAGGATGCTCCAGCAACTTATGATGTTAGTTAAACAGTGCTCAGACTTTTGGAGATGGTACCCACCAGCAACTTATGATGTTGTTAGTTAAACAATATTCAGACTTCTGATGACAGTTTTTATATTATTCAGTTAGCACACTTGACACATATCTAAAAAAGCCTAAATTTAATCCCATATCTATATTGTTCAGTTAGCACACTTCACCCCCATCTCCTAAAAAACAAGCATGAATTTGACCCCATCTCTAACTCCATTCCTTGCCATATTTTATGACCGTTGATGTTTTTATATGTTAGTTTCAATATAAGTTTTGATTTCTTTGACACTTATATTGTTTAGGTGTATCTGTAAGTTGTAGTAAGTTGAGTTTAATGTTTCAGTTTTAGTTCAGATGTTGTAATCAATTTGATTAACCACTTTTCATTGTGATAAATTAGGTATTACAGTCAATTAGGTGTACCAGAAAATCAAGGAGAAATCTCATAGTCACACAGGGTGTGTCTCTGGTACAACCAAGGATAATCCACGCTTTATTTTGAATTCTCTCCAGTCACTCAATCTGTATGTGACTGGTTGCATGCATATTCAATGACAGGGGGATAAGAGTCTCATATAGGATTACTAGCCGTGATTGTTTAGTGTCAGCCGCTGCCATCACTCTCAGATCTGAAAGATCTGTGTTGGCCTTTGCGGTAACATGATCCTTGATTTTCTGAGCATATCTCACAAAATAGATATGTGGCATGCCCGTGCATACCTCAGAGTGAGTTCTGACATAGACCATGTGCTACACAGTGAACTCCCTCGTGTGAAGGGAAGCAGGCTCAAAACAGGCAAACTAGGATTTGTCCTGCAGAAGACACTGTTAAACAGATTTTTTTCCACAAAAGGCATAACTCCTGGTGAGGAATGGATACAAATTACTATGGTCTTTCAGGAGGCAGTCAAGACCATCATTAAACTCAATAGAGATTACAGGAAACTCTCTGTTTAGCCCTGTGAGTGTGGATCCTGAGCTGAAAACACTCATCTGCGAACATGCCAATGACACAGATGTGATTTACACGGATGGGTCAGTCATGTGATTTACACGGATGGGTCAGTCATCCACCACACCAGTGATGAGCATGGGTCTTTACTACCAGATCACAAGGAAGAACAGTACACGAAGCCAGGGGAGCCTTTACCACAACAAAAAATAGTCTAACAATGGAAGTATTTGCCTTAACTCAGGCGAACAACTGGCTGGAATTGCAAACCTATACCATGTGTTCATACTATGCAACTCAATTAATGGGATTCAGAAAGTCAAAACAGATGATGTACGTAGGGGATGGGAGGAGATATAAAGAGAGAAAGAGCTAAAATACGGGTCTCACTTTGAAAAATTACGCTTATCGTTGTCCCTAGACACGCAAGAGTGGAGGGAAATGAACGGGCCAACCAATCAGCTAGCCTCACCACCACAACAGATGGTCATCACCCTATGGACCAAGCAGACATGCTCATTGCTCTTCAATAGTCTCCACAATCAGATGATTTTTAGATAATTGAACATGAGAGTCAATATTGAGAATGCATGAATTGGGAATGAGGATGGTCTTGTAGAGAACACCTAATGAAGATTTCCAAAATATTGCAGTGAACCAACATAGAACTACAACTATCAGCCATTATATCCTGAGAGATTTACTGAAGTGGAAATCTGAGCATCTATGGACATGTCCAGTGTGCGAGGTAGAAAATCATCATAGCTTATACCTAGGTATGCAGGAGTAACTAATTTTTCAGTGTAATGAATTAGGTATAACTACTTTTCAATGTAGTCAGGTAGATATATCCACTTTTTTATGTGATCATTAGGTATAGCCACTTTAAAATTGTGATGAGTTAGATATACCCACTATTTTATTGTGATAAATTAGGTATAACTTCTTGTTGTAATGAATTAGTTATGACCATTTTTTATGCTTTTAGTGATTTTTTGGGGGGATATTTCTTTCCACTTGTTAGGTCTTCAGTTAGAGTTTCGCTTTGCTCCAGATGTTGATGATGGCAACAATATAGAAAAACAACCTGTATTGCCGAGTGCATCTTTCTCACCACCTAGTGTTGCTGACCAGGCAGCCACACCTGATCCTGGAGGAATGAGCATGTATCATGGTAGTTTTCCTAACCTGAGCAGTAAGTGTTTCTAATAAAAATTTTCAGGGATCCGAAATGTAATAAATATTGCTCATGTGTGAATTTCATGATTTTAAAGTCAAGTTCCTTAAACACTTCTTCAAATCAACAGCTACTTTGTTTGTGATGTCTCTAGTCAAGTCATCAGCTACTTAACTCTTGCTTTACCAAAATAAAAAGTTGGTGACATTAAGATAAATGGGGAACTCCTGAAGTAAAACAAACAACCCACATATAGGCTTATTGGAGTCACATTTGACAGTAGACTTGCATGAAAGGAGCACATCAACAAAGCAACAACAAAGGCCAGGAGATAGTTAGCCACCCTGAGAAAACTAAGTGGAACCACATGGGGAGCAAATTGGAAAATACTTAGTTAAGTTTACCAGTAGGACAAACGACCACACCTGAAATATGGGTCAATTGATTGGTGTCCAGCATCAAATACATTATCGCCCATGTGTTGCCGGGCCCGTAAGGGGAGCAAAGAATAGCAACACTGTTTACCTTCCACGCATGTCGTAAAAGGTGACTAAGGAGGTTATGGGATGGAGTTGGCCGTCCCATTCCATATAGGGTCAGTGACCCAAAGCCATGCTGAAGTCGGATGTGTCAGACCGAAAGGCATAGATATCGCAGAAATGCTGTAGACCATGACACAACGCATTCCGTTCTCAGGACTACATCCTGCTAATCTGCAGGAGTTTGAGAACGAACAAAGAAGAAGAAGAAGAAGAAATACATTATAACATGAGCTAGGTAAGATGCAAAACCAGGCACATACAATCATCAGGGGGGGGGGGGAACAATAAAAAGCACCCATGGTAGGAAAGGAGAAAATGGGGAAGATACAAACACTGAGTGAATGCAGAACATAAAGGTGCTAATACACGTGGAAAAGTTCCACTGTATGCCAAGTCATCCAATGAAAGACATATTTCAAGACATAGCAATGGGGTGACTGAAAAGAAGTAGCTTTATCCATCAGGTCAAATGACTCCATAGAAAAATCTCAGACTTGCCTGAAGTTGACAGCGCTTTAAAGTTTGTACCAGAGCAAATCCTTTGGCGAGAGGATAGTGGATTATCTATTCATATCCATACTGAGGAGAAAGGAATTCTCTTTTCAGTGAGAGTTAACAGAATAGTGTACAATGTGAGTCAGTTACTCTCAGTCTACTGGATGATGAATATTCACAAGCCATAGATCAAAGTAGACCATATATATACAAAATTGGGTCAACAGTAAAAAATGGAGGATATATATATATATATATATATAACATCAGATGGTATCACAGAAGCTTTCGATAAACGGGAGTGCGTCAAGGTTGCGTGCTCTCACATTTGCTATTCAATATATACATAGACAGAATAATAAAAGAGGCAAAAGTACAGAGGGCAACATCACTGATTCAGAGCAAGAAAACTCAGAGCAACTAAACAATGAAATAAATGAACTACTTTTCGCAGATGATCAGAGCCTCACATACGAAAATGAAGAACAACTACAAAATCACGTTATCTCACTATCTGCAATATGTAGAAAATACAACATGAAGATCAGTACACAAAAGACGGAAACTATGAAAATATGCAGAACACCAAGTCCACTAAACATACAGATAGACAATATAGGAGTAAAACAAGTAACAGAGTTCAAATATCTTGGTAGTATTTTTACAGAAAATGGAAGCCTCGATAGAGAAATAGAGATGAGATGTCAAAAGGCAAATGCAGTAACATACCAACTGTCACCAAAACTTCTTCATCCCAAGATCGAGATGGAAGTTAAGAGACAAATGATCTACAGTATATTCCTACCAACACTGTGTTACCAGTGCCAAACCTGGTCTCTCTCATCTTCACATTACAGAAAGTTAGTGACATGCGAGATGAAATGCTTGAGGAAAGCTGCCGGGGTCACCAGGCTAGATAGATTGCGAAATGAATATATCAGGGAAAGAATAAGTATAATATCTTGTACAGATTACATAGAGAGAGAACAGATCAAGTGGTTTGGTCACATTATGAGAATGCATCACGAAAAGTTGCCCGTACAAGCATATAACCAAATGAGATCAGGGTACAAAGCCAGAGGAAGACCACTTAAAAGATGGATAGAAAACGTCAGGGACATCCTGTACAGACACGGTCATAGCACAGCAGAGGCCACACATCTGGCTTTAGAACACAAGCTCGAGCTCCAATCACCCTTACTCTTAACGGCAAGAGTGGATCACAAACCACCTGGGGAAAGACAATAGACAATATATATATATATATATATATATATATATATATATATATATATATATATATATATATATATATATATATATATATATATATATATATATATATATATATATATATATATATATATATATATATATATATATATATATATATATATATATATATAATATATATATATATATATATATATATATATATATATATATGGAGAACTCAATTAATGCTAGGGATACAATGAAAGTACCAACAGAGAAATTTTATCATAAATATATTGCAGAATTCCATGCTATCAAGGTGGCAATCGAAAAACTGCTGAGCGCCAATCTTGGTTCACAGTCTGTAGTATTCCTGACAGATGCAAGATCAGCACTTCAAGAGCTTTAGCCTAGAAATCTACCAGAGCTGCAAATACTGCTGATCAAATTAAACATTCAGTGTAAAGTAGTAAAGCAAAATGAATTAAACTGGTTACTAAAAACACTTACCGTACCTATGAATAAAAAAATTTTTTAAAAGGATTTAAAAAAAACCCAAAAACATACAATTATACTACACAGGAAAATTCTCAAAGTGTCTGTCCAAATTGGACCTTTTTCAAGAGACAAATAACTTATAAACTAAACAATAATACACAAAATAGATGACTAAATTTTATCAAGCCATGTTTCTATGACGCAGAAATGGAAACACATCTAGTAAAAGAGAAAATGTGTGCTTTCATTATAAACAAACTGGAAAGTGGGAAATTAGAGGCAATAGAGATGTGGTTGGAGGTGTTGAAAGAATAAAAAGAGAAACTGACCCAAATCAATAATATAAGAAAAAGACCTTCTTTTTTTTGTCACTTTATGAGATAGGCAGATTTTGAGAACATAGTCACAACAGGCAAGACTGAAGGCAACAGAGACAGAAGGGGGCAATGTGAGAAAATATAAAGTATAGTATAGTGTAACGTATCTATGCTGTGGATACCATCACATTGTGGAGTATTTGGAAATGAGAAAGAAGATCATCTGGCTAAGGGGGGAGCTGCTGCTAGTAAAGTACCATCAAAAGAAACAGATGATCAAAGCAATTAGAAAGCCAACTCCAACTCAGGATGACTACCAAATTATGAACAGAACAGAACAAATCGTCATTCTGTGCCTCAGAACAGAAAACAACTGACTCTACAGCCATGTGTATAAAAAGTTCAAGATTGGCAACACAGCAATGTGTTCATTTTGCCAGGCATCTTAGACAGAAAAGCATATTCATCAGGGATGCAAGGAATATGAAATGCTGAGGAAAATACACTGGCCCAGAGAAACAATAATGGAAGAAAACCTCTATGAACCTCTATATGAATTACAAAGCTCAGTCAAGTTTATAGAAGAGATAAAACGTCAGATATAAGTTTGTGAAGTGTCTAGTCAAACCAAGAGCTATTTGTTTGTGGTGTGTCTAGTTAACCAACAGCTACTTGTATGTGGTGTGTCTAGTCAAACCAACAGCTACTTGTATGTGGTGTGTCTAGTCAAGCCAACAGCTACTTGTATGTGGTGTGTCTAGTCAAACCAACAGCTATTTGTTTGTGATGTGTCTAGTTAACCAACAGCTACTTGTATGTGGTGTGTCTAGTCAAGCCAACAGCTATTTGTTTGTGGTGTGTCTAGTTAACCAACAGCTACTTGTATGTGGTGTGTCTAGTCAAACCAACAGCTACTTGTATGTGGTGTGTCTAGTTAACCAACAGCTACTTGTATGTGGTGTGTCTAGTTAACCAACAGCTACTTGTATGTGGTGTGTCTAGTTAACCAACAGCTACTTGTATGTGGTGTGTCTAGTCAAACCAACAGGTATTTGTTTGTGGTGTGTCTAGTTAACAACAGCTACTTGTATGTGGTGTGTCTAGTCAAGCCAACAGCTATTTGTTTGAGATGTGTCTAGTTAACCAACAGCTACTTGTATGTGGTGTGTCTAGTCAAACCAACAGCTACTTGTATGTGGTGTGTCTAGTCAAACCAACAGGTATTTGTTTGTGGTGTGTCTAGTTAACCAACAGCTACTTGTATGTGGTGTGTCTAGTCAAACCAACAGCTATTTGTTTGTGGTGTGTCTAGTTAATCAACAGCTACTTGTATGTGGTGTGTCTAGTCAAACCAACAGCTATTTGTTTGTGGTGTGTCTAGTTAACCAACAGCTACTTGTATGTGGAGTGTCTAGTCAAACCAAGAGCTATTTGTTTGTGGTGTGTCTAGTTAACCAACAGCTACTTGTATGTGGTGTGTCCAGTCAAACCAACAGCTATTTGTTTGTGATGTGTCTAGTTAACCAACAGCTACTTGTATGTGGTGTGTCTAGTCAAGCCAACAGCTATTTGTTTGTGATGTGTCTAGTTAACCAACAGCTACTTGTAAGTGGTGTGTCTAGTCAAGCCAACAGCTATTTGTTTGTGATGTGTCTAGTCAAACCAACAGCTATTTGTTTGTCCTGTGTCTAGTCAAACAAACAGCTATTTGTTTGTGGTGTGTCTAGACAATATTTATGGATTATGTATCTGATGCCAATGTAATGCCAAACCCAAATGGGAGTCATAAAATAGCAACACTGTTTATCCTCCATGCATGTCGTAGAAGGTGACTATGGAGGTTATGGGTGGAGTTGGCTGTACCATTCCGTTTAAGATCAAAGTAATATGGAAGTCATGCCATAGTCTGATGTCAGGCTGAAATATGCCGATATTTCAGCAAAGCTGTAAACCATGACACAACACATTCCGTTCTTCAGACTACATCATGCTAATTTGCAAGAGTTTGAGAACGAACACAGAAGATGTGTACCAGAGAAGCCAAATCCTATGATATCAATTGTAAAGCAATATGTTAAACATCATTGCACACTAAACTGCTTCAGGTTTAAATCTGGCTTTCTGTTTGCATGGAAGGTCATATATACAAGTAATCCAGAATGGATTCAGGACAAGTACGGAGAGTTGGGAGGGGACACTGTTGGTTGAGGCAGTTCCTCAACAATTGGATGTATAGCAGTTACATGTAACACATGATTACATGATGTGAGGCAGTCCCTCTAATTTGTTTCCTTCCTGTAAGCAAATCTAAAGGTGTCCGAGCAGTGAATATTTCTGTGCGAACAGGGCAATCGATACCATAGTAAGGGTAAGGTTTTTCCTACATGAAAAAAATGCATGCGCTCATTCTTATGTGTGCGGGGTGATACATTTCATGAGCAGGTACATTCTCATTATGTGTACACATGTTAGAGGCAAATATTGGTGTAAAGTGTGTTGTCTCTATCAGACTGAGAACTATAGATATGCTCACAATCATATGATACACCACCTGTGTGTTGTCAGGGTATGAAAGGGGTGCAAATAATAATAATAATACTGCAACTTATCACTGGACTCAACAAAACCAAGGTGACACATCTGGCCTTTGAATGATAACAAAGGCTTCCAAAAGTCTAGGAAATCAGGTTCCAGTGTCAATTCACCAACTGCAGTGTGCCTGAATCAAGAGGCAAACCTGCCCTCTACCAATTGCAAACCAGTTGCCATTAGCATTTATACCAGCTCTGGGGGGGGGTGTGTGCAAAGGGTCTCGCATTGCTCTCATGCAGACACTGGATTAGCAGATAATCAAAATCCTAAAAGTACCTCCTTGTAGTGCACCTTGGAAACAGAAATACAGCTGCTCTTGCTGTATTCCTGGCTAACACTTTTAGGCTCGTGTCTGTGGATGTACATGCTGTAGATGGAATGAGAATTGCCTGCAGAAAGACAGGAAATATCTTCAAAACCTCTACGCAATTACACTCAACATATGCAAGGCTTCTGTGCATTTCGACTTGGCCAGCTTAAAAAAGCAAAAACATTGGAGGGGCGATCAATGTCAATGTTCCTAACATACGGTGATCTTACGAGTACACACCGAAACTGGAAACGGTAACACACACTAGAGAGCAGCGTAGTGTATGTGAGTCAATTCAGTGACAACGGAGCTACAATGGTCCAGCACGAGACAGATCGACGGAAGTGCTGTTGATGCTTGAGAACACACAGAAGTCAAGATGCCCCATCACAATTGACCCCATTCAAAGTACGAGTCATGTCTCAGGTATTGGATACGCCAACTTGAACATGCACTCCTGGATATGGAAGAAAGCTTTGAATACAGTTCCCCATTGCACTCCAGGACAAGCATTGAACAAATATTGGGGAGCGCATTATTCAAATGTCTGACTGAAGCAGTGTTGAGACTTGGAATATAGACACTGCGGGCAATGTAGAGGGGCGAGCAAGTCTCTAACGTAGACCTATTGGCCATTGTAGTATGAATACAGATGTTGTAGGATGAATACGGCAATGTAGAGGGGCGAGCAAGTCTCTAACGTAGACCTATTGGCCCTTGTAGTATGAATACGGATGTTGTATGTTTGTGTTACTGAGGAAACTTCAATACATGTATGAGATGTTTTTTGTTGTTGTTGTAATAGTCCTTGTCTTGATTGGTCAGTGACGTGAGTACACCGTTAAAATATCTTGACAAAATTACATCTGCTTTTGGAGATGCGGTTAGACAAGTATGGAAAAACCTGTTTACTCAAGTTGCAAGGAGATTCTGTGCCATTAGAATGAACTTGGTTCGATTTCCGTTAGTCACAAGTCTCTAATGACACTGCAAACCTAGCCCAACTCGACTGTTGGCCCTTGCCCAACACGGCTCATACAGAGAGAATTGGGTTCAGTACCCAAAGGCCCACTGCGAAGCTCTTCGTCCAAGATTTGTATTTTATGTACCTCTTTGGGTAATATACGCAATGGCGAAGAGTCAAAATACACGGACCGCGCCATGCGATGGATTGGAAGGCCATCTCAAGCGGACAAAACGAGTGCATGAAAAATGCACAGATGAAATCTCAGACCACCGACATGTTTGGCAAAGCAGCACCTCGTCTAGGAAGATGTAATCAACCCTGAGTTCAATTCGACAGTCACCATTACCCAGCATAGCTCATACAGAAGAAATTAGGTATGGGACCTAGGGACACAAAGGGTGGTCTTCCTACACAAGGAACACTCAAGCAAACTATCAGCTCATCTCGTAATGTGGAACCCCCCTGTGTAGAAGGCCCCTCCAATAGTTATTGCACTAAGCCAAAAGGTGAAGTCTCCTGGGTATGAAAAAAAGTTCAGAAACCTCCCCATTGCACATAGGAAGTAAGAGCTAATCGCTCGTAATTCTCGGGGTTCTCAAACAAACAAACAACCAGCTCTGGGTTCTAATCAGTTATATTTACATCTCATTATTGGTAGAAATATATGTTTATAGCTGCATGAATGAGGACTTATTTCACTGCATGACTAAGACTATAAATTAATGAATTACCGCTATGGCTGTTTTCAGTATATGAGACTAATTCAGTGAATTATGACCATTTTAATTATACGACTCAAGAGTGATTCAGTGAATTATGACTGTTTTCAGTGTATGACTAGAGAATGATTCAATGAATTATGACTTTTCAGTGTATGACTAGAGAATGATTCAATGAATTATGACTTTTCAGTGTATGACTAGATACTAATTCAATGAATTATGACTGTTTTCAGTGTATGACTAGAGAATGATTCAATGAATTATGACTTTTCAGTGTATGACTAGATACTAATTCAATGAATTATGACTGATTTCAGTGTATGACTAGAGGCGTATTCAATAAATTATGACTTTTCAGTGTAGGACTAGAGGTTGATTCAATTAGTTATTACTATTTTCAGTATATGACTAGAGTCATACAGTCATAATTCATAATTCACAGTCAATGAATTATGACTGTTTTCAGTGTATGACTAGAGACTAATGCAATAAATTATGACTGTTTTCAGTGTATGATATGTACATGAGAGGAGGCAGTGCTGATGCTAGAGGGGCAGCCAGTGATGTGGGGCAAGAATCAGGAAACTGTAAGTTATTCTAGACTGATTGTTTTCAGGAATAGTAATTTTTTTTTTTATATGAACAAGATATCTAAACTTCTTCATGTGAACACATATCTGAATTTCTTCACATGAACAGATATCTGAATTTCTTCACATGAGCATATATCTGAATTTCTTCAGTGAACAAGATATCTAAACTTTGTCACATTAACAGATATCTTAACGTTTTACACTTGGCTTTAAAAGATATAATGTTTTACATTATATGACAGAATAAAACTAAAAAGAGAGTTGAAGCAATAACACATCCTTGCTTAACTCCTTCCTTTTCTTATATGAAACTTTGGGTACTATGATCGCAGTCCAACTCCTGTTGCCCCAATTAGTACCTACTTGTGTAATGAGTTCCCTTTCCTATGTTTACCAGTTTATGTTTAACATTTATTAATTTAAATATAATTATAGTTATGGTTACGATTAGTTATGTTTTACATAACTAACTTAATTCTAACCCTAAAAAATGAATATTTCAATTAATTATTGATTATTTATTGAGATAATATTTAGATCAATTAACTACATAATACCTAGGTAGGCACTAATGGGAAACAAGAATGAAAATTAAAGGGGGTAGGGGGGGCTGCGATAAAAGTGCTAAATTTCAACTATATTTGTCCAAACAAATTTATGTGTATTATAAGCTAGATTTTTATATTTGCCCAACCAAATGTACCTGTATATTTGTCCAACCAAATGTACTTGTATATTTGTCCAACCAAATGTACCAGCATATTTATAGAACCAAATGTATCTGTATATTTGTCTAACCAAATGTACCTGTATATTTGTCCAACAAAATGTACCTGTATCATAAGCGAGGTTGTTATATTTGTTCAACCAAATGTACCTGTATATTTGTCCAACCAAATGTACCTGTATATTTGTCCAACCAAATGTACCTGTATCATAATTCTGATATTTTTTCTTCTTTCAGTCTGTGTGGACTGTAATATCATGTACAAGACACAATGCAAGTTTCATCCCTGTGACTATGTATATATCTCAGATACACCGATACTCTCGCATGCAAGACTTACATTACCTTCATGTTTAAGACTTGGCACATCATCTATATCAGGACATACTAATAACACAGGTGAGGTCTGAGGAAAACACCATTCAACTGACCAAGAATGATTGGTGTACTATTATTGGTAAGGGAATAGCTTATGTTATCAAGTACTTGGTGTGCTTATGTTATCAAGTACTTGGTGTGCTGATATTGGTAAGGAAAGTGCTGATGTTATCAAGTACTTGGTGTGCTGATATTGGTAAGGAAAGTGCTGATGTTATCAAGTGCTTGGTGTGCTGATATTGCAAAGGGAAGTGCTGATGTTATTGAAGTACTTGGTGTGCTGATGTTATCAAGTGCTTGGTGTGCTGATGGTATCAAGTCCTTGGTGTGCTGATGTTATCAAGTCCTTGGTGTGCTGATGTTATCAAGTGCTTGGTGTGCTGATGTTATCAAGTGCTTGGTGTGCTGATGTTGTCAAGTGCTTGGTGTGCTGATATTGGTAAGGAAAGTGCTGATATTATCAAGTACTTAGTGTGCTGATATTGGTAAGGAAAGTGCTGATATTATCAAGTACTTGGTGTGCTGATGTTATCAAGTACTTGGTGTGCTGATATTGATAAGGAAAGTGCTGATGTTATCAAGTGCTCGGTGTGCTGATATTTTCCAGTACTTGGTGTGCTGATGTTATCAAGTGCTTGGTGTGCTGATATTATCAAGTACTTGGTGTGCTGATCTTATCAAGTGCTCGGTGTGCTGATCTTATCAAGTGCTTGGTGTGCTGATGTTATCAAGTGCTTGGTGTGCTGATATTATCAAGTACTTGGTGTGCTGATGTTATCAAGTGCTTGGTGTGCTGATATTATCAAGTACTTGGTGTGCTGATGTTATCAAGTACTTGGTGTGCTGATATTATCAAGTACTTGGTGTGCTGATATTATCAAGTGCTCGGTGTGCTGATCTTATCAAGTGCTTGGTGTGCTGATATTGGTAAGGAAAGTGCTGATGTTATCAAGTGCTCGGTGTGCTGATATTTTCCAGTACTTGGTGTGCTGATGTTATCAAGTGCTTAGTGTGCTGATATTATCAAGTACTTGGTGTGCTGATGTTATCAAGTACTTGGTGTGCTGATATTATCAAGTACTTGGTGTACTGATGTTATCAAGTACTTGGTGTGCTGATGTTATCAAGTGCTCGGTGTGCTGATATTATCAAGTGCTCAGTGTGCTGATATTATCAAGTGCTCAGTGTGCTGATATTATCAAGTGCTCAGTGTGCTGATATTATCAAGTGCTCAGTGTGCTGATATTATCAAGTACTTGGTGTGCTGATATTATCAAGTAATTGGTGTGCTGATATTGGTAAGGAAAGTAATGATGTTATCAAAGTGCTTGATAAAATTGAGGATGTACTGACTACTGTCATGTGGTAGCTCAGTCATATTTGACAACACCTGACCAAGTTTTTTAAGTATGTGTATGTGTATGTGAACAACTGTGTGTGACATGTTAGAATATTTCTGTGGTCAGTAGTTCTAGAAAATGAGGACGATCCAGAGATAGATGGATAAACAATGTGAAATTCTGGCACTTAGTCCTTCATTAACCAGTGCAATGTACTGGACTCATTGCAATGTGACAACCGTATTCATGAAATAAATGCCAATGAAAATATTGATAATTGTCAACTTGAGTGTAACCATTCATTTTGGGTGTATTTGCCAAATTGAGTGTATTTATTCATTTCAGGTGTATATGCCAACTTGAGTGTACTTATTCATTTCAGGTGTATATGCCAACTTGAGTGTACTTATTCATTTCAGGTGTATATGCCAACTTGAGTGTACTTATTCATTTCAGGTGTATATGCTAACTTGAGTGTACTTATTAATTTCAGGTGTATATGCCAAAGAAAAGATAGCAGGGAGAACAAAGTTTGGACCTCTGATTGGATCTCCAGTGTCATGTGACAAACTCAGTTCAACCAGAAGTTTTTCACTGTGGCAGGTGAAAATCATTTACCAAATATTTCTGTAGAAACAATATTTTGTGATATGAGTAGGTTTGTTTTTGTGTGAATTCATCATGTAGTCTTGATTAGAAACCATCATCAAGGCACATGGAACAATCCCATAAGTGCTCTGCTCTCTGTTCCAGCATCCATCCAAGAGTATTCCAACTCAAAATCTCAGATGTTATGTGATCTTTAGACATTTCAGAAAGGACACATTTTCTCACCTTGCCATTGGTCATTCCCATTTCTGTCATTCTTTGTATGTGCATGTTATCGACCATTGTCTTCTTCACTCTGTAGTAAATCAATGACTGCCCTTATTAGGTCGGCTCTATCTCTTTTCAATACTGTGATATCAATCGCAGCATTGCCCACCAATGAGTCAGCTCTGTTGTTTCATCTGACTCCCACATGACCAGGGCAGTTTATCCATGTAATCCTTAAGACTACCAAGTTGTTCAATAGTGTTACCCATTCCATTCTTAGTATGCACTTTTCTATCTTCTGCAACATGTTTTGGAAGTCTGCGAGTACTACTGTGTGAGTTGACATTCCAGTCACTGAGTGCCACCATCACTGCTTCTATTTCCATTTTTCATGCTCAGTGTTTGTAGTGGAGTAGGCAGACAATTTCTAAGTCACCTTTCTACCATTCTTGTAGGCAACATAACCCCATCTGCACTTATTTGCTTCCCTGTTGACTGAGCCATTTGTGCATATGATTGTCATGAAAATTTGAGTCCAACTGGAGTCCAATTCTTCCACCATCTCCTCTATCCTGATACCAGTCCATTCCTACACACTTTCTCTCGATGTATTACTACATTCATCAGAAAGAGGTCAATATTGAACTTCCTTAATAGGTTGACAAGATTGTTGTAGTTGACTGCTGTAGGTCTACCAGTGTAATTACAATGAAGTACAAGTCACCATCAGCCTCTAACATTTGAATACTGTATCAATAATATTCACCAATACCCCCTCTGAGTAGAAGGCTCCTTCTATAGGCATTGCACTAAGCTGAAAGTTGAAGCCTCCTGGGTATGAAAGAAAGCTTGGAAAAACTTCCCCACTGCACATAGGAAGTTTGTTTGTTTGTTTGTTTTGCGTTCGCTCCATTGTAACCATCACGGATATCCGTGCAATTTCCGCCGGGAGCGTGATTACGATGTGCCACCGTTATGCGCCTTGTAGGCCTAGCACATCCGATTTCGGCATGCCTTGACAATTCGGGTGGGCTACCCTTAGCCTGTGACAGCCTCTATATCTGTCTCCAGGCACGCGTAGTGGCGACTCTTCGCCCAGACGATTTTTGCTCTCGTCTGACTCGCACGAGGTGTTCCACTGTCTATGAACTTACCTCGTGTAATTGGACGTGCTGTGCCTGTGCCCATTGGGTACTGAACCGTTTCTCATCCGTGAGCCTGGTTCCTTAAGGGGAAGAACTCAACAGAGGAGTTGGACCCTGGCTCTTTCGCCCTCTTAGCCGAGGTGTCGTTCACTGACATCGTGTACCCCTTGTCCAAGTTCGAGTCTCACACCACGCGTTTGAGAGCAAGGCTTTCTCGAGCTGAGCGTCCTTGTCCCAATAGCGCCTGAGCCCATCAGGTACTGAACCCTTTCTCTCTTCAAGTGTATTTCCGGTGTAGGAAAACCTGACAGTAGAGTTGGGCCAGGGCTAAATCATTGTCCCTTTCTTGCCTAAGCCCATCGGGTACGGAACCCTTTATCTCTGCAAGTGTACATCCATTATAGGAAACCTTGACAGTAGAGTTGGGCCAGGACTACCATCGTTGTCCCTTTCTTGCTTAAGCCCATCAGGTACAGAACCCTTTCTCTTCGCGAGCATATTTCCGGTTTAGGAAGGCTCGACATAAGAGTTGGGTTAGGTCTTCTTGCTTTACCAAACGCCAATGGATGGGTCTGGGTCTCTGCCTGTAAGGAACACAGGTAACTAGAAGCTCGCCTCGAGCTGACAGAGCTTGTAGTTCCCCTTTCCTAGGGACTATTCACTTTCTATTTGCAGTTCGCGCTGTTCTGCCCTGTCATTGTTTCATTGTACTCGGTATGAAATCTATTTGTCTCTCGCCATGCATCTACCTTTACGTGCATTTTACATTAGCCGCCCCTCCAATGTTCGGACTGGACTGACTTTCTTCAGTGTATGTCGACAGTGTCGCTATATGTGGTGATGCTGGTGGTGTCGGAGATATTGTCTGTCTCTTTTGCAGTCAAATCTCTTTCCATCTGCTACCTCCACATTCTCGGACACGATCCCAAAAGAGTTGGCCAGAATCAGCTCGAGCTGCTGTATTTCTGTTTCCAGGGTGCACCGCGTGGAGGTACATTTGGGATCTTGGTTATCTGCTAACCCTGGGCCCGCCTAGAGCAATGCGTTCCCTTTGCACCCCACATAGGAAGTAAGAGCTAATCGCTCGCAATTCCTGGGTTCAAGAAAGAAAAGAGAATGAAAGAATAATATTCACCTTCTGGAATTCACTATCATGCTCCTGCAATTATCCACTCTGTCCCATTAGCACTGGCCTACTCAGAAGATATCTACTTCATGGGAGCTTCCCATATAACACAAACCATTTTCCATTCTTTTCATGTCACAGACATCTGTTTCATTACTTCTGAGAGTGCCATTAGTTGATCTGCTGTAATATGCTGTATGCATATTCTCATAACAGCAATTTGTATGTACTATCATCTTTTCTTCTATTTTCATTTCGCTTTATACCTCTTTATGCCTTGCTGCATTAGTGATAAAAGAGTTTTCCGGAGATGGTCTTTTTGTGTGCTTTGTATTGTTTGTTTTGTTTTCATGTACTGTCATCAAGAATTTACAATTACTGAAACATATATTGTTTAGGAAATTAAAATAAAATACTATTAAATTTATAGGCACTTGTTAAAATACTATTAAAGTTATTGATAATTGTTCAAATACTATTAAATTTATAGACAATTGTTCAAATACTATTAAAGTTATAGACAATTGATGTTAAAATCAGAAGTTCATGATGGTATAATTACCTAAACCTCAATTATTTTTGATGGGAATAAGCTCTGGGATAACCAAATTAAACTAAAACCCCAACATTGAAAAGGGCATACTTTACCAAAGAGGTTACTTGAAAGGTGAACTGTTGACCTTTCTTCTCCTTCATCCACTGGAGTGAATGGGAGACTGCAGTAAAACTGTGTTTAACTTTTTAACTTTTCCAGTCATTGAGGAGTATTGGGAAATACAATGTTAGACCCATGTTTTTCATGATTAATGGCATGCCTAGGGATGATTTGATCAATATTAAGCCAGCTACTTTTACTTTCCCAGAAGATCTAGTACCAATTTTCCTTAGCTTGAGTGGACCTAGAAGCATTTGATGATGTAAAATTATTACAGTTGAAATAGATATTTAGCCTTGGATCACCCAAACAGAAAGCCAGTTCACTAGCAACTGAGCTACTGCTTCCCCTAAAACTGTGCACTATATGGTAAATATATGTTATTTGTAAAGAAATTGTAAATAACAATTTTATGCAATTCAAATATGAGATTGAAGAAATAGATGTTTCGACCAAAAGGTCTTTGTCAAGATAGAGTCAAACAACCACAGAATAGAACAAGATTATAGCAGGAGACTACATAGAATTATGTCATCTGCTATAAACTAACAGAAATGGAAATAATAGTCTAGCAAAGAATAAAAAAATAATACAAGTCTGGGACACAGCAAGCAGATATGGCTTGCAGATATGGACACAGCAAGCAGATATTTTTATATAATGAAAACGTGAAATTAAAAGCAAAACTAGAGTTACTAATGATGTCAGCGTGCTACCAATCTCAGAGCTCAAATCAATCAGGCTAGCTATGTATGACAGATCATCACCTGCCAAAGTAATTTCATTATGGTGAATTGCAAAAGGGCATATGCTATCAAGTTGATCAAAAGAAGCACTATAAGGGCCCATTAAAGACCTCACTGAAAGTCTTTGAAATAAATCATGATGTATGGGAAGACATAGCATGAAATACATCTACATGATGCTCTACAATAAAAAACATCCTGTGAAAAAAGGGTAAATGAATGCAGCAGCTCAACAGCAGAGAGTATCTAGAAAGTCGTGGGTAGATTAAAAAAAACCATGTACCGTGGTCATCCCATAGCTGAATTGTTTAAGGACTTTTGCAGCCAGCATAGGTTTTATTAGCCATCTGCGAACTCATAGTCAAGGACATAACTCTAACTGAATTTTATAAAGGGCATGTAAGAAATGTCATCATCACTTGTGATGGATGAACAACACCAAACCTAGCTAAAATTTTCAACAAAAAAACCAACAAGATTATTCTCTTTGAATCAAGAATGTATTTTTTGTTTATTGCCGTTTTCATTGATAATTTCATGTTCCCATCTCTGGCAGACATTCAGAGGAAATAGTGTTAAAGTAATGGACACCAACGATGAGAACTCTTCCAACTGGCTTATGTTTCTCAAACCGGCCAGAGTCTCACTTGAGCAGAACCTGGTTGCTTTCCAGCATGGAAGCTCTGTCTACTTTGTCACTCGTGTGGATATAGAGTCTGGACAAGAGCTGCTGTATTGGTTTGCCAAGGATTACTCTCAAATGCTTGGTAGGTTGCACTTCTTGTCTCTTCACCTTTATGTGTCACATCATTTGGTCAAAAATTGTTTCATTAAAGATACTAGTTGATCCCCTCTGAGTAGGAGGCGTCTCAAAGCAATGTACACCACTGAGTATTCGTTTTCTGAGAATGAAATAAAGCTCTGGAGTAAGAGCTAACTGCTCGTAATTCCTGGGTATTCACATAATAAGAACAACAAACAATAACAAAGTGGCCTGTTAGTTAGTCGTTGGATCATCATCACTGCAAACTGGACACGTCCATAGTTGCTTCTATCTCTCCTTGAGTGTATCCCCCATTACACTTCTGCTGACATTACCAGTCCTATGCTGGTTGACCATCATTCTTCTGCGCCCTCCAAAATGTTCACTTCTAGCAACACTGCATTTCAATCCTTGATCTTTAATCCTAGCCATTGAAAAGGAATCATCCACATTAGTCTCACTCTTGTGTGCTATATCTCTTAAGGAGTTCAAAACGTCAGCACGATCCATCGCCCTGTGTCATAATCGCGCATGACGCCAGTTGATCCGCTCTTTCAGTGCCTCGAACACCCACATGTCCCGGGACGAAAATAAATGTAACCACTTTCAGCCTCACCTTTCTCAAGACCTCAATCCACTGTTCGCGAACAAGACCCACTTGTACCTTCCTAATCATACTCATAGAGTCACTCAAAATGCAGACCTGCGTTACCTTCTGTGTGCATAGCCACTCAAATGCCCTGGTCACCGCCATAGTCTCCATGGTCATACTACTCGTAGTGACTGCAAAGGCACCACTCTCCTCCCTGATTGTTTTACCTGCACACTGAACTGTGAAGGTCCAAGCATTGCGAACATGTCTAATCACAGATCCATCGGTGTATATAATCACATCCCTCTCTTTGGTATTCTCACTGACCAAAGCCTGCACTTCTTTCTCCACAGCTGTGGTCTGTGTTGTACCATAAGGAGAGCAAAGAATAGTGACACTGTTACCTACCAGGCATGTTATAGGATGTGACTAAGAAGTTGTGATGATGGAAATGGCTGTACTATATCATGAAGCCTGTGATCCATAGGCTATTCTGAAGTCAGACGTGTCAGGCCCTAAGGAGCAGATATCGTAGCTGAGCTGTAAGCTAAATGATCCATAGGCTATTCTGAAGTCAGACGTGTCAGGCCCTAAGGAGCAGATATCGTAGCTGAGCTGTAAGCTAAATGATCCATAGGCTATTCTGAAGTCAGACGTGTCAGGCCCTAAGGAGCAGATATCGAAGCTGAGCTGTAAGATAAGCTACAATGCAATCCATCTTCTGGACTACTATCTATCTATCTATTCGCTAAACCCTCTGTTGCCTTTCATATGATGTTGTACCATAAGTAAAACTGAGTGAATGCAGGGAACTATTACTTTGTACAACTGGAACATAATGATAACTGATGTGTTGTGCTTGTCAATGCTAGGTATCACACACAAGTCTAAGACTGCCCACCATCAACTATGTCCACATTGTCCAGTATGCAAGCAAGTTTTCCCGGACAGGAAGCAAGTAGGTCATCTCATTTTTGATATTGTCATCTATTTGTATTCTTCTTAGAAACTATTTTATTGCTTGTGTCAGAAAAATGATAAAAGGAAAGAACTGTAGCAAAAATTTCATCCAACATGTGAATCTAGGAAACAGGGTGATGACGTTTTGCTAATCACTGGAGACACACATAATAACAAATGAAAATCGACGTTTTGACCAAAAGGTCTTTATCAAGAACACATTCACAACACAATACGATGAGTATGAAAGGCATTGTCCACATTCACTTTAGCTAGACAAGTCTGTTGATGAAGTGTTCAGCGGGGAGGTGGAGTCAAATCCATCTCTGTGTTGTATCTGGCTGGGAAACGCTGAATACATGCTTGACAGTTTCACAGGCTGCACTGTATAGCTGTTTGAAACTGGAGAATAAATTTAATAGATATCACCTAAAAAATTATATAAATATGTCATAAAATTCAAGATATGGTTGAAATGAGCTTGCAGTGAATACCTGGGCATGTTGTTATTCTCTACAGCGGAGCGGCAGATAAGTTAGCAAAACCAGGGGCTTCGATGCCACAACTGGAACAACCAGTACACATGAGAACAGTCAAATAAATTAACGAAAACTTGTAAAATTGTAATGAACAGTGGCTAAATGCATGGGCAACAGTAAAGACAAGACCATTTTACTGCCATTTATCTACACCATCTAGAGGAGACGCCATCAATCTCCTTGATCACAAATATTAAACAGAAATATTTTGATTACGAACAGGACATTGCCTGCTTACTCACCACTGAAACAGAATCCACCACAAAAAATAACCCAAATTGCAGACATTGCACACACACTAGAATGACAGTGTACAGCACTTGATATACTGCACTGCTCTAAACATAAAAGGCATACCCTTTTGCCAAAAATCTGAAGCTTTGATAACATTTTATACATCAAACCTGAACAACTGAAAATAACAACACAGTTCCATAATGTGGCATTGAAGTCATCAAGAACTTATGCTCAGTGACTGATGGATCAAAGACAGGACAAGACAAGCTTGATATGTGTCAGTGCCTCAGAGGATGATGATGATGTTGATATAATCTCTTTAGCTGTGGGCAGGTAGCTTTTAACTGCTCATAACATTTCTGACAAAAGCATAGGTCCTCCCCATTTGAGTAACCAAAGTGACACTCAAATACATACAGTTTGTTTGTGCCAAGGAGGCCTATGGATGCATGCTTAGTCCATGAAGGGAGGCATTCCAGTGTGGCAGTATCCCAGGATCATCACATCCTGCCAGGAGTGCAGCATAAATGTCTGAGCCAACTAGTTCATCACTCTTCCATCAGATCTGTTTCATCAGAGAAGATAATGTAGGCCACTGACTCCAAAAAATATGTCAGTAATAACAAAGTTCCACCTGTAGGATCTAACTTAATGGTCACATAGAAGGATAAATATTTTTAAAATTGAGCTTTACTAAAACCTGTTGCTATTATGGAAGGATTTGGGTGGCACTCTGAGGCCATATATGGCAATACCCAGATATTGACAAATATTTGAAGTCGTACACATTTCAATAATAGTACATCGCCATGATATCTGTTGTTGGTTGGTTGCTGATCCAGCGGTCCATGGGCTCACGCCCTTTGACCCAATGCCATTGTGTGATATATGCATGTGTTTGTGAGCTGTTGTTTTGTTCCATATAATGTGTTCCATTTATCTGGCCCTGGAGGGAGAAGCATTTTCCTGATGTCATCCAGCGCTGGAAATTCAAAAAGGTGGTGGTCAACAGTTTCATATGGATGAGTGCATCATTTATCTTTGTCTGGATTGTTCTGTCAATGAGTAAGTATTTTATCCAGTTATATAGCTTTCCACTAATTCCCATCTCAATCATCTTCATCAAAAGACCCTTTCTCCATACTCGATCATAAGCCTGTTGTAAGTCAAAGAAGATGGCTACAGTGTGTTTGTTTTCCTGGAATCCATCATGGATTTTCTGTGTCAGCCTAAATAGTTGGTCTTCTGTGCAACTGTGCAACATAAAGAAAAAAGAAAACAACATGGCATAAAATACATTGTAACAAAAAATTAAAAGTATGAGAGGCATAATTGTATAGATGACATGCCATGAAGCTTCTATAATAGATAACCTCAATAACAGCATGCCATCTACTTAGGTTTTTCTGTTGCATGGGTGGTTTGTCTAATGGGCCATTGGTGAGACCCACAGATGCAAACCATGCATATATCTGTTGTTAGTTTCCATGTTTCTCTGAAATTAATGACATGCTACTGAACATTGTCAATAAAAGGTGATCTCCCTGTATAATTGTTAATCCATTCAGTTTTTGTTCAAGAGGTAATGGGTTCAAATCACATTGGTGACATCTTGTTTACAAAGTTGATTTCTGAGAACCCTGGGGATTATTTCTTGAAGCTACAGATTTACGTGCTATGGGTGGTTCTCTTGGCAGGATTCATTCCGCTTTATTGAAAGGGATGAAGTACATATGGAGTAACCAGAGTACAATGAAGTCAATACTCTATGTCTATTCAACCCTTCTCAATGTAAATTCAAGTTAACTTGAGTTGTCTCATTTCGAGATGGGAAAGGTCCAATATCTCACAGCTTTTTTTCGAAATCTCTAGTCTATGTTCCATCATGCATTTATTAAAATATTGTGATATTTTCTTCTTCTTCTGTGTTCATTTTCAAACTCCTGCAGATTACGAGGATGTAGTCCGGAGAACGGAATGTGTTGTGTCATAGTTTACAGCATTGCTGTGATATCTGCGCCTTTTGGCCTGACACATCCGACTTCAGCATGGCTTTGGGTCACTGACCCTATATGGGATGGGACAGCCAACTCCATCCCATAACCTCCTTAGTCGCTTTTTTGACATGCATGGAAGGTAAACAGTGTTGCTATTCTTTGATCCCCTTTCGGACCCCGGCAACACATTAGCAAAAATATTGTGATATGATTTTTTTTCTTCAGAATTAATGTTTTGTACATTGTTATTTTGTTTCGATCACATAGGTTCACAGCCATGTCAGACTTCAACATCCCAAGCCATGCACCAAAAAATGCAGTCATTGTTCGCGCAGATTTTCCCAAGTGTCACACCTGAACGCACACATCACATCAGTGCACTTGCGTGTGAAGAAATTTGTTTGTCCTCATTGTGGCAAACGGTTCTCTGACAGCAGCAATTTTAGGAAGCATATCAAGTCTCACAGCGGTTAGTCTCTTCTTGTTTGTGCATTATGTCGCATGGTGATTATTTTATGTTCTGTGGCAGGTATTTAAATTCTGCACATCATAATACCAGCTCATGCACACCCTAATACCAGCTCATGCACACCCTAATACCAACACATGCACACCCTAATACCAGCTCATTCATACCCTAATACCAACACATGCACACCCTAATACCAACACATGCACACCCTAATACCAGCTCATTCATACCCTAATACCAGCTTATGCACACCCTAATATAGTGTTGCAGTGACAGAATGGGCTGTAGTGTATTGAGCAACACTGGTAATGCAGTGTCACTCCATATGGTGCCATATTTAAGTTTACTTACATTGTACATTTCCCATGTAGCGTAGTCAAGAAATGTCAAGAATTATACTTATATTAAAAATAACAAGTTCACGTCTACTCTGTATTTTCAGAAAATCTGAAATAGAAAGTACATTGGATCAAAGTACTTTTCTATTGCATGTTCTTCTTGAAAGTCATGTCACAAATGAAATAGGCAGAACTTGGAACAGAGTTTAATTCGATACAAATTAAATCTGCAAAACTTGGAGCAGGGTTTAATTTCTTACAAATGAAATAAAATTCCCTGCCGAAGATGGATGTGTCGATTCATTGGTACAAATAAAACGATGACACAAACATATTTGAGTTCTCTGGATAACATCCTGCTGGAAATATATTAGGACCATTGTCCTGCTACAAGAGGTATCCAGCGGGAGTTTGAGAATGAACGCTGAAGAAGAAATTAAATTCAGATTAGTTATTGATATTATGTAAAGATGTTTGATTTTGTTGTATCTCTAGATGAACGACTCTTCAAGTGTCCAATTTGTGGTAAAGCCTTCAGGCAGAAAGCCCATCTCAAGCTGCATATGAACACACACATGCCTGTCAAGAATGAGCAGTGTGGATTTTGCGGTGAACGGTTCACACGTGCATTCACTCGGAGACAGCATGAGCTGCAACACACCAAGCAGATTAAGATTCAGTGTGTCCACTGTGACAAGGTAACTGTCTATTCTGACCAAATAAGATTAAGTTTTTCCACTGTGACAAGATAACTGCTTATTCTGACAAATAAGATTCAGTGTGTGCACTGTGACTAGGTAACTGTCTATTCTGATCAAATAAGATTGTGTCCACTATGACAAGATAACTGCTTATTCTGACCAAATACGATTGTGTGTCCACTTTGACAATGTAACTGATTATTCTTACTGTCTTCAAACTTTACATTAAACATTCTTCTATATTATGTCTCATTAGCAATGTTCTTTAACATATCTCATTGGTTATGTTTAACCTTTACCATGTCAAATAAAAATTGCATAAATTTCCCCCTTCAGCTGGATTTTTGTGTGACAATTTGCATAATTTTGGTGTGTGTTTGGAGAATACATTAACTTTTTTGTTTTGAGATTTTTGTGTATATTTGTTAATATAAATAAATAATTGAATACTGAATCTATGTAAGTTTTGTTGGTCTATGTATGATATATGTGAGAATGTGGTAAAGATTAACAATTTAAATATAAATATTACTGACTCACCTATACTTGTTCTATGTGTGGCATCCCTGATAAGATGCTGCTAAATGGTTAGACTTAATCATATTTATAATGTTATTTCATAACAAAACTAACATGATCATAACATCTGTGAAAATGAATAAAATACATATATTTCACATATATATCAAGTTCTGCACTAGGCCTAGGAATATTTGTCAGACACACAACATAAATATATTAAATACCGAATACAATGCAATGAAATGTCATCTTAGGGACCAAACCCGAAATAAATGAATGACAAAAACGGATATGCTGGACCTCGGACGCCCAGACCACAGAGTGGCCAACCGAGGTCCAATAACACAGTTCTACTGTGGAACCTGCAGCACAACATACTTCACGCTCCCCGACGAAAACCACATGATATATTCGTTGTGGTTATATGTGAGTGAGAAGAAGAAATGTCATCTAGGTACATTATTCATTATTTCATAATGAAACTAACATGTTCATAATATTTTCTCTTGAAAGAAAAAAAAAATTCACAACAGTTCCAAATTAGAAACACAATTCATAAAAATTTTACTAAAATGACTTCCATTCCAACTCTATGGTGATAGAAGAAGATGACTACAAAAACATGCCAGATTTTCATGACATCTGCTTTGCACACAACCTTGTTGGAAAAGGAAGCTCATTTATTTCTAGCCGTAGTTCTTAATTTTCCTGAAAGAAAAAGCTGAATTTAAACTTTTTATCGTAGTTACAAAACTGCATTGCAATGGGTGACAATTAAGGTGGGTCTCACCAATGGTTCACTAGACAAACTAACCATGCAACAGAAAACCTTAGTAGATGACATGCCTTTATATTGAGGTTATCTTCTTATAGATCTTCTTCATGGCACGTTATCTATACAATCACGTAGTCGTAACCTTCTATAACAGTTACCATGTTGTTCCAACAGGCCAACGTTGTGCTTGAACTAGTTACGGGCACGGCGTGGGTGGGTGGAACAACAGAGAAAACTGTCGCAAGGGCCAGAGTTGTGCCCTGATGTTGACATCTGTTTCTGCGGCATTGGACTCGAATCACCATCGAGTCGAATGGCTGCTGGAACAGAGGACGGAGCACTTATGGGAATGCCCCACGTGCTATGAGGCCAGTTTCTAATCAAGATTCAGGATTCAGACACCAGAAAATTATTGTTTTTTCTGCGCTGGTGACATGGTAAAGGTTAACTGTACTTTGTCCGAACAGTGGATAGCAATTTTAACAAATTTGTAAATTCTACATGAATTTTCTGTAAACAAATGTCAAATATTTACCTTCTTGTTTTCTGTAGGTTTTTTACAAACAACAAGTCTACAAGCAGCATTTGAAAATTCACAGCAATGAACGTAAATATGCGTGTTCACACTGCAGTAAAGCCTTCCGCACTAAAGCTAATCTGACACGTCATGGACCAACCTGCAAGCAACAGAAATGTGCTGTGATCCCGCCTCCACCTCCTCTTACCAACTCTCAGATACAAACTGGAGACTTTTTACATTCCAACCAACACAGTGAAGTCAGTCTGTCAGCTTACAATAATGATGCAAGTACTTCTGGTGATAGCATTTGAGTTATTTATGTCAAGAATACATATTTTTGTTGTCAACAAATGCCAGCAGATCAGTTAATGTCTTCACATGAAATATTTATTAGCAAAATTTATATTGTTTTCTGAAAATCTGAGATTTGAGACAAAATAAAAACCAAACAGCAGGAAGTGGGTTTATATGGATCAAAATAATACTGGTCTGTAAAATGCATCCAATTCTTGCATGCATGGGTTTCCATAGAATGCAGTAATAGAGAAAGAGCAGATAACGTAATAATTTCCTATGGTGTTTTTGTTCTGTGTTGGACAAGAAATGGCTGGTTATATGTAAAATGAATGAATACATTTAATAATTTGTATAAAAAATAAATAACACAATTGCGCACTTATCTTTCATTAGAACAGTTGCTCGCAATTGGACTCTCCTACACTTTAGGCTGTGGTAACCAGAACACAGAGTATCAATATGATATGGATACTAATTATGCGATCCCATCAATTCAGCTGCCACTTTCTGCTTGCAACATTAGAAGATTGAACTAAAAATGAGAGTAAAATTTAATAAACTCATATATTAATCACTCTTGGTACAAAGGTCTCAAAAGATATAGAGGACCAACTTAATTATATTCATGTTTTTACATATTTACTCTGCCCCTCTCAGCAAAATAGAACACTGCTTGACAAGAGCATGTTACTCTGTAGCTTCCAGTGATAATTCCCAGAGATGCCTTAAAAATGCACCTGTAAACAAGTCATCATGGCCCGGTATCAAACCAATGACCTCACAAACACAGATTAGGGTGTTCAATATAATATTGACTTTATTTATATTCAGAAATAATTGTGAAATGTTTTATGCAGTTGCCTTGTTGGGTAAAACTTAGAAAAGGGTAATGAAATTTTAATAATCACTGATATTGCAAATATTGATGTTTTGTCTAAAAGGCTTTTATCAAGAACATAACATAACACGATGGATATGAAATGTTCATGCTCACAGTTAACATTCACATATTAAATGCTGGACATGATAAATTCTGAAGTGTATGAGTGATGGAACAACTAGAAGGATCAAAATGAAACAAAACCAAATGAAAAGTTGACAGAATATCACAGATATTGACAAAATAAAATTACAGAATATTACCGGATATCTACACATACAAATGATGGATGGTAATCCCATAGGGCTAAAATGTGCAAAATTGGTGGATATGCTGGTTCTCATGTGCATATCGAGTCCAGTCATCAGAGAACCCAGATGGTCAGCACCATTAAAGTGATCAGCAGCAAGATCCCGGACTGGTTGTGCAGATGTTGACAGTATTGGTCTCCCTCATGTACGCAACGGTGCAGCTTTTGCAAATGTATATGTAAATGATGTTACGAAGCGCACATGTTAAACTCTTCAATAGTGAAAGTGGCTTCAGGGAGTGTGACTGAGCAGGTCTGTATGATATGCAGCGCCTCATGTGTTGAAATGGTTCAAGAGAATAACTAATTGACCTACTAATTTTCATTATGTAAACAAGATTATTTATTATTGAAATCATCATCATCATGCTGTCTACGCAACGAAGGTTGGCTGCAACAGACCTCCAGCATTCCCTGTCGCTTGTTTTAGTAGTGCACTCTGATAGACTATAACCTGTTCATCTTGTGATGTTACTCTCCCACTTGTATCTCTGTCTACCTCTTGCTCGCTTCTCTTTGACTTTACCCTCAAGTAAGTTCTTCAATAAGGTGTCATGTCTTTTAATGTGTCCAAAATATTTTATTTGCCTGATATTTATTTCTCTAAATAATTCTTTCTTCATATTAAGTATTGTTAGAACCTCTTTGTTTGTTTTCTTCTCTGACCAATATGTTCTTCCTATTCTACTATATATCCACATCTCAAAGGCATCAATTCTGTCTTCTAATTGTTTGTTTAGTGTCCATATTTCTGAGCCATACATTAATATAGAATAGGTGTAGCATTTTATAATTCTCATTTTTAACTTGTTTGTAATTTGTTTAGATGTTAATATTTTCCTCATGTCATTGAAAGTACTTTTAGTCATTCCTATTCTTCTTTTAACTTCTTTTTTACATCTGCAGTCATTTGTGATTATGTATACAAGATATTGATAGTGTTCTACTTGTTGCAGTTTTTCTCCATGTATGTTTATGTTTAGCACCTGTTCTTCTGTAACTTTGCTGATTATCATGGTTTTTCTTTTTGGATATTTATATCCAGTCCATATTCTTTACTTGATTTATTGACTTGATCTATTAGTCTTTGTAGTACATGTTCACTTCTGCTAAGAGAATAGTGTCATCTGCATACCTCAGGTTGTTTATTATTTTTCCATTGATCTTGAGTCCTGTCATTCCTTCTATATGTTTAAAGATTTTCTCTGTGTAGATATTAAGTAGGCTGAATGATAAAATACATCCTTGTCTTACCCCTCTTTGTATTTTTATGTATGATAAGTAGCTGTTTTCACACCTTATTGAAGCAGGTTGTTCCCAATATATATTTCTAATAAGTCTGATGTCTTTTCCATCTATGCCTATTTCTTGAAGACATTTGATTAATTTTTCATGTTGGACTCTGTCAAAGGCCATGCTGTAGTCTATGAAGCAAATTTAGATACTTTTTTGGACTTCTATATATTTATCAATCAACAATCGGATACTAAGTATAGCTTCTCTGGTTCCTTTATTTTAGACTCATTATCACATTATTGAAATAGTAAACACAATAACCAAACTAGTTAAAAATGTGGCTACAATAATCCAGAACACCCTTTAGTGTTTAATGCTGAATATAGAAGAATATAAAAGGAAGATAAGACAATATGTCAGAAAGGAAACATCAAGAGGTCCATAAATGAGTTTGTACCACCATGACAAGAGACAGATCTGAAATATTGGGCGTTATTACAATCATTCTTTGATATGGAGTAAGTAAAGGTATGTCCCATGGCAGCAACCTGCCGTTGGGGATAAAGATAACTCTTCATGTACTATGCCGCAGCAACTATTAGGTGGGGTGGCCAGTTCCCTTCCTTGCTGTCTTTACCTCCCCTAACTCATATGTCAGGTACTCATTTACAGCTGAGTTGACTGGAGGATTGATCGTGTCAAGCGAGAAATCACAACCCAGATTTTGTGTGTGTGTCTGGACGTGGTTTCGAATCTGGCGCGCTGTAACCCAGTGATGGAAAACAAGCTCACTATTAACTTGGCTACCATGCTCCTGATATGGAGAATAGCACTTAATTGGATAAATTTACTTTATGCACACATTTATTAGACAGTTGGCATGATTGATATGGTTGGTTGGTTGGTTGCTGATCCAGTGGTGCATGGGCTCATGCCCTTTGACCTAATGCCATTAGATGGCATTATATTGCTGGGAAGTCTGTGGATTTTCGGCCCACCCCGGGGCAGAGCCAGAGAATAACTATCACACCTCCAGGAAGGTAGGTTTGAACCTATGCACTGCGCCTAGACACTGTAGCCAAGATAGGGTTCACTGTGCTCATTCCCCGCCACCAATTTACTACTGGTTATGCCGAACTTCTCTATAGCTCCAGGCATGCAACCAAATGTTCAAGTCAAAAGGATTGTCACGTCCTGAGTCACTGTGCCTCTATGATGGGCCTCAGCCATAGGAAAAACAGTGATGTCAGTTTCCTCCTCCTCAGTGCTGCACAGTTATATTTCTGGCTCCCTCCCAACCACAGAGGGTACATACATATATATTCAGGCAAACATGAAAAACATTTCAACAACAAAATAAAATCATAACTGTATAGATGACATGCCATGAAGCTTCTATAAGAAGATAACCTCAATATAATGGCATGTCATCCACTAAGGTTTTCTGTTGCATGGATGGTATGTCTAGTGGGCTATTGGTGAGACCCACAGACGCAACCACATGCGTGCATGATTGATATAAAACTGAGAACACTCTCTCCTTAAGGAGCTCATTTTCCATTATTTATGAACCATGATTAAATCATTTATTGTCTCCATTGTTAGTTTAGTCAGTGCCGTTCTTGTAACAGAAACTGTACATTAAATTAATGTATTTAATTAATTTTATTATTGTATTTAATTAATGTATTTAATTTTATTAATGTATTTAACTAACTGTAAATAATATTTCGTTCTATAAACAGTGCTTTGTAAAAAGAAAAATATCCACATAATTGATCAATTTTATCATTTATATAATTTAGGAATTTTGTTTTTACTTACAGAAACAAGATATTTAGATGTTTCTTTCTACTTCTTCCTCTGCACTGATAATCCTAAACACATTATCATCTATTTAACTTATCATTAGTTTGATGTGATAATTTCTAGTTTGTTTTGTATTTTTGTTTATCCTTGATAGCACTTCATTTTACATAAACATTTTTCTAATTGTATACTACTTTTTATTGGTGTGTTAGCACAGTGACGTTGTTTCCAGTTTGACCAGATATTTTCTGGTATCGTACACATGTGACTTTCTATTTATGCATGCATATTTGTGCGTATGTTTATATAGATAACCAGATAGTTATTGTTTTACATATATTTTGATGTTGTTATTTGTCCATCATATGATGATGATGACCATTTGTTACATCCACTTTTGAAATTCAGTTAAAGTTATGTTCTTGACTATGAGTTCATAGATGGCTAATATTACTAATGTCCTATCCTGGTTGCAAATGTCGTTGAACACTTCTGCCTTGGGATGACTACTATAGATGGTTTTGATCTGCCTGTGACTTTCTAGCGACTCTCCTCTGTTGAACCTTCCATTAATAAGATAAATTATATATGGAGCTGAAATACACTACTATCATAAAATCATGAATATTGAGTTATTGTATTCTGTGTTTCATCTATTCTAATATTGAGTTATTGTATTCTGTGTTTCATCTATTCTAATATTGAGTTATTGTATTCTGTGTGTCATCTATTCTAATATTGAGTTATTGTATTCTGTGTTTCATCTATTCTAATATTGAGTTATTGTATTCTGTGTTTCATCTATTCTAATATTGAGTTATTGTATTCTGTGTTTCATCTATTCTAATATTGAGTTATTGTATTCTGTGTTTCATCTATTCTAATATTGAGTTATTGTATTCTGTGTTTCATCTATTCTAATATTGAGTTATTGTATTCTGTGTTTCATCTATTCTAATATTGAGTTATTGTATTCTGTGTTTCATCTATTCTAATATTGAGTTATTGTATTCTGTGTTTCATCTATTCTAATATCACACAGAGTCTGCTGTTATATTATTTATAATGCTACAGTATTTCTGTGTTCAACCAATGATATGACATGTACCATATATTGGCTAGTTTGTATAATATACATTTATGATGATTGGACAAATATTTCATATTTTATGACAAGGTACTGATGTTTGTTTTGCCATGACATTTCCAGATACTGTTTTGTTGTTGATTTGTATTTGTTGTTTGTTTCTCCTTTTAGAAAGTCTGTGAAATGGTTTGGAAGTATTTTGTATCATATTATTTTGGAGGTAGCCTGCTTCTGTTACTTGGGGATTAATGAGAAAATCTCACAATCCTAACTCACACAAACTGACTCTGAGTTTTTATTGTTCACATAGCAATGGTGAGTGGTGTCTACAAATAAAAAATTGCGGAGAAGCAATTATACAGATCGTTCTCATGTTCTGTCTGTCTAGCATAAGGGATTGTGGAGCATACAGTTCTTTCAGTAGTGTTATGAAATCATGGATGGACTTTTAGATTATAGTAAGGAAAGGAAACATCTGTCATTGTATGTATAATACCACTGACACTGGGGACCCTTTTTAAATTAGTGTGTAGTGTATCAAACATATTTCTGGAATATATGCGATGGTTGAACTGTAATTGGATGATTACAAATTCCATGTGAGTTTTTGCAATCACGACTGATAGTTATATCATCTTATTTGTTCATATATAGATGTAAATTGATGACACTGACATCAAGGATGACATTTAGAGAATTCTTTATCAAGAAGGTTAGTACTGGACACCTGCAAGGCGGAATGAGAAGAATGTTTAACCAGTGAGCCACAGAAACCATCATCATGCATCAGATTCGCCCTGTGCTAGAGGAGATTGAGAACTTATGGGTCTTCCTGTAGTGCAATAATATCAGTTCAAAACCATATCGATAGATATGCATAAAAAATTTCTGGGTTTAAGATATCTTAACTCATGCTGCATACCAAACTACTATTCTAATTGTTATTCATCACGTTATGTAAATTCATTCGTATTTTCAAAAAGATATAAATGTGAGAGATAAATGGATATAAATGTGAGAGATAAATGGATATAAATGTGAGAGATAAATGGATATAAATGTGAGAGATAAATGGATATAAATGTGAGAGATAAATGTGAGAGATAAATGGCTATAAATGTGAGATAAATGGATATAAATGTGAGAGATAAATGGATATAAATGTGAGAGATAAATGGATATAAATGTGAGAGATAAATGGATATAAATGTGAGAGATAAATGGATATAAATGTGAAAGATAAATGGATATAAATGTGAGAGATAAATGGATATAAATGATTCCTCAACATAATTTAAAGGTTGCAGATAACAATTTTGAACGTGAAAAACATTTCCATCCATCAGAAGCCATTGATATCGACTAAGTACCATGTTCCCAAGAAAAAAATGCACAACTGTCTCCTGGTGAATTTACAAAATTGTTTCTTAATTGTTCATCATACTTATCATTCACTATACCCTAGGATTCTCAACCTTTTCAGATGGCAATCACAGGCTACATGTAATTGTTAGTGCTTGCCAACACATTTTAAATTTGCATGACACGAGTACATATCCTTTTACACAAGCACCATGCTGAGAATGCCTGTATTATACCATGTACTTTGAAGCAGATAAACCTTGAGAAATGGGAATAAAAATGGATGGAAAGAAGCAATTTCTGAATATTGCAAATTATGACAACTATACAGATAGAAATTTATGGGAAAATTTGGATCAGCATACAGAAAAAAAATGTGTCCTTTCCCTGTACTCGTGCCTACCCCATGTTTCGCTTGTGTACGGAATGTGAACGAAATTACATATTATGCACAAGTGTATTCCAAGTTTGTTATAGTGTGCACAATTTGTGTGCCGTTAATGAAATTATATGACTGGCAGACCATGTTGGCAGATAAAAAAATGACTAATAATAGCAATGATTTATTACCATGACTACGCATCAGAGAAGTAGGAATCATCCTAGAGTTAAAGGGGAGGGGCGAGTGTTAGGGGTAGAGTTAAACCTAATTCTAACTCCACTCCCCCCCCCCCCCCCCCCCAACTCTATACCTCTCTGTCTTAAGGGCTATCAATCAAAGGCAAGTTTAGCATAGATACAGCAGCCATTTCGCTAATAGAAAATTAACTGGCAGAGTAACGCCACAAACTACTAAAAACATATGATCTGACAATTATTTACAGACTAAGAGAAAGGGAAAGAGAAAGTTCAGGGAAAGGACTGAACGTTATGTGAAAATTCTGAATGACAACCAGAAATTTATGTGAAAATTTAGAACTATACAAAGAGAAGTTTGTTAAAATTTGGAATGACTGTTCAAAATACTGAATGTAAAAATCAAGCATGTTAGAAAATCATCAAACAAGATTGTATTTTGCAATGTTTTGCAGGAAAACAATTTGAATGGAAATTGTTGTAGCACCATTTGGTAGTTGTAACACACTAATCATGAACGCTATGTCAAAACATAAATAAATGAAAAATTGGCAGAGAACATTGTTCAAGCCGAATTCCACACATTAAATGATGACTTCATCGCGGGATCAAATTGTCAGCCGCATGTGTTCCGTCTTGCGTTAGGATTAACGGTTATGATTAGAGGTTATGTTTGGGTTAGGTGTTACCATTAGAGTTTGGCTCTCGATTGCCAGCTCACACAAGAAGTGCTTTTGAAGTCATTCTCCACAACATTGCAAAATGTTGACATCCAGAAAATGTTTAGTAAGAAACAACCCTAATCCTGACCCTAACCTTAATCCTAACACTAAACACTAACTCCTAATCCTAACCCTACCCCTAAGATCTAACCCTAATGCAAAACAGAACACATGCCACTGACAATTTTATCCCATGATGATGTCATCATTTAATGTGTGGAATTCTGTTTATAATGTTTCAAAATTGCACACATTACAAACCCCAAAAAAACATAATTCGCTGGTGTGCAACTGGGGTAGGTCTGCTATCATTGTACCAAAAACACTTTTCAAAAACCCCAATTATATTTATTCTTTATTGTTTGTACTGTATAGTAAATTTATTTTATGATCTACATTTTTCATCAGTCCAGACCAAATAATCAGATTTAACTGTATAAAAACTGGTGAAATCTTCTATTATTCTGAATTCACCAATAGAATGTACATAAGATTTGTACACAATTTATAAACTGACATCTATCATCTCGAGTTTTCTCAGGTGGAAGTACTGTTGGACAACCACCGATCAATTTGTGAAAAGACAAGAGGTTATATTGATTGTATTATAGCAATAGTAACACATGTTGTGAGTCTGGGGCTACCATTTCTAACAGAGAAAAAACTGGTGTTTATAACAGAACAATTAAAACATGTGATTTTACAATGTTGTATATAAAAGGTCAAAGATTTTGCAATGTAGTATTCCAACTTTCATTATTAGAGAAATGCAATAAGTATTTGATAACCATTTCATTAAATATACAAGTTTTAAAGAAAAAGATAATTCTGTCATCCTCCGGATCAAATATTTTTTCAGAAGACAATAGATATACTTTCTTTATATATACTTTTAAAATTCCTACTCTTTTATATATATATATATATATATATATATATATATATATATATATATATATATATATATATATATATATATATATATATATATATATATATATATATATAAACTTGATCTAAGAATTAGTTGATTTAGGCCTATACAGCGGAATCCCTCTATAGCATATCCTTTTATAATACATTTCCCTATTTAACCTTTAGCACAGAAATGGAGCATTTCCGCTCCATTTTTATGGGTGTTTTTTTATATATATCTGTTGGCGATAACTCCTCCTCTAGATATGTCCTTTTTAAATGAAATTAAAATGACACAATCCCTAATATCATGTGACCGAAGCAACAAATCACAGTTAAGAAGACATTTCCTTCTGTTGCCAGTTCTAGTCTAGGATAAATGGAGTAAGGTAGACCAAAACAAATTTTAAAAATTGAGAAACATCCAGTTTAGAATCTATTGGTGGGCTACAATGTTTGCCAATATCTATACTTGATTTAAAATCATTATGGATTGTGATTTTGATAGTAAAGAATTCTTGGGAATAATGTTATTACCTAGTAGATATAGTAACAAGTTGATTTCATCATATGACATTGAACAGGCATGGAACAAACGTAGTGGCGGATATTATCGACATTTGGTCTGCAATTCTATAACCATTTTTGGACAAGGTAAGTTTTTTTTATGTGTTATTCATTCATTCCTCTCATATGCCACATGCAAAAAAATACACATATTTGCAGTATGAAATTCTTTATTTAAATGCACAAACATTATTTAAAAATCTGTAATAACAAAAATGTTATTGCATTTTCAAAACACCAACCAAAAATTAAGAATATTGTCAATAAAGAACCCAGCGGCACAGCGAAGATTTTTGTAATTTTTATGTTTGAGTACTAAAGGTTAACAACACTTTTCAAAATTCCCAATTATATTTATTCTTTATTTCTTGTACTGTATATGGAGCGTTTTCTGCTATTTCATAAATATTTTGTTGGTTCGGACCATGTTGTTATAATGGGATTTGATTGTAGTACTTCCTGTCATGTGTTATTTTTTGTAGAAACTTTATAAACAGGAAACGGAAAATAACTCATGTTTTTGTCTGTCTTAAATTTCATAATACAGCATTGGTTAATGTTGGATGATCTAGTGCAATAAAATAACCTGTGCATGTTGTCCTAATTATCAGTATTGTATCATAATTAAACCAGTTATACATCACTTTGGCATTAAATTTGATATATATGTAGCCATTTTATGAATTTGAAAGAATAATGGATGTGTAAGGTTAGACTTACATTAGAATGAGATGTTGTATGAGACCAGATTACACTGAGACGATTTGGTGTTATACCATATTACATTTGTGTTACATCAGATCACAATGACATGATTTGTATTAGACTAGATTACAATGAGATGATTTGTATTATACCAGATCACAATGAGATGATCTGTTGTTATTCCAGATTACAATGAGATGATTTGTTGTGTTAGACCAGATAACAGTTAGATGATCTTTTGTTATACCAGATTACAGTGAGATGATCTGTTGTTATTCCAGATTACAATGAGATGATCTGTTGTGTTATTCCAGATTACGAGGCAATCTGAATCTGTTATTCTATATTACAATGAGATCTGTTGTGTTAGACCAGATTGCAATGAGATCATTTGTTGTGTTTGATCTATTGTTATGCTATATTACAGTGAGATGATCTGTTGTTATTCCAGGTTACAGTAAGATAATCTTTTGTTATTCCAGATTACAATGAGATGATCTGTTGTGTTATACCAGATTACAATCATAGTGATAGATCTAGAAGATGCATACAATAGAGTTAGTTACACTCATCTTGTTGACATATTAGGGAGCACGATATCCAACCATGGATCATACGCTGGATAGTGAATGTGCTAATCTGTAGAAATGTCAGATTTGTGCTAGATCTCCCCAGTATTAGAGTGCGACATCAAGTAGCGCAAGTGAAGTTCAGATATACCCATCATTACAATGAGATTTTTGCTAGATCTCCCCAGTATTAGAGTGCGACATCAAGTAGCGCAAGTGAAGTTCAGATATACCCATCACTACAATGAGATTTTTGCTAGATCTCCCCAGTATTAGAGTGCGACATCAAGTAGTGCAAGTGAAGTTCAGATATACCCATCACTACAATGAGACTTTTGCTAGATCTCCCCAGTATTAGAGTGCGACATCAAGTAGCGCAAGTGAAGTTCAGATATACCCATCACTACAATGAGATTTTTGCTAGATCTCCCCAGTATTAGAGTGCGACATCAAGTAGCGCAAGTGAAGTTCAGATATACCCATCACTACAATGAGATTTTTGCTAGATCTCCCCAGTATTAGAGTGCGACATCAAGTAGCGCAAGTGAAGTTCAGATATACCCATCACTACAATGAGATTTTTGCTAGATCTCCCCAGTATTAGAGTGCGACATCAAGTAGCGCAAGTGAAGTTCAGATATACCCATCACTACAATGAGATTTTTGCTAGATCTCCCCAGTATTAGAGTACGACATCAAGTAGCGCAAGTGAAGTTCAGATATACCCATCACTACAATGAGATTTTTGCTAGATCTCCCCAGTATTAGAGTGCGACATCAAGTAGCGCAAGTGAAGTTCAGATATACCCATCACTACAATGAGATTTTTGCTAGATCTCCCCAGTATTAGAGTGCGACATCAAGTAGTGCAAGTGAAGTTCAGATATACCCATCACTACAATGAGATTTTTGCTAGATCTCCCCAGTATTAGAGTGCGACATCAAGTAGTGCAAGTGAAGTCATTTCTAAAAGTAATAGAATATATTAACCACCCATTACATCAACGTCTGGATGAAATAAAGGGAAAACGAATCAAGCTGGGTAGGTCATGGATGGCAGAAGCTGAAGACACACTGCAAAGAGTATGTGAAATAGAAGTAGGTAAGTGCAGTGAATGGGAGGAGGTAGACATTGAAAAAAAAATCACTAACGTAATAATTTAACTAGATAAATCATAGCAGTTCTCCATGCTTGTCGTTGAGCTTGGCACATAGGGCAGATATCATAACACTCCATGCTTGTTGATCAACAGCCAGTCATTCCAGATTGTTTGTTTTCATACTAGCTGTTGTGATTTCTTTTTCGATAGTTTTTGGCCTTCCCCTTTTTCTCTTGCCACTCGGTGACCATGTAAAGACTTGATGTGGTATTCTGATGATACTGAGATAATTTGTGTTAGACCAGATTACAATGAGATAATTTGTTGTGTTAGACCAGATTATAATGAGATAATTTGTTGTGTTAGGCCAGATTACAATGAGATAATTTGTTGTGTTAGGCCAGATTACAATGAGATAATTTGTTGTGTTAGACCAGATTACAATGAGATAATTTATTGTTAGACCAGATTACAATGAGATAATTTGTTGTGTTAGACCAGATTACAATGAGATAATTTGTTGTGTTAGGCCAGATTACAATGAGATAATTTGTTGTGTTAGGCCAGATTACAATGAGATAATTTGTTGTGTTAGGCCAGATTACAATGAGATAATTTGTTGTGTTAGGCCAGATTACAATGAGATAATTTGTTGTGTTAGACCAGATTACAATGAGATAATTTATTGTTAGACCATATTACAATGAGATAATTTGTTGTGTTAGACCAGATTACAATGAGATAATTTGTTGTGTTAGGCCAGATTACAATGAGATAATTTGTTGTGTTAGGCCAGATTACAATGAGATAATTTTTTGTGTTAGACCAGATTACAATGAGATAATTTGTTGTGTTAGACCAGATTACAATGAGATAATTTGTTGTGTTAGGCCAGATTACAATGAGATAATTTGTTGTGTTAGGCCAGATTACAATGAGATAATTTGTTGTGTTAGACCAGATTACAATGAGATAATTTATTGTTAGACTAGATTACAATGAGATAATTTGTTGTGTTAGGCCAGATTACAATGAGATAATTTGTTGTGTTAGACCAGATTACAATGAGATAATTTGTTGTGTTAGACCAGATTACAATGAGATAATTTGTTGTGTTAGGCCAGATTACAATGAGATAATTTGTTGTGTTAGACCAGATTACAATGAGATAATTTATTGTTAGACTAGATTACAATGAGATAATTTGTTGTGTTAGGCCAGATTACAATGAGATAATTTGTTGTGTTAGGCCAGATTACAATGAGATAATTTGTTGTGTTAGACCAGATTACAATGAGATAATTTGTTGTGTTAGGCCAGATTACAATGAGATAATTTGTTGTGTTAGACCAGATTACAATGAGATAATTTATTGTTAGACTAGATTACAATGAGATAATTTGTTGTGTTAGGCCAGATTACAATGAGATAATTTGTTGTGTTAGACCAGATTACAATGAGATAATTTGTTGTGTTAGGCCAGATTACAATGAGATAATTTGTTGTGTTAGGCCAGATTACAATGAGATAATTTGTTGTGTTAGACCAGATTACAATGAGATAATTTATTGTTAGACTAGATTACAATGAGATAATTTGTTGTGTTAGGCCAGATTACAATGAGATAATTTGTTGTGTTAGACCAGATTACAATGAGATAATTTGTTGTGTTAGACCAGATTACAATGAGATAATTTGTTGTGTTAGGCCAGATTACAATGAGATAATTTGTTGTGTTAGACCAGATTACAATGAGATAATTTATTGTTAGACTAGATTACAATGAGATAATTTGTTGTGTTAGGCCAGATTACAATGAGATAATTTGTTGTGTTAGGCCAGATTACAATGAGATAATTTGTTGTGTTAGACCAGATTACAATGAGATAATTTGTTGTGTTAGGCCAGATTACAATGAGATAATTTGTTGTGTTAGACCAGATTACAATGAGATAATTTATTGTTAGACTAGATTACAATGAGATAATTTGTTGTGTTAGGCCAGATTACAATGAGATAATTTGTTGTGTTAGGCCAGATTACAATGAGATAATTTGTTGTGTTAGACCAGATTACAATGAGATAATTTATTGTTAGACTAGATTACAATGAGATAATTTGTTGTGTTAGACCAGATTACAATGAGATAATTTGTTGTGTTAGGCCAGATTACAATGAGATAATTTGTTGTGTTAGACCAGATTACAATGAGATAATTTATTGTGTTAGACCAGATTACAATGAGATAATTTATTGTTAGACTAGATTACAATGAGATAATTTGTTGTGTTAGGCCAGATTACAATGAGATAATTTGTTGTGTTAGACCAGATTACAATGAGATAATTTATTGTTAGACTAGATTACAATGAGATAATTTGTTGTGTTAGACCAGATTACAATGAGATAATTTGTTGTGTTAGGCCAGATTACAATGAGATAATTTGTTGTGTTAGACCAGATTACAATGAGATAATTTATTGTGTTAGACCAGATTACAATGAGATAATTTATTGTTAGACTAGATTACAATGAGATAATTTGTTGTGTTAGACCAGATTACAATGAGATAATATTTTGTGTTAGACCAGATTACAATGTGATGATCTGTTGTGCTAGACCAGATTATTATTTTATGATTTGTTGTACATTAATTTTTATTTTCATGTACATGAAAATCATGAACTTTACCGGCTTGACAGAATCAATTAAACTAGATGATAATATACTAGGCAATGTTTAAAATTTCGTATATTTGGGAAGCAAGATAACAGCAGAAGGGGATACCAATTCAAAAATCAAGACTTGAATCGCTCTCACCTCCAACGCCTTTAACAAACTCTCAAACATCTGGAGATCGAAGATCGCAAGTAAACACATCAAACTGCGACTATTCAATGCAAGTGTGATTCCATCATTGACATGGATGTGAAAGTTAAAATCTACCGCAACAATGGATAAGAAGTTAGTTGCCTTCGAGAATAGATGCCTCAGAAAAATCACAAATACTAATTGGAAAGGCTTCAAATCAAATGACATACTAAGAGGAGACAAAACAAGAATACATGATGAACATCATCAGAAAATGCCGCTGGATACACATTGGCCACATACTTAGAATGAAGGAAGACAGAACCCCACGACAGGCCTTCATGTGGACACCAGACGGGAAAAGAAAACAGGGAAGACCAAAAACAACGCTCAGAAGAACATTTATGAATGAATTAAAATGAACAGGCATAAATGCACAAGACCTGCAATCCCTAGCAACTGACCGACAGGCACGGAGAACTATGACATCCGCCCTATGTGCCAAACTTGGCAAAAGAGGAACTGACTGATTTGTTGTAAATCCGAGTTATGAACTAGCATCATAGATCACAATTTGTTGTAAATCCGAGTTATGAACTAGCATCATAGATCACAATTTGTTGTAAATCCGAGTTATGAACTAGCATCATAGATCACAATTTGTTGTAAATCTGAGTTATGAACTAGCATCATAGATCACAATTTGTTGTAAATCTGAGTTAGGAACTAGCATCATAGATCACAATTTGTTGTAAATCTGAGTTATGAACTAGCATCATAGATCACAATTTGTTGTAAATCTGAGTTATGAACTAGCATCATAGATCACAATTTGTTGTAAATCTGAGTTAGGAACTAGCATCATAGATCACAATTTGTTGTAAATCTGAGTTATGAACTAGCATCATAGATCACAATTTGTTGTAAATCTGAGTTATGAACTAGCATCATAGATCACAATTTCCCATACATGCTCAGCTGCCTAGTCAGTGGTTAACCAGAAACATACTGCACTTGCTAAGTAACGATGAAACCATTTCTTGACCTTCTCAGAGCTTGAGCCCTGGTACAATACTTTCTGGTTGGTTGGGTGAACCACAGAAGTAATTTTTATTTCAAACCATGAATAATGAATGGATGTCAAACATTTCTTCAGGGATATTCTGGTCAGGACGATTTAAAATTACACTATCCCAGCTTCCAAATCTGTAATGGTAGACCAGATTACAATGAGATGATCTGTTGTTAGAATATACATTTGAAAATAACAAAATAAAAAGACCACAACCTTTTCTGGTACTTAAACTCTCAATTGAAATAACCTAACCATGCCTGAAAATATACATTTTTTTAAAGCATTAACAATGGTTCTTCTAGATTTTAACCAGGATTAACTTCAGAGAATGCAGACTGTTTAATTTGCATCGATGGATAGACAGATGATCTTCATCAGGTTATGTACCGACTGGTATAGGTGATCATGGATCTCCACAACTGTATTTCTTATCAGGATTGTTGTTGACTCTCTGCCACACCACAATGTCAGACTAATATTTTTTCTCACTGTCATCCTCGATCTCTCTTGCCGTTTGTAACTATGTCCTCCAGACCCTCTGTCTCATGCGTCCAAAACATAATTATTGTCCCTTTTTGATATCAAGTAAACCCTGTCTCACTTTCGACTTTCAGCACATCTTCAATAGAACAACATCTCTGTTGCCTCCAACTATCCTTTTATTTATTATCCAAGACTCACATCCATGTTATCACAGCAAAGCTGTACGCCATAAATCCGCTCAATGTTTTGAATTATCTCTTCATTTGGTGGTGGTGGCGGCTTTTTTTTGTTGGGCTGCGGGCCCGATGTGTGTGGTTCAGGTTGTAGATTTGTTGGAATAGTTGGTTGTGGATTTTTAATGAGAGGTTGCCCTCCCCCCATTCTGTTTTTGTGGTCTCTTGGCTGCTTCCACCTTTGTGTTGTTTGGTGGGCCAGTGCTGTCCTTTGTTTGTTTGGTTTTTTTGTCAGACTTTCAACCTGTTATTGCTATCTTCCACTTCAGTATCTTGGTGTCTACCTTAAGTTAAGAGATATAGCTCCCTAACGCATGTGGCTAATCTGTTATATTTCCGGGCTCTCACTGGCCCACTACTTCGGACTCAGATTATACCTTTCTTCTCCCTTACCATCCACTTCTACACCTGTCTTAAATTATGAGTCTTTGTTTGTAATACTCATTTCTTGTTGTTTGTTTCAGTCCTGACAAAGACTTTTTAGTTGAAATTTTGTTTGTTTCTGCTTTAGTGAGCTTTTGTTAAAATTGTTAGTGTTTTTATGTTAATTACTGCAACACTCCCTACATATTTCTATTTCTTCCCCTCATCAAATTTTGTTGCACAGCCCCTTATATCTTTAGTTCACTAGGTTGTCTCCTAACACTTTGGATTTATCCTCTTGTAAACCCTGACATAACACATTCTACTCTCTGGACTACATCCTGCTAATCTTCAGGAGTTTGAAAATTAATGCAGAAGACATTGTATGTTAGAATCAGTATTATATAGCTTTGAAGAACTCTGTCACCTATTTTGACAGGGACACACACACATATATATATATATATATATATATAAAGTTTAATATTCTTTCCAGAACGTTACCTTCAGCGTGGATACTCTGAGCGCCTCTCTGTTCTGGGCAAGCAGGCCTGCATTGGCCAGAGACATGCATACATTCTTTGATGTCGCTGGTCCATCGTCTTCTTGGTCTTTCCTCTTCTTCTCTTTCCTTGTATTCTACCCCATAGAATCAGCCTTTAGATACCATCGTGTCCAAAATACTGTAGCTTCCGCTTACAGCCATCTTATACCATCATATGATGGTATTTAGAAGGCACTCTACATTTAATTTCAGTAATATATTTACACATATTCTTCATTTTTATTAATGTGCTCACTTATGGCAATCAGAACAGTGTCATCTGTATATCTCAATTTATTTATGGTATGCTCCCCCAACCATTGATATACCTGGGAATATCAATTGTTCACAAGTTTTCACTGTACAGAGAACAAATCTAGTGAAAGTATACAACCCTGTCTTTTTATCTGTTAAAAGGGTCAAATTTGTCCACTGGTATAGCTGCTGTTTGTTGTCAATATTTTATGATTACCAGTATTTCTACATCTCTAATTCACCAGACTTCAGTGGCAGTATAAAATAAATCCAGACATAAATTAATTAAAATAATTGAAAAAAGACATAACAAGGTCAATAACGGATAACATAAAACAAACACTGACAAAGTTATATAACATTTTTATTGGAAAGTTTTGATATGTTATATTTAAAAAATATGTATGTTTATGGGAAAGATGAGTTACTGTTAATGAGAAGTATGTATATTATTTCTGGGAATTGTGCTGTGAATCGACATGACTTCTATTTAAGTAGCATGTATACAGCACGTCTGGCTCTGTGGCTGAGAGCAAGTGAATGTATCTCAGAAAACATAGGTAGCAAGCAGTTGGACCCTCCTTCAAAAAGTAATGGCAGCCTATTGGAACATAAATATTGCTGAGTAAGTCACTAGAACGAAACATTGGGTTGACAACAATGTCTTCAATAGGATACACAATTGCATGGGCAACCTTGTTTGGTCTGCAGATCAAATGCCAGCATTGTGTAAGCTGGATGGGGTTGTACCAGTCAGCCAGAAAATCTTTTAAAGTTAACTGATGTTACATGAAACATATGAGCTTATATCTCTGCCCTCTGCCAAAAATTTTTTATTGGCTTACTTGTTATGATAAAAAAACTTGCTCCAAACAAGATCACAGCTTTTGTCACTTTCTGTGTCAGTCATCAAAAGAAGCCTACGGAAACCTATCACATGTGTCTATTCATTATGAACATGCTTTCAACTTGCAACACCCGATTTTAACATTTCCTAATTATCACCATTTAGTATCAAAGTTTACATCTTGGCTGCCATTGCTTGTGATTTGATGTTTTGTTGGTCCAGTGGCTAGTACACATATAGTAAATTTAAATCAGCCTGCTTGACCAGTGAAATTGACTTGAGTGATATTTTGCCCTCCTGATATACAACCATAACATCACTGGGACGGATGCCTAATTTTTGTTGCATGTCTATTTGGATTGCATGGTTCACAGCTCATCTGTTTAAAGGTCTGAATTTATAATTTCAGTGTAACAGATACTTCCCAGCAATATAATGCCATTTAATGGCATTATGTCAAAGGGCATGAGCCCATGGACTGCTGGATCAGCAACCAACCAACCAGTGTAACAGATTCATGTCATCAATAATATTTGAGATTGCATAGTTCACAACATTTGTTGATGATCTGAAGTAATAATTCGGTGTACAGATTCAAACCATGAATAATATTTGAAGCATATTTTACAATAGGACATTGCTTGTCAACTATTATTGAGTCATTGATTATGTTTCAGTTATGTTGCTAATGTTATGTGAAACGGCAGAACTTTTTCTGTGATCAAACCACAAAGTCCACTCTTGCAGAGATTGTGAGACTTCCAATGTAGTCGAGAATGGAAATGTGTCACCATTTTATTTACTAATGACCCAATACATCTGACTTCTGCAACTAATACATTTAGTGTTCTTACCAGCTCCACTTAATGGTGGATGACTATAATCATATCGCTATTATAGGAAACCAGCCATACCGGAGAACTGGTTCTTGTACATACATGCTAGCCACCAAGCTCAAAGCTAATAACCATGGTGTTGCATGCTTGACCATTTTGTCGATGTCTTGCATCGCTATTAACATAGGCACAGACGGCCACTTTGATCAATTTCTGGTGATTTACAAACTTGCGTAGTTATATGCTTGTTCAGCCGACTAAAAAAATCATATTAATGAATATATTGTACATGAAAAAAAAATAACATTCAGAATGGTCTTCACTTTGGCACAACCTAACAATAGTCCTGTATGTACACAAACAAATGGAATGTCAGTAGGGAAACTGTCTAATAATAAGAATTAAGTTCATCAAGAAAAAGAATGGAGGTATTTTATTTGATCACATTCTTTATGTTCATGCCAGGGTGAGGGTGTATTCCCAGCCATCAATGAAGTTATCATTTTGAGAGTCAAAACAGAGAATGCCAGATCATATACTGACAGCTTTCAGTTCAGCTGCAGCTTTGAGAGTCATAATAAATCAGAATCATTGCAATAATTCATGAAAGTAACTGCCATAAACACTTTCAGCATATGGAAAAATAAACTATTCAGAATAAGGAGAAAATATGAACTTTCAGTAGATAAACTTTCAGAAGGAAAGATATAAACTTTCAGCACACAGAAAAAGAAGCTTGTGATATGGAGAATGTTTGCCACTGTGCACAGGACAATGGTCATTATAATCTGGGCATGTATGTTAAGGATTATTCTAAAAGTCATTTACAATCATTTTCATTATTGTGCACAGGACAATGGTCATCATAATCTAGGCATGTATGTTAAGGATTATTCAAAGGTCATTTACAATCATTTTCATTATTCAAGACCTACACTCAAAACCAAAATGCAAGTCCTTATTATGTGATACAAATAGTACACACAAAAAAAATTTCATGGAATAAAAATGTATGAAAAGTAGGAATGGATTCTTTAGAAGACTACAGGAGCTACAGGAACCATTAGTATGCTGTGGGTATTTTCTGTGAGAATGTAATAAATCACATAAAAACAGACATTTTAAAATGCTTTCCTTCAGCAGAAAGGCTATATCATCTAGGATATTGGACTGCATGCCTATTAATCTGTCTTGTCACACTCTCTCAGTAAAAATAACATTTTACCAACTTTTCTAGAATATTGACTGCATGCCTTTCATAAAAAATAACTCAAACTTTCAGAATACTGACTGCATGTTTAGGATTATCGGAATCCATGTTTAAATATGAACACTCCGGGCACTCTGATAGGATTTCACCATAGAGTAGAGCATGCTGATGATTTCAAGTCAGCCAATTATGCATCTTTCACATCCTACCCTAAAGTGCCCCTCTACCCCAAGTAATTTTCCATACTCCAGTAACATCTTGAAAATTCTCTTCCAGCATTGTATCTTTGTACTTTCTTCTGCGATCAAATTGTTAACCATCCAGTCCAATATTTGTCATGTATAGACCAGTTTGTCTTAGGTCATCTTGGGTTCTCCACGGCTTATTTTTGCAAAGTATCTTTGTACAAAAGGCCCACACAGAGGGAATTAAATATCCCTATGACCATCTCTGTAGATTTCTACAGTTACAGATGATCTTATAAGCAACATGTTAGCTCTTTCATATTGCTGCATGTTATTCATAAAATCTGTCATGTTACAATATCTCCATTGAAAGAACAATTATCATATCAATACGGTTAAATCAAATAAACAAATATCTAAGTGCTAATACAATGTCCATCATCTTGTCAAATAGTTTTTTTTCCATCAGGTACTTCAATCCACACACAAAACAGCTAACAATTTTACACATGTATCCATCATCATTTAAATAATTACCACAAACAATCTTATGAATTCAATGTCAGGCCTTGTTTATACACTCACACACACAATGAAAAGCAGAGATATATTGTCTAACCAATCAAAATAAGACATTTAGAGAGGTGTATTTTTGATCAAAGCAATCAAAATCAGTTAGGGAGAGTATATACTTGACATAGCCAATCAAAATTAGTTACGGAAAGATATATTTCTTATCTAACCAATCACAAATGTTCTTTCATACTGGAAAGGAACAATAATTAAATGGTTTAAATTTTTTTTTAATGGAATCATGTGATTTATAAAGTACATTATGATCTTCATAAACAATCTTCAAAGAAGAATTCCACTAAGAAATAGTGTTAGAAAAAAATTACTTGTTGAACAGAATAATAGTCATATCAAAAGAAAAAAATGAGTCATGTTATAAAATCTCTTGGAAGATATAAAATACTTCAAGAGACACAAAAGAAATATTTAAAAAAAATATATGGTCCTGAAATACAAAACAATGAAGGCATGCATAACAAAACAAATCTTTAACTGCATTCATAGACTATCTACACAATACAAACACACTCAAATGTTGCAATATGGTGTTACTGCCTTTGTAGCATGAAACTGACAGCAGCAATCAAGGCAACCAGGAAAATGCTTGAGGTGGTGGAGGCTGAACCAGCTTTACGGCATTTGAGTGTTTCAAATCTGAAACAAGAGAATACGTAATGATCAAAATATGGATATGTCATAGGTATCACATAATAAATTAGGTGGCTGGGAATGCTAGGTGTGTCATCAATGCAGATGGATCAACAGATCTGATGAACTAGTTGGCCCAGAGGTATATCCACCACTCCTGGCAGGATGTGATGATTCTAGGATACTGTCACACTAGAATTACTCCCTTCTGGAACTAAGCATCCATCCACCCCTTAACACACTCATGCCTTTCAGACAGAAAACCGTACTTGTTTGTCACCCCAGTTACACAACTGAGGAGGACATATGCTTTTGTCATAAAAGGCAATGGGCTGTTAAAAGTTACCTGCTCACAGCTAAAGGCATTACATCATCATTATGAACATCACAATAAATTACTTTCCTGTATCATTATTACCTCCCTTTGTCTTCTGGACACTTATTTTATGAGCAGTTTCATTCTCCACTGTTGGTTTGCTAGATCAGTCACAATGTCATTTCTCTCTCTCTCTGAATAGTTATTAATAATAAAACGCTAACCCGTCAGGGTCGTAGTGGTGTCACATTGAGACATTTGGTGCAGAAAGATCTCTATCCTCTACCATCCAGATGAGTTTGTAAACTTCATACACTGTCCAGTCGCTGATATTATCCAGCCATGTCTTTTGGCCACCTATCTTCTTTCTCCATGGATGGTTACATGATGTTCTAATCTATCTAGAAAAATGGAAAAACATCAAAGACATCCAAGATAGATGCAAAATAAATTACCAACTTCCATGGCAGATGTTAGCTATATTCCAAAACAAACATTTGAAAATGAACACCAAATTAGCAATATACAAAACAATTATCATTCCACCACTTTTCTATCAATGCCAAATGTGGATACTGTAGCAGCAAAAGATAGAAAACGTGTTATCAAAGAAATATTATGTTTACGAAGAATTTTCTGTGTAATAATAAGAGACAAAATAAAAAATGAAAACAGGAGATTAACCCTTCTGCCAGCTCTAGAGTACATCATTGCGACAACAGAGTAAACGATTTTCACATACCACTAGACTAGTCAGATAACATTTCCTAAAATACAAATCCTATACAGACACAAAGTCAGAGACCAACCATGTAAATAAGATTGATTACAGAAATAAAAAAAAGCCATGAAAATAAACATATGAAGCACACTAAAAAGCCATCTCCAAACAAAATACCACAGACACAGCAAGGAACAACGGGATAAGTGGAAGACAGTAATGCATTACTTTCCTGAGTCATTATTTCCTCTCTTGAGAAAACATCCTTCCCAAATATTAGTAATACATTACTGTCATAGAGAGGAGCTCGGTAGCCTAGTTGATAGGAGCAAAAAAATCATTGTCTGGATTTTTTGCCTGACATGACTGCTCTTCCAGTCGACCCAGCTGTAAATGACTACCCGACGCATGAGTTAGGGAAGGTAAACACAGAAAAAAAAGAGAGCTGGCAACCCACATAATAGTTGCTGCGGCTTAGTACATGAAGAGTTATCTTCATCCCTGATGGCGAGTTGTTGCCATGGGACCTGCCTTTATCTTTACTGTCATAAATTAAGAAAAACTTTCTTAGATGAAGAATCCAACCTCTGGCCATCTTTAATGACAAATATGAAAATTGTGCATGTCAGGAGCAGCACTTTAGCCAAGCCAGTTTTGCTGTGATCTTTTCCTCACACAAATACCTCAACAGCAGAGCACAATCACTGCAGCACCTGTTTACGATGTCAAGTCATAGTTTGTTTTTCCATGTTTTATGTTACTACAAAATGTTAGCTAGATCATACATTTTTTCCCCAGCTACTTTTATCAGTATCTGAACTGACAAAGCTGTCAACCAACCATGTAAATAATATGATTGATTACAGAAATAAAAGAAGAAATCAATATCTGAACTGACGTGCATGTCTTTCACATGTCAAATCTGAGATTAACATCCATGTGAAGAGAAATAATAGGAATACCTTCATATCATCTCCCTTAATTCTGCACCTTCCAACCTGTTGATCATTGACAAATATAAGACCTAAGTGCAATCTCTTATCAGCACATATTCGCCTGTGTGTTGCAGAGTCCGAACGGGGAGCAAAGAATAACAACACTGTTTACCTTCCACGCATGTAAAAGGCGACTAAGGAGGTTATGAGATGGAGTTGGCTGTCCCATCCCATATAGGGTCAGTGACCCAAAGCCATGCTGAAGTCGGATGTGCCAGTTTGAGAACAAATGCAGAAGAAGCACATATTGACTTTTTCCACATTTTTCATTAGTTGCTGACACAATGTGAATATAATGGACTAATCCAAATTTAGATTTCTTAGTGTCTGCTTACCAAGACGAACATCAAAATTATACTAAAATTTGCTTTATTACTGAGGAATACTGTCAGGTCACAGATCCATTCAAGATGGTGGAAGTAATCAAAGAATAAAACATGTTTGGAATGCTGTAATTGCTGAAACATTAACATTTTGAAAGATGGAATCATAAAGTTACCTATTAGCTAATAACTTTGAATGGTTTCCAGTAAAATTTGATAAACAATAATGAAGTTGTGGGATGTTAAAATTAGGATGGGTGCTATAAATCACAGGCGATTGAAAATCAAGGGATAGAAGTGGATAGAGTTAATCAAGTTTGAAAACTGGAGAAAACACATTAGGATAGATGGCAGACACTAGATATGCAAAGTTCCAAGATGTGCACTAAATCCAGTCTCTTGAGACACAAGGAATACTGATACTAATCTAAAGTATAACACTATCTTCTTAATGTAGTCTTGGTTAACTTGCCTCATGTCACAGCAGAACATTACAAAATTCAACAAAAACTGAAAACATACTGCAAGCAATGTAATCACAATTTGATATAATCTACCTGTTGCCAGATCCACTCATCATCTTCTGGTACTCCTTCTCCATAGTTTGACCATCAAAGTACCAGTTGAGATCGTTGAAAGTGTACTCAAAGCCTTGCCGACACTCACACTTGTAAAAACCAGTCATATATTGTCTTCCTTCTACTGGTGTACACTGGAGATTAGATGTCACATGTTATTTTAGAAGACTTATCACAGGAGTGGTAGAGAGAAGACAAGTATGCAACAGATGCTGTAATATATGGATGTCAGTAAAGGACAATGGTCAAGCAAAGATAACATGAGACGAATATCACTGTTTAGAAATAGCGTGACAAGACTATTTCTGCGTTATTCTGAAACTCATGCTGATTGGCAGGATGTAGTCTTGAGAATGAAATGTGTAGTGTGGTTTACTACTTGGCTGTGATACCTGCACATTCAGTCGATGTGCAGGTACTGTATGCACTGGATCACCTTGCCTTTTTTAAAAATTCCTGCTTCTTGAACATACTGCTCTGATGTAACACAGACAGACTGAGCTGATGTAATAGAGACACACTGCTTATATAACCGAGACACTGCTCTGATGTAAGACATGCTTCGGATATAAGAGAGATGCACTTCTTTGATATAACCAAGAGACAGACTGCACTGATAAATAGAGAGTTCTCTGATATAACCGAGACACTGCTCTGATGTAACAGAGAGACAATTTTCTGATATAAGAGAGACACACTTCTTTTATATAACCGAGAGACAGACTGTACTGATGTAATAGAGAGACAGTTCTCTGATATAACCGACAGACTACTCTGATGTAACAGAGATACACACTTCTCTGATATAACTAAGAGACTGCTCTAATGTAACAGAGACATTTACAAGATGTCAGAAATATTCACACAAGATAACACAGTTAAAGGCCAAAGTAGTTGAGTTGATTCAGTATCATAACAGCTGTCTTTATTTCAGATCTGTTCTGGTATTCATTTTGAGGCAGGATTGACATAGTCATGATCTCCCTGGTGTAGTGGTTAAGTTATTTGCTTTGTGCCTAAGGAACTCAAATCCTACTACCTTCTTGTTTATGAAGTGGAGATCCCTGAGAGTTGTCGCTTGAAGCTACATGCCTTCATTGAGAGGGACAGAGTACATATGACATAACCTGAGTATAATTATGTTGATCTTCTATGCCGTTTGAATCATTTTTTCATTTATGCTTTTAAAAAAGGTAGCTTAACTGGCAATCATACTCTGAACAGCTCTAGGAAGCACAAGCCCTGCACTTACATGGTTCCCACAGTAAAATACTTCATTCATTGTCTTTCATGTGACATCAGAAATCACATATGGCCTGTCTCAGTTTGCATATCTGTTTTGTACATGTTCTATAACCTCATCAATGGAATTAATTACACATCTTAAATTCACCTTTCAGTGTATTGTTCAATGTATCTCTGGTTCCAATTTTTTTACCATTGCTGTTTACCATCTGAAGGCTTATAGTGCAATTGTTTGTTTCTTCTTTTCGCTATGTGTCACCATATGCATATTATTTTCACTATGTGTCACCATATGCATATTATTTTCACCACATGCATTAATGAACTATCTTGGATGCAAGCATGTTCCACTTGTGTGGTTATGGGAGCTGTGGTAGTGTAATATTAAGCTGTTTGCCCACTGACCAGCAAACCTGTGTTTTGAATCCACTTGTTTGTGGTTTGGAATAAAAATTGCTTCTGTGGTCCACCAGAAAATATGTTACCTGGGTTCACACTTTTAGAAGACCGAGGAATGGTGTCATCTCTACTAAGCAAGCGTGGTAGGCAACTAAGGTGCCTTCTTCAGGCAGTTTCTGGTCAAGTACTGATTAGGCAGCTGAGCACTTATGGTCAATCATGTGCTGTGACCCTGGTTTATAACTCATATTACCATGACATTGCATTCCTCTTATTTTTAATTTTATTTGGTATTCTATTATATATTTCTTAAATATTTATTTTCAAATGCATCTGGTTCACTTGGTACTTCTTTTGGTTGGTTTCTAGCAGTAACATTGCATATAAGAAAGAACAAACAGCAGGATTTTATTACATACAAATATTTTTAAAAATCTTCTGATAATGTATCATTGCGTGATCATGTAATATTGTTCATATCTGCACGTCAATGTGGTGACTGAAGCTCTGATTCTGTAAACACAAACAATACGCTAGCTCGTGTTCTGCACACAACATGGTCACAGTTATTGGCAGCAACCTCCATGACTTTGTAGACCATCTCTGTCACTATTGTTGACACCAGGAAACAATCACTGCCCAGTTCCCGTGACTATTCCGCCAGTGCCAAGAATAGAAACAGGAGAACATTAAAAGCTGCAGACAACAAAGAAACACTCAGACAGTATTCAGGTTGTTTGCAACAACTGGAAACAGTGGGCACATCACAACATCATGCAGGTCATCAATGAATCCTTTCAAATGCAATATTTCTGTGCCTAGAATAATATCTTCTCTCAATTGTGTGTTAAATAAAATAATAATAAAAGATTCTCTTTCTTCAAATTTAAACTTTTAATTCTGGGCCTTTTTTTGTCACCCTTATTTTGCTATTTTTATTTAATTTTGTCTAAAAGTATTTTTAATGACAGGAGGAAAATATTAAAATCTAAACAAATAACAAATGATGGCAGATGTGAAACAGAAATTAAAAGGAAAATAGGAATGCCTAAAAGTACTGTTAATGACATGAGGGCAATATTGATTTATCTAAACAAATTATAAATATACTAAACATGAGAATTATAAAATGCTACATCTATTCTATATTAATGTATGGCTGAGAAATATGGACACTGAATAACAACAAGACAGAATTGATGCCTTTGAGATGTGGATGCATAGTAAAAAAAGGGAAAACTCAGTGTAAGGAAAAAACAAACAGGGGTTCTGACAACACTTTGTATGAAAAAGAACTATTAACACAGATAAAGATCAAACAAATAAAATATTCAGGTATATTAAAATACATGACACCTCGCTTGAAGACCGTACATAAATATTTAATATTTTATTATATGTTCTCATGTAATTATCTTTTTGTTAAATTTCCACCAAAAAATGCATAACTTTTCACAGAATTGACCTACAGACTTGGTTGAGGTGTTGTTGAATTGAAAATTTCAAGGGCTATCTAGCTGTGGTGTTTATAATGCTATAAACCCAATTTGAAAATTTAGTGCTAATGCCTACCTTACTTGAGGGTAGAGTCATGGGATGGGCAGTGGGAAAGGGGCTAAGCAATAGCTAAGCAGAGATACAAGTGGGAAAGAAACATCACAAGATGGAAAGGTTAAATCTAGTAGAGTGCACCGCTAAGATAGGTACCAAATGATGTTGGAGGTCTGCTGCAGCCATCTCTGCGGAGACAACACTTTTTGATGATGATTATTTGTAACACAATTGTTATTATTTTCCCTATGACCATTGTGTCCTATGTCAACTGTGCTATTGCAATTTCATTTTCATCATTTAATTCATTTGCTGCCATTTATATTTTGTCAGTCTCTTCTTGTTAATATTTTGAGAATTATTTTTGTGATCATTAATTTTTCACAATATACAGTATTATTGTGTAAGCATGCTCTTGATGAGTGAGAGGTGCAGAGCACGCACAAAACAGCCAGTTATCTCATTCAATATTAGCATGCTCTTGGTGGCAGAGAGGGACGGATCATGCTCTTGATGGCAGAGAGGGACGGAGCATGCTCGTGATGGCAGAGAGGGACGGATCATGCTTTTGATGGCAGAGAGGGACGGATCATGCTCTTGATGACCAAGAGGTACAGAGCATGCATCAAACGACCAGGGTATCTTGTTCAATATTATCATGCTATTGGTGGCAGAGAGGGATAGAGTATGCTCTTGATGGCAGAGAGGGACGGATCATGCTATTGGTGGCAGAGAGGGATAGAGTATGCTCTTGATGGCAGAGAGGGACGGATCATGCTATTTGTGGCAGAGAGGGATAGGGTATGCCCCAAATGATCAGGGTATCTCACTCAATTTTAGCATGTCCTTTTGGATGTCCAATAAAGATTAATTAATCATCATTTCCTGAAGCTGCTCATTTGTTGTAACGTGAACACTATAAATCTGACACAGGCACTAGCATATTCTTACAAATAATTTCTTGCAGAAACCATCCAAGTTTGAAATGCTGTAGACAAAATTAGAAGATTAAAATATGGTTTCATCATCATCATCCAGTGCTGTCTCTGCAACAATGGTTGGCTGCAACAGATGTCCTATCTCTTGCTTTGGTAGTGCTGTCTGTAGACAGTAACCTGTCCATCTCATGATGTTTCTCCCCCACTTGTATCTCTGCTCCCCTTGATTCTACCCTCAAGTAAAGTCTTCAACAAGGTGTCAAGTCTTTTAATATGCCCAAAACTTATTAACGATTGTCGAATAATATGCCAAAACTACTTCATTTGTTTAATTTTTATTTCCTTTAATAGTTCTTTTTCAATACAAAATGTTGTTAGAACCTCATTGTTGATTTTATTCTCTTTCCATGAAGTTCTCTCTATTCTTCTACATATCCACATCTCAAATGTATAAATTCTGTCCTTTAATTGTTTGTTAGTTGTCCATGTTTCTAAGCCATACACTATAATATAGAATAGATGTATCATTTTATAAATCTCATTTTTAGTTTGTATAATTTGTTTAGATGTAAATATTTTCCTCATGTCATTGAAAGTACTTTTAACACTTTCTATTCTCCTTTTAACTTGTTTCACATCTACAATCCTTTGTGATTATGTGTTCAAGATATTTGTACAAATCTATACCTAGTATCTCTTTGTGTTTAGAACATGTTCTGAGATCTTGCTGATAAATATGGTTTAAATAACAGCAAATGAAAAATGGAATTATCTTATAAATGAAGCATGTACAATTGAGCACCAGTGCAACATAGACAACATCATTATGTTCCATTTATATTTCAGGAATGAATAACACAAATAGAATTTATGAACAAATTGGAGTCAGTAACGATTACTTCCAGCCGATCGCACAACAAAATATATACCAATTAGACATGTCATGCATAAAAATGTCAACTAATTGGATAACATTTCTTCTCAGTCTTCATGAAACACAATAAACTATCATTAGTGTCACTACTGTATCCATCAAACAATTTTTAACTGCCCATTAGAATATTTCTACTCCTCGGTCTAAAGATTGTGTTTTAAAAAATCTGGGGAATTACAACATATATTAATTTTAAACAATTTCTCTCACAAAACTAGCATTGTCACATGAGGTTTTGTGCATGTTTGTTCAGATTTAGCAAGTAGACCCACATGTTGCAAAAATTAAATTATGCATTTTAAACAGCTGATATACATACACTGTTGTCCTACAGAAAGGCTAAGAAAAATGACAACACCTTATCAAACATATCATTAAAGATGGATTAAGAAGGATGGGGGTTTTGAATGTGGATAATCAACTTGCCATGTTAAACAAATCAGTACACGCGATTGTACTGAAGATGTATAATAAAATTTTACTTTACAACTCTGAAATTTATGTTATATATTATTGGTGACTAATTTCGATGATTGCTTAAACAATTATGGTACTTCAGAAATATGGCAACCAAGTGATATTATTACTAAGAATAGCTCACAAGTTAGTATGTCATTCAAAATGGCGGCTCCCATGAAGTAAGGTTTCTAATGTGGTTTTGTGATACACAGAAAATAATGTAAATACATGTCCCATATTATAAAAAGTAGGATTTCACTCTTGAAATAACTCTGGGGCTTTCAAATTTATTCAGTATGCAAACATTCATTATGATATAGAAAAATATGCAACTTTATGTTGTGAGTTCAATTTTATACCAGTTTTTATAAGACAGTACTGTGGATGTTTCAAAAATTACCAAACACCCTTGGTAAATGGTAGAGAAAACTGGATTGCTGGTTAGTAAAGTGTTAATAATAATAATAATAATTTAAATGTATGCTATAATAAAAAGGTTAATCTAGTGGTTTAATAGCATATTGGACCATATTTTGGGGAAGAGAGAAAAAAATACAAAAAATTGCTAAATGAGAATTTTTTTTTACAAAGGTTGAGGTTCTTTTTTCTAAAGCTGATATTTAACTAAACTGATGTATTTGTAGCTGTCCTAGTATAACTGAACTGGTGTACTTCTAGCTGTTCTAGTATAACTAAAGTGGTCTGATGTACTGCTAGATGTCCTTGCATATCTGAACTGGTCTGATGTACTTCTAGCTGTCCTAGTATAACTAAACTGGTCTGATGTACTACTAGATGTTCCTGTATAACTGAACTGGTCTGATGTACTTCTAGATGTTCCTGTATAACTGAACTGGTCTGATGTACTTCTAGCTGTCCTAGTATAACTAAACTGGTCTGATGTACTTCTAGCTGTCCTAGTATAACTAAACTGGTCTGATGTACTACTAGATGTCCCTGTATAACTGAATTGGTCTGATGTACTTCTAGCTGTCCTAGTATAACTAAACTGGTCTGATGTACTTCTAGCTGTCCTAGTATAACTAAACTGGTCTGATGTACTACTAGATGTCCCTGTATAACTGAACTGGTCTGATGTACTTCTAGCTGTCCTAGTATAACTAAACTGGTCTGATGTACTACTAGATGTTCCTGTATAACTGAACTGGTCTGATGTACTTCTAGCTGTCCTAGTATAACTAAACTGGTCTGATGTACTACTAGATGTCCCTGTATAACTGAATTGGTCTGATGTACTTCTAGCTGTCCTAGTATAACTAAACTGGTCTGATGTACTACTAGATGTCCCTGTATAACTGAACTGGTCTGATGTACTTCTAGCTGTCCTAGTATAACTAAACTGGTCTGATGTACTACTAGATGTCCCTGTATAACTGAACTGGTCTGATGTACTTCTAGCTGTCCTAGTATAACTAAACTGGTCTGATGTACTACTAGATGTCCCTGTATAACTGAATTGGTCTGATGTACTTCTAGCTGTCCTAGTATAACTGAACTGGTGTACTTCTAGCTGTCCTAGTATAACTGAACTGGTGTACTTCTAGCTGTCCTAGTATAACTAAACTGGTGTACTTCTAGCTGTCCTAGTATAACTGAACTGGTGTACTTCTAGCTGTCCTAGTATAACTAAACTGGTCTGATGTACTACTAGATGTCCCTGTATAACTGAATTGGTCTGATGCACTTCTAGCTGTCCTAGTATAACTGAACTGGTGTACTTCCAGCTGTCCTAGTATAACTGAACTGGTGTACTTCTAGCTGTCCTAGTATAACTAAACTGGTCTGATGTACTACTAGATGTCCCTGTATAACTGAACTGGTCTGATGTACTTCTAGATGTCCTTGCATATCTGATCTGGTCTGATGTACTTCTAGCTGTCCTAGTATAACTAAACTGGTCTGATGTACTTCTAGCTGTCCTAGTATAACTAAACTGGTCTGATGTACTACTAGATGTCCCTGTATAACTGAACTGGTCTGATGTACTTCTAGCTGTCCTAGTATAACTAAACTGGTCTGATGTACTACTAGATGTCCCTGTATAACTGAACTGGTCTGATGTACTTCTAGCTGTCCTAGTATAACTAAACTGGTCTGATTTACTATTAGATGTCCCTGCATAACTGAACTGGTCTGATGTACTACTAGATGTTCCTGTATAACTGAACTGGTCTGATGTACTTCTAGCTGTCCTAGTATAACTAAACTGGTCTGATTTACTATTAGATGTCCCTGCATAACTGAACTGGTCTGATGTACTACTAGATGTCCCTGTATAACTGAACTGGTCTGATGTACTTCTAGCTGTCCTAGTATAACTAAACTGGTCTGATTTACTATTAGATGTCCCTGCATAACTGAACTGGTCTGATGTACTACTAGATGTCCCTGTATAACTGAACTGGTCTGATGTACTTCTAGCTGTCCTAGTATAACTAAACTGGTCTGATGTACTTCTAGCTGTCCTAGTATAACTAAACTGGTCTGATTTACTATTAGATGTCCCTGTATAACTGAACTGGTCTGATGTACTTCTAGCTGTCCTAGTATAACTAAACTGGTCTGATTTACTATTAGATGTCCGTGCATAAATGAACTGATATACGTTTAGCACTACTACAATAACATAACTGTACATTGTATGTATTAATAATACAAATACTCTACACACAATGTGAGTCACAACACACAGTTTAATGTAGTTTGTGCAAGCAACATTTGTAATTATTCCCACAGAGCAGTGATTCTCAATGTGGGCCATATGGCTTTCCTGTGGCATGGAGAAAATTATTTTTTTTAAATTGTGGGGTGGGGATCCCCCACAAGATGATAACTATATGAGCGATAATCAATACTTATAGCAATAAAGCTTAAATACCATTTGTGACTTGCAAAATCATTAAACTACCTTTTTTTTTAAAGGCTTCAGGGGAGACAATGGAAGAAATTGTCCTAAAAGGAGAACACAGGCCAGTGAAGTTTGAAAACTGCTGCCATAGAGACACAAATTTGTTTACATGTTTAAAAATTTTAAATACACTACTATTGTCACAAATAATTGATCAAATGTGTGTGTGTATTCTTGATTGTAAATTTTAGAGGAATGAAGTGCAGAACATACAAAATTATAGATATGCACTTAAGTGTTCAACAGATTTATTGGTTCATGGAAGCATATGTCACACCAACAAGAGTAGATATATCCTTGTAGGATACACCTAAAATTTTGCTGTCCGTGGATGATAAAGTTGGAAAACAATTTCTGATGCGAAATTGCTTTTTTTTTTACATATTAAGTCCCGTTGCAACATTATTAATGCCACTTGTTGCATTATAAATAATGATCACAGAGTATAAATAATGGTCACAGAACTATAAATAATGCCACTTATGATAGGTTTTCTTGTTAACCAGAATAAATATTTCTATACTATGTCAGTTAAAGGCAGTGTTTGAACATGTTGAAAGACAATGTCCAGCTCTGTGGTGGAGTGGCACTGTGTTCGTCTATGATTGCCAAGGCACAGAGTTCGATTCCTGCCACATGCAATTGTCCATCAGGACTGTTGAGAAAGCAATGGAAACTACTGAATGTATTTATTTTATCTAGAAAATCACTACAGCCAAATAATGCTGGGTTGATGGCTACTTCCTGAATATGATATACTACCAATAAAGAAAGACAATAAAAACATTCAATTCAAATAGAGACACCATCATCAGAGACACCAATTATGACATTTGTAGCTTAGAAGTGCGCACAACACAACACTCTTACTAGACATCACTTCACATGCATTAAATTTATACTTACAAACTGGGATTCAAAGTCACATCGTGCAGTGTTCTTAAAGGCATTGGGTATAACAAAGTCTGATGGACACTGGTCAAGGCTCATCTCCTTCAAGGCCACATCCACTGTCACAACACCCCTAATTTAAAATGAAGTAATTTTCACAATTATTTAGTGTGCTTTGTATACAGTCTTGACCTACAATGTTTACTGAAGCCAGAAAAAACAACAGGCACTCTGGGCCATATGAATTAAAAAGTAGGGAAAAGAACAAGAACATCATGGGAATAAGAAAAGACAGAGGAGAAAGACTTACACAATACATGTCCCCATGCAACACATTCTTTGAACAAGAAAATAGATTGTGTACATGGACGCTAATAGAAATGTTGATGTAAAAGACATTTTCTTTTTAATCTGTCTTAAGGTTTAACAAAATAATTTTTTAAACATCAAATAAACCAATAAAAATATGAATAATATTGTCAAATGCTAATTGACCCAGTCACATGCATCCGCTCAATGACCCATTAATGTCAACATGAGTAGAGTTTGAAAAATTCAAAAGTGAATTTAGAACATATTGACGTGTTAAATATCCAATCATCGCATTAAATGTGTCACAGGTTATAATGATAAGGTATTATATTATATTGAGAACATGCAGGTAAAGACAGATTAATGGAAGATGCAACAGAAACTGAACTGTAAATCAATGTCAGCAAACCAAAAACACAATGAGAATTAATAATATACAATAAGATCTATTAAAAAATAAATGATCAGATGCTTGAAGAGGTAAAACATATTTTTGTCCATTAGTGGAAGCAACATTGATAAAGAGGGTGGAACAAATTAGGATTTTTACAACAGAATTATGAGTTATGCCAGGTTTGCTTTAATCACATTTTGCCCAGTAATAATATAACAAAACAAATAACATCTCAGGGTAGTAGGAGTGTCACATTCGATGCAGAAAGATCTGCACACATCTCTATCCTCTACCATCGTGGTGAGTTTGGAAATTTCACACCTTGTCAAGTCCTTGATATTATCTGGCCATGTCTTCTTCTGGCTACCTCGTTTTCTTCCACCCTCTTCCATACCTTTGAAGAACATTTTTTCGCATCGAAGAATGTCTAATCACATGCACATACTATTGGAGTTGACAAAGTTTCACTATTGTTAACAGTGGTTCTTGTTGACTGGCTAATAAGAATAGAGGTATGAGTATATGTTATCATCAGCACACACCACCCAAGTCCATATGTGCTCTTATTCCCATCTCAATAAATCCTCCTAAAGTATAGCTGCTCACGGTTTTAGTTCAATATAGATTTATCAGTCTCTTTATATTTCTATTATATTTCTTTTCTACAAGCCGATGAAATCTTTACACCATTCTCTTGCAATCTTGAAAGCAGCAATGACTCAACATTTTTGAACATTTTCTGAGCACATGATTATTTTAGATCGAACCATTAATGTACATTTTGAAACTGTGGCCATGCTCATTAGTGTATCGGCCCTCTCATTACGTTTAACACCTGACATAAGTGTATTGGCTGACTCATCAATAACGTCATGTTGAGGAATGAATATAAAGGTAATTTTTCTAGTAAACAGCTTGTACACAAGTACATATTGATAGTGGATACTTTTGTTTGAACATGTTGTGAAGCATGTTCATTGCATCACTAAGTACTAGAACCATCTACTTGTTTTAGTATTTCTCCACATATTTTTATTTTCAGTGCCTATTCCTCATCAATTTTGCTGATTATCATGGCTTTTGTATGTTTATATCTAGACTATATTCTCTACTTAGTTTATCAACCTGTTCTGTGAATCTTTGTAGTTCCTGTTCACTTTCTTCTAAGAAGATTGTATCAGCTGCAGCTCGCATGTTTTAAAAAAAAAGTATTTTTTCACTGATATTGATTCCTGGCATTCTATATATATATATATATATATATATATATATATATATATATATATATATATATATATATATATATATATAAATGTTCTCTGTGCAGATGTTAAATAGGTTTTGGTGATAAAATACATCCTTGTCTTACTCCTATTTATATTTCTATGATGCTTAGCTGCTATCACACCTTATTGATGCAGTAATCATCATGTAAACCATTTCTAATATCTTGGACACATAATCACAAATGATGATAGATATGAAACAGAAGCTAAAAGGAGAATAGGAAAGCTAAAAGTATTTTCAATGATATGGGGAAACATCTAAATAAATCACAGATTAAAAATGAAATTGTAAAATGCTACATTTATTCTATTAATGTATAGCTCAGAAACATGGATATGTAAAAGAATAGAGAGAACTTCATGGAAAGAGAAGAAAATGGACAAAGAGGTTCTAACAACACTTCACATGAAAAAATAACTATTAAATGTAAATAAAGATAAAAAAATAAAGTATTTTGGACATATTAAAAGACATAACACCTTGTTGAAGATCTTACTTGATGTTAGAGTTGAGGGGGATGCGAGCAAGAGGTAGGAAGAGATACAAGTGGAAAAGAAAATCACGAGAAAGATATAGTCTATCAGAGAGCACCAAGGCTAGAAACAGGATGTTGAGGTCTGTTATAGAAAATCTGTTGTGAGATGTCACTTGATGATGATTGTTTTTAAATTTAATGAAAAAGTTAATGTAAAGCTAATTAAGATATGAATCATCATCACGTGACGTGTTTCTAGAACAACATCATGAATACTTGTAAAGAGAAAATGTAAAAAGATATTGACGTCAGAAAAAATCATACGGCAGCAAACAGGATTTGAACCAGGTCCATTCAGGCGGCACCTATTCGCATCACAACTTGAGTCAACATGTTTTTCTATTTGATCAATTCACACTCGTAATCATGTTTGCTGATTTATGATTTTTTTCTGAAATGATAAATCATTGATGCTTATTTATTATATTAAAGGATTGACATGATTGGATGCTATCTCAAAATAAGGGTTTATCATCAAAATTTTTATAAAAATCTGCGCCAATCTGCACTTTTATGTACTTTTGTGACGCCATTTACTGCCTAAATACAAAATGGGTACCATAATTGTAAGATTTTTTTTAGGGATTTACAATTCTGTTATAGTCATGAGGAGTGCAGCCAAATTTGATGATTTCCATGCTATCCACTGAGAGATACCCACCCCCATATAATCCTCCTAAAATTAATATTTTGACCCCGAACCTTTGATCAGTATTTATAGACTGATTAGACAAGGGAAATAATTTGTGTGAAAAAAATTACCTAAATTTCTTTTCTTTTTCCGTTAAAAAAAAGTTAGACCCTTATTTTGGGATAAGACCTATGATTGTACTAATAAAGAGACAAGAGAATATCTTACTTAAATTCAATACTCTGTCTAATGTCATCTTTGCCAAAGAATGGTGCCAAATATGTGACACTCCAGGTATTTGACATGCCATCGCACTTAAACTGAGGTCTCAGCCATTCACCATCTTCATACTGTGCAGCCTTATAAGTGTATGGGTAGTACTCAAAACGTATTAAACTGGAACCATTATAGTCAGACCTAATGAAAGAGGAAGATTAATAATTATAATTTTATGTGTTTACTTTTTTTTTGCAATGATATTTGTTATTTATTTATCCAGTCTCTGGGATAACACACTGTCAACATGTTCTATAATAAAGAAATCTTGGTTTTCCTATCAGGGATGGATGGTCTAATGGTTCAAACATCTGGATACAACTGAAAACATGAGACATAGTCACAATTAATATACACAACCAAATTTGTCTTATAATGAATCATTTTTCTCTCCTTTTTCTTGTTCAATATTTTGGCATTTTTGTGTGTTAAAATCTCTACTGCATTGTCTTATTTTCCTGTTTTAGGAAAAAATTCTCCAGTGCCCGGGAACAACCTGATGGGTTAGAGCAATACATGTTAAAAGGTAAATAAAATAAAGGTATGTAGAATGTACTGCTGATGTTATGCACAGGACATATAACAATAAATACATGGACAGACACAGTTTCAACTAAGACATTTTAGTCACAACAACATCTGTTCTTCTGTATTTTGTTAGCACGTAATGTGCAAAATATTAGCAATACATTATACCAATTTCAGTTTTTTCCTCCTGTTTCCTTGTTTTATCTCTCAGCATAATCTACAGCAGAGATTTCTAGTGTACATAATACCATATGTTTCATATAAGGTGGCATTCGTTGACTCAGTTATTCTGTTGATTAATAATTCTGATTGGACGATCTATTGCTCTATTACTGGTACATAAAGCTGGTAGCAGTAACATAGCCTATTCAGGACATGGTCGTCAACTAATAAGACCCATAACCCGTCAGAGTCGTGGGGATTCCACAATGGAGACATCAGCACAAAAAGTCCTCCAAACATATCTCTATCCTGAGCCATTCAGAAAAGTGTAGAAAAATCATGCTCAGACCATTCCTTGATGTTATCAATCCAGGATTTTTTGTCCACCTCTTCTTTCAACCTCGACTGTTCCTTGCAAATCCACTAAATGTGGATAGACTAAGGATTTTTTGGCTGTAGTGATCTTCTAAGCAATATTTATGTTTAGCAGGTTATCATTATTTTGTTAAAAGTTTAAATAAACAACTATCCATCTGAAAACTGAACTTTGGCCACTCCGTACCACTCTGTAGCTCTCTACCACAGAGCTGGACATTTCCTATATAATATTTTCGGTATAGTTAAGTAATAAAACTCTTTAGCACATATATGTCTGGGATTGCAGCATATATATGTCCGGGATTGCAAGAATATTTGTCCAGGCCAACTTCTTCCTTTAGATCTGTTGACCAATCTAATGGCATACCTAGCATTTCTCGCCAGTCAGCAATCTGCCACAAAAAGATTAATGTGCAATATTTGCTGGCCTGGATCCCTCAATTATTCATGGGGACCATTTAACAGAAGAGAAAAGTAAGAAATTTGAGGTAAGTAAGACAACGACTTTTTCACAAGTAACAAGTTGTCAGTCAATCCCCCAAATTTCCTTAGCTGCCTCCTACTACATGTCTGGAAAGAAGACAATTGTCTTATTCTTTGCATCTTGAACTAGATATCCAAGTCCTGGTCTGGTTGTGATATGGGCATCACACATCAGAAATATATCTTATTTCAAGTATTTCACTGTATGAAAGTTGAAGATGATAGAAACTGCTTTTATGAGTTTCACAAACAGATGTCAAGAAACAAATGAAAAACTAATATTGAAAAGAAAAATACATTACCGTATCATAGGTTTTGCTGTGAACTTCTTCAAGGTCACAAAATTGGTTGCCCATCGAGCCTTCATGTTGCGGAACCAAGGTTCATCGGTGTAGTATGTAGGAAATCCTGCAAAATCTATAGCACGGAAGAAATCAGCACCTCCAACGCTACCAACACTGGATGCTTGTATTTTCCAGGCATAAGGTCCAAAAAACTCTCGAGTGATCCCGTTGATAAAACGAGGGTCAGTGTTGTTGATTGGTGGTGACATTCGGAACTTGTAGCGGTCAAAGAAAACACCAGCACCAACAATCTTCCAGTCTGCCATTACATTAGCGATGACTTCTGCATAAATCTGGGTCTCGTTCAATCTGCGGTCTCCTCGAAGATTACCAAACTCCTGTAATGATTTGAAAAAATAACTTCATGGTTACAACTGTTAAGTATTGTTAACATGTACATCATAAATGTGCTATAAATGTTCATAAAATGTTCAGTTACAGGTGAGATAGACTTATGATGATGAAGTAATCTCTTTAACTGTTGGCAGGTAGCTCTTGACAGCCCATAGCCTTTATTACAAAAGCACAGGTCCTCTTTAGTTGAGTAATCAAGGTGATACCTGAACTTATATAAGATTTGTTTTCTGAAAGACGTGGTTGTATTATGGGATTTTATGGTTGCATATTTCACCCCTTAGCTGCAGAGGTATCCTTAAGGATACAATGAGAGGTTGCTGCCATTTTGCAGAGATCTTCTGCTTCTTAGTTTCCCAGGGAAACAATAAGAATGTTTTATTATCAGCATCAAGACAGATTTTTCCCTGTGGGGCTAAGAAGAGAAGGATCTACGCAAAATGGTGGTGGTTTTTCACCATATCAGTAAGAATGCCTCCAGAGCTAAGGGGTTAATCCCTGAAGGGAGACACTCCTGTGTCACAGTATCCTGTGTTCATCACATCCTGTCAGGAGTGGAGCTCTTGGTCAACTAGTACAACATTCTTCTGTCAGATCTATTAACCTATCTACAGTGATGGCACATCTAATGTTCCCAGTCACTAGGCATCTGCCACAAAAGGACAAAGGTGCAATGTCTGCTAACCCACATATCTCTGTCATTCCTGGAGACCATTGGACAGAAGACAAAAGTAAGAACTCACGAAAAGACATGCAATGACTATTTTCACAGGTAACATGTTGTCAGCCTATCTCCCAACTTTCCTTAATCACCTTCTATGACATGCATGGATATAAGACAGTGGCCATATTTTTGCACCCTGAGCAAAAAAAATCCAGGCCCCAATTTCTTGCCCCTGTGAGATAGACTTATTTATGTCGTTACACAAACATATTTAGTCAAATGGTCTTTTACATTTTTGTACTCATGTTTTCCTGTTAAGGAAATGCATGGGGTGATCTTATCTGTTGTATTAAAGGTTGCATTTTATAATCTGTGAATAAAATTATCTGTTGTGTTTAAATGTTTTCTGCTTACATAAGTTTCTTTTTTGTTTTTATCTTGCCGGGACCCAAGAGCAAAGAATGGCAATAATGTTTACCTTCAATGCATGTCGTGGGAGGTGACTAAGGAGGTTATGGGATGGAGTTGACTGTCCCATCCCATATAGGGTCAGTGACCCAAAGCCACGCTGAAGTCAGATGTGTCAGGCTGAAAGGCCTTATATCACAGCAATGCTGTAAACCATGACACAACACATTCCATTCTATGGACTACATCCTGCTAATCTGCAGGAGTTTGAGAACAACCACAGAAGAAGTTTTTATATAAGCTTTATGTTACTTTACCTTTATTGTTGACAAGTTGTTGACAAGTGTTTTTTTAAAACACATTACAACTGGGAATTTTGAAATATGATCTTACAAGATGCAGGCAAGAAATCCAAGACTTACAAATGATAAAATAAGTATGCAAGAAGGTACACATGATAAAATAAGTATGCAAGAAGGTATACATGATAAAAGAAGTATGCAAGAAGGTATACATGATAAAAGAAGTATGCAAGAAGGTATACATGATAAAAGAAGTATGCAAGAAGGTACACATGATAAAAGAAGTATGCAAGAAGGTATACATGATAAAAGAAGTATGCAAGAAGGTACACATGATAAAAGAAGTATGCAAGAAGGTACACATGATAAAATAAGTATGCAAGAAGGTATACATGATAAAAGATGTATGCAAGAAGGTACACATGATAAAATAAGTATGCAAGAAGGTATACATGATAAAAGAAGTATGCAAGAAGGTATACACGATAAAAGAAGTATGCAAGAAGGTACAAATGATAAAAGTACATGAGACGGTATAAGTGATAAAAGTACATGTGATAAAAGAAGTACGTAAGAAAGAATAAATGATGTAAGAGAAGGAAAATGTGAATATAAACAAAAGAATGTTAAAGTCAAGGGTATGCAACTCTTGGGACTCACCTCATACTCATCAACGTTCTGCATGAAGTTAGATAAGAAATGAGCGAGACGAAGAGCTGTCCTGCCCTGACCTTCAAACTGCTTTTCAACTCCATATGCAGCATCACCTGGTAGCAAAAGCTCATATGCCTTCTTGTTTTTACAGGTGAGAGGGGTGATATCTTGGTATCGTTGTAAAATTTTTAACATCCTGTTAACAGCTTGTTCGTCTGTTGCTTCACGTTTTGTGCGCCTGTGAGCTGTGCTTTCTTGTATCTGAGATTTTTCATGTTGAACATAAACCAACAACAAAATTAGTAATACAATTTTCATACTCTGGGGTGCAAGGAAAGTATGGAGATTATACAAAACAGAAGAAAAAATTCTAGTGTATAACATTATAAATGACTACTATCAAGATGAAATATATTTTTTTAAACAAGAAAACTAATGTAGAAGCCCCAGAAATGGCTGTAGAGTAAAAAAGACAATTTATAGCAAAAATTAGAAGCAGAGAGTCCAGATTTTTTAGGACATGTGATGAGAAGAGAAAAACTTACACATTTCGTGAACACCGGATTGATTAAGGAAAGAAAGACAGAGGAAGACAATTTTCTAGAATGTTGTCACTGTGACATAAGAGAATGTCATCAACTGAACTTATTAACAACACAAGAGACAATAAAGTTGTGGAGAAATAATCGACATTGTATTTAATTGATTGATATAAATTAGAAATAAGTATATGATAAATGTCATCAACTCTATATAATGAAATATATAAAGAAGAAACACTTAAAAAATTGGATTCAAATTTGTAGAATAAAATAATAAATAATGTGATTTAAAAAAGCAGACCTGGTTCCAGTGTAAAAACAAATTACTATCATGTGTCCAGTGGCCCACATCAGAATATTAAGTATATGGAAGACAAGGAAAATGATGCATGTGTCACTAGAACTGCCTGAAAATGTGGATAAGTGCATCCAAGTCACTGGAACTGCTTGAAAGCATGGATATATCCATCCAAGTCACTGCGACTGCTAGAAAGTGTGGATATATCCATCCAAGTCACTGCGACTGCTAGAAAGTGTGGATATATCCATCCAAGTAACTTTACTAAAGAATCCTACAGACAATTCTAACAATACTAAGCTGCAAAAGTCAGAAAATAAATAAGTGTACCTCACAATTTCTTGATTTTTTCCATTCTTGTTAACTGGCACAATAAATGATCATTACAAAGACAACATATCAAAACTTGTGATTCAACAACATTAAAAAAATATAGACATTTTAAAGATATTCATTTTCCAACATCTATCATAGCTTGGTTAGTTAGTTAGTCGTCGGATCATCATCACTGCAAACTGGACACATCTATAGTTGCTCCGATCTCTCCTTGAGTGTATCCGCCATCACACTTCTGCTGACAGTACCGGTCCTATGCTGGTTGACCATCATTCTTCTGCTTGGTTTGACTATCTATCACTAGCTTGGTTTGACTATCTATCACTAGCTTGGTTTGACTATCTCTCACTAGCTTGGTTTGACTATCTATCACTAGCTTGGTTTGACTATCTATCACTAGCTTGGTTTGACTATCTATCACTAGCTTGGTTTGACTATCTATCACTAGCTTGGTTTGACTATCTATCACTAGCTTGGTTTGACTATCTATCACTAGCTTGGTTTGACTATCTATCACTAGCTTGGTTTGACTATCTATCACTAGCTTGGTTTGACTATCTATCACTAGCTTGGTTTGACTATCTATCACTAGCTTGGTTTGGCTATCTATCACTAGCTTGGTTTGACTATCTATCACTAGCTTGGTTTGACTATCTATCACTAGCTTGGTTTGACTATCTATCACTAGCTTGGTTTGACTATCTATCACTAGCTTGGTTTGACTATCTATCACTAGCTTGGTTTGGCTATCTATCACTAGCTTGGTTTGACTATCTATCACTAGCTTGGTTTGACTATCTATCACTAGCTTGGTTTGACTATCTCTCACTAGCTTGGTTTGACTATCTCTCACTAGCTTGGTTTGACTAAATGTAAGGCACTGTATCATGATCATTTTGAATTCCTTCTGTATTCATATTGTGTCTAACATTACTAATAGACTACACCACTACAATCTAGTCAAGTGAGTAAGGATTGATAGTAGATGGCTTTCTATCTTTCCAGATGATAAAATTACTTTTGTAATTTTAAGAAATATAATCTACGATCCATGGCGATGATGGATGTGACTCACAAAACCATAATGCACCACAAAGAGTCTTCCACAGTGTGTACAAGGAATCATAGGCCCACTTGTACCAGTGTGTGTTATGAACAATAAAGATTAGAAAGAGCAGGTGAACTGAGTTTTCTTTCAATGACATGTTGAAAATGATGTGTCAGTCAGAGAGAAGCAGAAACTGTAGTATTAAAGTAAATCGATAATATGTAACCCTATTATACATAATTACCCTATTTCTGGATCTACTTGTTTTAAAGTAAACAGAGACAGAAATGCACATTTAATAACAAATCAAATAGAAGATCTTGTAGAACATGTGACTAACCTTGTGTTTTGCAACATGCCTCTTTTTCACAGTTAGTTTAGGATTGACTGACTCTGCCTCTCTCTTTTCACGTTCAATGAGTTCTCGTATTTCTTTAATTCTGGGAATGAGTGTTCTCTTCATACGATTAGTTATACGTGGACTTTGATTGGATGGCAGAACTTCTTCAAAGAACATGTCTTTGAAACTTGCAACCGATCTCCTCTTTCTCACCAGTGAGGGGTTGACATTTGGTATTACCTGTCGATCTGTGGTTGTTGGAGAATAAGAATTAATATAATTCTGTGCAAAGAAATAGAACACGTCTTCACAAAACTCAATTCATCTAGTTGAATCTTGGAACAAGGTAATAAAATTTTGTTAATCCCTGGAAACATACATAATAACGCACATCAATGTTTTGACCTAAAAGTCTTTATCAAGAACAATTTCACAACAAAAAATTTATGAGAAAGAATGAACCTATTGATGGACCTACATGACAGAGCTAAATATGGATGGAAGAGCTAAAACTAGAAAGTTAGAGGTGAAACAACACAAAATAGACAAAACACACCCAAATATCAATGAAACTAAACAGATAAATGACGGAACAGGATATCATCCATACAACTGATTGTCACCTAAACTGACTTCCTCTAGTTGACAGAACACATCTTCACAAGACTGGCTTCCTCTAGTTGACGATTTCAGACAAGATAATGTAAAACAACACTGTGCAGTTATAAGAATACAGTCCTCAACAATGTTTTCCTAAACCATAAGCTACATAATAACAACTAAGAAATGAGACAATTGCAACCAAAATGTGTTAAAACACTTTTCCTAGCAACACAATTAATTTTGTCTTATGCTCCTCATTTCTTCATCCTACATTTTCTTGCAGAACTTCATGACAATACACTTTGTTGCTGCTGCATAAATTGGTTATGCATAATTAAGGTTGAATGTTCCATGAACAAATGTACTCAGTCTTCAGTTCACATTTTCTAGTGTTTAATTAATGATTCAATTCTTTGCTTCTAAAGTTAGGGGAAAGGTTGCCATATTTGCCATGCTTACATGTCACTGGGAATTTTTTGATCTTATTTATATTTGTGACTATTTATTAATTTTTAAATATTTTTCTCATTTTAAATTGATGAAAATACAAAAAATCTGGTCAAACCAGAAAGTGACTATTGCTGATAAAATTGTTTCTCTCAAAACTGATGTTAGAACACAACAAGAACACAGAAAGCTATTTAATCTTATAAATGCAACTATTAGAATTAGAAATTTTCATTGTAGTTCACTAAAGAAGAGAGAGCTTTGTTATGTTTTCATGAATTTATGTACACAATTTTTAGACAATGGAAGAATGGACAGAGAACTTGAGACAAGAATTCGAAATTCCAACTACCGGGTACATAAATTATGAACTTACACCAAATTAAAACTCAAATCTATCCCAATGGAAACTAAAATGCAAATCATAAATTCAATCTTCATACTACAATTGTGTTATCAATGTCAGACATGGACACTAACAAAAGAACAAGTGAAAAAATCATACTACATGTGAAATAAGATGTCTAAGAAAAGCAGCAAACAGAACAAGAGATCATGTAAGGAATGAAGAGATTTCAAGAACTGTTGGAACAACATCTGTGGTTAAATATATTGAAAAATAGAGACTTAAATGGTTTGGCCACTTGATGAGAATAAACCTTTATTGGCCAGCGGTATGAAAATAGAAACAGCAAGATACATAGGTAGACCAAGAAGAAGGTAGATTGAAGGAGTTACCAACATTCTGAGATATCACAATATTACTGCATATCAAGCGACCAAATGTGTCACAGATGAAAACTGATTGTCATTCAGTCCTGTGACACCATACAGAAAAAGCAGAGAAATGACAATAGATAGATGTACACAATTTAGAAGTTTGGCCAGTAACAAGTGTCACCTATCCGGCAACCCTTCTTCTTCATCTGCATTTGTTCTCAAACTCGTTCAGGTTAGCAGGATGTAGTCCAGAGAATTAAATGCTTTGTGTCATGGTTTACGGCTTTACTGCGATATCTGTGCATTTTGGCCTGACACACCCAACTTCAGCATGACTTCTATATCACTTATTGGAATGGGACAGTGAACTACATAACAGAATCATTTTAGTAACCTCTTACAATATGCATGGAAAGTAAACAGTGTTACTATTCTTTGCTCCCCTTTCGAGCCATGGCAATACACAGGTTCCGGTAACCCTGATTAGTGGCTTATAATTCTACATCTAGAGGAAACTTATTTTAAAAAATGCAATGAACTGATAACATCAAAGGCAGAGAAAGTTTGAATCTGAGCTTCAAGAACTAGAAAGTGTTTCTTATTGGGCAATGTAACAAAGAAGGTTGCCAAGTATATTTTCTGTATGCCTAAAAATAATTAAATGTGTACTAAAATTTGTATGTGTGTTACTAAACAAATATTAGAATTAAAGTCACTAATATACAGTTTACTGAATCAAATCCAGAGCAAAGCTATGTTCATAATGAGAGGATTTATTGCAGTGGATTTGGCTATTCCACAAAGGGCCTAAGTGACAGAGAATCATGCTGAAATTGGATGCAAAAGGCCGAAAGGTGAAGATATCACAGCTAAGTTGTAAATCTTGGCAAAATGCATTCTGCTCTCCAGATAACATCCTGCTAATCTGCATAAGTTTGAGAATGCACACAGAAGAAGGTGCGTGTTTAGACACAGCAACAAAGTGAGAACTAGTTCTTTAGACTTTTCACATGTAACAACAAACATCAATATGGAATACAGCAGTTATGAAGAGTTTGACTGAAGAACAAGAACAAATCTATTGAAATATGATTCCCAAAGATGAGCCACAGAAAAAAATCATGTTGTGGTCATTGACCCCTTAACTGGATACGTTCTTTGAAAACACTAATAGCTCTAGACTGACCACTGGTTCATTGACTAAAAGGTAAAGGTAGGTTCCATGGCAGTAACCTGCCATTAGGGATGAAGACAAATCTTCATGTACTAAGCTCACGCCTAGAAATACAATCAGAACACAGACAGGGAAATTCTGCAATAATTATGATGCAGAAATCCAGGCAATTAATGTGGCAGCTAAAAAAAACTGCTGAACTCCAACTCTGACCTACAGCCTGTGGTATTCCTGACAGATGCAAGGTCAGTGCTTCAAGCTCTCCAGTCTGGAAAACTAACAGACTTGAAAAAACTACTTAGTGAATTGCTTTACCAGTATAGGGTAACCATGCAGTGGATACCCTCTCATTGTGGAATACCAGGAAATGAAAAAGCAGACAAACTGGCCAAGGAAGGTGCTGCCGAAGATAATCAGATGTACTAATCACCTATCATCAGAAAAAAACATGATCAAGTCAATAAGAAAGCCACAAACACCAACACAAGATGACTATCACAATATGAACAGATCAGAACAAGTTATAATTCGATGTCTCAGAACAGGACACAACCGACTCCGCAGTCACATGTATACAAAGTTCAAGATTGGCAACACTGCCATGTGTACATGTGGACAGGCAGCACAGAGTGCCAAACATATACTTCAAGAGTGTTCTGACCATGAATCGCTGAGGCAGACATATTGGCCAGAGGAAACAACACTGGAATCAAAGTTCTATTGGCCACTGTATGAACTACAAAAGACAATGAGTTTTATTCAGGAGACAGAATTAAAGATATAGACATGTTTCAAGTGAACAAAAGAAGAAGAAATGTACTAAGCTGCAGAAACTATTAGGTGGGGTGGCCATTTCCTTCCTTGCTGTGAAGTAGCTTCCTTGAGTATATTTTAGTTATAATTGTAAAGCATACATAGTCATATGAAACCACTGAACTAAAAATAACAATGACATACCTTGTACTGTTAGACAATCATAGCCAATCTCATATTCATCTCTAGTTGCCTCTTCAATTTCAATGCCAAGAAAAGGTCCATCATGCCACCAGGGGTAGTAATAACCAGGATTACAGACACACTGGTAGCCACCACGACGGAAACCAAATCCCATCAATGGCTCACACTGAAATAAATTATGAAGACTTCTTATCATTTGGTATTCTTTTTCTGTTTCATTCCCAATCTTTTGCAGACTAGCAGGATGTAGTCTGGAATGTATTGTATTATGGTTTACAGCTTAGCTGCAATATCTGCACCATTTGGTCTGACACATCTGACTTCAGCTTGGCTAATGCACCATTTGGCAGTCAAAACAATTATGAGGTACAGTATTTTCTGATCCCAAAAATCTTTTCTGAGGTTAAATTCTGTAAACTATGCCCGTTTCATACCATCTAGACAAATATGTTGACTGTTATTCTGTGAGCTATGTTTTGTTTTTCTATTGCACATAAGCTGTAAACCATGATACAACAATACATTCCAGAACACAACCTGCTATTTTGCAAGAGTTTGAGAAGAATACAAAAGAAAAAGAAGAATACCAAATGTTCAAGGTGCTGTGGTCAGCACAGCATTGATTCTCTTTACTTTCCCAGAATTGTTCTTGCACATTGGACTTGGTCACAGTCAAGCTGTATACCAGTGGTATCTTGACAAATCAGTTTTAGTACGCACAAAAGAAAATAATATGAGATTGTTTCTCTCATTTTGAGAATCCGCTTCTTTCATTTCTCAAATAAATGTTAATGTACAGGAACCCAAGAAAATGGAATTCATAAAAATTAACCAAAAGAAATCCATTTCACATGTGAAATATACCACCCATGTTTATATCATGTCCTTGGGCTTATTATTTTTTAAATTGTATTTGGACACTCCTATACCTGCTGCACACAAAACAAGGGTACCATTATAGAACATTCTACCTCCAGCAGACAGAAATATGACCCAACATTTCATGTATGAACAAGCCTTCAAATTTGGCATAAAATTTGTATCTAAAGAATGTTTCAATTAACATTTAGCAAGTGAAAAACAACAATGTAGCTTTAGTAATCCAGTCCATTGTGTTGTTGGACTTGTTAGCAGATGTGCTGTAATTAACTGTTCAAATTTCTCTGCAGGGGTTGAATGCAAGAAAGTCCTTGACGTTTGCAAGCAACAAACGTTGACTGCTGTCAGATAAGCAATTGAAGGAGATAAAGGTGTATGTGTGCATATCAGATGTATGAAAGACTGGTTATGAAATTATGATAGTTCAAAGATTGTTTACTAATCCTTCTGATAAGATACCACCTCATATGCTTCTTGCATCATTACTGTTATTCAAGGACATTTTTATATATTTACACAAGCTGTAGTTTGAGAGTTGCGTTATATCTTCAGACAAGCTGGTGTTTAAGCTGAGTTATATCTTCAGACAAGCTGGTGTTTAAGCGAAGTTATATCTTCACACAAGCTGTAGTTTTAGAGTTGAGTTATATCTTCAGACAAGCTGGTGTTTAAGCCAAGTTATATCTTCAGACAAGCTGTAGTTTGAGAGTTGAGTTATATCTTCAGACAAGCTGGAGTTTGAGATGAGTTATATCTCCAGACAAGCTGGTGTTTAAGCGAAGTTATATCTTCACACAAGCTGTAGTTTGAGATGAGTTATATCTCCAGACAAGCTGGTGTTTAAGCCAAGTTATATCTTCACACAAGCTGGAGTTTGAGTTGTTACTACTATTAAAATACTGGTGGAAAATATTATTAAGTGCTTATCACATGTGTCAAGAACAAACATCATCATTGCCTCGAAGCTACTGTTATTATTGCTAGGAAGTTACTATTATCATTTCCTGGAAGCTACTGTTATCATTGCCTAGAAGCCAATGTTATCGTTTCCTGGAAGCCACTGTTATCATTTCCTGGAAGCTACTGTTATTTCCTGGAAGCTACTGTCATCATTGCCCAGAAGCTACTGTCATCATTGCCCAGAAGCTACTGCCATCATTGCCTGTGATGGGCAGTACTACGATGCTCTAGTACTTAAATAAACAAGATCTAACACAGAAAGTGATATTTATATTCTCGTAATAAAACTTATTAAAAGCTACAACTAATGTTAATGTTATAGACAACTAATATTTAATATTAATATGTTGTACTTACAGATGTTGTTGGTCTGCATCGAGCTGTGCCAGCAAATATATTTGGCCCAGGGTTACCCTGCATAATTGGGCATTGATTCATGTCAAGTCGTTCAAACTCAATATCAGTAGTAGCCACTGCAGTAAATCTGAGAACCAGAAATCAATGTCTCATGATAACGATGATATCTTCATTATTTATTTTTTCCACAATTAGTCTATATCAGGACTTCAAAAGTTATAACATAATTATCTTTTATACATGTTGACTTCAGAGAGAGGAGAGAAAGTACACATAGCACAGAGAGATAGTATAGTATAACTCTGAAATTTGGGGGAAGGCGCTTACCAGTACTATTTACCTCCCTTCAAGAAGGTTATTTCCTTTTTCTCTCCGTCGTTATTTATTGCTTCCAGTTCTTTTCATGCCATAACTGTCCCTCCTGTATCTAACTTTTTTTACCCTATGCTTTTCTTGGTCTTCCTCTTTCTGTCTTTCTCTGTGTGTTCCAGAACAAATGCCACCTTACACTTCAATTTCATTAATGCCATCTCCAGAATGAAGGGTGGCTGCAATAGACCTCTAACATACCCTGCCTCTTGTCTTGGTGGTACACTCTGCTAAACTGTAATCTGTTTATCTTGTGATGTTACTCTCCCACTTGTATCTCTGTCTACCTCTTAGTCGCATCTCCTCGATTATGCCCTCAAGTAAGATCTTCAACACAATGTCCTGACTTTTAATATATTCAAATATTTCATTTGTTTGATCTTTATTTCTTTCATTAATTCTTTCTTCATACAAAGTGTTGTTAGAACCTTTTTTGTTTGTGGTCTTCTTTTTCCATGAAGTTCTCCCTATTCTTTATACATACATATATATATATATATATATATATATATATATATATATATATATATATTATATATATATATATATATATATATATATATATATATATATATATATATATATATATATATATATATATATACAGTACATATCCATATCTCATGCTGAAATTGCATGTGTCAGGTCGAAAGGTGCAGATATCGCAGCAATGCTGTAAACCATGACACAACACATTCCATTCTCCAGACTACATCCTGCTAATCTGCAGGAGTTTGAGAATGAATGCAGAAGAAGATATCCACATCTCAAAGGCATTAATTCTGTCTTTCTAGTTGTTTAGATCATTCTAGTTGTTTGTTTTTGTCCATATTTCTTGGTCATGCATTAATATAGCATAGATTTCGATTTTTATAATTCTCAATTTTAGCTTGTTTGTAATTTGTTTAGATGTCAATATTTTCCTCATGTCATTGAAAGTACTTTTAGCCATTCCTATTCTCCTTTATGAAAAGAGATCTCTAGCAAGATTTCATTGGCATCAAGTTCGCTCCACCACCTAACAAACATCTGGAAATAAAAAACAACAGATAAACAATAGCAAACTACAACTGTTCAACTCCAATATCCATGTTAACATATAGTTGTGAAAGTTGGAAAATGGCAAAGACATTGGATAAAAAATTGAATTCTTTAGAAAATACATGTCTTAGAAGACTTAAATATTGGTTGGGAAAAATTCAAGTCAAATATGCAAGTAAGAGAAAACACCAAACAGCAGTATGTTTCTACAACAATAAGAAGAAAACGATGGACTTATATCAGACATGTACTTAGAATTAATGAAAACAGACAGCACTACAAACATTAAAATGGGTACCATATGGCAAAAGAAAAAGAGGAAGACAAAAGAGGAAGACAAGAGAGACTTTTTGCAGAACAACCATCAAAGAGGGTACAACTATTGGTCTCAACAATATACAAGAATTTCACACAGTAGCATCACATCGCCCGAACTGGAGAGCTCTGGTTTCTGCTCTATGCACCGTTTTCAGCACTGAAGGAACACAGATAAATTCTCCTTTTAACTTCTGTTTCACATCTACCCTCATTTACAATCTTACAAGCCTTACACTTCTTTCTGCTCAATTTATTTTATTTTTATCCTATCTCAAGCTTCCTATCTAATTCTTAAGTTCTTTTTACATTAGTGGTTGTTTGTTCTCTATACATTTGTGGTTTTTTGGTTCTTTCTACATTAGTGGCTGGTTAGTTCTTTCTACATTAGTGGCTGATTAGTTATTTCTACATTAGTGACTGTTTGGTTCTTTCTACATTCGTGGCTGTTTTATCTTTCCACAAATTCCTCACTGATGGTCTTAGGAATATGGCATTTTAAACCTTCTCTTCAATGTAGGCATCTGTTGATGAAATTATGCAGCCTTCTGGATTTCCCTTAAATATTTTTCAATGTTTCTGAGCCATACAAGAACATGGATTTAAAAATGGAGTAAGTTTTGAGAAATTATATTTCCATTTTATGAACAACTTCAAAGTCACGTTAACTCACTATCTGCAACATGTACAAAATACAACATGAAGATCAATACACAAAAGACGGAAACTATGAAATTATGGTGAACACCGAGCCCACTAAACACACAGATAGACAATACAGAAGTAAAACAAGTGCCAGCGTTCAAATATCTTGGTAGTATTTTTTACAGAAAATGGAAGCCTCGATAGAGAAATAGAGACAAGATGTCAAAAGACAAATGCAGTAACATACCAACTGTCACCAATACTTCTTCACCCCAAGATCGAGATGGAAGTTAAAAGACAAATGATCTACAGTATATTCCTACTACACTCAGAAGAACAATACTTAGAGAAAGTAAAACAATCAATATTCATACTATTCAAGAACTGCACAGAATAGCTTCGAACAGACAGAATTGGAGAGATCTGACCTCTGCCCTATGCGCTAACTTCAGTGCTAAAGGAAAATGAATGAATATTCCTACCAACACTGTGTTACCAGTGCCAAACCTGGTCTCTCTCATCCTCACATTACAAAAAGATAGTGACATGTGAGATGAAATGCTTGAGGAAAGCCGCCAGGCTCAATAGATTACGAAAAGAAGAGTTGCATGACAAAAATAACCAGGGCTAACCAATAGAAATCGGAAACTAGGTCATGTTTACATTTTAGTTGACAGGTCTCCTATACTGTCGATCGGTCACGAATCAGCTTTCTTACGTGATTTTGATTAATGTTGTACTTTTCATTGTTCACTATTCATATACTTTGTGTCGCCTGCCAACGAAATGCACGGGAATAATCGAAAACATGACCCAAAATGCTTTGTTCTTGGTACGCGTCTTCAATCTCTTAGACTATGTAGGCGACCTGGTCTTCTGTTGATCTGTGTTGTCGGAAGCAACTCTGTTGTGCTGCTATTAGTTTTTTTCCTTCCAGGTGCCACATGAGTCTTCTGTTGACCATTTTTTCCATTAATTTGCCTATACATCAGAGAAGACTGACTGATCTATAGCTACTTGTGTCGAATTTGTCTTTTCCTTGCTTTAGAATGGGCACCATGATAACTTATTTCCATGCAGTGGGCACCTGTCCTGTTCTCCAGCTAGTATTTACTATGTTTAGAAGCTTTCTCTTTGCTTTAGGCTCCAGTTTCATAATCATCTCATTGGTAATCCCATATTTGCCTGGTGACTTTATGAGTTTGAGGTTCTGAAGTGCTTCTTCTAGCTTACTTTCTGTAAACTTTGACAACATTTGCTCTTCTATCACCATAGGCATATCCTTTAGTCTATGGATTTCATTTTCAGTTTCTTTTTCCTTTTGGTATGTTTATCTGGTTAACGGTTGCATAATTTTTTATGAGGATGTTTGCTGCTGCTTTTCGCGTGTACATATTTTTTAATCGTAGTCAAGTGTTATTGGTGGTCTGTTTTTTTTCTATTCAGCTCTTCCTTGTCGATGTTTTTACCTCTCTCTTGCATCTAGCAGAGGCTGCCCTGAAGGCTATATTTCTTTCTGTACTATGTTCTGTTTCTGCTAATTCTCTGGCCATATTCAGGTCTTCATCAAGCTTTTGTACTTCTTTGGATCAGTATGGTTTGTAGTTTTTCCTTGACCCTGTTGGTATTGATTCTTTTACTGTTCTAAGGATTGCCTCAGTTAGCTTTTCTGTCATGTTCTTTATTTTCTTTTGATGGGTTTAATAGGCTCACTATATGCGTCTGTGAGCTTTGCAGATTTTTCCCAGTCTGTTCTCTTATAGTTCCAGCGGAGAAGAGGTTTCTGCTCTTCCAGTGTGTAGTTGAGGTTGATAGTGAGCTTGAGTGGTTTGTGATCACTATCCCCTAGCTGGTTCATAACCATTCTTACTATTTTATGAGATAGCTCACCAGTGCCAAACGTTAAATCGCAGGTTGATGTTGATTTCCACCTCCTTGAGTAGAAATTTGGGGGATCTTCCTATGCATTTACAAGGAATAGGTTGTTATCAATTTCCCATTCTTCTACTTCTTTTCCTCTTAAGTCAGTTTGCTAATAGCTCCACCTTTCAGAGGGGCTGTTGAATTTGCCAACTACAATGTAGCATGTGTCTGTAATATCAATAGCTTATAATTTAAAGACTCTTCCTATTGGGCTGTATATATTATAAATTCTGATTGGTTGGCTGTCTATGTGTACATCCGTTCCTATAATCTCTGATTCTCTTATTTGTGTTCTTCTTCTTCTTCAGCGTTAATTCTCAAACTCTCACTGGATCTCTCTTGTAGCAGGACCATGGTCCTATTAGATTTCAAGCAGGATGTAGTGCAGAAAATGGAAACGCGGGTCCCCTATTCTCTATCTATGTATCTAAGTGCATCGTTCGTTGCAGAACGTGCCCTCACTATGTAAGCCTCTCAATTATGAGCAAACTATTCAGCCTCTTCTAGCGTCATATTCTGAAGGTCTCTGATGTCCTGTGTTCATCGTAGTCTTGGCCTGCCTCTTGTGCTCCATCATGAAACTTTTCATTCCGAGATTAATCTATACAAACCATTGTGTATTTTTACAAGTACCCACTCTAAACGTTATATAGTGTTAAAATGGCAATGGCGTCCGTCATAGTAACTTCGTCTTCAGATCAGGAAACTTAAATATGGATCGCGCTATGTGATGTTGTCAGCATCACATCTTGATTCTTTATTCCGAGTTGTGTTTAAACATCCATTTCTGAAGCTGCTTCTATCCTAGAGCAGATTGCCGATACATCTTTTTTTTAAAGTGGAAAATGATCCATGGCCACCAAACTAGGAAAATATTGCACCAATCATCTCGTTACTACATCAGCACACTCAATATGCCATATTCCGATACACGTAAATAAAATATAACACTAAAGATCCCAAAATGTCACTGAAATCGTAACAAATATAATTTCTGTACTATTACAAGTGTACATATCTTTCATAGAAGTCATTTTAACAGGACTGTTTTGTTATCATAAGACATGCGAAGGCCGTTAATAGAAAATATACTTTGAAGTTGTACAGGGCGTGCTGTCACTATGGTAACGGGCGTGATAAACGTGACAGATACGCTATTGCTGCCAGTTTGGACAGTGAATAATAATACACGTCTGAGATTGATTGAGGCGAATATAGTCTGCAATATGTAAAAGTTCATTCATTCACGTCATTCATTGTGACGAATATAGTTTGTAAAACGAAAGACCGCAAATTCCTATATGAGTTATAATGCGTAGTGATTTTCCTATACCATCAGTCGGTGCAGAGTGCAGACTAAAGCTATGTTCTTTTAATTTGCAATCACACAACACCCTTAGCTTCCTTCCTCGTGGAAAACAACGTTACTGCCGTCTTATTGACAACCTTCAGATCGTTCTTCTTCTCCTGCGTTCGTTCTCAAACTCCTGCAGATTATCAGGTGTAATGCAGAGAACGGAATACGTTTTGTCACAGTTTACAGCTTTACTGAAATATCTGCATCTTTCTGCCTTCTGCACACATCCGACTTCAGCATGGCATCTGGGTCACTTTGACCGCATGTCGGATGGGACAGTCAACTTCACCCATAACCTGCTTCCGACATGCATTAGCGTTAAACAATGTTGATACTCTTTGCTCCCATTTCGAATCTTGGCAACACACGTGCTAATATCATTCTTTCTGCCCTACTATAACGTACTTGTTGGATTTATCTTAAAACACGGCAATGGTCTGATTAGATATCCAGCCGGATGTAGTCTGGATGACGGTGATGCTCTGTCAGTTTTACTTGCGCCAATGCTCCGACATATCCAGCTTCGGTTGTTGCTGTGCTGCGTCTTGTCTTAGGTTTGGACTTTGTATCTATATTTTGTGTCTGTTACTATTTCTAAGCTTTCATTTGATTGCTACCTTTAATCTTGCACTTGATTGTTACCTGTAATCTTCTAGTTAATTGTTGCCTTTAATCGTGTACTTGTTGTGTCTAATATTGTATTTGATTGCTGCGTCTAATATTGTAGCTGATTGCTGCCTCTAATTTGTAGTTCATTGCTGCCTATAACCATGTACTTGATTGCTTTCCCTAATCTTGTTCACTCTACCCTACACCTTGTACGTGATTATTACCGTATAATGAGCCTTATTGTAAGTTCAAAAACATTTTCTGCTGTCACATTCTTCTGTTGTCGATCGACTGAATGCCAATACTTATACAAGCATGACCTGTTTCCCACGACCCAGATAACCAGGTTCACGTGACCCAACCAATGCAAGCTGGAATTAACAATAAGACACGACGCAGCGGAAGGTTTTCAGAAGGGATGGGCGGAATCAACAGCGGATGTGACAGGACCAGAGTAGTATTGAACTAGACAAGAGTGTCATTCAAGCCTGGACGATCACAGACGAGACGCGGCTTTGACAGAAGAAAAAAACAATAGTATCCGTTATTAGAAAAAGAAAGAAAAACAATAAAGCTATTATTGTTTTTGTTTATCCAAATAATAATAATAAATAACATTCTCTAACATGTAAGGTGCACACAAGAAGGACATTTTTTGGGGGGAGTATGCATGCGTGATTTTAAGGCAGACCTGTCAACATATCGCTCGTTGTAAGAAACTTTTCATAGCTTAGTACCACAAATGAAAGCACAATTGGAAAACAGCAGCGTATTTGGTCCAATCCTACCCTACATATTAAACGAAAGGTGACACGAATTAAATGTTCACAAAAAGGGGATTTCCCAAAGGGGGAGATAACATTGTTCGTCTTGTTTATGTTTTGGATTATTTCCGTGGCGTTAAAAATTAAACACCAACCGGTGTTTATTATTTATCCACCATAAAAATGTTTTTCTCGTACCCCCATACCTCTTGGAACAAAAATATCACGAATGTAAACAAACGTTATGTTATTCATCCGCTTAACCGAGGAAATGAAAGTAGACATAATTAACGTTTGTTATAGATTAGTGGTGCCTGTGTACAACCGCAGATATAATCCGTCAAAATTTTTCGGAAGTCAGATTTAATTTGCGCTAGTGTTTAGTGGCGGATTAATCTATGCGTAGAAAGCGGGATTCTACCCCGGGTTGAATGTATCGGAAATTTTCACCAAAATTTAAGGTCGATTCGATATTGAAAACTCACAATTGATCTGATGTATCACACATAGTGACATACATCAACATAAAGTACATCATTACATTCAGTAATCTTCTCTTTATTTCCACACACACAAATCATACACACAGCTTTAAAACACAAACAATTTTTTGCTTTTTCCACACATCATAATTCGCATAAGGGCAAAAAGAGAATGCAGTGGCAGGCGGAAATTACTCAATTTGAATGCACGTTTTAATTTTAGTGCTGATTTTAATGTAAGTTGTGTTCCCTGTGTCTTTTTTGCTTCCGGGAACATTCATTGCAAAAGTAATAATGATATTATCGATCGGGGTCCAATTACGACAGCCATTGTGTCACTAGGAATACAATGGTACAGATTTACTTTAAAAAATGGATCCGCGTAGATTTCAAAGAGTGTAAAATGTAAACGCGGCTGCTGGGATTCGACAGCGTATTTCTAAATCCAATTCCGTCATATTTTATTTCATCTCTTGTAAGCACTGGTCACCCGTACGAATACTAAGTACATTCTATCTCATCCATAGCTTCAACAAAAATAATCCGGACTGTGATTTCTCGCCTACACGACCGCACGTTCAATCGACCCAGTTGTAAATGAGTACCTGACATATGGGTTGGGGAAGGTAAACATAGCAAAGAAAGAAAATGGTCAATCCACCCACTATTTGCCGCGACTTAGTACATGAAGATTTATCTTCATCCGCGAAGGCGGGTTGCTTACATGGGATATAACTTTACCTTTAGTTTCAAGAGATCTGGAAACACACGTTGTGTTTGAACAATTTCAAATCCAATTACCGCGAGTTTTAAAGTTTCGATACCCCCCCCCCCCCTTATTCTTTCGATATCGACAAGAACACTAGTAATATGATCTGTCGATGTTTCATATCTGTAGAGTTGCGCAGAGTTTTCCATAATTTTCTTTCATAAACAGCAAACTACCATCTCAGGATGTCTGTGTCTGCAAGTGTCAGATGTGTACTCATAATCTGATTAGTTCATTGCAGCACTAGATTTAGTCTATTCATACTTTGTGCATACCGTAGACACTGAGCCTGTCTGTTATACAACGGATATGAATCAGTAGAAATATTTCAGGAATCCCTATAACAATCAGAAATTTGCACACCTCAAGCCAGATACGACCGTGGGACACTGGCCAACACCCAGTTTTGTGTGACAAAACCGTCTTTGCTGTCTATGGACACATAGAAGAAAAAAAGTATTCTGTAGAGCAGTAGGAACTTGTACTAAGTCTTAGAGAACACACACACATATATATATATATATATATAATGGCCAGATTATGTGACATATTTGTTTGATGACCGACGGAACATAACAACCGACAATACAAAACAATGATGGACAAGCAATACTGAAATCATAAGTAAAAAACGCAATAAAAACAGTAACATTTGGAAAGGCTGCGGACGCAGACAACATATTTAGTTATTCATCTAGGGACAAAGACAGCACATAGGGCGGATGTCATAGATTTCCATGTTTCGTGTTTCATTGCAGTTTGTTTTATATCTTCATTGTTTCTGATACCGATGGTGAAGTGATCAATTGTAATAATTCTACGTAAGGTTTCTCTTGGTCTTCCTCGTTTTCTCTTTCCCAATGGTGACCACATCAAAGCTTGACAGGGGAGTCTTTTGGTAACCATTCGCAGTGCGTGTCCGATGTAATTCCAGCGACGCCTTCTAATATAGGTGGATACATATTCTTGTTTTGCTTCTCGCCTGACAACTGTGATTTAAAGTATGACCACTGGATGTTCAGTAGTCGTCTAAGACATTTGTTTTCAAAGATGTTTAGTCTTTGTTATAGGTTTGATGTTGCTTTTTTGCATCCACATGTTAATGTAATTATGCAGGAGTTAAAGATATTTAGTTTTGTGTTGTTTCTTAGTGTTTTTGAATGCCAGATATTTGATAGTTTATTGAATTAGTTTGCAGTCATTGCAATAGGGTTTAATATTTCAGTTGATGAATCTCCTGTTATTGATATCTTGCTGGCAAAGTATGTGAAGTTGTTGACTTTTTCAAGAGTGTTGACGTTTAGTCTGATGTACGTTGATTTGTCGGTAAAGTCAAATATTTTTGTTTTGGATGTGATGATCTCAAGCCCAATTTGTGCAGAGAAAAGTTGAAGGCGATTTGTTTTTTTCTTGGGCATCTTCAGGGGTTCAGTTAAATAACGTTAGATCGTGGGGGAAGTCGTGATCTTCAAGACTTTTTTTTTCGAGCCATTCAATACCACGATTTTTATCGGCTGTGCAAATTCGCATGATCCAATCCATTGTAATACTAAATAACTTAGGTGACATGAGACATCATTGCTTCACTTCTGTATTTACTGGGAACCATTCAGAATTGCCAGGTTCTGTTATTACACAGCATCGTGAGTCATCGTAAAATGCTTTTATAACACGTATTTCGGTTGGAATCCATATATTTCAAGAATGTTTCAGAGTGAAGGTCTATGTATACTATAAATCCGTTAAAAACAATGGAAATCCTTATATCCGTATCAGTAACACAGATAAAAAAATATTTACGATATTAATGTGTTACGTTAATGATCAACCAGCTATTGATTCAGCAAGAAGTAAAAACATCCCTTCATTGCTTAAACCGGAACCGCCCTTCATAACTTAAACATTAGAAAACAGCAGACATAACAAAAAATCTAAACGAATTTTGTGTAAAAACTATCACAGAACTTTGCAACGACATATATGAAACAGGCCACATGCCTAAAGATCTAAATTCATCAGTATTCATACCACTACCTAAGATGCCCAGGGCTGTGGATTGTACAGAATACAGAACAATAAGTTTGATGAGCAACGTAACCAAAATACTACTCAAGATAATATTAAAGAAATACAATATAGACATTGAAGTCGGTGAAGAACAATTCAGTTTTAAGAAAAATAAAGAAACAAGAGAAGATATACTTAGTATTCGACTATTGATAGATAAATACACAGAAGTCCAAAAAAGTATCTATATTTGCTTCATAGACTACAGCAAGGGCTTTGACAGAATCCAACATTTAATATTAATTGAATGTCTTCAAAATATAGGCATAGATGGAAAATAACATCAGACTGATTAAAATGTATACAGTATTGGAAACAAACTGCACCAATAAGGTGTGAAAACAACTACTCACCATACATAGAAATAAAAAGAGGGGTAAGACAGGTTATATTTTATCATCTAGCCAATTTAACATCTACATAGAGAATATTTTTAAACACATAGAAGGAATGCCAGGACTCAAGATCAGTGGGAAAATAATAAACATGTTATATGTAGACACAGTCTTTTTAGTAGAAAATGAACTACAACGACTAATGGATCCAGTCGATAAATCAAATAAAGAATATGGACTAGATATAAGCATCCAGAATACAAATACAATGATAATCAGCAAAATCACAGAACAGTCGCTAAATACATTGAGAAATACTACAAGAATAACATTATGAATATATCGGACATAATCACAAATGATGGTAGATGCGAGAAAAGTTAAAAGGAAAATAGGGGTGGCTAAAAGTAGTTTCAAAGACATGAGGAAATTATCGACCTGTAATTAAATTACAAACAAGATAAAAATATGAATTATAAAATACTATATCTATTTTATATTAATGTATGGTTCAGAAACATGGACAATAAACAAACAACTAGAAGACACAATCGATGCCTTTGAGATGTGGATATATAGAAGAATAGCGAGAACTTCATGGAAAGAGAAGAACCTCTCTGTTTGTTAACAACACTTCATATGAAGACAGAATTATTAAAGGAAATAAATAAGAGACACCTTGATGAAGATCTTACTTGAGGGCAAAGTCGAGCAACAGGTAGGCAGAGATACAAGTGGGAGAGTATATGTGTCGTCTCCGGAACGAATGTAAACTCTGCCAGTCTTGTTACTCTCCCACTTGTATCTCTGCCTACCTGTTGCTCGACTTTGCCCTCAAGTAAGATCTTCATCAAGGTGTCTCTTATTTATTTCCTTTAATAATTCTGTCTTCATATGAAGTGTTGTTAACAAACAGAGAGGTTCTTCTCTTTCCATGAATATATATATATATATATATATATATATATATATATATATATATATATATATATATAATTGTATTGAATTCTGCTTCGTTTATTCTCAAACTCCTGCATTACAGGTTATGGGCGGAGTTGGCTTTCCATTCCATATATGGTTAAAGTGACCCAAAACCAGGTTGACGTCGGATGAGTCAGGACAAAAGGTGCAGATATCACAGCAATGCTGTAAACCATGACACAGCGCATTCTGTTCTGCGGTCTACATTCTGCAGGAGTGTGAGAACGAACGTAGAAGAAGAAACTCCTGCACATTTGCAGGATGTAGTCTAGAGAGGCACGGCGTGTCATGGTTTCCAGCTTAGCTGCGATACTTGCGCCTTTCGATCTGACTCTAGGATCAAATTTGGTAACAGTTGACATGATCAGACGACTTTAACATCAGTCTACGTGACTGACTAGCCGTATCCGACTAGGCAATGGTTAGCATCTAGTTATCTTCCATACATTTATTGAATTTTTTATGCAGGTGGACTATTCATAGGCAATAACATACGAAAAGGAAATACAAAATATCGGCATTATAAATAACATGTTATAGAAATGTCCTAAGAATATCATGGGCAGACAACGAATCAAAAGAGACGTTCGCAAAGATCTGCACACAGAAGAAGACTGGATTTTAAAAAACGCGAGCTAACATATTTTGGACATATAAAGAGACACACTGGTTTAGAAAGATTAATCATGGAGATTATGCCAACATTTAATTAACGTTTGTAGAAGTCTCTATAACAACAGCAGTTGCACTATAAGAACATATGCAGGCTACACAGAGGACTTTGTGATTAGCACAGGAGTAAAGCAGGGATGTGTATTATCCCCACTACTTTTTATTACATACATGGACCATATAAACAAAACAGCAAATTCTAATGAAGCAAATGAACTGCTTTTTTGCAGATGACCAGGTTTTATTCCACAACAGCATTAAAAACCTGCAAGACCACCTAAGCATAATAGACACAGCAGGCAAGCAATTTGGAATGCAAATCAACATAGACAAAACAGAAGTAATGAATATTGCAAGAGAAAAGGAGAACATCAACATACAGATAAACAATAAACAACTAAAACAAGTAGATGAATTCAAATATCTGGGCAGCACATTGAGATATGACAACAAACAAGAAGCAGAAATAAACGCAAGATGTAATAAGGCCTGTCAGATCATTGGTCAATTAACACCTTTACTAAGAAACAAAGATATTACACTAGAAACAAAGAAAGCGCTTTTCAACACCATTTTCTTACCAACATTGTGTTATCAGTGTCAAACTTGGACATTAGATTCTAGAACAATACATAAGATTAACACCACTGAAATGAAATGTGTGAGACGTATGATTGGAGTTAGCTTGAGAGACAAAATCAGGAATGAAGCACTAAGGAAACAATTAGGGATCAAGCCAACAATAGAATACATACAGAAACAACAAGTTAAATGGTACGGCCACATAACCAGACAGAAAGAGCAAAGTATTATCCAAAAAACACTTAACAAACGATACGAAAACAGGAGACCTATTGGACGCCCTCGTAAAAGGTGGATAGATAGTGTATTATAGACACTCGGAAATATAACAGCAGAGGAGGCAAATAGAAGGGCAAAAGACCGTACACTCACTCTCCCCTCAACACCGAAAGGTACATGAGGACAGAAAGAAGAAGAATCATGGAGAGAAAACATTCCAGGAAATATAACAAAATGCAGGCCAAGACTACGATGGATACAGGATATCAAGGAACTTCTGAACATGACACTGGATGAAGTTGGGGCAGTTTGTACAGAACCGAGAGGCTTACAGTGTGGAACTGAGAACAATGATCTGTAAAGGACACGCCGCAAATATAGATTCAAGAAAATGAATAACGAGGAAATGAACTATTTTCCTGTCAGATACATTAAACAATCACTGTGCCAGCGCAAACATCGATTTCCCAGACTCTGAAGTAGCTCAGGTCTACAGATTCTGTTATGGGAAAACCCATGAGAATAAAGAAAACGTCATCATGAAATTATAGTATGCCAAATAAATTTGGAAATCGATACCAAACAATGAATGTCATTATAACAGAAGCAATTGTAACTCAGCGATCGATAGCAAGAAATACAGAAATCGATGCTATTATTATTCATCGCAACGAATCAAATGGGATACGTCTTGTGACAAATGAAAGAGGTCAGCCATTACAGATCGATATAAGTTTATCATCTAATATCTGAAAATAATAAGTCAGTTCATAGACATTACCTGCATGACTAACTCCGAACTCTACTAGAACTCAGATTAAGATATATATATATATATATGTGTTGAAATTAAGCATGATTGGATGGTGGATTTCGGGTGGGGGACAAATTAAAACCTCTTATCCTATTTGTTGTGAGATACCCCTGACATCCGCGACCAATCGCCAAATAGGACTTAACAACAGAATCAAAAAACAAAGCAGAATCAGCATTCTTGCTTTTCGTTGGCAACTAATTAAATATTTTATGTTGCCTTTCAACGCAGACCAACTAAATGTACGGGAATAATAGAAAACATGACTCAAAGGGCATTCTGTTGGTAGGTCTTCTATTGAAAGTCATGCGAGAAGTACACTTAATTTTTCATAATTATTATTATTTCGTGATCATATTTCACTCGGATACAACCAACATTACTTAAATATCCTCTTTTACATTATGGGTCTCTGTAAAAAAAAAATAATTCTTCTTGTTTTGTTTTTATCCTGTTATAGGCTTTTCCGTGGAAACTTCAGTGGTATCTGCTGATTTCGTTAGTGTGTTTAGTACTGCAACACTCCTTACGTATCTTTGTTGTTTCTCTCTCTCAAATATTAGCTTTACTTTCGTCAATAGAAGACATACCAACATAATTCCAAAACAGCCTTTTGGGCTATGATTTCAATTATCCCCGTACATTTCGTTAACCGGCCTTATCAGGTGGCATAAAATATATAAATAGTCGCCAACGAAAAACACGACAAAAATCGAAAATATGACTCAAATGCCGTATTTGAATGTTTGTAGTCGTATACTGGCGATTGTCACGCGATAGATATGGTGTCGGTGTTCATGATAATTATCTCACAATCATCACGAGTACAACAAAAATCTGGCATCATTGTTGCATTCATGTTTTAATGGCGCAAGATTGCATCGGCATATTAGGAAACCAACAAGAAAATTAGCTTTAACAAGAAATAAAAATATTGTGGAAAGTGAATCTTGAATAGACACAATTAGGTATAAGTTCTAGATATACAATAGGGGGCTGTTCATAAATTACGTCAGCAATTTTTGCCCCCCCCCCCCAAATGTCAACAACTCTCAACAATTCAGGGACTCTCATGTTTAATGGTGTCAAAAATGTGTAACATCTCCCCCCCCCTGCCCCCCATTTTTTAAAGAAAAAATGCATGATTTGTTTCATATTTTAGAAATGATAGTTGTATAAAAACAGTATTATTGGCATCAATTTTTGTGAAATTTGTTCAGTAATTTCTAGACAGCCCCTTACCCAGTTTCAATATGAGTGGTCAGGTAGAGTCTCTTCGCCATCGCTTGTCCTTATTACAGACATATTTTATTGTGTATTTTCCTTGATGACAAAGTGACATGAAACACTCACTGAATGATAGAAACAAGGACACGTGCAAAATAACCAATAAATGTGTCAATCAACTGAAGATTTTTTTTTTAAAGATGCAACATCGAGCGACACAACGCAACTGATACAAATAACAGATATCGGTGCAACATGCACATAATAAATTGGCAGATACAAGACTAAATAAATAAGAGAACAATTGTAGAGAAATTTCGTTGTGTAACACACAATGAACTAATATATAGGCTTATACGAGCTGTCTATAAAGCCATTGTGCACTAAATTTGATATCAAATTTGTATGAACTATCACGTCATTGAAAGTTGTGTATTTACATGAATCAGTGTCTGCGTGGGGTGCAAATGGTACCGCACTGCTCTCGGCGGACCCATGGTCAGCAGATAACTAAGATCCCATAAGTACCTTCTCGTGGTGCACCATGGAAACATAAATACAGCTGCTCATTTTTAATTTGGCTGAACCTTTTAAGTGTCGTGTCCATGAATTTGGAGGCAGCAGATGGAAAGAGAATTGATTGCAAAAGAGACAGTCAATATCTCCAACACCACTGCGCCAAGTGGTGACACTAGTCAATCCGGTCCGAGCATTGGAGGGGCGGCCAATGAAAACGACACAAAAAGGTAGATGTATGGTGAGATACAATAAGATAACATGCTGAGTACAATGAGAGGACAGCACCGCGCCAGGTCTAAGTGCAAATAGAACGGGAAAGCGTTTCAAGGAAACCAGAACTACAAGCTCTCCTTCTAGTTATCTGTGCTCCTTACGGGCAGAGACCCAATCGTGGGCGCCCGGCAAAGAAAGCAGCCCCGGAAAGCAAAGAAAGCAGTTATAAGAGAGCGAATGCAGACGAAGTAAACTGCGCAATCCAGCAGATTGTTGTTAGTTGCAGGTGTAACTGTTATTCCTTAACCAAGAAATAACTTGATAGTGCTATGAGTTAGTGCACAGTGGATTCAATACAAAAAAAAACACCCCAATACGTGATTAACATGATCAGTAGTGTTTTTTTCAAACATATTGTAGTGTCAACGATGTAACAAAAATCTATGTGATCTAGTGTCACCAACAAAGTAAATGAGTGCTTCTTATTGTCCATCATGTCTTTACACAGACTTCTATTTCGTGTGAAATCAATCTTTTCTGATACCGATGTTCTTCCATGCTACAATGCTAGGTTGACAAGCATCTGCTCTCTTCTCATACCCCTCTTGCTCTTCAACTTGCTTGTTGTTACAATGTGCCCATCTTTCCTGTTCTCATAAGGTGTACAAAAATTGTGGATGTACATTGGTGCACAGAGCAGCTTTAATGGACGCCACTTATAACCAAATACACGTTGTCAAACAAGGACAAACTGCAATACACGTCAACTGAGTACAGACATGAATAATTCATTGTCCCCATTTCTTTGGGGCGTTGGTTCTCAAATTCTCAACGGATCTCTCTTGAAGCGGAAATTCGATTTCGAGCAGGACGTAGTCCAGAGAACATAATCACGTTGTGTCGTTTAATTTGCGCCAATAGCGAGATACATTCGACTTCGGTGGTAATGTCCCAAATAGATTTCAGACATTGTACACAAATCTATAAGTGATAGAACAGATCAATATCTAAATGCTTTCTAGAAACAAAAACTGTGATCGTAGAAACACATAAGAAAACAACTTACCCATTCTTATCATGCGAGTTCACCTGGTCTTAATTCAAATCAACTGCAGACATACAAAGAATCCGCGACTGACTACTGCCTCTATGACACGATTGTCAAGTGCTGCCAGCCTGAGATTTAGTATAAATACTGCCCCCTTGATGGCGGAGTTGAAACAGGTGAGCAGAGGCGTGTCCAAACACGAATTCCGACAAGATGAGAGGGTGCAACGATTGTTAATGCAAAATAGGTAGACGTGGTAGGTGAGAGGGTTGTGTGGAAAAAATATAAGATGGCAAGCCCTCCCGTCCTCCTGCTAATCTTCATACACGTCTACGAGATTACAGGCCTAGTGTTATCAGCGGGGCACTGGACAGTTGCTACATAGGTACTCAGATCTCAAAGCATTTGCAATGTGTCCAGGACATTATGCGTTGTAAACCCAACCGCGACATTTAACACCATTGAAGGTTTTCCATTACGAAAAAAATAGTTACATAATATTGTTAATGTATTAGGTTCATATATGCAAATAAGAAGGAAAAAAAGGGAAATGTTTTATATTCATTATTCTATGTGCATGGTACCCTTTACTATTGATAGGGGTATATTTTACCCCCCCCCCCAAAAAAAAAACAACACCGGAACATATAAATAAACTAAAGTGGTATCAATATTGAATATTTCATGTTAGAAAACCTAACTAAAGTGAAACTAAATATGAAAAATATACCATATAAAAATGCGCAATGTTTTGTTATTTACACAATTTTTAGAAAATTGTTTTCACAAATGTAAATATATGAAAATATACAAATCATGTATTCTATTGAAAAACATCTGGCTTTAAAAGGGAACAAGACTTAATTCTGTTTATCGTCTATCTATCCATCCATCTATCTATTTACTGTATCTCTTGTTTGCCTTGCGGCGTCAGGGGTAGAAGAGTTCTCTGGAGATGGCATTCCTGTGTGCTGTTTGTAAGCTTGTTCCTGTGGCTTCCTTGATTTCTGTGATCCATCTTTTACATGGTCTGCCTCTGGCTTTATAGCTCTATGAGAACTCTTCATAACGATATTACTAGTACTAGCTTCTCACTGTCGGTTCGCTAAGCCAGTCACAGTGTCATCTCAGTGACTCCAAATGGTTACGCCTTGTTCTAATCTATCCCAGTCCATATTACAATACAATTTTCATATTACAGCCCTTAATTGTGATATTAAAAATGACAAAAGTTATACGAGTACGAGCCAAACTGGTGTATTGTATCAACACACAAAAATTACACAGTGTAACATAGGCGTATGTGTATTTTATGAAGGTCCATGCACAACGATTGAGCTACAGAGGCATACGCATTGTACAATACTCTTGCATGGAGTGAAATGATGTCGGTTCTATAATGCAGAAGTAGACAATGCTCACATTTTCATTGTGGAAAACGTTCGCATTGATTTCCAGTTGACGTGATGGACAGTTCAGAAATGATACAAGACAAATCAAACTGATGGACAGTAGTTATTAGCTGATCCCAAGATAACCGCACACCCACAGATGCCCAGTCTCTGCCAGAAGACGGCAATCGTGAAGTGTATGCTCGCTGATGGAAGAATGTGGCGCATGATCCGTATCGAGTGTTTGGAAAGGGGGAGGGGATATTTTTTTTAATGCGGTTATTTTCTTGGCAATGTATTATGTACAAAAGGTTGCCATTCATTACGTAGATTATTGTCCAGAGAAATGATTAGTCAAAATATTAAGTTGGTGGCTATTTCATGAATTTGATATACTAACATACTGTTTTAGGTTGTCAGTGCTTTCTCATCGGTTCGGCAGTGCAATTTCTTGAATTTGGTACTTTGACAGTCTGCTGTGACGGCGACTATAGCTCTCCGCCACAGAAGTTTAAATATTACACATCAAAGTGCTGTTAGATCTACTGTGCTGTGTGTTCTAACTAGTATATCGAATTTTAATGTTAATTCCACCAAGCAATACTAAATCAAAAGTACGCAGAGGATTGATTTCATTGTAATCGGGTTTCCACATATGTATTTCGTTCCTCTCACCAGAGCAGCACACAGTAGAATATCACTCATAGTTTCAAGCAATAATAATCAGAAATCGCCAAAAATAAATGCGCTGTAAATAAGATACTGCAGCCGCTTGTAAAACGCAGCAAGTGACGTATATATTGCGTCACTGAGACACCTTTGTCCGCTAACGTAGCAATACTGTATATATACACTAACACTAATACATCTATCTAAAGGTCACGGTAAGCCATCTAAAGGTCAAGGTAAGCCGAGTCAGTGGTTGACCAGAAACTACCTGACTAGAGTCGTCTACTACACTTGCTCATTCGCGATAGTCCCCATTCTTTGACCTCCAAGAACATGAGCCCTGGTACCATACTCCCTGGGGGTTGCGTGAACCAAGGGAGTAATGTTTTTAAATTTCAAACCACTAATAACGAGTGGATTAGAAAATCGGATCTGCTGGTCGGTGGGCATATGACAACATTACACTATTTGTATCTCTGTCTACCTCTTGCTCGCTTCACTTTGACTTTACCCTCAAGTAAAGTCTTCAATAAGGTGTCCAAAATATTTTTTTTTGCCTGATCTTTATTTCTCTTAGTAGTTCTTTCTTCGTATTAAGTGTTTTAGCACCTCTTTATTTGTTTTCATCTCTTTCCATGATATTCTTCTACATAGTAAGTAAAGTAAAGTTACCCATATCATTTATTAATGCTGTAGGGGTGTGAGATGTTAGCGATCTCACATTTCAGTAGCTCTGCTATATGAGGGCGGTAGCCATCTCCTCTCCCTCGCAGCCTGTACTTCCCGGATTAATCTGGTACCCATTTAAGGCTGGGTTGACCCGGGAACCATTGCGATCGCCTTAACTGGGGAAGGAACCCAGGACTATTCATATGCGAAGTCAGTGCGCTAACCACTGCGATACACTGACCCTCTATTCTTCTATATACCCACATCTCAAAGGCATCAATTCTTTCATTTAATTGTTTGTTTAGTGTCAATGTTTCTGAGCAATACATTAATACAGAATAGATGTAGCATTTTATAATTCTCATTTTTAACTTTGCACTTTGTTTAGATGTTACTATTTTCCTCATGTCATTGAAGGTACTTTTAGTCATTCTTATTCTCCTTTTAACTTTTGTTTCGCATCTGCCGTTATTTGTGACTATGTGTCCAAGATATTGATACTGTTATACTTGTGTAGTTTCTATCCATGTAAGTTTATGTTTAGCGCTTGTCATTCTGTGACTTTGCTGATTGTAATGGTTTTTGTTTTTTGGATATTTATATCCATTCCATATATTTGATTTGATATATTGACTTGATCTATTAGTCTTTGTGGTTCATGTTCACTTTCAGTTTTTTTATTTAAACAATGCCATCTGCATATCTCATGTTTTTTAAAATTATTTTCCCATTGATCTTCTGGGAAGATTTTCCCAGAGGAATTTCTTCTATATGTTTAAAGATATTCTCTGTGTAGATATTAAATAGGCTTGGTGATAAAATACATCCTTGTCTTACCCCTCTTCTTATTTCTATGTATGGCGAGTAGCTGTTTTCACACCTTATTCATGCAGTCTGTTCCCAATATATATTTCTAATCAGTCTGATGTCTTTTCCATCTATGCTTATTTCTTGAAGACATTTAATTAATTTTTCATATTGGACTCTGTCAAAGGCCTTGCTGTAGTCTATGAAGCAAATATAAATACTTGTTTGGACCTATATATTTATCTATCACTAGTCGATACTCAGTATAGCTTCTTTGGTTCCTTTATTTTTTCTAAAACTGAATTGTTCTTCACTGACCTCTGTGTCTATCTTGTTTTTAATTTTCTCTCATTAGACTGTACTTTGCTTCAAAACTGGTCATTTGCAAGTACAGAAGAAAGTGATATTTTTGTGTGTGGGTTGGGTTATATTTTATGAGGAAAGACATTATTGGAGAATATCGTGACAACAATTATTCCCTCGGGTCAAACTGACCTAACAGTACTAAATGCACAGCTATGAAAAACTACTCGATACCTCAAAATACTAAAAAGAAAATAGCTTTCTGATCTCATACCACAAGCGAGATATTCAATCCGTAAACCTAACTAGGATGTCCACCTAAGGCTGAGACAGTATTAGAATTGTTCATTTGAGAAAACCATAATCACAAATGGTAATGAGAGAAAACCATAATCACACATGATAAAGAAATAAAACTATAATGACAAATGATGGCAGATGTGAAACAGAAGTTAAAAGTAGAATATGAACAGCTATAAGTACTTTCAATGACATGAAAAAAGTATTAACATCTGAACAAATCACAAATGGTGATACACATGAGAAAATGAATGACAAAAAGTGTCACGTATATGGTTTCATACAATATTAGAATAATGACATAGCCCGGCCCTAACAATAATATTCGGCGTCGGAGACAGGTATTAGATACAGCTAAATACAATACAAAGTTCTTGTTTCCAATTATCATCTCACAACTGATGGCAGTTTACAATGAAGAATGACAGTGTATAAAGAAGCAATTACAGCCTATTGTTCATACACTTCTTACAGCAGATTGGATTTTCGCATGCCGAACCACATACTATAGATTAGCCTGTCACTTTGATGTGGAACTGGCTACCGTCTATGCCAAAATGAAAGGCTTACCAATTAGTAAGCAAACAAATGCCCTTTGATTTACTGAAGCCAATGTTTCTTAGCATTAACCGAGATATCACCCCAATTCAAGAACCATTTTTGTAAGCTTACCCTTCTCTTCATTATTATTTCTTTTTATAAAGCACATTATTTAGAACAGAGGAATTCTCAACAAAGTTAGATTAACCAGTTTCTGATAGTATACAAAAACGAAAATTATAAAATGCTATATATATATTCTACATTGAGGTATCGCCCAAAAACATGGAAAACTAGAAGACAGAATTGATGCCTTTGAGATGTGGATATATAGAGAGTAGGAAAAAACTTCACGGATAGAGAAGTCAACAAAGACGTTCTAACAACGTAAGACAAGAAAACTACTAAAGGAAATAAAGATGAAACACAAAGTATTTTGGACATATCAAAACAGATAACACAATGTTGAAGACCTTACTTTAGAGTCGAAGAAGTGAGAGAGAAACATCGCGAGACGAATAGGTTACAGTCTAGCAGAATGCACCACAAATCAAGAGACAGGGGATGCTGAAGGTCCGTTGCAGCCAACCTTCGTTGCGGCGACGGCACATGATGATGATGGTATTATATAATTTAAATATATGATATGAAAAGTCGTTTGCAGACTAACATTTTGTGTAATACCAGTATATCTTGGTCTGCACAAGCTACCGTTGGACACAAAACAGAAAAAAGTGGATAATAACTGTGTAATACCTAAAACGCCCCTTGTCGTTTTCAAAGCACCCACAAGATGGAGGCAGAGCCAAGGTTAGAAACAGTGCTGAAAACTAAACTAACTTTAGGATATATTTGTGTTCATTTTCGAATTCCCGCAGATTAGCAGGATGCAGTCCGGAGAACGGAATGTGTTGTCATGGTTTATAGCATAACTGCGATATCTGCGCGTCTTGACCTGACACATTCGACTTCAGAGCCCCAAAATCCTTTAATAGATGGGACAGCAACCCCACCCAAGAAGTTCATTCGTCGCTGCGTACGAAATGCATTGGGGAGGAGGGGGAGGGAGCAGTATTTCCTTTCTTTGTTCCCCCCTTTGGGCCTCGGCATAACGCGTGTCATGAGATAATCAAACACTTATCACCACATTAGACGTTAAAGAAAATATTCCCTTGCCCTCTTCTTGGAGGCGTATGTGGGAGTACAGAGATATGCGTTCATTGCTTATCAAACAAATGTTTCCAATTGAAACTGGAATTCAAACCTCGGATCGTCCCGCTAGTAAGGCAGCGATATATATATATATATATATTTATTGGAAACATAGCCTTAAACAAGTGAGAGAGTTCACATATCTAGGAAGCAATATAACAACAGACGGCAAGAGCAGTAAAGAAATACGCAATAGATGTAAAACATACCAAGACCTAGGGCAAATGACACCAATGTTCAGAAACAATAATGTGGATTTAAACCCCAAAATAACACTATTATTATGCCAACGCTGTGCTACCAATGTCAAACATGGACAACGACAGCACAAAACGAACACTGGTGACAGGTAAAATGGCATGCTTACTGCAGAATCCTAGGAGTATCGCTAAGAGACAAAGCGAGGAATGAGGACATTAGACACAAAACCGGCACCACCCCAATCTTGGAATATATTAAGAGACAACAGATCAAATGGTTTGCACACATCAGCAGACTGCAATCAGACAGCATACCACAGCAAGCTATGCAATACAGATACAATGAAGGCAGCGACCACGAAAACGATGGACAGCTGAAATAAAAGAGGCGACAAATTCCACGACATACTCAGCACACAAGAGGGCCGTCTCCAGAAAACTCTTCTAACCCTAGATAGAACATACTAAAGATTAACTGGTGCTTTATATCGATGTACGCGCGCGAAGAGGCGCGCCCTGAAGTGTTCTTGCAAACTAGTCAGCTATGATTAAAGGAACATATGTTCTTATAGTTCACTGAATGGTCTAGCCTGACAGGTCACTGAAGAAGGACCACACTAACAATGTCATTACGACCTTATAGGTTCGAGGATTGTAAGGTAAATGTGAGAACTTGCACGAGGTGCTCAAACTCCTGCAGATTAGCAGGATGTAGTCCGGAGAACGGAATGCGTGTGTCATGGTTTACATCATTGCTGCGATATATGCGCCTTTTGGCCCGACACATCCGACTTCAGCATGGCTTTGGGTCACTCCCTCCCATAACCTCCTTAGTCACCTTTTACGACATGCATGGAAGGTAAACAGTGTTGCTATTCTTTGCTCCCCTTTCGGGTCCCGGCAACACACGGGCGATCTAATCTTATAATTATGAAAAAGTGGTAGAATTACTGGGCGACTCTCCGGTAAATTATACAGAAAAATATACGTCGTGGCAAAGCACATCACAGTTACATATATTGTTGTTTTCGTTGACTCCTATTTCTGTAATCCATCTTTTGCCTGGCTAGAAGAGTTCTATGGAAACTGCATTTGTGTGTGTGTGCTTCATATATGTTTATTTTCGTTGACTTTTTAAATTTCTGTAATCCATCTTTTCCCTGGCTTTGTATCCATCGTGTCTTATATAGCAATGCTTTTTGGAGAGCTTTATCTGATGAAAGTCTAAAAGCATGCGACAGCCACGTAATCTGTTTTCTTCTGATGTAATCCCGGATTAGCATTGTGTTTGTTAGTCCTCTGATGTTTTTATTTTTGATTCTCTCTTATTGTTATTCCAAGAATTCTGCGTAGACAAGTCATTTCTGTTGTTAACAAGTTTTCTTTTGACTTTCGTTGTTAGTGTCCAAGTTTGAAATTTGTAGCGTTGCGTTAGTGTGATGATCGTTTTATACTGTGCAGTTATGGTGTTCAAGTTTGTTTGAAAATAGGAGACATCCGCCAAACGATCTAGTATGTTACCTTTTTGTTACTCCGTAAGGTGATGGTAGAAGTGAAAAGGGTGTCATTATTTTTAATCACTAACTCTTCTGGTTTTTCAGTCAAATATTGACATAATTTTATAAATAACGCGAGAGCATTTTTTTAAATTGGGTGGACAGTTGTGAAAAAATTAGCATATCGTATATTAGAGCTGTCAACAAAATCATTGTGCCATTTTTCAGATAATATCAAAGTAGTACAGTCCATGGCATAACTTAATGGAAGTGATTCTTGATTAGGAACATATATGCTCTGCTTGCTCTTCTGTCAGCCATCTAAACGTGTATAAGCTTAATGTCCCAGTCAGTTGTTGATTACGCGTTAATTGATCTTTCCGAAGAGGGAGCACTTTCTTCCATGGCCTCTAGTTACTGTCATTTCTACCATTCTCTGAATATGCACATTGTCTCGTTCGACCTCCTTCTTGTAGGGTATCCATTTCTGCTCTGAACAATTCAATCCTGTCTCTTCCTATCTCGGTGCCGTCCACCGCGTCTTAACCAGTCAACACATCGACTCTTTCGTTTCCCCTGACCCAAGTATAACCTGGACAGTAGATCCATGTGATGATCTGCGCATTGTTGAGAAGAATGACCCATTCAGCTCTGACCATACACTTTTCTATCTTGCGCAGCATACTTTGAGAGTCCGATAGAATCACTGCGTCTATTGGTGGTTGCGTCGCCAGCCAAGTGAGAGCTGATGTCAGCGCTTCTATTTCCATTCTCATACTCAATGTTGTAGTGAGGCTTAACCACTATAGCAAGGAGGCCCTCCAAATTTAAACTTAAATATATAATATAGCATCTGCCATCTTCCAAGATTGTCAAATAAAAAGGTTTAACGGCAATCGTAAGAATGCCATTTAACACAGCAAATTAACAAAGACTGAATCTATTGCAAAGGGATATATCTTCAGAGTCTGGGTACAGCCCAATGCACTAGATCAGGGGTGGGCAAACTACGGCCCGCGGGCCGCATGCGGCCCGCCGTTGGATATTTTGCGGCCCTCAAACACATTTTTAAATACACGAACATTGTTAAAATATTTCTTTTATCCATATTAGAAAATATACTGTTATAGTGTAAGTCTGAAATGTAATTTATTTCAGAAGTTATCTACATTATGTAAAACTACCTTTCTTTACAATAAAAATATTTAATTGATTACTTACAGAGAATTTTAAACAAAAACATACATAATATTATATGTTGCCCTCCAATAGCTTTACAATTTTCAATGCGGAAAAAAAGTTTGCCCACCCCTGCACTAGATGTAAGGGCTGGGGCAACACAGAGCAATAAGGGGGGAAAATATGTAAGAAGTATTAGCAATGACAACGTTATTGCAAAGTTATATAAGTGTATACAATAATTTACACAGGCGGCACAGTAACGCAAGAAACAAACCTGTTTTGTTGGAGTTTCGTATCCTACCAAAATGGCAAGAAATTAGCTGAGAAGTCAGCTGTGTACCCCACTACAACATTGAGCATGAGAATGGAAATAGAAACGGTGACAGCAGCTCTCACTTGGCTTGCGACGCAACCACCAACATACTCAAGGATTCTATCGAACTTTCAAAGTATGCTGCGCAAGATAGTAAAGTGTATGATCAGAACTGAATGGGCCATTCTTCTCAACAATGCGCAGAGCGTCACATGGACTTACTGCCCTGGTCATACTGGAGTCAGGGGAAACGAAAGCTTTGGTGAGCGGTACCGAGATTAGAAGAGACAGGATTAAATTGATTAGAGCAGTCATGGATACCCTACGAGAAGACGAAGTCAAACGTGACAATGTATATATTCAGAGAATGGTAAAAACAGAAGTGACTGGAGGCGATGGGAGAAAGTGGTCCCTCTCAGGAACGATTAGAAGAGCTTGTAATCAGCAACTGACTGGGACACTGAGCTTATACACTTTTAGATGGCTGACAGAACAGCAAGCAGAGCATATATGGGAATGCCCTTAGTGCTGTGACGCTTGTTCCTAATCAAGAAACGACAAAGTACATAACACACTAACAACATTTTTTTTTAAACCCAGATGCCGATGTCTTCAGCAGGACAACCCCCTCCCAACCCCCAAAAAAGCACAAAAAACAATATTACAAAATGGGAGACATAGTGTGATAGGAAGAGAGAAGCAAAAGCATATAATAAAGGTGAAAGGGTGGGAGAAAGAAAACGGAAGACAAGTGCAACAAGATCAGAAGAAAAAGTAAAAGCAAAATAATAAGCATAATACAAGGGGAAAAAAATAAGAGAAATCTACTTATCTGAAATTTGTTATCCATTGGAATTTTAAGGTTGAACTAAATGAGTATTTAACAAAGCAGATTAACAAAGACTGTGCATATATTGCTTCTTATTGTATTTGATATAACGCTCATTTCATGAGGCCCTTTAGTATCTTCTCAAGGAACATATTCTTTCTAGAGCTTCTCTATCCTGGGAGAGCAAGTCTGCAATAGCCAGGGACGGGTTTATACACTCTTTGATATCGTTAGACAATCGTCTTCTTGGGTCTTCTACTTAATGGAGCTCTGCCTTTACTAATCAATCTTTCCATGCCAACAACTCTAACAATTCAGGGACCCTCCTACTTAATCATGTCAAAAAATGTGTAACCACCCCCCCCCCCCAATTATTTTTTTTACAGCAAAAATAAAAACACAACGATTTGTTAACTATTTTAGAAAAATAGTTCAGATTCAAATATTTTAATAGGTGTATTCAAATATTACTGTTGATGTCAACTTTTGTGAAAATTGTTGCAGTAATTTCTAGACCCTTAGTCCCTTACCCAGTTTCAATATGAGTGGTCAGGTAGTGTCTTTACGTGTGTCTAAAAAATACTGTAGTTTTCATCTTATGATCGTATTTAGAAGCCAGCCACCCATAATTTTATTTCAGTATTTTCAAAATTTCTGCGTTTTTCTTTTTCTCTATCCAAGATATTCGTAGAATCTTTCTGTAGTATCTCAAATCAAATAAATGTATCCGTTTTATATTGTCTTGTATAAAGTCAAGGTCTCGCAGCCATATGTTGCAACACTACTTGCACCGTTATAATTGGACATATCGTAGTTTATTGTATCCATTTTTAATCTCTAGGCACTATATTCACATAGATTTTTGTATGCTCTTTACTCATTTTAATATAGTTAATATTTCTTCTATCTCAAAGGTCGCATTACCAATATGTTTTAATAAAGCAAGCAAAATTACACACAAGGCATTAATTCGCTGAATGGAGAACACCTGTCTATTAAGAGGCTTACACGGACATCATTACATTTAATAGTGAAGGGGAAGTAATCGTGTTAGTGTTGATGTTGGGGGTCAATGTAACTGCAAAAATATTGATGATACATATGATTTACACAGAAAGGTCGTTCATTCTCAACCAGCTCTGCACATGGGTCTTTCCTGTGGAATCACGTGGAAGAAAAGTTCAAGAAACCAGCGTTGGATCTTACAAGTGGTTTTTTTTAACAACCAATTCAGCTCAAATTCACATTTTTTATGTTCAAAACATTAATAACGGTTGTCTTCCTTTAGTCATGGGTTTGGTTTTTTTGTGTGGATCCTTGAAACTTTCAAGACAGTAAATGATTTATATAATACAGAGGAATCCCATTATAACAACTTGGTCTGGACTAACAAAATGTGTGTGTAATAAGAAAAATTCACTAGGGCTCTACATAGGGCAGAAACCTGAGCTCTCCATTTTGAGCTATGTGATGCCACTGTGTGTAATTCCTGTATATTATTGAGACCCATAGTCTCTTTGATGGCTGTTCTGCGAAGAGTCTCTCTTGGTCTTTCTCTTTTGCCATCTGGTACCCATTTTAATGCTTGTAATGGCAGTCTGTTTTCATTAATTATAAGTGCATGTCTGATATAAGTCCTCGTTTTCTTCTTATTGTTGTAGAAACATATTGCTGTTTGGTGTCTTCTCTTATTTGCACATTTGGCTTGAATGTAGTCCATTCTTTCCAACCAATATTTAAGTCTTCTAAGACATTTATTTTCAAATTAGTTAAATTTCTTCTCCAGCACCGTTGCCATTTTCCAACTTTCGTAACCATTTATCAACACGGATATCACATTGGAGTTGAAGTCATAGTTTAGTATGTTTAATATTTTTTTAAATTTTTTTTATTTCCAAATGTTTGTTAGGTGGTGGAACGCATCTGATGCAGATGCTATTCTGGTAGAGATCTGTTTTGTTGTATCACCATCAGTTAAAATATTGCTATATGTAAATTTTTGGCAACACTGTTCGCCTATAGTTAAAATAATGCTAAATATTTTTGGCCACACTGTTAACAGTTCCCTTATAAGCATATTACACTGTTTGAGTATTTGTTTGTTTAAATTCCCAGGAATAGTGAGAAATAGATAACTTGTCCCTTTAAGCAATGTGGTGATTCTCCAGAGCTTTAATTCAGACCCAGAAAACTCCATTTCTGAATGGCATGCACAGCTTTATCGCTGTTTAGAATAATGTTCTGTAGTAATAATTATTATATTGTGAACTCATGTGCCAGAGCTTACTGTAGTTGTGACATTTCATCTTCTTCTGCGTTTGTTCTAAAAATCACTGCAGATTAGCAGGATGTAGTTTGGAGGATGGAATCCGTTGTGTCATGGTTTACAACTTTGCAGAGCCATATCTCTTGTCTTTCAGTCTGACATAATTGGCCTGAGCATGGTTTCTGGTTCATTTTGACCCTATATGAGATAGAAAAGCCAACATCACCCCATAACCTCCTAAATTGCCTCTTACGAGAAGCATGAAAGGTAAACAGTGTTACTATTCTTTGTGCCATTATCCTCCTCCCCCCCCCAAACACAGGGGTGTAATTTTGAACCTGGAGGTCAGTAAAAATATTTTTGGCAGGTCAAATTGTGTCTACCCCTGGTATCACTATACTATTTCATATGTAAGATTTCTGCATGTGGAAGGTTTGAAAGTCTAAACACTGAACAACCAGATCAACCAGCATGCACACATCACACTTCTGCCAGATGTGGAAGGTTTGAAAGTCTAAACACTGAACTACCAGATCAACCAGCATTTAGACTGGCACCTAAATAACAACATAACAAGAAAGCTAAACTATTTTAGTCATCTAAAGAGACATAACAGCATGGAAAGACTAATAGCAGAAGGCAGAGTGAACAGCAGCAGAAGAAGAGGCCTCATAAAACGACGATGGACAAATTATATATCTGCCTGATTAAACATGTCACTTGAGGAGGCAGGTCAACTCGCACAAGATTGCGAGGTATTCAGAAGGTCCATAAAGAAGACTACATTCTGGAAAGAATATGTCACACAATGATGAAATGTGTTCTGTATCCATTGCAAAGTATTTGTGGTTTTTAGTGGAGTGCAGGCAGCTAATAGGATGTTTTTTTAAATAGAGCTCTAGGCCCTGAATATGTTAAAAGTACCCCAATGTTGATTTCTTATGAGGCCTATGTGTTGCCAGGGCTGAAAGTGGAGCAGAGAATAATAACACTGTTTACCGTCTATGCATGTCATACTTTAATACTTGTACGGGATGTTCGTTAATGTTGTAATAGTCCTTGTTTCGATTGGTCTGTTCTCAGTGACTTGAGTAAACAGGCTGAAAGTCTTGACCGCGCCACAAATTTTTTTGGGAATGTGGTTGGTCAAGTACGGAAAACCTATTTACTTGTGTTGCAAAGCGATTCGGTGCTGCCTGGTTCAATTCCCGTCAGCTGTACGAACATGTCATAAGAGCCAACTAATCAGGTTTTGGGTTGGCTTTCCCGTCTAATATAGGGTCAAAGTGACCCAGAAGTCATATAAAAAAGTGAATATTGCAGCATAGTTGTAAACTATGACACAATGCATTCTGTTCTCCGGACTACATCCTGCAAATCTGCAGGAGTTTGAATACAAACACAGAAGATTTCTTATAACTATTTAAACACTGACACAGTATGCTCAGATTATGAAGTAATCGACCATAACCTTTCTTACAAAAGTACAAGTCCTCCTCAGCTGTATAAATGAGTAACACCTTAACTCATATCAGGTTTGTTGTCTCAAAGGCATGGTTGTGTCAGGGGCATATATAGATGCATGTTTGGCCACTGAAGAGATGCATCTAAGTGCAACAGTATCTCAAGATTGTCACATCCTGTTAGGAGCATAGCATCTACTTCTGAGTCAATTTACTCATGAATCTTCATCAGTTTTGTTGACCCATGTGCAATGATGGTAAGTAAGTATGGCATTCCCTCCTACCTATTAGTCTGCTACAGAGAACAAAAGTGAAATGTTCCCTGGCCTGCATATCTTTATTATCCATGGGAATTATATGACAGAAGAAAACAGTAAGAAATTGAGACAAGACATGCATTTAACTCATAAGTGGGAGACACCATAACATAAAACATTTATAACTGTGAAGATGAGATGTTGGAGAGATTTTCACTGGAAGTAAAGCCTTTATATTCATATCATCTACTAGAAGTATACTGTTGTGTGGTAAAAATTCTTGAGACTAACGGGAATTGAGCCAGTCCGTTCTACGGCACCAAATCGCCTAGCAACAATTGCACACGCGTTCTTCCATACTTGACTAACCGCATCTCCAAAAAAGATGCAATTTCATCAAGCCATTCAAACCGTGCACACAAAGTCACCCGAACAGACCAATCGAGACAAGGACTATTACAACAACAACAAACATCCCGTACAGGTATTGAAATATCCTCAGTAACGGGATGTTTGTTGTTGTTGTAATAGTCCTTGTCTCGATTGGTCCGTTCGGGTGACTTTGTGTGCACGGTTTGAATGGCTTGATGAAATCGCATCTTTTTTTAAGATGCAGTTAGTCAAGTACGGAAAACGCGTGTTCAATTGTTGCTAGGCGATTTGGTGCTGCAGAACGGACTGGTTCAATTCCCGTTAGTCTCAAGAATTTTTAAAAATTGTCCTCTGGCTTCCTACTTAAATTTATTTTGTTGTGTGGTAGTAGCTGTAGTAGAATTTAAAATTCATCTTGCGTACTTATGGAAACTTTAAGACAAAGTTTCTTTTAAGCACTGGTACAACTCGCAGACCACCCACATGCCAGTAAACCACTGGTAAGACCTACAGACCATCTTCACGAAGAGAGAGTATAACCAGGAAATGGGAAGACTAAAAGATATGAAGGTATTGTGAATATTGAAAATGACTGCTGTGAACAAAAAAGCAATAAATGACAATAAATAACAGAAAACTAACCTGGCTCTTCGCAAATGGGTGAAGTTGGAATATCTTGGCATAAACTCAACAACTGGACTTGATGCTGTAACAATCCATCGATTCGACTGCCCACAATCAAAATATGGTGGAGTGATCATAACTGGTAACATAGTATCTGGATCTTCACTTCCAGGCTGCTGGGGTCCAAAGAACTTGAACTCTTCAAATGTGTCAGTTGTAAACTTGCCCGTTGTGTTGGAATACTTGATGCCGACAGAATATGTGAATTTTCTTGTAGAGTCCATATCTGCTTTGAGATCAGGAAGCCAAAAGTCAACCCAGGGATTGCCTTTGTATCTTTTGTCTGTGTAGTTCCTAGCATTACCTGCGGCCAAGTCCCAGATATCTATTGTCCCATTTGTAGGCTCTCGCAGGAAATTGGTGGGTTCATTGTAATCATCTTCTCTCCAGGATTTTGGTCCAAAAAGTGGGAGTGTTCTGTTGAAGTCAAATGTGGTATACCTGAAAGCAGAATAAAGTACTTAAGACAACCAAGCCAGTTTTGAATATATTTATTTAATTGTAAACTTTATTAAATAAAAACTGTAACTATAAATAGTTTATATACAAGTATATACACAGAGAAAAAATTTGTAATGGAAGGCATGTGCCGCAGTAAATAAAAGAATAAGCAATAAATACTACATAAAATACAAAGGTTACTATTAAATCCAAACTAACAATGTTAAAAATAAATAAATAACAATAAACAAAATAATGAAATTTTTTCACACTACTGTCCAACAGGGAGATTTTCTCAAAAAACACCAAAGGATTTTAAAAAACACGCAAAACAAAAAAAAATTTTTTAACTGTTTCCTCAATTTGTTATTTTAATTGTTTGTTCAGCAGATGAGTGCCCAGACATATATATATATATATGTATTTGTATATTTTGTTACATGGTTCTATGTATTCATACAACTACTTTGGGTCACACTTTTGTATGTGTGAATAACTTCATATGAATGAATGTTTATGGTAATACATGTATATATCTCTATGTGTGTGAATATTCATATTAATGCATATATTTATGTGAGAAAATGTTTATGTGAATGCATATATGTATGTATACATATATATATTTATTTGAGTACTTATAAATGTTAATGCGTGTATCTGCATTCTGTGCCATTATGTACACTTATTTTTGTGTGAACCCATAATTATGTGTGGATGCATTTACATGCTTGTGCATTTTGTGTGGATACACACACACACACATATATATATATTTGTGTTCTGGTATATATATTTATATATTTGTATGTATATGTGCACATATATATATAGGTATTAATGTTTATACTCAGATGGGTATATATATATATATGTATTTAGTTGTGTAATTATATGTGTATATTTTAATGCATAATCTATTTCAGACGCTGTCAACTACTGATCCTCCCTACCCATTTCTATAATCTCTATGTCTATTGGTAGCCCCCACCCAGCTACCAATTTCATACTTCTTATTTCAAATGTTTTCATGTCCTCTTCCCCCTCCCATAATGTGTTTCTTGAGAGAAAGTCAATGTTGGACTGTAACTTGGAAAAATGTCCTTGTTATTTTGTTTATTGCTAGTTATTTACTTTTAACATTGTTAGTTTGGATTTAATAGTAACCGTTGTCCTTTATGTAGTATTTATCACTTGATAGTTCTGTGTTGGCTGAGTGATTTTGTGGAAATTTATGTAAGGCTTTCTCTCCGAGCTATTCCAATCCTCATTCCCAATACACACATTCTCAAAACTGACTCATGCTCACTAACCTCAAAATCCACAGATCATGTAGACTCTTGTACAGTATTGAGTGCCTGCTCTGTCCATAGAGTGACTATCTGTTATGGTAGCAGATGTCTATCTATCTATCGTATTTTTTCCTCCTTATGCTGTACAGTGTCACAGGATTGAATGACAATCGGTTTTTTGGATATGACAAGTTTGGTCGCTTAATATGTAGATATCAAGATAATACACATATTTACTTACCAAGAAACTGTGTACACACTTAAAAAAGACTAGAAATGCTGTAATTACCAATTCGGATATGAACAGTTGTTGTCAAAGAACAAACCGGAACCGTTGATGAAGCCAGAACTTGCTGAGATATCAGCTGCTGCAGACATGTAGATGTACATAAGACCAGGCTGTGTCTGGAAATCCCACGTGTTGTTGAGTCTTTGGTAGATCAAGGAGTAGAAGAATGCCCTGTTTAAGGCCATGTTGTGGACATGCAGCAATCGAGTTCTGTCAGAAAAGAAAAATCATAATCAAATATTTGCTATTAACGGACATTGAAGAGGATATTTTAGGTGACATAGAAGAGGACATATTCTAATTCTTCATTCATTCTCAACTCCTGCAGATTAGCAGGATGTAGTCCAGAGAATGGAATGCAGTGTCATGGTTTACAGCATGCTGAAATATCTGCATCTTTCGGCCTGACACATCAGATTTGAGCATGGCTTTGGGTCATGTTGACAATATATGGGATGGGACAGCCAACTTCATCCCAAAACCTCCTCAGTCACCTCTTACGACATGCATGGAAGTTAAACAGTGTTACTATTCGGGCCCTAGCAACACACAGGCGACAGAGAGGACATTACAGGGGGTGCAGAAGAGGACATTTTAGGGAATTAAAAGAGGACATTTTATGAGACATAGTAAAGGACCTTTAGGGGACATAGTACAGGATATTTTAGGACACAAAGGACATTTTAGGGACATACACAGAGGACATTTTAGGGACATACACAGAGGACATTGAAGATGAAATTTTCGTGGAAATAAAAGAGGATATAAACCTTGGGAAAAGCAGGAATATAAACCTAATCTACAACTTCCATTGAAAAAGTTTTCACTTCAGGAAAATTCAGAAATGTCCAGGCTCTGATTAGTGAGAATTCCTTGGATGGAGATATTATTCTCAACACTGATGGCTGAGCAGTTTAACTGAAGGCTGTGCATGGGCAGTTACAGTTCTTAGTCTTCAGTGATCATTCTCAAACTCCCTCGTGATCTCTCTTATAGTAGTACAATGATCATACTAGATTTCCAGAAGGATGTAGTCCAGAAAATGGAAATATGTTGTGTCACCATTTTACCATTGTGTCACCATGTTGTGTCACTGGACAGATTTCTATGGAACAAATAGCTAACATAATTAGAGTGGAACGAAATTCCTAAGTCGCATATACAGACGCACTATTCTACATGTTGCGCGATGAGAGCCCCTTACCACTCAACATGCACGCTGGACAGAAGTTACTGGGACAAAAATCTGGTGGGGATGGATACAGAGGTTTGACAAATGTTTGTAGTCGATTGACAATAACACTGCAGAAAGTGATCTGAAGGGTCATTCATCAGCAAGTTATGCTTGGGTTTTTTTCTGCATGTCACTGGGGAAAACTAGTTAGTGATTATTACAACCATGAACAGTCTTACGATAGAGATAAAGGTTGTGACGGAAGCACTGTCATGGCTGATGCCACAGAACTATTATCATGCATACATATTTAGTGACTCTATGAACATGATCTGCAACGGTGGAGCAGGAGTTGCACAATACCAATGGGTGGAGAATCTATGACCAGGAATTAATTACTTTTGTATATGTGCCAGGACAAGTGGGTAATGAGCGATCCAATGCACTGGTGAGCATGGCCAGTGTTAATAGATACTTTAGGCCCGTAGCAATTTGATTGTTCGGGGGGGGGGGGGGCCTGGATGTAATACAATTTTTGAATATTAAAAATTTTATTGTTCGGGGGGGGGGGGGGGGGGGGGGCCTGGATGTAATACAATTTTTGAATATTAAAAATTATGTTACTTAAGGGTGGGATTTTAGAAAGACTTAGGTGGAGTGTGGTTAAAAAAAAAAGGGTTGGGAAACAATGCTTCCTATACATCAATGGTTCGATCAGACATAGTTTATGCGTTAAGAAACCTCGTTCATTAAGAAAAAAGTTATCAAAGTGTGAATCATTGTCACTCTCAAGACTCACAACATTGGTGACTGAAGATCATAACAGCCCGCAAAATTACTGAAACATAATAGGTAATAATATAAGCGTATGAAGATAATGCAAGTGTAGCCATAGTGGGAATTACTAGAAGGAATTGGACACTTATTTGACTTGTATGTCCAATGTGCGCTGATGATAACCTGCATCATAACTTACAACTTGAACATGCTAAATAATGTCCAATCAAACTTTGAAACAGTAGTGTGTCCCAGAAGTATTGTCCTAGAACTAACATAAAAACCTAGTCAGGACTAGAGAATCATTAACAGTTTCAACTTTCTGATACTAAAAAATAACAGGGCCTAGGTATTAGGTAATAATAAAATATTTGATTAACTAACCTGTTAGAAAATGTCCTAGCACTGAGAAGTCTGTTGTACTTTGGAATGGCTGCAACAGATTCTGGTGGCAACATGAGTTCATCCTTGTGCTTGGACCGACAGTTTTGAGCGGAGACATTGGAGAATTTTTCGTTGATTATGTCCCAATAGTCTCGTTTCTGCCATGTGTAAGGTGTGGAGTTCACCAAATAAAAAGCACAGAACCCCACAAACAGAAACACACATAACTTCTTCCGTGTGCCTGGCATTGCAGAAATTGTCCCCTAGCGTTATCTAACTAACCTCCTACAGGTCGGTCATATCTGGTATACAAGTTCTGGTTGATTGTCAACGTATATCTATAATACTACAAATATAACAATACTCTTTACATATAAATCACTTATTTTCAAAATTGTACACATGAATCTACACCACTTCCGCGTTCGGTATCACAGTCGTAATGGCGGCCCTTGTTAACTTGTAGGGCTAGTTTACACTTTACAGGTGTGTTCTGTCGTGTAGAATGTGTCACACGCACACATGGTGATAAAAGTGTCGCGAAAAAGTAGGTCACGTGTCGTAGTTAGGTGTATGTAGAAGTGAGTGTGTACTATTTAAAATATATAGTAGTATAATATATACAATGTGTTAGGAAACTTTAAATAATATAAAGTTTCAATTTATAAAGCAATGATTTTTCTAATTAGAATTATTTTGGCGCTTTGATCTAAACAAGCGGTGTACAGGTAATTTTTTAGTTGTCTACTTGCGGAGACGCACATTTGATTAATCGTACGGTGTCGTTATAGTTTCTCGCACTCAATCTTTTACGACATTATTCAAGATATGCTGTTTGTCCGTCACGTCCACGATGACCGCTCAGTTAAACCGGGATGATGATGAAAATTATGAGAAAGTCTGCAGCTGTGACTGGAATTTTCTATTGTATTTTGAATTGGAATTCGGATATATCGTTGACTGATACAATACTGATATTTAGCAATTGGATAAAGCGTTCACAGATAAAATACTGATATTTAGCAATTGGATAAACCGTTCACAGATAAAATACTGACATTTAGCACTTGGATAAAGCGTTCACAGATAAAATACTGACATTTAGATGCCATTTATGGACAACAACTTGCTTGCACACACTCGGAGGTGAAAGAGATGTGGCTTTATAGAAGAAATATAAGAATATAGGCATACACGTCTGCCAAAGCAGAGCGTGGCGTTCTGAAGATCTTCACATGGCACCACAATACTGGTAGTCAATGGTTCCAGCCAGGCCAAGGTGACAGATGTGGTTGTTCAGCGATTCCATTTTGAGAGGAAGAAAGTGTGTATCTGGTAGAACTTTAATTATCCATAGCGCTGGAAGTTAGTCTCATGTAACCGCACTGTATGTGGATAGATGTAAGCTGGGCAGTTGATGCTCTACACACCCAAATGCCCTTCTCATACTTTCAAAGTAGTCATTCGAAAAAAAACCATGTAAACTCGGGGAATCGAAGCCCTGTCCAACACACCCTACAATCCCAACCTAGCCCTTCAGACTACTACGGGGAAGCGAAGCCCTGTCCAACACACCCTACAATCCCAACCTAGCCCTTCAGACTACTACTTGGTGTCTCAGTGGCACACTTCGTCTATGCATGTGACATTCAACGCAGAGGAAACATGTATATTTTTATATATAAAAATACAATGGTTTAGAAATATTCACGAAGGTAAAGACACAAGGAAAGAGAACAAGATTCTACCAAGTAAATACTGCGACGTATACAGAATAGCGAAAACCTTTTGAATAAGACAACGGAAGAGGCTTTTTGGCTTGCACAGAACAGGGAGGCTTACAGTGAGTACAATGTTATGCTAAGGATGCGTTACATAGCCCAAAGAAGTTGAATCCGGCATGAGGTTTTGTTGGCCTTGAAGCATCCTGCGTGGTCGATCACGTAATACTACCAATGGCTGATATATTGAAAGAACGGTGACTGAACACAATTGAAAGAAATATATTATTTATAGCAGAGTAAAGTTACAATATATGACTCATTTATAGCAGAGTAAAGTTACAATATATGATTCATTTATAGCAGAGTAAAGTTACAATATATGATTCATTTATAGGCTATCTATCACTCAATTAAGAAGACAAAGAGATATTCGCAGAACAATCATCACAGAAGTTATGACTATAAGTCTCAACAACATACAATATTTACACACCGTAGCATTAATCGCTTGAACTGCAGAGCTATGGTTTCTTTCTGCCCCCAAAAATATACTGCATTCTGCGTTGAAGGAACATAGATAGGATAGAATCAGAGAGATAGGTAGGTAGATAGATAGATAGATAGATAGATAGATAGATAGATAGATAGATAGATAGATAGATAGATAGATAGATAGATAGATAGATAGATAGATAGATAGATAGATAGATAGATAGATAGATAGATAGATAGATAGATAGATAGATAGATAGAGCAAGAAAAGAAACTCACAAAGTGAAAAACTACAACAATGGGACAGAAGTAAGAAATGTATATCAAGTAATATTACTTGATATAGTTCTCTCCCATTAATCGCCGCCTGTATAAAAGGAAGGAAGAAACGCCTAGAACGCATTAGGGGTGCAGAGACGAAGAAGCGAGCACCTGTGCTCGCTTCGCTTGCCAGGACCAGGAATCATACTGGTTCAGACCTTGATACTCCTCCTCGTGGAGTACCCCGGGCAACAGAGCAATCTGGCTAAGTTATCAAGGATCGGACGATCTCCAGCTGAGGTGGGAACCTGCTGTGGACTTGGAAACTTCCAAGAGAGAAACGACTCTTCTTATCCGCAGTACGTCCCGGGATTAAAAGAAAGCTTCAGCAAACTTTCGACAGCCTTTTCGTCATTTTCGCCAAGGCTCAAGAACTTTTCGTCAGTTCCCTGTCCGCACCCAGCGTCGCGATATAACCAAAAAGTCCTTCTTAGGACTAGGTTGAAAGTGACGTGACTAGGCATCCCGAGATGGCCTAGTCGAATCCAGTACTCAACAAACAAACAAACAAACAAAATAGAACGCATTATTTAACTAAAAGTAACATATACTGAGTATGATTACAGTGGTGGAGTGGTTAGTTAGACAGTCTCTCATAATCGCGACATTGCGCGAACTCGCTTGATCTATTTATCTATTGTCATCTCCACTTGTGCCGTTTAGTGTCGTGGGAAGGGAGGGGGGGGTGTTGAAGTTGTCTGTCTGTTGGTCATATTTTTGGTTGCATTGGCTATGGTCAATTAGTTTAAGGTTTATTTGATTGTCTCCACCTATCTAGTTCTTGGTCTTTCGCGTGCCTTGCAATCCGATCTCCTGCTCATTTATGTAAGACATACTTGTTGTATTGGTTCCATTCTCAAAATCACAGGATTTGCTGTCTCTCGGTGTAGTCTTGACTTGAGATAGTCTTTATTTCTTTCCTATTAAAATTCATTTCTTCGTCGGTCTCTTTTAGTGACATTTATAGTTTTCCTCAAATACCTCATTTCACGCATTGTGATCGTTGTCTCACACGAGAAAAATCATCGTTTTTGTCTCAAATTCGCCTGCGATACCATCTGATGTTCTTACCACGCACTGACAGTTTTTATACAAACCTCTTATACTTACTAACAATTATCAATTGGCCTTTGATACAATACATTTCTAGAGTTTCCCATAGTACCTCTCTGTTGACTCTATAAAACGCTTTCAGTTGATCTATAAATATTGCGTTTAGTTCGTTGTTATATTCTAATGCTTTCTCATTCATTTGCCTCAGCGTGAACAAGGCGTCGGTGCAACTATAACCTCTTCCGAAGGAAATTGAGAGGGACTCAAGTGTGGTTCGGTTACGTATCCTGCCCGTTGTTCTATTATATTTGCACATATTTTCCCGGTGTGGCTTAAAGATGCATCGGTATGTTTCGCATTCTCTTTTGTTGCCCTTATTTTTCCACAAGGGCACGATTACTGACTTTTTCCAGTCCTCTGGAACTTTGGAACTTCGCTTTCATAAGGGGGGGGGGGAGGTTTAAGGTTGTAATCAGAGTGTAAGTACGGGAACCAGGATAAAAATCGTTTGTACACATTTGAAGCCAAATTTTCACTTCATATTCACCCTATGTGTCATTAACTAAATTTTTCTACCAAGGTAGGTTTCGAGTGAACCAAACAAGTGAAAAGCTCGGGCATAGGTCAGGCGAAGCAGTGGGATGGAAAGATCTATGTACAGAAATTAAATAAACATTCATTCGCAACGTTTTTTATTATTGTCGTGATTATCGTTGATAACTATTTATATACTTGGGGTCGTATGTCAAAAAACGCCAAGTTCGACCAACGAAATTCATGTAATTAATAACAAATCAGCCTTTCATGTCATGTTTATTTTCTGTACACTTGCAAAAGATGCATTACAGAAAAAAAAACAAGTAAACGATGTGTGATAAGGGTATAGCAGTGCTCTTGTGCGGACTCAGGTTTAGGAAATAACCAAGATACTAGAAGTACCACAGCTGTACCTAATGTAACTAGATTAAAACACTTTCTCTATAAATTATACATTTAGAAAGGTTTTGTGAATGTACGTAATGTGCTATTTTTTATAGTATTACACCCAAGTTTATAGTCCCGGTTGATGAGGAGAAATAAGCTTTATTTGTTTATTGTTTTTTCTCTCCAACTCTCCATTGGCTGTGACGCAAAGTATAAATATACTGGCCAATCAAAAAGAACGATACAAATAAGAAGAATTGAATTATACTACTGTGAAATGTAACTATGTTTTTGTTTTTACATGCGCATCAAATCGACCCGTTATAGTACGGAAACCACGAATTCCATGAATGAGTGTGTCGGCGTGTGTATTTTATTTATAAGTATTCAGTCAACCATAGTTTGTTCACACCGTTTAGTAGGGCATTTCTGATACCCTTTCCTTCTCCCCATGTCCGGTGCTTGTGGAATGTCTGTTACATTTCGTGAGTTCCTCATTTTTTCGTTACGTCGATTTTTTACTCCATCTTTTCTCATATTTTTTTCCTTCTCACTTCCTCTTTTCTCCTCCTCTATAGCCGCCTACTGTCCCTTATGTTTCTATGATATCTTATTCCTTTATGTACTTAAGTCGGGGCATGCTTGTTTTGCTGGATCGCGATATCTGCGCCTTTCGGTATGTCCGCACTCTTATGTCTCTATATCCGACCCTTCTCTTTGGATTGTTTTGATCTCCCCTGGAGGGGGGCCGATCTACCCCCGCCCTTCTCGAATATACCTGTCTTGTCAGTAGTGCGATTATTCTTTACGGTCTCACTAGTCCGAGGCGGTGGTCTTTTTACGTTCCGACTTTGTCCTTTATCTACGTTCGTTCTTCTCGTGTCCAACATATATATATATATATATATATATATATTATATATATATATATATATATATATATATATATATATATATATATATATATATATATATATATATATCGTCTGTTTACTTCCGATCTCCAACCGGTCTCACATTGAGATCATTATTATGGAAAATCTTAAATTATGTAAGATACGGTTTAAATGGCGTTGTTACGTGGTTCAGAAACACGGACAGCAACAATAGTGACCAATAGAAACCTAAAAACTTTTATCAATGGATGTCTTTGTAGAACAGGAAGATTGAAATGATATGCTAAGACCACCATTGAGGAATTCATGGGGAAAACCTAATTAAACTACAACGTTTAACACATTTTTAAAATTTAAAAAAATTGTTTTTAATTTTATTGTCTCTCTCAAATCTCATATATCACCCTCTTGTCTGCCATTTCCACTCGCCATGTTAAGTCTGTCTTCTCATACCTTGCTAGATCCTTCCAGCTTTGATATTTCTCTTCTCCGTGACACTGTTAATTAAAAAAAAAATTGTAGCATATCCTATTCAGGACGTAGCCATAAACCCAGTATGTTTTGGCTGTAGTGATTTTCAAGGCAATATAAATACATTAAGTAGTTTGCCATTGATTTCTAAACTGCCCGAAAGCATAATTCATTTCGATGTTTCATACCACGCTGTATCCATTCCTGCTACCATTGTCAAACCATATGTGCTTTTTTACGGTTAGTATATTGCTGGTTTTGTTTGTTGTCTTTCGTCCTGATGAACGTTTTTAGTCGAAACGTCGTATGTCGCTGTGTCTCGTTCATAGTATGTTTCATTTACAAATAATGATAACATTTGTACCTATTTCTGTACATTTTCACATTTGCCTTGTGTACCCTAGCCCTTGCATTTCCAATTTCGGCTTGTTTCCTACACTGGAGTTTTATCTCTTAATTATTCAGTCAACCATCTTGTTCTAGTGAGAAGCCATTATATAGATTATTGAATGGGACCAACTACAAACATTCTTACTTTTCTCTAATCTGGGATGGAATGTAACCTCTCATTTAAAAACGTCATACCAAGTTCAATAACTGTTCTGTGTCACATAGCGACAGCTGCTACACTACACATACGCCATCATTGCAAATCTTCATCCCATATAAGAGTTATATCTGAAGATATCACACATCTGGTTGTGTATGTGTGTGTTTATAACGCATATAGCACACAGGTACCAAACAAACATCATCCATCATGACCTATCCTTAGCCACTTAAATATAATAATATTGGTTCCATCACATCTGTATCCATGTGGGCAGGCAGCACAGACTGCGAAACATATTCTGTAAGACAGCATAACGCTAAACTAGTTAATGGAGGGACACTTCTTCTACAGCGTTCATTCTCAAACTCCCACTGGATCTCTCTTGTAGCAGGACAATGGTCCAACTAGATTTTCAGCAGGATGTAGTCCAGAAAATGGAAATGCGTTGTGTCGCCGTTTTATTTGCGGCTATGACCCGACATATCCGTCTTCGGCGGTTGGAGGAACACTGACCCGCATAGACAGATATCAACATAAAGCTGCATGGGAGCACTGGGGAGCTTTCAAATACAGCAGCATTTATCAAGAAAACCGGCCTTACCGTGTAGACATGTTCAGCTGCGATCGAGAAGGGAAGCTATTGCCTCCAGTTCGTTCCATGTCTTTGCATTGCTCTTGTATCTTCTTGTATGTCCGCTCTCAAACCCCTACAGATTAGCATGATGTTGTCCGGAAATAGGAACATCTTGTATATATATATACGACTTTTTTCTCCAGGTATTCTCGTATTTCTCTTTGCTTGTGGGTTCTAGAAACAATGCCTCTTGTACACTGCTGAAGGTCTACCTCAAATGCGTAGAGGACTGACTTCATTGTGCTCGGGATACCTCAAATGTCTTCCGCCAATCTCAATGAAGTGGCACCCCGCTTGTCGAGAGTATCACTCATGCCACGTACTTCGTAGCATCAAGCGTTAGTTCCCAGTGATCTCGGGGGAAAAAAAATCCAATTTATAAACAAAACAACGAGAACCGGATTCTATCCCGTGATCTCTTGAGCACAAAGCGAACGACTTAACTACTACACCAGGGTACCTAATCTATATATGCTTTATCAGCCTTCAGCGTAATTTTTTTTAGCTCTATTTCTATTGATGCCTGTTTAGGTCTCCCAATGAGTTGCTTATCAGTTGGTGATTTTATCATACCATTTCAATCTCTCTATTCTTCAAAGACATCCATCGATACACGTCTGTAGTTTTCTGGTTGCCCCTGTTGTTGTTCATGTTTCTGAACTACGCAACAGCACCATTTTAACCATCTATTGCACCATTTAAGGTTTTCCATAATAAAAGTATGATTAATTTATATTTCAAGTGTATTAGGTTCAGATATGCATAGTATGTTCTAAAAATTTGGAATAGTTGAAGGCCTATATGAATGTTTCTATATGAATGTTTCTATATGAATATTTCTATATGAATGTTTCTATTTGAATGTTTCTATATGAATGTTTCTATATGAATGTTTCTATATGAATGTTTCTATATGAATGTTTCTATATGAATGTTTCTATATGAATGTTTCTATATGAATGTTTCTATATGAATGTTTCTATATGAATGTTTCTACGAGCTTGGTATCCGTTTTTCTACAAACGTTATTTGATAAAATGGATGTTTTAAAAAAAACTGAACGCAGACATAAATTAAACTGGTACCAATACTGAATATTTAATTTTACAAAAATAACTAAACTGAAACTAAATAAGAAAAATATACATTGTAAAAATGCACAAAACTGTTTTATTTTATTTACACAAGTTTTGGTAAAAATTGCTTTAACAAATTTAAATACATGTGGAATATCATATACGTGTGTCATCATGAATATTTTAAGAATACCCAATAGTTGTCTACGTGTATATTCATGCATATTTTTTATGATTTATTATTTAGATTACGAAGGTGAGCATCCTCTTCGGGCTTGCGACGCGGATTCAACATCTACCCCCTCCCCCTGGATGTAAAGGTTCAATAATCTGTTTTGTTTAGTTTCTTAAAAGTGAAAATAGTTGTGCTTGTGGCTCTAGATGTTTATGATTTTTGTTTTAATTGGTAGACCATTGCATTTAATCATTTTAAATAAGATTGGTATGTCAGTCAAATGCTTGACTGGCCGAATTGGACCATATACCACATTTTGCCGATCTCTGATTTAGAATATGAATCCATTCATCTGAGTGTAATAATAATAACAACAACAACAACAACAACAACAACAACAACAACAACAACAATAATAATAATAATAATAATAATAATAATAATAATAATAACAATATCAGTCCATCGCAGGCGATGATGACACAAGTTTCAGACTTGTGATGTTGCATTTCTCTGTTGTGTGTAGCAGTCATCGCAAGCAAGGATTTTTCTTCTTCTTCTCGTGCACAGTTTAACATATCTACACAGCAAGTAATTTTGTTGTGAGGACGTTATCTAGTCGCGTTGCGTGATACCATGGTTACTGGTGGGCATCTCGAGCTGGTATCTATGATTTTAACATCAGTGATTGCCTGGGCAGGATTGCTCGAGGTCCTGCTCGATGTTAGGGATAAATCATACTTGCCAACCTCTGATGGCTTGAATGGGATGGAGTTGGCTGTCCCATCCCATATAGGGTCAGTGACCCAAAGCCATGCTGAAGTCGGATGTGTCAGGTCGAAACGCGCAGATATCGCAGCAATGCTGTAAACCATGACACAACGATTCCCGTTCTCCGGACTACATCCTGCTAATCTGCAGGAGTTTGAGAACGAACGCAGAAGAAGAAGAAGGCGGCACTGCCTGAATTAAATCAACTATTTCGTAATATTCTGGCGACTTTCCAATTTCAAAGACAAAGCCATTGCCAGTGTGGTGCGATACCGTACATAGGCAGACACGTGAAGCCATACGTGAGCTAGGCAGGAGGGGGGAACTTAACAGGATCCTGGATTTTCCATGTGAAGCGACAACTACTCACAGTGAAGTCCCCCTCACCTCATTGTACACTCATTACAACACTGATATTGCTTTTAAATGTACATATAATCATTGAGTTTATGTGATGATAGTTTGTATAGCTTGTTCCATTGTCATTACCATTTCCTAACTGTGAAGTCACCTTAAAGTATATTCACCGTGACTTACCGTCTGCCAGGTGCTACACTGTTTACGTATTGACGTATACGATCACGTGATGATAGTGTAAATGATAAACGTGTACTATTGATCAACTTTTGTGAGTTTTTGCGTCAACAATTTTCCTTCCACACAGACTAGGGAGTAGGTCATGATCAAACAGCTTACATATACCTAGTTTCTTGTGGAATTTATTTCCTAATAGGTAGGCATAAGTGAATTAATTTTCTAACATGTATGACTAAGTGAATTTATCTTATAAAAGGTAGGTCTAAGTGAATTTATTTTCTAACTGGTATGCCTAAGTGAATTTATTTTCTAAAAGGTAGGCCTAAGTGAACTTATTTTCTAACAGGTAGGCAGGACGTAGATACCATTTCGGTAATGAGGGAGTTGTGCCTAAAAAAACCATGAATTGTCTCGATTTCGTGTTCAATTTCCCCTTATTGATGAAAAGTTCCAATGTTGTGAAACATATTTTTAAGAGAGAGGTTTTATCCACCTTTTGAATACATTCCTGGCACTAAACGTAATCATCTGATTTGCTAAGCGGGGGGTGAGAGTGGAGTGTGTGAACCTCCTGCTCTTAGGGCTTACAGGTAGGTGAACAAGCCACATCGAGGCCAGAACCTTGAAGTGGTGATGGGGTTCAGCCATCAGAGGCTGGAAACTAAGACTGGTCGGGCAGTCCCACTCGAGCAGGACCATAGTCCGGCCCAAGTAAGCAGAGTGCTGAAGACGGAGGCAACCAGCCAAAAGGCGCACAGATAATCAGGTTGCCACGCATAAAACACAATGGAAACATGTCTGCATCTAATAACAGTTATGGTGCCTGCCCTGTGGCGGACTTTCAGGCAGGGACAGTGCCGGGCTCTATACCTCGAAAGGGCCCAACCTCAGTTACTGGAAGTTGTTCTCAATTGCCCCGAGGAGCCAGGAGGCAAGGGAATAGAGCTACTGGCCAAACAAACAAACGACCAATAAAAATAATGCACTGGAATGCTGAGGGTGTCAACAGTAAAAGAGATGGATACAGAAAAAATTGGAACTTGAAAATGTCCTCAGTGAAGAACAAGTTAATATATGCTGTATCCAAGAAACACACCTCAGCAGCGACATAGCCTTCAAAATCAGAGGCTACCAGTGCTACCGATCTGACCGAAAGAACAGGCGAAAGGGTGGAATTCTGACACTAGTTAAAAACAATATCAGCGCATGTCAGCTGGAAGTATACATGGACGGGGAAGAATACCAGATGCTCCACCTAAAAACAGACAGTGCAGAATTCCATCTCCTGAACTACTACTGCCCAAATGATAAACCATTGGCACTAGACACAATTCCAGACAAAGAAAGGCTTATGGTGTGTGGTGACTTCAACAGCCACTCTCAGAGCTGGGGCTACGATCATATCGACAAGAGAGGTGAGGAACTTAGAGCTGGCAGGATGAAAATAATATCATCCTTATTAACCAGCCAGCAGACTCACCAACCTCCTACTCGAGAGCATGGCACACCACCTCTACACCAGACCTGGCATTCCACTCACCAGGCCTGGAATGGAACATCACACGTGTCGTTGGAAAGCAGCTTGGGGGTAGTGACCACAGACCAGTATTTCTGGAAATTCACAATGAATATACAAAGGACAGCAGCACGCTCACTAGGTGGAACTATAAGAGGGCAGACTGGAAAATGTACCCGCATTTAACCAGTGTTCTAGCTAAGGACATGAACTTGGACAAAGACATCAATAGAGCAGTGAGTGAATTTAATAGATGTATACTACATGCTGCTAGTAAAACCATACCCAGGGGGGGCACGCAAAAACTACAAACCCTACTGGAATGATGAACTGGAAAAGCTGCAAAATGAGATGGAAACATCTAGACAGCAGGCTGAGAACAGACCTAGCCAAGAACATCACAACAAATATCAGCAAACAAAGGCTAAATTTCAAAGAGCCAAGTTACAAGCCAGACGGAGCAGCTAGAAAGAAAAAACAGAGTCGCTGAACCTAGAAAGAGATACTAGGAAATTATGGAAACTTGTAAAACAACTAAATGATGAAGGTACATGGAGAAATACCAGGATCACACTTTATAAAGATAAAAACATTTTAACAGGCAAACATGTAGCTGATTACTTTGCAGATTCCTTTGCAGAAGACAATAACGTCAAAGTCAGCCCAGACAAACAACAGGAGGTTCGAGCGAACCAGCAAAACATTGGACAAGACGAACCTATACCTGAAGTCATGGAGGCACCAATCACAATGAGAGAACTAGAGCATGTAATATCCAAATTGAAATTGAAAAAGTCCCCTGGAGCTGATGGAGTGTCCAATGAAATGATTAGAAACCTGGGAATTGCAGCAAGAGCAAAGCTGCTGCAGATCTTTAACACACGCTGGTCCACAGGTAATGTACCACATGCGTGGAGAGAAGCAATAATGATACCACTCCTCAAATCAGGAAAAGATGGAAACACAGTCTCCAACTACATGCCCATCAGCCTCACAAGCTGTCTATGCAAAACAATGGAACGCATTATCAATCTTAGGATGCAGTGGTACCTTGAAAGTGAAAACCTTCTGGTATCACAGCAAGCAGGTTTCAGACAGTGCTACTCTACTGAAGATCAGGCAACCTACCTCTCCCAAGAGATTGAGGATGCCTTCCAAGATAAGAAACTGGTACTAGCAGCATGGATAGACCTCAGGAAAGAATTTGATAAGGTCTGGAAAGAAGGGCCCCTAAAGAAATTGCGAAATTGCAGGGTTAGCTCAAGAATGTACAAATGGATAAAAGCATACCTGCATAATAGAAGAGCCAGGGTACAATTAGATGGTCGCAAAAGCAAGAAAGTCCTACTGCGTCATGGAGTCCCCCAGGGAGGAGTCCTGTCACCCACACTTTTCTTGGTTTACATCAATGACCTAGTTGCTGAACTACCACACGGGATCAAAGTGGCAATGTATGCTGACGACCTGGTGATCTGGTGCACGGAAGAACATGCGACAGTGGCCACTAAACAAATACAAAGAGCTATCGATGCCCTAACCTTATGGCAAATAGATGGTGTGTCAGCATTAACACAGATAAGTGCAGCACTACACTCTTTACCCTCTCACAAAAACAAAAAGCCGGTCATATCAAGATAGACGGAGAGCTCTTGAAAGAAGACAAACAACCAACATACCTCGGAGTTACTTTTGATGATAAGCTGACATGGAAGCAGTACATAAACAAAGCAACAACAAAAGCCAGGAGGAAGTTAGTTATCCTGAGAAAACTAAGTGGAAAGACCCATGTGAAAGGAATACTAAGCGAGGACGAACAGAACAGTGTGCAGCGGAGGACAGTCACCCTCAGTTTCCTGGATGAGGAATATCCACAAGATATATGGGTCAGAGTGTACACAGATGGGTCAGCACAGAATGCTGTGAGGAATGGAGGTGCAGGTGTATATATAGAATATCCACACAAGCCTAGAGATACAATTAGAACCCCGACAGGAAAATTCTGCAATAATTATGATGCAGAAATCCAGGCAATTAGTGTGGCAGCTAAAAAACTGCTGAACTCCAACTCTGGCCTACAGCCTGTGGTATTCCTGACAGATGCAAGGTCAGTGCTTCAAGCTCTCCAGTCTGGAAAACTAACAGACTTGAAAAAACTACTTAGTGAATTGCTTTACCAGTATAGGGTAACCATGCAGTGGATACCCTCTCACTGTGGAATACCAGGAAATGAAAAAGCAGACCAATTGGCTAAGGAAGGTGCTGCCGAAGACTAACCAGATATACCAATCACCTACCATCAGAAAAAACAGATGATCAAGTCAATAAGAAAGCCACAAACGCCAACACAAGATGACTATCATATTATGAACAGATCAGAACAAGTTATAATTCTACGCCTCAGAACAGGACACAACCGACTCCGCAGTCACATGTATACAAAGTTCAAGATTGGCAACACGGCCATGTGTACATGTGGACAGGCAGCACAGAGTGCCAAACATATACTTCAAGAGTGTTCTGAGCATGAAACGCTGAGGCAGACATATTGGCCAGAGGAAACAACACTGGAATCAAAGCTCTATGGGACACTGTATAAACTACAAAAGACAGTGAGTTTTATTAAGGAGACAGAATTACAGATATAGACATGTTTTAAGTGAACGAAAGAAGAAGAAGAAGAAGAAGATGGTGAACAAGCAAATGTAATTTCTAACAAGCAACATTATTTTCTAACTGGTTATTCACTTCATTTTCGCAACTATCTTCAACCCATCGTATAAAAGTCTTTCCTAGACCGTACTTAACACTATATTAAACACGAAGATTTTAAAAATTTTATTTTAACACCAAACCAAGTACTCACGTATTTTGCTCATTTTTAGACTTCCATTTCTTGCTCATTTTTTGTCCACCACTTTATCAGTTGTTTCCCTTTAAAGCATAATATTTTTCCATGGATCCCTGATCAAGATGATACATGATCTGTATGATATTCTGAGTGTATTAAAATTTTTGAAAATGATTCTTGTCAAAAAATTGTATAAATAAAATAGACATATGCTGTGAATTTGTACAAGGTATATTTTCCCTTAATAGCTTCCCTTTAGTTAGTTTTAATACCACTTTAGTTTATTTATGGATTCAGTTTTTGTAAAAATAAACTTCTTTTCCTCCAAAAGACAAATTATAGAGAAAGGGTACCACGCCTATAGAAACATTAATAGATATATACACCTGTTCTTAAATTTTGTTTACATATTATGCAAATCTTCTTCTACTTCTTCTGCATTCATTCTCATACTCCCGCTGAATCTCTCTCGAAGCTGGGCAATGGTCCTACTATATTTCTAGCAGAATTTATTCCAGAGATTGGAAATTCGTTGTGTCACTATTTCATTTTCGTCAATGACCCAACACATCCGTCTTCGGCGGGATTCATATATATGAACCTAACACATTTGAAATACTCAGTAAATATATATTTATAACGGAAAATGGTGTAATAGAGGATTACTATTAACAATGCCAGGTCACCTTCCCCCCACTTTTTTCTTCCCCTCTACCCTTAAACTGTGTCATGTAGATGTGTGATTATTAGATTAGTGTGATTATTAGATTAGTGTGATTATTAGATTAGTGTGATTATTAGATTAGTGTGATTATTAGATTAGTGTGATTATTAGATTAGTGTGATTATTAGATTAGTGTGATTATTAGATTAGTGTGATTATTAGATTAGTGTGATTATTAGATTAGTGTGATTATTAGATTAGTGTGATTATTAGATTAGTGTGATTATTAGATTAGTGTGATTATTAGATTAGTGTGATTATTAGATTAGTGTGATTAGGCCAATCTCCAGTTATTTTCTTATTTTAGTGAAACTATTTTAAGTTTCCTTCAACATGACATAAAAATATTGAATAAACGGCAGTAACATTATTTACTCAATCTGAGTAATATCTTGTTATTTCTCTTACCAATGACATCGCACTGGCACAGGAAACACTCGGTTGTTCCCACCCCAACCAAAGCAAAACTGTTTGAATTTAACTAGTCTTCTTCTTCAGAGTTCATTCCCAAACTCCCACTGGATTTCTCTTGTAACAGGACAATGGTCCTACAAGATTTCCAGTTGAATATACTCCAGAGAATGGAAATGCGTTGTGTTGCCATTTTATTTGTTGCCCAACATATCCGTCTTCGGCGGAAACTAGTCTAATTTATATAAATAATACTAAAAGAAAACACAGCGGATCTCTGTACGAGTTACAGGCCACAATCACGTTCATAGAAGAGATAAAACTTCATATATAAGCTCATTCCTGGTGAACGAAAGAAGAAAAAAGTATTACTTTGTATGATGCAGAAAACATGACAACAATATGCCACCAGTCATAACCAAGAATAATTTTCATTTCATTCTCATATGCGATAGTGTTGTGATTATTAAGTTATGTAATCACTCCCGTTAATGAACACGTTCTTTTGAAAGGTTTAAGTATCAGATTTAGTGGGGTATCATGGATTTTAACAGAAGACATGCCGTTATAAGTGCTGCAAAAAAAAAGGGCCGTATGTATTCGGTAAAGATGTGGCGGCTTCCTATAAAAGGTTATTATTTCTTATTCGTGACCAAACCCGCTTATGTTATTTTTTTAGCGCCTGTTTTGGGAAATCCATTAATGTTGGGGAAAAGAGTGATCTTTTTTTGCTTCATCTATAGTACTAAATGACATGTTCTGATTTCATAAGTTGTCGGGGAGGGGGTCGAAACGTTCCGTCTATATCTACGAGCTTGCTGATAATGAAAAGTTAGCTAATTAATTATACTTATTTTTTCATTTGTAGCCAAACTCTATTCTGCAGCTCTTCGTATTGAAGTCATCTGTGATGTTGTTGTAGAACTAATCATGTGCTATCATTTATATTTCTAGTCTCCCATTCACTGTACGCATTTGAAACTGTCCGCCAAATAAATTCATAATAACATCACTTTCCTATTAATTCATATTTAGCATTAGCCTAAATACTAAATAACGGAATAGATTGCATTGGCTGGGTAAAGTGCGCAGAATGCCAAACTGCTGCACCCCAAAACAAGTAATATTCGGAGAACTGCTGAAGACCAGCGGACCTGCAGTAGACCAATGCTGAAGTATAAAGACATCTGTAAATCCTCAATGAAAAATTTCTCATACAACCCAAAATCTAGGAAAACACGGCCGAAATTCGGGGTGTCTAGAGGTATAATCTGCTTGCGGGAGCAAGGTTGTTCAGAAACAATATGTTTTAAGGTATGGAAGAAAGAAGAGAATGATGCAAAAACAATTCTTCTGTTGCTGTGACATGATCACGTGAAAAGTCTCTATATTCCGGACAAAATGCCCAATTGATTGCTTCCTTTTGCTTAATGACCGTCTGCAAAACACAAAATCCCATACAAATACTAAATTCAACATTCACTGAATATGTATCTAAATACCAAATACAAAACATGAACTCAGATTCATAAAATATATATCATTACATCATAACCATTGAAAGATAAATACATTATTTTTGCAGTGGAATCCCATTATATACCTACACACCGTGGTCTGGATCACTGAAATATGTATGTAATAACAGATTCACAAAGAAACACTCAAATCCCAGTTATAAATACTTAACCCAGACCGATGAAATATGCATGTAATAACAGAGATTATATGCAATATAACAACAGACGGCAAGAGCAGTAAAGAAATACACAATAGATGTAGTAAAGCATGCCAAGCCCTAGGGCAAACGACACCAATATTCATAAACAAAATGTAGATTTAAACGCCAAAATAACACTATTCAAAACGATTATTGTGCCAAAGCTGTGCTACTAAAGCTAAACATGGACAACTACAGCGCAAGACAAACGTAAACTTGTGATAGCTGAAATGGCATGCTTACGCAGAATCCTAGGAATATCGCTAAGAGACAGAGTGAGAAATGAGGACATAGACAAAGAACCGGCACCACCCCAATCTTGGAATATATTAAGAGCAACAGATCAAATGGTTTGCACACATCAGCAGACTACCGCCAGACAACATACCACAGCAAGTTATGCTACATAGATATCAAAATGAACAAAAGTAGGTATAAGTGTTACCAAAATAAGTCATAAAACAACCTAACAACGAGACACAGTGACAGACGATGTTTCGACTAAAAAGCATTAATTAGGACAAACAAAAGACCCCAATCAACAAATCGTACATAGAGACAAACATAGTTGAGATAGGAAGGAAAGAAAAATAGAGAAGGACAATAGCGAATGGGTGACGAAGGAAGCAAAGATAGGGCAGCAAGACAGGGAAGAAGAGGGTGTACGGAGAAGACAGTGGTAAGTAAGAAGGGAAAAGCGCACAGAAAAAAGTAAAAAGTGAAAATAGATAAGATTTTGATATAGATAAGATGAGTATATAGCAAGTAAAATGAGATAAATTAAAAAAATTAAAATATTTATCTCCAAAGTATCGGCTTGAAAAGAGGACGTGTTAAACCAAGATACCAGATTATATAGTAAACCAAGGCCCGTTCCCATCTGTAGAAAGACGGGAAAGACATCATCGGGCAATTAGAGGCAATAAAATATTATAAATGACCGAATAGACAAAGGGAGTTGAGAGAACGTTCGGCAAGAAAGAACCCAAGCATAAGGCAGGGACGTAGAAGCTAAAGAAAGGGGGGAAAATATCAGTATCCATGACTCAAACCAAACGGCCCATAGAAACAGACAGCAAGAGATGGAAAGAGATAGGGAAAAGGGAGCTGAGAGAAGGAAGAGAATAAAAAGGGGGAAATAAAGATACGAGGAAGAAGAAGTGAAGTGAGAGTGGCAGATTGACGTGGATCCTGAAACCAAAACGAAGACACGTCACACAAGGAAGGAATGTGGATGTGGGAGGGTCGCCGTAACCCCAGCCCCTTAGTGGAGGCCCAGACCGAACCACCACAATGGAGTGCAACGGTATGCAGGAAAGGGACGCGAAGAAAGATAGATAGGGGAAAGTCAGTAGGAAGGAATGGAGAAAAAAGAAGAGCAGGTGGACGAAAGAAGGTAAGAGGTCAGGGGAAGTATAGCTTGTCGTTGATGACATGTGGCTTCAGAGTACCGTGTTTAAGAATCAGTCGGTTCCCTGGCGAGAAACACTGCCGGTCACCAGAATGGCAGGAGACCAAGCCGGTGACCTGATTGACATATGTATCTTGGTGAGAGTTACTGTTGAAGTTGAGGGCTACCGGAAGAAGTCATGTTACGGTGGTCACGCAAGTGTTCAGCAAACCTAGCAAACCTCCCCGTCTCGCCGATGTACATCAGGTTGCATAGTTTACAAGTAATAACGTACACGACGTTGTGGGAGACACAGGAAAAAGATTGGTGGATGTGGAATACAGACTTAGGAAACTGGATGGAAGTGGTACGAAAGACAAGCGGGCACATGAGACACGCGCCTTGGAAAGGGGAGGTGCCGTGGGAGGTCCCGCAAGACTGAGGTGAGAGTGCACCAGGGTATCACGTAGGTTTCTGTCTCTGCGGAAAGCCACATGTGGTGAGGTGGCAAATGCCACTTTAGTGAGAGGGTCAGATGAGAGGATCAAGAAATCACGGTCGACCACGAAAACGATGGACCACAAAATAAAAGAGGCGAAAAATTCCACAATATACTCAGCACACACGCGGGCCATCTCCAGAGAACTATTCTGCCCAGACGCTGAAAGGCAATAAAGGGTTTAGCGAATAGATAGGTAGAACAGATTAGATATATATAGTGTAAATATAAACGAACAAATAGAGGGAAAGTTAATACGTAAGTTACAAAGTTCTGTGGAGTGTCAGGACAATGTAGTAGGTGGATCTAAAGGTTACATTTGGTGACGACAACATGGAACTTTATGATCCCGTTCGTTAGGCGGCGCCAGGTGTCGTATGTGCAGAGCATAAACAAAATTCCGAGAGTACTTACAAAGTGTACAATCTAAGAACAGTTTGCTGGTGTTTAGGGAGGGAGAGGGGGGGGGGAAGCCAAAATAATGATTGCAAAGAACATTCATAATGCCTGTTTTATGCTGACAAATGTTTGTCTCGTAAAGTGGTGCATAACTGGGTAGAAAATTTTTCTCTAGAACGCTCTAAAATTATTGATAAAGTCCGATCTGGCCGTCCTGTTCAGATTGCAACAGACGCATCCGTGCAGCGGGTGGAGGAGATGATTAGACGTGACAGGCGAGTAATGATAGATTCTGTAGCAGCTGTAATAGAGTGCTCACATGGTTCAGCATAATTGATTGAAATTTAAGAAAGTGTGCTCAAAGTGGGTACCTAGACAACTGACGGACGAACACAAAATGAACCAATCAGGCCTGTTCTTGCAGCGTCTCTGTCGCTACGTTGATGAAGGAGAAGATATGCTGAACAGCACCACTACCAGCCAAAATCAAAGCGTGCTTCAATGCAATGTAAACATCCTTCTTCGTCTTGTGTCCAAAAATTCAATGTTACGCCATCAGCAGGTAAGGTTATGCTGACAGTGTTCTGGGATTGTCAAAGAATACTTCTAGCCAATTTCAAGAAGAAAGATCACAATGTAAATTCTGAAACATACTGTAAAGTTCTGTCGATGCTTCGGGATACAATTCAAGAAAACGCCCAAGTCTGCTGACAAGAGGAGTACTGCTCCTTCGTGACAATGCCAAACCACATACGGCTCGATTAACTCAGGAGAGAATTGGACATCCACCTTACAACCCCGACTTAGCCCCTAGTGATTTCCACTTTTTTGGTCTACTGAAAATCCTTCAGGCGGGAATTTCGTAAATATCGCAGAAGTTGATTGTGAAGTGAAACTGTGGTTTAGAAAATATAGCACATGGTTCTTTGCAGCAGGTTTTTTAAGGACTGATAAAAGGATGGGATAAGTGCATCAATGTTGGTGGAAATTATATTGAAAAATAAAAGGGACAATGTAGGTTTAAAAATAATCGGTTTCCCAAGTTGTTATCGTCTTATTTTTTTTTACAGCCATTTGTGACTTATTGACTTAAAGTGCAGTTATAGAGGGAGATTTGTTATAAAAATAATGCGATATAGAGGGATTACATTGTATATTTGTATTTAAAATATTGCATTATTTTTTACATTAAAAAAAAAAATAAGGTATGCAGTGTATGTGTTGAATTCGTGGCGAATACTGGACTGGTCTGATTGTCAATATAATGTGACAGTGTTTCAAATTGAGAGATATGGTATCCAAAAATCCTCAACTATTACGTTTCAATGGATACCATAACGCTGTGGAATCATGGGAAGTGGAAGACAAAACAGAAGCAATACATCGCCCAAAATATATCAACAGATCCCACTATTTCACTTTAGAACAGGTCACTATAGACTGTTGGGTCATCTTTAACGACTGATGATCTCATACACAGATGAATGTCCAAGTCGATTTGGTTCCAAAACTCCTGAATACATACTTCAGGACTGTTCAACATACAAAGAGTACAGACAGTGAATCTGGCCTAGGGATACAGATTTGAGGCAAATGCTATGGTCCAGCCGCTCACAACTGGAGAAGACAGTGAACTTCATCCCGACGACAGGCCTGACAATATAACATGACTGTAGATGCTGAGTGCATAAGAAGAATGAGAGTTATGGAATGGAACTATGCTGGGGAAAAAAACAACTGCTCCCACAAATAATAGTGTATATGTTATGTAAATAGGTCGTCAGGGGGATGTAGTGATACACCATATCGTCTCTCTAATTGTGTTCTCGACAAAATGTTCACTTTCATTTGGAATCCCCAGTTTTGAAACAGAAATGATTGATTGACTAACTCCTGACATTTATGTTCAAACAGAAATAAACTATACTTGTCACTTAAAAACGTAATACAGTCAAATCCGATTACAACAACTTGGTCCCCATCGAGGCCAGCCCCTTGCCATGGAGATGGGACTTAGTCCAGCCACTAGAGGCTGGGAACTAAGATTGGCCAGGCCATCCTATTAGCATATGGAAGGTCGAATGACAAGCACCAGACCAACCACCATACAACAATATATTTCTAGAAGATGATGTGACTGTATAGTGAATCTATTTTCTTAAAAAGAAAACCCCACTAGCATTCTATCTTTACAGTTGTATCTTGTTATGTCGTAATGTCATGTTGTCAATTACCCTCCCTGAAATAGAGGACCGCCCACCTCGTGGCATTGCACTGCGTCAAAGAACCTAGGTCTTGTGTTCCAGACTGTCAAGATCTCATTGGTTTGATGCTGTATGTCGAAGGCGCACAGAAACCAACTGGAGGAAGGGAAAACTTGAGGTGAAAACATCTCATTCAGGACGTGCTGATACTACATGTTTGTCAAATTTGGGCAATAATCTTGTGTGACGGCAGGTGGTGGAGAATGGAGAGTAATCAATCATGCCTCAGATCCACTACCCATAGATGGAAGTCTGGGAAGAGTCAAATCAAAACAGTATCATGCCAGTTGGAAAATGATGTTCCTGGTCGCAGGTCTACTTTGTTTTATCAGCCTTCTGGTTTTGAAAGCAAGGTCCATAAAAAAAACCCCAACATGAAAGTATTTAAGCAGAAAATTTATGCGCTCGGACATCGCCTCATAAAAGGACCGGCAAAGCAGTTCGTCCCTGGCTGGCTTGAGCGAAAAATTATACACGAGGGGCACACTAAACATACTGCACCTCAACTTATCTGGACTCAGAAATAAGACCCTAGAGCTTAGTAGAACACAACACAAACATGATACCCACATTGCACTACTGCAGGAAACACTACTAGCAAGGAAAGAAAGAACACTCAATACCTGGCTGCACCAAACACAAATGTAAATGTCAGAAGTACAGAGGCATTTGCAACACTCATAAGAAATGACATGCACGAAGTCATACACATTTAGACATGAAAAACCACGGAAACGATATGCATGAAATAAATATATGGTACCATAGTCTACGGTATACACTGTTAAATGCATACTGCCCACTTAACTCCAAGAAATAAATAAACTTCAGCACCACAGATGCCAAGAGAACTATTATTACGGATTTCAATGCACATATACCTGTCACAGGATACAAGGACAGAAACACCATGGGAAAAAGCACAGAGGAACTATGAAATACCAGCAATCTAATATAGTACAAGATTCTTCATCCACACCCACACTCCTCCACATAGCCAATGGATCAACATCTAGACCTAACCTTACCATCACATCCGTAGAACTCCACAATGACTGTACGCTAAGAGTTCTTGGTGACATAGGAGGTGACTAACTGCCCTATTACTCCCCCAAATCTCACAAACAAGAAACCAACCAACAAAAACCAAACAAAACCTCACTGGAACTACAAACGAGCAGACTGGAAACAATTCAAACCTTTCACAGACCAAAACCTAGCGAAGATTGACAAGATATATAAAGATATAAACACCTTATTCAAAAACATCACTACAATCATACTTAATGCAGTCTACAGAATAATCCCATGAGGATGCAGAAAGAAATGTAGCCCATTCTGGACATATAAACTTGAAGAACTTGTCAAAAAGAGATGCTCCCTATACATGCAAACAGAACATAATATAATAAACTAAATGTACTGATCCGAATAGAAACAAAAGAAGTCAAACAGTTTCTAAAAAAAAACGCCAGACACTTGTGCCAAGCAGCGTTACCACCCAACATTTTGAAAAGTCCCAAGTTCGGAGGACAAAAAAAGCCAATTTCATATATATATATATATATATATATATATATATATATATATATATATATATATATATATATATATATATATATATGCACATATATATATAGTGCAAACATCATTGAATCTGGCAGCAGTCCTTGCGACTACAAAAGAATGTCTACGTCTCTAACATACGATTATGGTAACCATTTTGTATCTAGGATAGTCTGCATGCAGTAAATAACGTGAAAAATTAGGATCAGCGTAGAATTTTTAAAAAGTGTGAATGTAGACACTTATTTTGGTATAGTACCGATATTTGCACCTTTTATTCGGACATCCACTTCTGCATGGTTTCTCAGAAAAATATTGATTTTATGTATAAGAATGCTAGAGATTCGAGGTACAACAGGAAAATTCTGTAATAATTGTGATGAATCAGGAAATCAAGGTTGCAACGGAAAAAACTGTTCAATTTTCGTTCATAGTTTGTAGTATTTCTGACAGATGCAAGCAAGATCAGTACTCAAAAACTTCAATCTGATAAAAATATACCAGACCTACAAACACTACTGACTGAATTGTGTAACAGTATAAGATAGCCATGCAGTGGATACCATTTCACTATGAAATACCAGGAAATGAGAGAGCAGATAAACTAGCTAAAGAGGTTACTACCGACAACCAACCAGATGTACCGAACAATCGTTTACCATAAAAGAAAAAATCTACACAAGGTGATTATCAAATTTTGAACAGACCACAACCAACTCCACAGTAACATGTACACAAAATTTATGATTGGTAACATAGCCATGTGTACAGGCACCACATAACTTTTACTTAAAGAATGTTCTGAGTATGAGATAAACATACTGTCCTATAGAAACAACACTAGAATAAAAGCTATATGGACCTCTTTATAAGCTTCAAAAGATGGTGAAGTTTAGCCAGGAGACAAAATTACAGATTTAGACATATTTTAAGTGGCAGAAGAGTGTGTAACAAATACGAGAGCCTATCTGTGGAGATCATAATCCTGACTTTCACCAATAGAAGATATACAAGCAGAATCGAAAGCAGTGTTTTACGTCATTTTTTTCGATGATTTCTGTAAATGAATAATACAATAAAGAAGCTTCGAGGATGTATCATTCAAGAATAAATAATAATGCAGCAAATAGGAATATGGTGTGGTTGAGGACAGAAAACATGTTGACTCGGATTGCGAGGCAAGCAGTTGTCATCTGAGCAGACCCAATTATTTGCGTGCATTTCAATTGTCAGTGTTGGCAGGCGACAATATATATATATATATATATATATATATATATATATATATATATATATATATATATATATATATATATATATATATATATATATATAGTGACAAATGAAAACACGACAATAATCAAAATCGCCACTTATGAAGACATATTTTGAATCTGGTTGTAGGTCTTATTATCTGTATTATTGTTTAGCTTTTGTTTTATTGCTGTAAATATATTGCTATTTGTCAGAGCGTTATATGTATACTTGGTTCACAAATGTATTTTGTTTTTCCAGGACAGGATGTATAGCCCAGTGGCAGAAGTGCTTGACCACATCTTCAAACGTTTGGACCAGATACAGAGCCAAAACTACAAGCTAGATCATGTGATTGCAAGTTTAGATAGGTTAAACACAACCAATTCACTTGTCATAAGCAAACTACAAACAATCTGTGACTTGGCCGTGCAGTGGAATCTATCTGTCCAAATGATTAGCGCAGATCGTGAGAAGTTCAGTCAAGCAGAAATAAGAGATGACACTAAAAATGTTTCAATGACCCAAGTGGCCAGTTCAGAATCAATAAGGGCAGACAACTTCAAAAAGTTTAAAGTCGATTTAGAACAAGTGAAAACTTCGGTTACTTTAATTGCATCCAGCTTTGACTCTATAGAGAATAAAATATCAGCCATTGACAAGAGAATAGAAGAACTAGAAACATCTCTGAATATTGGACATAAAACTGTGATAAATGAAGTTGCAACTCTCAAGCATCTACATGACCATGTGACAACAAAATGTGAACAGTCTACCAGTGACATTAAAGATTATATATACAGAAATAAGCGCGAGATCTTTTCTGTTATTGAGAAAGAAGCTCAGATTGTGAGAGATCGGATAAAGGGACCTCTACCTTCCCTCGGAAAGTACACTTTTGATTTTTATGTGGAGAATTTTAAGAAGCTGATCAGATCAGGCAAGGAAATCGACAGCGTACCTTGGCATATAAACGAGTTGAAGTCGTGTGTGAAGGGGTATGCAGCTTTCAACAAGAATGGTTTGATGGAAGTTTGTATCTTGTGTGCTCGTCACCCTCGTGAAGTAGGCTTAGAACCAAGGTCAGGTATCACGCTCACGGTCAAAGCTACTGTCTGCGATATCTACAAGAAGATGTTACCCGATGTACGTGTCGGCGAGAAGACTTGGCCAATGAAAGAAATGAACATCCCTCGAAACACAGGTTATGGAGTGAAACTTGGAGTTGTCTCCTGTGACCAGCTCGTGCTGAAAGGTTACGGAGAAATTGAAGGATACTGGTTTGGTTCAGTCCTCATCAGATTTGACGTCACCATTTTATAACATACAGATATATAAGTATGGTTAATCCATGAATCTATTTGTGGCACACACAACTTTCTTATTTTGACACGTCAATCTCTTCTACAATGAAATGTGAATTTTTTTCTTACTGCGCCAATTGAATCTCTCTTACTGTCAAACCTGAATATATTTTACTGTTACACTTGAATCTTTCTTACTGTTACACTTGAATCTCTTATTGTCACAAATTAATCTCTCGTAATGCTGTGATAATCTCTCTTACTGTGATACATACATCTCTCTTAGTGTCACACACAAATCTCTCTTATTGTGACATACCATACAAATTTCGTACTGTGACAAAATCTTTTTTTTGTGACATACAAACCTCTATTATTGTGACATACATATCTCTCTAATTGTCACATACACATCTCTCTTATTGTAACATACAAATCTCTCTTATTCACTCAGTCACTCACTGACATACATACATCTCTCTTAGTGTCACACACAAATCTCTCTTATTGTGACATACCATACAAATTTCTTACTGTGACATACACATCTCTCTTATTGTGATATACAAAAATTAATTATTATGACAAGAGAATCTTCCTCTATTAGAAGTGACCTTACTCTGAAAAATTGTTAAGTGATAGTTTTCTGCATTTTGTGTACAACTCCTAGTACCAACAACCTGATTTGTGTATGTGTATCTATATAATATCACATAGAGACACAGTGATATGGAGTATACAATAAATATATGTATTAGAGGAAATGGTATACATTTCATAGAAAAATACTATCAATGTATTGCAAATATTGAATCTGAACATGAACAAAACTCAATCACAATACATAACATGATGCTGGCACACAGTAACTCTACTAGAAGCAGACACATGAAACACACACACAAAAATGTGTTGAAGAATAGCTTTGACAATCTGCACAATTGATAAAGAAAATGTTAAACAATGTCCAGTAAGAAATAGAATATATCTTGACATGAATCTTATATCTAATATAGTAATCATTATAACAACTTGGTCCGGACTGACAAAATATGTATGTAATAACAGAAAGTCACTATAAACAGTACAAACAATGAAGAATAAATATAATTGGGGATTTTGAAAAAGTGTTATTATAGGGGAGTGTGTTATAAAAGAATGCGCTATAGAGGGATTCCACTGTATCATTGAAACTTAGAAAATCACATGTACTGTGAGTAAAGGTGGACCCTTCAGAAAATAGATAATGATGATTATAGAACTCCTAGAGAGCATGAACATCTCCATCTTGTGGTGGAGGTACACTTTCAGCTCCAGTGAAATGTTTCGCTGGCATTCTTTTTTTGATGCAGAAGTTTTCCAGAGCTTTTGAAAGTCCCAGATGGAAGTTTTACTAAGTGTGGTTGTGAAGTGCCACGAGCGGGGCAGTCTTGTACTCCAGAGAAAAATTTGCTGTGACTTTCATGCAATCTTGAGGACTGCTGCAGATTAAAATAGTTGACTTTCACTAGTCCAGGCATATCTTCATCAGAGATCATTGGGTGGGATGACACTAACGTCCTTAGTCAGTACTTACTAGCATACATGGCAGCTGTAAGCGTTTGTATAACTTGGTATTTTACTGTTCTCTGCTCCTCTTTGTGGCACTGTAATACATCAGCATGAAATGTGATTCTTCATTGGCTCACAGAGACTAATCACATGTTATGTTATGTTATGTTCCTCCAGGGCCATAGGCGGCGCATAGGGCAGAAACCATAGCCTTCCATTTCTGTCTTTGTGTTGCCAGGTCTTTCAATTGTTGCGTGTTGTTTAGGTTCATTGACATGCCTTCTCTATTAATGGTTCTTCGTAGAGTCTAATCACATACAGGTCTATAATTTAAATTAGTTCTTTAACCAAAAATGTAAATATAAGTTAATGGTACTATTCAAGTAGATAATATATAAAAAAGGAAAAATGTTCTTATTGGTTTCTGTGAGTATAAAACAATCGTCATATGTCGCTGTGTGTTAGTTCTGCTGAGTAGTGAATTTTTAAACTGGTAAACAGATCTAATAGATAATGAATAACAACATCACAGAGCATGTTTAACTTAAGAACATGAACGTACAATTCCTTTTACATAAGCAGTATCCCACACTCAGTAGGACTGTTTTCAAATGATTATTAGATGGATTTTTAATTTGGCTTTTTTTGGTTTTTTTTAACTGAATCACTCTTGTAGCAGGACAATGTTCTTACTAGATTTCCAGCAGGATGTACCCCAGAGAATGAATGTGAGCTGTATCGTCTTTTCATGTGCACCAATGTCCCAACACATCTAACTTCGGCATGGTAACAAATAGTTTCAGTATTTCAACACTTTTACTGAACTTTGGACATTTGTAGACATATCGCTAGTAGGCCAGCCATATGAGAGATATGGCATCTGTATTGTACACTGGATACAAATCTGAAAAGCTAACCAGTCACGCACGATTGGCCTTTTCACCGCTGTATATATTGCCATCAACATAGCCACAGACGCCTACTCTATGATATTAATTCTTCAATTAGGTATGATAAACAGGACAAACACAAACCAATGCAAAAACAGTACACAACGATATTTGTTGCAATTATAAATGTTAAAAGATTATAATTGAACACATTCAATACTCTCTTATTGTTTTTTCTCTGCTTTTGCTGTAATGCATCGCAGGATTGAATGACGATTGGTTTGCGGTCTATGGCATGTTTGGTTGCATGATATTCAGCAATATTGTGATATCTCAGAATGTTGGTAACTCCTTCAGTCCACATTCTTCTTGGCTGAATACTATAATATATGATATTTGATACTGTTGGTAAACTACATAAATAATATTACTGTATTCCACATAATTACAAACATTCAGGACTAGCCATTAATATAGCCGTACAAGAACTCATTGTTCACAAAAAAAAACAGCAGTGAACACCCTCATGACTACTAACTAACATTCATGCTATTGTCAGAAAGCATTAGAAGCAGATTTCATAATTTGAGAAAGATCTACATTTTCTATTAAAAAATGCATTGGAAAAAATTGTCCAGTTTAACATTTCTTTCTGGAAAGCACCAGAATAACATAATCAAAGATCATTACTTGATAACATCACATATGTCATATTGCTTCAATGTTTAAAAAAAATGTATTATATATGTCAAACCCATCATAATTGCACTTTGGCTAGCAGCTGTTGGCGCTTCCATCTCTGAGACAGGAACAGCTGTACACGAACATGCAGCACAATGAGGATCCTGGATGTAATATCATTTATATTTTGTGATGGCTTATCATGATGTCTTATTTATACCACCCTGGTAATTTTAAAACTGGGAAACTGAAAGATGGTTTACATATGAAGTGACAAAAGGAAGCAGAAAGAGCTTTAGATCAAATGATTGAGCACATATTAGCAACACAGTTTTTGAGATTGATTGATGCTAGTTATACTTTAAAACTAGAAATGAAGGTTAAGCAACCGTGAGGAGCTCCAGCTGATGACTGAATTCATGGAGGTGGCCCTCCTGCCTGTATAGGTTTCTGTATAGGCATAGGAAATTGATTGGAGAAAAATAGGAATTGTAAAACTGCTTAATGAAATATTTTTGTCCAAATAGCCTATATTTCTCTCAGACAACAACCTATAAGCCTACACTTCTCCCAGAAAAAAAACATACAAGCCTACACTTATAAATCTCATAACTGCAAATAATTTGTTTGAACTCACAACTTGCACACTGGACCTCCGACGACCAACCGTTTCTGATAGCACTGGGACCTCATACTTGATCGTTCATCTCTTATAACACTAGATATTTGATCGTACCTACTTACGGCAGCTATAAGTCACTTCACAGTTTGTTTTGTGTTATGAATCCTCTCATTTCTGACTTGAACCCAGAATCTTTGAGGAATCACCATGATGTAGCGGTTTTGGAATTTTCCATTTTTTTAACATCCGTTCTGAAACTTCCATTGTATCTCTCCTGTAGCTGGATATAGCCCAGGGAATGTAGTTATATTGTATCATAATTGTATTGCAGTTGATTGCCCAACTTCGGAGCAAAGAATACAAATGTGCATGGCACAGGACTACCTGCAAATCACCATAGATAAAGAGCACCCTCTACACTCTGAAATTCTCAGTCGACTTAAGAGAGGAAAGTTGTGGATGGGGCACGCAGAGCATATTATACAGAGTGTGTGCAGATTGGAGTATGTGCTACCTGGTGTGGGATGGAGTCGGGCACCCTTAGAATGACCGACAGCCTTCAAAGTAATAATAACACTCAATAGAGAATACAGGGAATGGTGTCCAACAGTAGTGGAGTTAGAGGTGCTCGCTCTGATTGGTGAGAATTTCTGGGAAGGTGATATGATTATATATATAAATGGATGGGCTGAGAGACACATCAGGAATGACTGGGCCTTCATGGCTCAAAGGTGGAGGAAGACCATCAGAGAGGAATGTGGTAAGTTTGCTCAGATGACAAGCATCATGACAATGGAGATTTTGGCAGTAACTAAATCTTTGAAATGGGTGTGCTTGCAGACTGTGACTGATGCCTTTATACTCAGTGACTCGATGAGCATGATTGTGAGAGTGAAGATGCAGTGAAGAACTGTGTTCGTAAAGTTACTTTTATTTTTGTTCCAGGACATGCAGGAGGAGTCTGGGGTAATAAGAGAGCTGATAGGTTGGTCACACACGGCTCTACGGCTGTTGGTGGAGCAATGGATTGGGCAGACATTTTGAACACCCTACAGGAAAACGCATGAACAAATGAATGTATAAGTGACGATGACTCTTGTTCCATGACTAGAATAAAGGAGCTTGGTATGAAATATGGTGTCACTAGAAAGGAATGGTTTCATGGGCGAGAAAGAATAATGGTCAATCAACAGCGTACTGGGACCGTCAGTCAATGTGTAATGGCGGATACACTTGGAGAAATCTGAGCACCTATGGACTTGTCCAGAGTGCAGTGACGATAATCCAACGACTAGCTAACTAACTAACATTATGTCAGTTTTATTTGCATCAATTGCATGATACATTTGACGTTTATATTGTCATTGTCATAAGTTTGATACAAAGAAACTATATCATGTTTATAAGATCATTTTTCAGAAGTCCCAGAGGATTATCAATTGAAGCTATGTAATTAGGTGGCCTGAGTGGTATTCTTTGCATGTTGCATAATGCTCTGTTGAGAAGGACTGTGCACATAAGGGGGAAAATAATAAATTGGTATCACTATTCAGGTGTTAGCCATCAACCCAGCACTCTTTGGCTGCATTGATTTTCTAGGCAATATAAATTTGTTTAGTAGTTTGCCATTGCTTTATGAACAGTCCAGAAGTACAGTAATCTGTGGTGAAATTTGAACATAATACCATGACTATCGCAATTGGGCTCTGTAACTTGCTGCCACAGAATCGGACATAAGGAGAAACCAAAGTATAATTAAGTCAATTCTTAACATCTTTTGAGCGCCTTTTATGAAACCAGGATGTGTGATATGAAAGGTCAGTGTCTCAATGCATGGGCGTTTGTGGCTGTGATGAAAATACAGATGCTAGGATGTGACAAAAGGTCAAACATCCATGACCGTGGCTAGCTTTGAGTTGTGACTAGCAGGAAGGTACTGGATCCAGTCCTCTTGTATGTCCGACTGACTATACTATCGATATGGTTATAGACATGCACCATTTAGTGGAAGTGGTTAAAACAGTGAATGTATTAGTTATCACCGCTGAAGTTGGATGTGTTGAGTCATTGGAAATATAAAATAGCAACACAACGAATTTATGTTCTCTAGACTATATACTGCTGGAAATCTTGTAGGACCATTGTCATGCTGTAAGAGAGATCCAGTGGGAGTTTGATAATGAATGCAAAAAAAAATTATAAAAATATATCAAACTAAATCAGAAAATAATCTTTTTGAATGAGAACTTGAGCCAACTCTAATACATTATGAATAATGAACAAAATACAGTTAAATCCCATTATAACAACTTCGTCTGGACTATAAAATATGTATGTCATAAAAGAAATTTGTTATATAAATTAAATTCCATTATAACAACTTGGTCCAGACCAACAAATATGTATGTAATTATGTAATAATAGAAATTTGTTATATACAGTACAAACAATACAGAATAAATATAATTGGGAATTTTGAAAAGTGTTGTTAAATAGTGAAATTTGTTATAAAAGAATGAGCTACAGAGGGATTCCACTGTATAACTAGCAGTCATCAACAAATCAGACAATATAAATATTAAATTAACACTGTTTTCAGAATATAAACCAACATATACTTTGAATTGCATTGACACTCATTAAATCTTAACATAGACATAGTAATAATTTTTAAAAATAAAATCCATGTTAAAATATAATAAATACAATTGTATTGACAATCCTCACATAAATTTAGCTATACAATCTGACAACATCTGTCATATATTTAAAAAAATGCTGTTAAACTACCGGGATAATAAAGCTTCAAGTAGGCCTATGTATGACAATATCATGAAGAATAAGCATGAGAAAATTGTTACACACTATACCAAGATATTTGTACAAGTTCAACTGTGATAAAATATTTAAGTGAACTTTATCATAGGAAAAAATCTGGTCAAACGACAAACTGTGTTTATGCACCATTTTCAAAACAGGTTGAACAAAGCAATTCTTATATTTCCCAGACATTGTGGCTGCACTGTCATATTAACCACTGTACATCTAACAATAGAAGAAATCTCAATCTCTGGTTTGTCCAGACTGGGGAAAAACAGATACATAAGAAATTTGCATTAATATTTTCTTGTTTGTTTCTGTCCCGATGAAGACTTCTTTTTAGTTGAAACGTCATTTCTGTAGATGTCGTTAGCATGTTTTGTATTTTGCTGCAATACTCCTTACATATATCTGTTTTCCCCTTCATTGTTCTGTGATGCACCAGCCATCACATCTTGAGGATAAATCTTTTTTGTCCAAAGAAGTGGTTATAATCTATACCTTTTTGACTACTATTAAACCACATAGAATGACTATTTGAATGTAGTATTCATCCTTTACATCACCATTTATGTGTCATGTTAGTTGAAATGTCAGCTTTTGCCAGGTTTATTCAATGTTGGTTCTGAGAAAATGATGGATCACAAAATCTAACATCAATAATAAGTAATAAGCACAATTGTAATGTAAATAGCAAAATTTGGAATAGGATAGTGAAGTTTTCAGTTTTGCTAATCACTGGTAACATACATGATAGGCCTAACACACAAAAATTAATATTCTGACGAAAAGGCCTTTATCAGGAACACAAAATAACATGAAGCGATATACATTGTCACATATATTGCCGTTTCTTCCTCGTGTGTTATGGTTGCAATTTTGTTTTCTCTATAAAGGTCTTTTAGTCAAAACGTCAACTTTTGTGCACTACCATTTATTCATAAAACTTTATTAACCTGTTTCAAGTTTTGCCTCCAAAATCTCACATGAGTGTTCAAGTAAATGATGAATGAATTTGTATATTAAATTTGCTGATGCTTTCATTGTATGTTAATATCTTTCTAAATGTCATATAACACAAATTTAACACTTTAGCTGCTATGAACAAGTTTACTTGCTCCTCTATCTGACTGCTATTGACGAGTTAACCATTTTATATTTTGGTTATCAATCTCCACATTGTTAAAAACAATATTACTGGAATTGTCAAACCCCAGTATGTGTCAACCATCTCATCCATGCAGTATATTTATTCTGGTGTTATAAAAAAGTCAGTACCATGAAAACTCTCTTATTTTTGAAGGACAAGGGAAGGATTTAGAACAGAGGGAAAGAATTTAGCACAGTTGGTATAGTTACTGAGAAGAATGTAGCAATTAAAGGGTTAATGTCTTTCTCACAGGTTTAAATAACATGTAATACATATTTTAAAATGCAAAAAATAACTTTACTGCATTGAACAGTTATCACAATACAAATTAATGATCGATTTTACTGAAACTGAACTTGGTCACCAAGTTATTTAATTTAAGAAAGAGTACCTTATCTTCACATGGCCTATGGTAGTCTCTATTTTTTTTTTATTTGCAGTTTAACATGTCTACACAGCAAGTCCAATTTTCTTGATAAATGCTGTTGTATTTGAAAGCTCCTCTTCAGATCTCTCATACAGTTTAACATGATGAATGGTTGAAAAGGCATAGAGGACTGACTTCATTCTACTCGAGGTACCTCCATATGTACCCTGCCCCTCTCAATGATGCAGCACGCAGCCTGCTGAGACTATCACTCATAGTACTTAACTCTGCAGCTTCAAGCGACAATCTCCCCAAAAAAATTCACTTTATAAACAGCGCGTCACACGTGGGATTCAAACCTATGACCTCTTGAGTAGAAAGCAAACTGCTTAACCATTACGCCAGGGAGTTCAACATACCTACACAGCAAGTCCGGTTTTCTTAATAAAAGCTGCTGTATTTGAAAGCTCTGCAAGGCTTCCATACAAATTTCTGTCTTTGTGGGTCGGTGTTCCTCCTTTATCTAGTTTAGTGTAATGCAGTCGTGCAGGATATATTCTGTAGTCTGTGCTGCCTGTAAACATGGAAAAAAGTGATGGAACCTGTCTTAGTCTATTTAAGAGACTTCCTATTGTGTCCTGTCCTCATGCAGAAGATGATAACTTGATGAACTCTGTCAAGACAGTGATAGTTGTCGTTTGGGTGGTTGACTTTTTTAATAGCTTTGATGAGTGTCATCTTCTCCTGGTAGGTGATTTCTGGGTCTTTTGGTTACTGTGTTGCTCCATCTTCTTGCTAGCATATATACCTTTTCATTTCCTGGTATGCCAATGGGATGGTATCCGTTATATTACTACCCTTCTTTAGATGCTCATTTTTCGTATGGTTTCCTTCAGGTCTGGCAGTTTATTACTGTCAAGGACTTGTAGACATTGCGTCCACAAGAAACACCACCTGTTGACATTGGCATGTGTTTTTAATTATTTTTGCAGCAATGCTTAGAGCCTGTACATCTGCAGAGTAGCTGGAGATTCTGGTTGGTAAACATGTAGATACATTTGATCTTTTATGGATATTTTATATATATTCCAGCATCTCCATTCTTCCATGACCGGCTCCAGTATAGACCTCTCAACAGAACGTAAACACACCTTCATTTGTGATAATTTTTACTGTTGTCGTGTTTTCATTGGTCATTATTTATATACTTGGAATGTATACTTTATATTCCCCCTCTAAAAAAAGCTACGGCAGTCGGCCTTAAAAAAATGCATGGAAATAATTTCTAAAAATAGCCTTTTAGGTCATGTTTACTTGTTGCGGAGAGAGCTTATAGTATGTATACTGTTGAAGTATACATGGTTCTTCACTGCTCTGGTTGCTAATCCATTAGTATATACTTGTATCCATGCTTCTCTAGTGTACATATCTATAACCATGTTGCATACTATTGTTTTATTTAGAAGAGTATTCAGTTATGTCATATTGTAGGTGTTATTTATGGTAGTTCTGATGAGATTTTACAATTTCTCACATGGAACTTAGAGAAGTGTTGGCATTATTTTTTTTTGCTATGTATGGTAGTTCATCCTTGTATTCAGATTCTCTGTTTAGTATATTTGATCGGTGAATAAAACTGCTTCTCTTCAGCCTTCCACTGGTTAAGTCACTGAATCTGGTCTTCATTGGATCTGCATGGATCATGGTCTTAGTGTCCTGCCTGTATGGTAAGGGAGTGATGTCTGTAGCTTTTTAAAATTAAATTATGGGAGAGGTCTTCATGGCACCTGTAATAAAGCAAAGTGTTTGATTTTGTATCTTGTCCAGAGCTTGTAGATGGGAAAGACTAGAGTAGTGAGCAGCAGTCCTTCTAAGCTGCACAACTCTTTGGAATACATACACACAGAGAATTTAACTCTCTCGGAACTTGATTTGTTTAGGGTTGGACTAAATTAGTTTTCAATTGTAGCAACAAAATATAATTTTTCATCACATCATTTTAACTTTATCATGTCATACCATAATAATGTTAAATATGGTACATATTGTATATAATTGGAGATGTGCTGGGCTGAAGAGCACAAAATAATGCAGCCCCTCTAAGAAACCAGCAGTACAATGTACTTCATGCTCCACGGCAGAAATCACACAAACTTTCATGTTAGCTATCAGATAGTGAATGCAGAAGATATTATTTGATAGGAAAATTATTGCATAAAATAAATATATTAGTAAAGTGTTGAAATTTTGTTATTGGAAAGAATAATTACAATCTTTAAAACAAAAACATAATTGGGAGTCTATAATGTAAAAAAAAGAATAAAAATATTGCAATTCACATAATTTGTCAATGGTTTGAGGTATTCTGATCAAACTTTCTGGTATTTTACTATAAGGTATACAGTAGAATAAGACACAATTTATTTGATGCATTTATATCCAAAATTTGATGCATCAACACACAGAGTCAGGATGGTAGGGGTAGCACATTAGATGCATCAACACACAGTCAGGATGGTAGGGGTACCACATTAGATGCATCAACACACAGTCAGGACGGTAGGGGTACCACATTAGATGCATCAACACACAGTCAGGACGGTAGGGGTAGCACATTAGATAAATCAACACACAGTCAAGATGGTAGGGGTAGCACATTAGATGCATCAACACACAGTCAGGATGGTAGGGGTACCACATTAGATGCATCAACACACAGTCAGGATGGTAGGGGTAGCACATTAGATGAATCAACACACAGTCAGGATGGTAGGGGTAGCACATTAGATGCATCAACACAGAGAGTCAGGATGGTAGGGGTAGCACATTAGATGCATCAACACACAGTCAGGATGGTAGGGGTAGCACATTAGATGCATCAACACACAGTCAGGATGGTAGGGGTACCACATTAGATGCATCAACACACAGTCAGGATGGTAGGGGTAGCACATTAGATGAATCAACACACAGTCAGGATGGTAGGGGTAGCACATTAGATGCATCAACACAGAGAGTCAGGATGGTAGGGGTAGCACATTAGATGCATCAACACACAGTCAGGATGGTAGGGGTAGCACATTAGATGCATCAACACACAGTCAGGATGGTAGAGGTAGCACATTAGATGCATCAACACACAGTCAGGATGGTAGGGGTAGCACATTAGATGCATCAACACACAGTCAGAATGGTAGGGGTAGCACATTAGATGCATCAACACACAGTCAGGATGGTAGGGGTAGCACATTAGATGCATCAACACACAGTCAGAATGGTAGGGGTAGCACATTAGATGCATCAACACACAGTCAGGATGGTAGGGGTAGCACAATAGATGCATCAACACACAGTCAGGATGGTAGGGGTAGCACATTAGATGCATCAACACACAGTCAGGATGGTAGGGGTAGCACATTAGATGCATCAACACACAGTCAGGATGGTAGGGGTAGCACATTAGATGCATCAACACACAGTCAGGATGGTAGGGGTAGCACATTAGATGCATCAACACACAGTCAGGATGGTAGGAGTACCACATTAGATGCATCAACACACAGTCAGGACGGTAGGGGTAGCACATTAGATGCATCAACACACAGTCAGGATGGTAGGGGTACCACATTGGAAGCATCAACATACTGTCTATCCCCTTCTAACTATCCTAAACAAAATCTAATAAAAATGAGAGAATTGCAATGAAAATGGGTGAATTACCTATTTTTAGGATATTCTCCCTCCTCCCATGCCAACACTACCGCCCAACCTACTGAAGGCATATCTACAGCCTGTGTTTCTCTGATACAACACAGTCTGTCATGACATTCAATGTTTTTCCCAAGGAAATAAACTACTGGTTGGATAGTTTTCATCATTCAATCATTCAGAGAGTATCCATAAACTGCAAGTTTTCTAATGATTATCTTGGAAGCTTGATACCAACATGATATGGAATGTCTTGTAGTTTGTCTTAAATCATGCATGCATTAACAAGTCTTGTATTAGTAAAGTTAGAATGTCATAAAAAATGGTTACTCTTCCTCCCTATATGCAAAGTGTACATTTTGGCAATGTTTTCTTTGTATATTTTGAACAACACAGATGATGGAAGGGAACTTTGTGGTGGTTTCTAAGTGCGCACTGTAGCCATCTTCTCCACCTGGAAACCAGTCACCCATTTAATTAGGCAAGGATTCATATTCTATCAGGAAGGATGTATTCTGCATGCATGCAGGTTGAACATTACTTGTCATTATCTTCTCTAGAAACTGACCATATACATTTTTCAGTGATATAGTAGCTACTAAGATACATAGGATCCCTGTCAAGTTTATAGAGCAGTCACAAGCTGCTATGCAGCAAATCCTCTAGCACTTCACTTAGAATGTCTATAATTACTGATCACAACTGGCCTGAGTTATAAAGGTCTTTTGTCCCTTATTTTTGGATTCACCAGCTATTTATTCACTGTGTCACTGTGTCTGCCTGCAGACCAGCTACCTCATCCACAATTCTCTCTCTCATATGTTTGTGTGTAATGGTTTATTCATGACAGTGAAACAATCAACCTGATAAGTATATAGTGATAAAACATTGCTATAATTATAAATTTGTGTTGATATGTGGCTCATTATTCATTTGACATGAGTATTTTAATAACAAGTAAAGAACAATACATTGTATCTAGATAACTGTTCTAGTATCTTACATTATTCATATATTTTATATGAGGTTATGCAGAAACAAATGATTCATGGATACATTTCTTTGATTATGAGGTTAATAATTGATATGCATGATACAACATTGATCAGTCTTATCCTTTCATCGATATCAGTGCCAAGTCTTGACAATTTCATTTCTGTCACAACAAGTCTTGGCACTTTATATCAATGAGAAGTCTTGACAAATTATAGGTCTATCACTAACAAGTCTTGATAATGAATTTAATTGAGAAGTTTTGAAAATATATATAATTGACAAGTCTTGACAATTTATATCATTGAGAAGTCTTGACAATTTATATCATTGACCCGCCGAAGATGGATGTGTCGGGCCATTGGCAAAAATAAAACGGCGACAACACATTTCCATTCTCTGGACTACATCCTGCTGGAAATCTAGTAGGACAATGGTCCTGTTACAAGGGAGATCCAGCTACAAGGGAGATCCAGCGGGAGTTTGAGAATGAACGCTGAAGAACAAGAATATCATTGACAAGTCATGACAATTTATTTCATTGATCAAGTTTTTATAATTGTCAAAGTCTCGAAAGTTTATTTTATAGACCAAGTCTTGACAATTTATTTAATTAACAATATATTTCACAGACAAATCTTGACAATTTATATAATCGATAAGTTTTGAAACTTCTATTTGTATCATTGACAAGTCTTGGCAGTGTATCACTGATAAATCTTGAAACCTTCATGTACACCTTTGAAAAGTTTTGGCAATTCCATTTATATCACTGACAAGTCTTCCAATTTATGTCATTGGCAAGTTTTGAAATCTATATCATTGATAAGTCTTGACAGTTTTTATCATTGACAAGTCTTGACAATTTCATATCTATTATAAGTTTTAACACTTTAATTTATATCATTGATACATCTTGACAATTTCAACACTTTCATCTATATCATTGACAAGTAATGATAATTTTATTTATGTCATTGAAAGTTTTGACACTTTCATATATATATTATTGATAAATTTTGACACTTCCATTTATATTATTAACATGCTTGACAATTCATTTATATCAATGATAAATTTTGACACTTCATTTATATCAGAAACATTCTTTGATGTAATATTTATGATGTAATGGCTTGATAACTATATATGTAAAAAAATATCAGTCTATAAGATACTTTACAATCACAAAAATAGGTACTTTATTTATATTAATACACACCTGCAGACACTCACCAAGAAATACGTATGAGACTTTTCTTTACAACAGAGTGGACAATACAATGTCATAATTTACAACACTTCAGACTATAGAATGTCATAATTTACAACAGATTAGACAATAGAATGTCATAATTTACAACAAATTGGCTCAAATAATTCATAAAGAAATAATTAACATGTTCTTGTCAACATACAGTAGCCCATTCATGGTTTGTATAAACTGATAGTAACAGCCGTTCATCGCAGGCAAATGTCAGCAACGTCCAACGTGAAACATTGGACATGTAGTGACCACATTAAGTACAATGACAAGGTGTAGAACTGAATATTGAAGCAAGGTCAACAGTTTCGAGACATGGGCTCTCTGACAACATCAGATGAGAAATGCATTTCAGAAATTACAAGCTAGGAATGGGTCAAAGCTTCTTTTATAAGATAGACAGCATAAAGTACCTTATAACTTGTCCTTGTCAATAGAAGTCAGGTATAAATACTACATAGAACCAATCTTAACCTAAGGTTGTAAATACAGGACAATTAGCAATCAAATAAAAACTACATTTTGAGGCAACAGGGATGTGGTTTTTCACATATATTGTGTTGTCTCATAGATAGCTATTACAGAAAAATATTGTGTGTCCCATACACAGTTATTACAGAAGCAATGACCCGGTACTACAAGAGGACAATACACACAAAAAGGTTCTCAGAAGCTTATCAATTGTCATTTATTTGAGCACATTATGATGATAGATGATGTACATAACAACATGCAGAGTTCCCGGGAAGAGATACAGAGAAAAAATTCAATATAACACTATTCAATACATTTTCAAAAATTCTTTGTACCAGGTTTTAAATACATCAATTCTTATTGATTTTGGCATGTTGATTTAAAATATCATAATGAAAAACCCCAATTGGCTCCGACTTTATTATGATGAATTTAAATTTCAGCAATACAAATATTATGTATACTTGTGTAATCTCTTTAAAGAATAGTTATTCTTTACACTTTAGCATCATAAAAATTGTTATTACAAATTCAATTATGTGAAATTCCACCATAAAATATCAATCAACCAATACAAGTGCCATGCTGAATGGCATAGGCGATCATGTTTCTCCACGACTCTCTGTCTCTTGTATTGTCTATAAGCTTGGTTGGTGAACCTCTACCGTGCCACAATGCAAGTCCATCTAGCAACTTTTTCTCTTGTTGCCCCCTATCTCTTTTCCCCTTGATCTTTCCAGTGGTTATTAAGTGTTCAAGTTGTGTTCTTCTCAGCACATGCCCTAGAAATCTTGACTGTCTGCCCCTAATGTTTGATATGATTGATCTTTCTACACCAGCATCAATGTGAACCTCTGCATGAGTTTTCTTAGCTGTCCATGGTATTTTCATCATTCTTCTCAGCAAACATCTCTGTAGCCTCTAATTCACTTTTGAATATTTTTTTTTTACAGTCCATGTTTCACATTCATAGAAAAGAATTGGTTCAATATAACATTTCAGTACTCGAATTCGGGTCTACATTGATAGTCTTCCATTGCATAAAATGGTTCTTATTTTTTGGAATGCTGATTTGGCTTGTGCTGTTCAACTCTTTATCTCACTTGAGCATCTACTTTCTGATGTTAACAGGGTGCCAAGATAATTCACTTTTTCAATTTGTGCTAATCATAAAATATTATAACAAATAAAAAACACTACCCGGTATTTAAAGTTCACATATAATGTTTCCAAAAGGCACATTTGAACCAATACCGTCATTATTCAGTTGCTGTTTAAGATCTCTTTGCTTGCATCTGGTAGTCAATTGGTGAGGTGTCTCTTGTCACAGTCCAACAGTAATCAGCAAGCATTGAAGGGCTCCAATTGCCTTGATATCTTGTCTACATAGCAGCAATGGCCTGGTGAAATCATTTACCATGTTCATCACTGACCGCTCCACAGTTTGACTTAAAAAAATCCAGGTGAGAATCCAGAAAATGAATATTGAAAGACAAGTTGCAGGCTAGACTATTTATACTTCAGAAGAAGATTTTCTACAATTTCTTTATAATTATAAGACCTGTTGTTTTCAAATAAATTGTCCACCATTGACGTAAATGCTAGCCATACTTCTGTTTCCTTTCCATGTAACAAGCAAAGAAACTCATCATCATGAAGAAGTTTTTGAATTTGTGGACCAACAAATACTCCCTCTCTTATTTTAGTTTCACTCAGTCTTGGACATTTTTTGAAGAGGTATTTGAAAGCATTACCTCTTCAATTTCATCCATTGCCATGACATAGTTTTTCATGAGACCCAGCTTAATGTGCAAGGGTGGCAACAAAATCTTGCTACTGTCAACAAGTGATGAGTTCTCCACGTTCTTAATGTCACGCTGTAATGACTGCTTGATTGGCCAATATCTTCTGATGTAATGGTCACTTTGTGCACGACTATCCCACTCACAGAGAAAGCAACAGTACAGGTGTATGACACTGTAGTCCAAGCAAAAGAGCTACCACATTTAGGTCCCCCACATAGTGACCAATGATGATGATCATAGTTTACACACTTCAAAAGTTGCTCAATGTTTTCATATGTTTCTTTCATATGAAATGAATGACCAACTGGAATTGATGGTAAAATATTACCATTATTCAACAAAACAATTTTAAGATTTGTCTTGCAAGTATCAATGAAAAGCCTCCGCTCTTCTGGGTTGTAATTGATATTGAAGGCTGTCATTAAACCAAAAATGTTGTGGCACATAGACAGGTTACCCTTTTTTAAAAAAGAACTTAGTAAATGGCTTATGGCGGTTCCTAAACACAGAGATTTTAACATCTTCTGCTAGAATATTCCACTGTTGTAAACTGGAACCCAGAAGCTCTGCCTTGTTCTTGGGTAAATTCAGGTCTCTTACAAGATCATTTACTTCACTGTGGGTTATTAAGTGTGGTTTTGTAGATTTATTTTGTTCAAATTCTGGGTCTTTTGAGGTTGGTGGTTCAGGAATGTCCTCTTCTTCATCATCATCTGAAGCAGTTGAAAATGATTCTGGCACTTTGGGAACTGATAGGGCATCGGCATGCAGTACCGGACATATTGCAGAGGGGATGATTGGACATTGAAGAGTCTATTTTTTCTTCTTTGATATTCCTTCCCCAATCAGAGCCACCAAGCAAAAGTAACAGTTGTTGATATGATCAGTGGGCTCTCTCCAAATTGTTGGAACTGCAAATGGCATAGCGTGCCTTTTGCCAGCCAATCACAGTTTAAGATGTGCAGCACATGTATTGCAGCGTGTGTGTGGTGCCCTATCTTAATCTTCTATCCTGCAGCAAAAATACAAGTTGTACACTTTCTTAATCACTTTAGACATATTCCGTCTCTGTGACAGAAATATCACTTCGCTACATATATAACAGAAATTATTCACACTGTTGACACATGTCCTGGGCATTTCTAACAAAGACCTTTATACCTATTCCTATGGTCTTTCAAGAGGCAGTCAAGACACTTAATAGAGATTACAGGGAACACAACCCTGTGAGTGTGGATGCTGAGGTCAAAGCTCTCATCTCTTAACATGCCGATGGCACATATGTCATGATTTACACGGATGGGTCAGTCATATGTCACTTTACTGCCAAATCACACGGAAGAACAGGGCATGAAGCCTGTGGAGCCTTTACCGCAACAACAAGCAGTCTCACAATGAAAGTATTTGCTGTAACGTGGGCACTTAACTGGCTGGAATAATAAGCCTATTCCCATGTGTGCATACTAAGTGACTCAATGAACATGATTCAGAAAGTCAAATCAGGTTATGTACGTAGGGGATGGGTAGAGTTATTAGAGAGAGTTAAAATGTGGGCTTCACTATGGAAACTAACCCTTATCTTTGTCCCCGGACATGAAGGGAAACGAACGTGGTGACCAATTAGCTAGCCACACCACCATAACAGATGGTCAGCCTATGGACAGACCGGACATAATCATTGCTCTTCGTGAGTCTGCACAATCAGAGGATTTTGAGATGAATGAGCATGACTCAATGTCGAAAATGCGCGAGTTGGGAGTGAAGATGGGTGTGTCCCATAGAGAACATCTGAGAAAGATTTTAAAAAGAGCAGTGAACCAAAATAGAACCGAAACCATCAGCCGTTATACCCTGAGAGATTTACTGAAGTGGAGATCTGAGCACTTATGGTCATGTCCGGTGTGTGAGGAGAATAATCAATAAGCTAATACCTAATATATATATATATATATATATAAGGTAATTAAAAATAACAAAAGATACATATATCTATAAACAAAAAATAGGGCTAATCGACATTTTTTTATATCATTTTTGTTTTCAGCAGCACAAAATTAGTTAAGATCAATTTTTTTAATTACTGGTACAATTTTGATGTTGTCAAGTGTTATCTGAGATAGGCAGAGAAAAAAGATTTCAGATAATCTGAGATGGGAAGACAAAGAGAAAACAACTCAAGATAATCTGATGAAATGGCAGAGGTTCAGCAGTGTACTAGAAACTAGTGATTGAGGAGCTGTGGAGATCCATGAAACTAATGATTGATGATCTGTGGAGATCCATGAAATTAGTTATTGATGAGCTATGATCCATGAAATTAGTGATTGGAGAGCTGTGGGTTCCATGAAAATGATGATTGAGAAACTGTAGAGATTCCTTTAACTAGCAACTAGCGATTGAGGAGCAGTAAAGTTCCATGAAATGTGATTTAAGAGTTGTGGAGATCCATGAAACTAATGATCTGAGGAGCTGTGGAGATCCATGAAACTAATGATCTGAGGAGCTGTGGAGATCCATGAAATTAGTTATTGATGATCTGTGGAGATCCATGAAATTAGTTATTGATGATCTGTGGAGATCCATAAATTAGTTATTGATGAGCTGTGATCCATGAAATTAGTGATTGGAGAGCTGTGGGTTCCATGAAAATGATGATTGAGAAGATGTAGTGATTCTATAAACTAGCAACTGAAGAACTGTGGAGATATATGAAACTAGTCATTGAGGAGCTGTGGAGATCCATGAATGCCTTTGCCACTTACTGATGATGCTGCAGTGACTTGTTGTCTTCTGAGTATATGAAAAAAATGGTTGATCCTATTCAGAACGTAGCCATTAACCCCAATATTTTTTTTGCTGTGCTGATTTCTAGGCAATATTTTACATCAATAGATTTACCATTTCTTTCTGAACAGACCTTATGCACAACTGTCTACAACAGAAATTGAACCTGCTACCTTGGCAGCCTGAGACTTTTACTGAACCTCTTCATCATATAGCCTTACTTTTGCGTATGGTCTAGGTAATCATGAAACCAGAGGTTAAGTTCCAATTATCAAACTCACATTGACCATCCACGTACATACATTATACATACAAAAGTGTCAAAAGTCATTCACATGATATGGTACTTTACATAAATACATATAACTCTAATAAATAATATTTGTGATATAGTTCTCTGTTAGGCTCTGATATAAAGGCAGCTTGCCCAAGCTGTTATCAAGCAGTGAACATGATGGGCTATTTGCTTGGTGGTGCTAATCTCCTCTCCAAGTGGAATGGAACATGCACCCTGTGGACTCCAAGATGGTTGTTCTAACCACTCAGGTCCCAACTGCTATAGACACATACAATAAAAATATAGGTATAAATACTTGAGCATAATAGCAGTAAACTCATATAGTTTGTGAGCATTCTAAGGATTATGGACATTGTTAGACAAAATTCTCATCACTATGAGAGCACATAAGGAAAGAGTCCATGAGCTGAGGTGTGACAAGTTGCTGATAATCAAGGCTGGAAATACCATCACGTCCATAAAGTGCACAAATTTTCCGCAGGGCAGCCTAAACAATAGATAAATAAATAAAAAGTAAATAGCATATAAAAGTCATGAGAAAATGAATGGTATCTTTATTGCAACAGAATAGAGTAAGTGAAGAAGGTATATCTTATCAATTAATTTCTCCTGCATTCATTCTCAAGTAATCATCACATATTTTTGGGGAGTGGGAAGTACACTGTACCATCATTTAATTTGCTATAAGCCAAGCATAGGCCAGGTACATTCATTTTCAACATGCTTTTCATTTGGGTGAACTTCCCCAGTTCATGACAGCCTTCCTATCTGTTACCAGGAGACGTGTGTGCAGGTTTCTCTTAAAAGTGACCGTTTATCACCCGCTGTGTCCTTGAACTTTGCAGGTCAAAACATGTCATTGGGTTTGGGAATAAGAAATAGTAAGCAGGGATTTGGATTGACTATATCCAACTTGTACAAGGTGTTCCGCTTACAAAGAACTGGTCATGTAATGTCCCCGGAGCCCTGAAATACTTAAATTTTTTCATCTGTGAACTTGTTTCTAGTATAATAATAATAATACCCATAGCCCATCAGGGTTGCAGGGGTGCCACTATGGAGATATGAGCAGAAAAAAGCCCTTCAAACATCTCTATTTTCAGCCATTCGAAGGAGCATAGAAAAATCCTTGATGTTATCAATCCATACATCAATACATGATTTTCTCTGTTCTCTTCTCCTACTACCATTGACTGTTCCTTGGTAAATAATTTTAGAAAGTGAGTTCTGTCTCATTACATGTTCAAACCAAACAAGTTTACACCATTTCACCACTGCCAAAAATGGGTTTTGATAAACTGCAAGTTTGTTTGTTTACTTGCTGCCGGATGAATATATTTGTCATGTCTTCTATATAGCTAATTCTTAACAAACGAATGGTAATTGGTTCTGGTATAGAAAACATGGACAGCTAAGAAAACTAATGTGATGTTCTCATTGATAAGTCAGTCAGTCAGTTCCTCTTTTGCCAAGTTTGACACATAGGGCGGATGTCATAGTTCTCCATGCCTGTTGGTCAGTTGCTAGGGGTTGCAGGTCTTGTGCATTTATGCCTGCTGATTTTAATTCATTCATAAATGTTCTTCTGAGCGTTGTTTTTGGTCTTCCCTGTTTTCTCACTGATGCTGGTGTTTACAAAAATCAACTATATCAAACATTCGGAGCAGACAGTCACAGTTCATAGGGCATGCACTGAGAAGAAAACAGCTTGAACACTTAATAACCACTGGAAAGATCAAGGGGAGAAGAGACAGGGGACAACAAAGAGAGAAGTTGCCAGATGGACTAGCATTATGGCATGGTAGAAGCTCACCAACTGAGCTTACTGACAATACAAGAGACAGGGAGTCGTGGAGAAACATGATTGCAAGCACCTGATAGGAAACACTGAAATGCTCTACAGTGGTTGGACTAAGGTTGGTTTCTTTAGCTGATGGAATGGCAGGCAGAGCATATATGGGAATGCCCCCAGTGCTATGACGCTTGCTCCTAATCAAGAATTCTCTTAGCAGAACTCTATTCACTGGCTTCATTAACACTGTGTCCAAGTCTGAGACACTATAGACATTATTTGAGGATTAGGACAACATGGCTTCCTACCTTTCGCTTTTCTATATCATATGCTTCTGGTAGAAAACCAGAAGTGTGTTTTCGAGAACAAACAACATTATTAGGTATATGTTAAGCAAATGTAACCTCATCACGTGATAACAACAGTCCAACTTTAGAAATTGTTGTAATGTTATGTGCACAACCATGCAATTTCTGTTATAGTTTGTGCATCTTTCATATTGTCACAGAAATATCACATCATTAGCAGACGACATGGCTAATGCAATTGCAGATTTCTGTTTACTGAGCTTGCTAGCTAACTTTGTTATAGTTTTGCTAAGAAAAGGAATTATATTTGAGTACCTATTTTTTAGTGAGTTACAGTATAGCAGGAAATGTTTTTGATTAGTTTGGTTGGTTGGTTGCTGATCTAGTCCATGGGCTCATGTTCTTTGACCCAATGCTATTCTGTGGGATATATGCATGTGTTTGTGAGCTGTTGTTTTGTTCCACATAAGCTACCTTATTTCATTTATATGGTCTTGGAGGAAAAAGTATTTTACTGTTGTCATCCAACGATTAACACTATGGTGAACAATAGTTTCATATGGATGAATGCACATATGGCATCGTAGTGTGTCATAGTTGTGTTCTGTTCAAGTGATTGTTAAGCTGTACATGTTGCATGCAAAGTCAGAAGATGATGTTTTGGTCTTTTCCTTCCAGTAGATTGTTGTTTGGGATTTGGGCTGGTCATATATTTGTAATATGTAATTACTGTGCAAAACTGAAATCCAACAGGTAAATCCAGGAACAGAGTAATGAAGTTTTGCTAATTACTCAAGACACACATAATAACACACACATATCAATGTTTTGACCAAAAAACTTCATCAAAACAAAAATTTAAACATACAACAGTAAATGGACAGTAAGAATTCTAGACATTCACATGGTCATGTGTACTGTAGATTGACAGGAAGAGGTGAAATGACAACGGACAAGGAATATACAAAAATTACTACATACATGTAACACAAAACAAACAGAGAAGTTATGGAACAACTAGAATTATCCATGAGACAGGCGCTCATGAAACTCTAAAACCCTTAACCTGAAACCACTCTTAAACTCTACGGCATCAATGAGCTTATGTCTCATGGATGATTCTAATTGTTCCAGAATTTCTCTGTTTCATGTATGTAGTCCTTTTTGTATACTCACCATATTGTCTCTCACCATGCATCTACCGTTTCATGTTAATTGCATTGGCTGCCTCTCCAATGCTCGGACCAGACTGACTGACGTCACTGTGTGTTGCCAGTGCCACTGAATGTGTTGGCATGGTGGTATTGGAGATGTTAACTGTCTCTTTTGCAGTCAAATCTCATTCTGTCTGCAGCCTCCTCACTCACAGACATGAGCCTAAAAGTGTTTGCCAGGAGTACAGCAAAAGCAGCTGTACTTCTGTTTCCAGGGTCCACCACGAGGAAGTACTTTTAGGATCTTGGCTATCTGCTAATCCTGAGTCCGCATGAGAGCAATACAAGACCATTAGCACCCCAAAATAACTACTATCTCAACAAAGAAATTAAGCAAAAGAAGTGGTTCTCCAGGTCTCATAAAATACAAATCAGGCAAAATGAGATAGTAGACCATCTAGCAGTAACTGGAAGTAACTGCCAACGAGATAGAAGACTCAATATAATATCTAGACATGAAGTCAATCATGAAAAACTTCATTAACATGGAATGGAACTCAATGCATATGCATTGCAACCAAAAAAGATGATGCTAGCTACAGGCTTGGAAGAAATGAACAAACAATAATTTTTGTATTGAGAACAGGCCACAAAAAATACATATGTACAGGAAGTTTGTCGTTTGTGACCATAATATGTGCCCCTGTGGACAATCTGCAGAAAACGCAGAACATATTTTACAGAACTGCCCACTGTACAACACCACAAGAAGAAAACAATGGCCATTTGAAACAGCTCTGACAGACAATAAGTTTGTCTCAGGGCCGATGACCACAGTACAGTTTATTGTTGAAATTTATATCAGCATCGGCTTTAACTTGAGAACAAGGAAGAAAATTAAGCAATTTGACAATCCAAATAGCATCTGTGAAGTATACAGACTTACCAAACAAGCCACTAAGACAGCATCACTGTTGTTCCTAGCCTGTGAGTCTCGGCACAGTTCTATAAATCTTGGAATGCCTGAAAAACAAGAAACAGAGGTAAAGAAATGCTAGATTTCTTATTCGTCTGTGTTTGTTCTTTAACTCCAACAGAATAGCAGAAAGTATTCTGAGAACGTAATGCATTGTGTCATGGTTGGCAGCAATATCTGCACCTTTCTGCCAACACATATAACTTCAGCATGAAATGTTAGACGTCTCATGAAGAATTATGATTAATACATATCAATACTGAATTCACAAATAATTAAAGAAACTGTATTTGGAAAAAACCGGTTGTCATGATCAACCTAATCAATGTTGAGAAGGGTGAAACATTGTGGGAAAGGATGCAAGAAAGAAGGTCAGAATGTGTTCTTCTGGTGATCTGTGGAAATGTTTCCTATCTCTGTCTAAGATGGCAGATTACAATAGACATGATAACACATTAAAGACTGTTTATGATGTCACATATATAGTAGCCACATAATGAGGTCCGTAAATACATCTTCAGCAAGGGGAGGTTTACCTGAACAAGCAATTTCCTTGCTTGCTTCTATTGGCAATTCTTTTATTTTCAAGAGTTGTTTGGTGACCTTTTGTTTTAGAAAACCATTACTTCCCAGTACTAAATATCATGTTATAATTTCCTGGGAGTGGGGGTGTGTTTCATCCTCAGCTTGAATGTATCATAGATAAAACTGGATATGATGGGTATATATGCCCTATTAGCTTGCAAGAAAAGCCTATAGGTGCTACAGGTAGCATAGTTGACACTGGTTGTGATGGTGCAATGCCCTTATTGGCCCACAGAAGCCATGATAAAACAGATAACACTGTTTATGATGGTAAATAGGTTTTATTGTCCCACAGAAAAAAATATAAACATAACTATTTAAATACCTGTAAACCTTATGAGACCAAAATCTGTACCACATACAATTGAAAACTTGTACGCAAGAAAAAGTATAAAAGAAGGTACTTTCGTGCATATTCAGACTAAAATTTTCCAACATTTGATGACCATTTCAAGAAACATCGTCAGCGCTTGGGAATACCAGTCCATTAGAAAGATTCTAGTACTGCGTCATGTTTTGAATTGCTAATGAGGGGGGTTAACTTCCCTATCTACGGCTTTGTATATTTATGATGGAACATGATACAACAGGCAGTACTGTCAATATTTCTAAGACAATGTCAATGTACTAAATGAGATCAATACGTTTAGTGATACCAAATGTACAAAAAAACATTAGGATGCTAATTAGAATCTAGGTTTACACAAAGCGATACCTTTCTGTCTCATAACACTGTATGTCAGTCTGGTGTCTTGGCAAAGTCGCATCAGAGCAATGGCTGCCTTCTGCTGCACACGCTCACAAGCTGATCTTTCTGCCGTGCTTGAAAGTAAGCATGGTTTCTGGTGTAAAAAGCTTACTAAAAGGTCAAGGCCACCACAATAACGAATGTTTTCCTGACATCCATTGATAGCAGCCATGTTGGCCAAAATAGTTGCAATCTGAAAAAAGTACAAGAATTATATTTGGTAATGTAATACCTTTGTAAAAATTGCTCTCCCTTGCAGTTATATCTTTCTGTTCAGGATATGCTATCTGATGATGATACTGATACAAACTTATAATTTGGTTTCTCTAAAACTTAAATATACATAAAATTTGATTTCTCTCACTTTGACATATCATAGTTTGATTTCTTTAATTCATATTGATACATTTCAGTATTACATCTCATCTGTACACATTTCAATCTTACATATGTACACATTAATCAGATTTCATGAAGATGAATACATTTCAATATTACATTACATCTCTACACATCTCATTATTAAATCTCTATGCATTTCAATATTCCCACCATGGACATTTCAGCATCCGGACTGTTCAGAAAGCAATTGCTATCTATTGAATGTATTTATATTGCCTAAAAATTCACTACAGCCAAAAAATTCTGAGTTGATGGCTACATCATGAATATTTTGTTCCAATACATTTCAATATTACACCTCTACATATTTCAATATCACATCTACATACATTTCACTATACTATCTCCATAAATATATATATTGCTATTGACAACATAAAATACTTGCCTGATCTTTCGCAAAGAGAGACCGAGCCTTTCTGCACATGCAAGCCTTGATGAGCAACTGTGGAGCTTTCATTTCCTGAAGCAAACCACAAGCTGATGGATCTATAAAGGTGATGTTAGCAATGGCAGCAGCTGACAGCAGAAAAGTTTCATGTCCCTCTGTTTTTTCACATAAACCTATTGACATAAAACAAAGTGACAATCCAGCACACCTATATTCACAGTTTTAAATCAATACAAAAAGTTTTACCTGAAAATCAGATCAGCAATGATGAAGTGCCATCTCCTCTATAATGGTAAATATTTTTTAATTGCTGCCTTTAGTTTAACTTTGTATATATCGGCATCAAGTAACATCTCCACATCAAATGTTGGTTGCAGCGAACCTTGAACATCTTCTGTCTCTTGCCTTGGTGGTGCACTCTGATAAACTTTATCTTGTTCATCTCAAGATGTTTCCTTCCCACTTGTATCTCTGCCTACCTCTTGCTCACCGCCCTCAACTCTATCTGCAAGAAATGGCTTTAACAAGGTGTCATGTCTTTTTATATGCCCAAACTATTTGAGTTATTTCTTTTAATAGTTATTTTCTAGGTTACTGATCCATTGGTCAATGGGCCTTTTGACCCAATCTTTTTTCGTATGCATTGTTGTCAGAACCTCTTTGTTTTGTTTTTTTCCATGCAGTTCTCCCTGTTCTTTTATACATCCACATCTCAAAGGCGTCAATTCTGTTTTCTAGCCATTTGTTCTTTATCCATGTTTCTGAGCCACATATTAATGTAAAATAGATGTCTTATCCTGTCTCAGCCACTTGTGTCATGGGGAGCCGAAGTCTATGTTCTATTGCGAAATGTGTTGCTGTTGTAATCCCATGGGGTTGTAGAATATCTGTGATATTGTCAATCCATTTATGTCTTGATCTTCCTTTTGCCCACATTCCGAATATTCTGCTGTTATACACTCTCGATGGGACGCAATCAGGCTCCATTCTCATTAAATGTCCAAACTACTTGATTATTGTCTCTTGATGTAGTCTCATAGTCGTAGCATTTTCTAATTATCAATTTTAGTTTGTTTGTGATTTCCTTAGAGCCAACATATTCCAAGTTTCAATATATGAATATGAATTATGGACAAGCACATTCTTCTTCTTCTTCATTCGTTCTCAAACTCCTGCAGATTAGCAGGATGTAGCCAAGAGAACAGAATGCGTTGTGTCATGGTTTACAGCATTGCTGTGATATCTGCGCCTTTCAGCCTGACACATCCGACTTTAGCATGGCTTTGGGTCACTGACCCTATATGGGATGGGACAGCCAACTCCATCCCATAACCACCTTAGTCGCCTTTTACGGCATGCATGGAAGGTACACAGTATTGCTATTCTTTGCTCCCCTTTCAGGCCCTGGCAACGCACAGGCGTTTCGGACAAACACATATTCCTATTATATGAAACAGAAAAATGCACCTTTAAAAATGAAAATGAACAAGAATCATCATAACACTATGGACATAATAGATGACAAATGGAAAATGATGCAAAATAAAAATTGATAAACAATGGTTAAATGGATATCTATTTCTCAGTTTATTGACCCATCTTAAACAATGCTCTGTCCAGACAATATAACTTTGTGATCAGATAACAAGACATGGAAATCAGAAGACAAATAACATCTACAATTTTTATACCAATACTCTACTAACAAATTTAAACATGGTCTTAACAGTCTCGCAGCAGAGGAAAATCATTGCATGTGAAATGAAGTGTCTGAGAAAAGCTACAATGGTTACTAAGCTAGATAAAATAAGAAATCAAGAAACTAGGAAGAGAGTTGGTATAATATCATGTATTGAGCATATTGAAAGACAGCAAGTAAAACAGTTTGCTCACCTTATGAGAATGAAGCCAAACCAAATACCAATAAGAACATATAACAAAAGAATATCCAGATATAGAGCCAAAGGTAGAACAATATAATGGTGGATAGAAAACACTAAAATAACGGTGGATAGAAAACATCAAGATAACCTTTAAAAAACAGACTCGACATAACCAAGGTGACACATCTGGTCTTGAAACGACAACTGAGGCTCCCACCCCTATGCTTAACAAGTGTGGATACTATCAATCATCATTTACCTGGTTTACCTGGGAAACGACATTGGACAAAACATGACAGTTTAGAAAATGCAATAATGAATGGGATGTTTCCACAGTGATGATTAGAGGCAGATAATGAAGATGATGGACACAAGATAAGATCACATGAACATGAGATGGATAGTGGCAGAAAGACTAGCACAAGATCAGCAAGCAATCATGGAAACTTTCTCCGATATTGTGGTTATTTATATTCATAGAAACTGCTGACAGCTACATCGATAATAGGTAAGAACTGCAGCTAAACTCTCATCCAACAGATTAAAAGTAAAAACATTGTAATGAAACCATTCACATGAATAGTACAGGGAAACATACACAGATCAATGTTTTGACCAAAAGGCCTTTATCAACAAAACAACATAGCACAATAAGTAGAAGTCAGCACTGCCACTGATCACATCACAAAGCTACAGTGCCATCCTTAACTCATCATGGTATGTGCTGTGGTCTTGATAAAGGCCTTTTGGTTGAAATGTCAATTAGTGGGAGTTTTCATTTGCATTTCCTGTTAGTCATTAGATCATCATAAAGACACCCCGGAAGCATCCATTGGTGCTCTGATCTCATTTTCAATATAGTCTTCTGCGATGGCAATTGACTGTTCTGTACTGGTTGATAATTATTCTTTTGATTTTTATATGCTGCTAATTTCTTGCAACACCAAGCTTGCCTCAAAGGTTGTGCATTCTAGCCATTAATACGGAAGAAAAAATGCACTCCACATCATCCAACTAGTATAGCTGTTTGATTGCATTCAAAATATCAGTACAGTACATTGAAATAGACACTGTGGTTATGCTGGCAAGTCTGTCTGCTCTTTTATTTGCCATATCATCCACGTGTTCAGGTACAAAAATTAAAGTACCTCTTCAGCACAGCCTTCATCAATAACACCAACTACTGATGTTGCCTGTCTATAATAGCCTGCCTAAATATTACAAAATATACTTAATGGATCTGTCAGTAAACAGATACCTTAAACACTCTTGAGTCCCCAGCAATATTATTGGCCCGGTCACCACCATTGTCATACTGCTAGTAGTTGTATAGAAGGTACCACTTTCTTCCCTAATACACTTCCATCTTCACTGAGCTGTGAATGCCCAAGCACTGCACATATGCAGAACCAGACATTGTATGCTGTTTTCTCAAAGTTCTTCATTAGAAACTAACATTATGGCACAAAGGACATTTCCATAAGTGCTCTGCTTTCCATTCCAGCAGTCATCAAAGAATATGCAGACTCAAATTCCCAGTCAGATGGTGATTATGGGGTCAATTTTTGTGACGTCACTGAAATTATGTCACTAGCAAACTGTGTTGTCACAAAAACAAAGATGTCTGTTTACTGAGCATGCCTGCTACAGATACATTTGTTACAAACTTGTGGAGATGAAAATAAAAAGGATCATCCAATTGGGGGGGGGGGGTGGCCTCTCAGTGGGCAGCTTACAGATTGATGCATCCGGTAGCAGTCCTAGTGACTGTGAAATGCATATTGCATCTTTATTTATATTTATGCCAACACTGCTTAACTGCTCCTATTTTGTTTTTCGCAACATTTTAACTTTTTAATACTATAATATTATTTCGTGTTCTGCTAAATAATGTAGGCACCTCTTCCCATATTGATCATGTGATTAGGCGATCTTCATAACTTTCTAGAGAGGACACACTATTACCCTCACTCCCTGGTCATCCACATTTTTGTCATTCTTTGTATGTGCACATTATCACCTCCAGCACTATTTTCTTCACTCTGTAGCGAATCAATAAAAAAAAAAATATTAAAAAAAACTGTCAATACTGCATATTACCAGTTCAGGCGTTGCAGGGAGTGGATTGAATAGCTGTATGATAAAGGCCGCATGCTCTTGCTGTCGCCACGTCATGTATAGGGTGAGTTTTTTAATTTAGCCTCCGACAAAAAAAACCCAGTCCTTACCGGGGATCGAACTCTAGACCTCACTCATGTAAGACTAGCGTTCTAACCTCTCGGCCATGCGCAACTTGATGCGCCAGCAAATCAATGACAGCCCTTATTAAGGTGGCCATATCTCTTTTCAATATTGTGTCATCAACTATAGCATTGTCCACCAATGAGTCTGCTCTTTCGTTGCATCTGACCCTTGCATGACCAGTTCAGTATATTCATGTAGTACTTTAAACAAAATATGTTAGCCTAATATCTACAAAACTTGGAACAGAGTAATAAAGTTTTACCAATCACTGGAAACACACACAAATCAAACAAAAAGGTCTTTATCAAGAATTAATTAAAAAAACAAAAATGACAAATGAGAACGGCACAATTGACATTCACATTGCAGAGCTAAATATGATAGCTACAGTGACCTGTGCAAGATTAGATGAGCAAGAACTAGTAAATATATATAGAGATAATGATTGTGTTTGGGCAAGGAGACTCCATAAAGAAGATATAAGTTTACAGAAGAAAAACTGACACAAGATCAAGGGGCACACATAACAAAGAGCTCACCCAACAAAGCTGTTAATATCATGTGCATGCACTTGGCAAAGTGACCTAACTGTTGGTTCTGATCAAGAACTGGAGACGTTATCTGTGCAACAACGCCAGCTGCTTCCCCTTGAACTGACTCTATCACACTAGAATCTGTCAGGATGTCCAGCAGCAGATCAATGCCATTCTCCTAAAACATAAGACTGATGCTATTACAAAAGTGACAAACATCATGTACATATACTATATATCTAACTTGTTTTTAGTTGTTTCATAAAACCTAGTTTCTGAAATGTGCATAGGATATGTGTAAATGTTAACTAATTACGAAAGTCTACCTTGAGTAACAGATTAATCTAATGGCTGGTTTAATGCTGAGTTATTAGTGAAGGTTGTCATCAGTGCACAAATCAGTAGGTTGAAATATTGATTATCTATTTTTTTAGATGAGTTAAACTACACAGCTTTGCATTCTTGCATGTCACCCTGTTGAAAACAATATACAAGACAGATATTAGGTCCAGTGACATCAAGGTCTAGTAACACCAGGGTATAGTGGCATCAAGGTCCAGTGATATAAAGGTACAGTGACATGCTTGTAACAAATATTTTAATAGTGATCTTGTTGAATAACAGACAGTGCTTACTTTTTCTATCTCAACAACACATTCAGGAGCACAGCAAATGGTAGCTAGTGCTCTCAGAGCCTTAGACCTGGTAAATGCGACATTTTCCCTCTTGCAGACATCCAGCAGTGCTCGCACTCCTCCTTCCTGGAGAAAGAGTAAATAGATGTAATGGTTTGCAGATATACTCAGTGGGAGATCAGAGCATCTATGGATGTGTTCTGTTTGAAGTTATGGTGATCTCTCTACTAACTAGCCAGCCAACCAACCAATCAACCAAGATGTAAGGCTAGAAGTCAGGGGGTGCCCTGAACACTTGAAGGTAGGTAGGATTTTGACATATTTTACATGGTATAATTAGGACAAAATTTAGTATCTTCTTCTGTTTGTCCTCATACTCCTGCAGATTAGCAGAATGTAGTCCATATAATGGAATGAGCTGTACATGGTTTATAGCTTGGCTATGACACCCGCACCTTTCAGTCTGACACATCCGACCAGCATGGCTTGGGTCACTATACCCTTTATGGGATGGGAAAGGCAACTCCACCCCAAAAATCTCCTTAGTCACCTCTTTTAATCTGCATGGAAGGTAACTGTCATTATTCTTTGCTCCACCTTTTGTGATTTGGCAAAACACAGTCGATTAAGGATCTATCTGTTTGAGGTAATATTCTGTGTGCGTTTATGGACAAAGATAATGTTGTAATATTCTTGAACACTAAGAACTCAATGTCCCTAAACTTTAGCCTGTATATAAACAATGATGTTCTTTAACAGAGCAATGTCCCGGTCTCATAGATTCTCATAAATACTACCTTATAGGAATATTGAAAAAACTCAAATGTATGAAGACATCTTACATCATGAACTGCAGATGAATTTTGGGAATGTACATTCAAATAGTGCCCATATCTAAATAAGAGTGAGCATCCACTACACATAGAGCTCCCTTGTGTCAAGGGGAGCAGGTTGACACGGTCATACTGCTAGCTGAATTTCTTAGTTCATGTAACAAATGGTCATCACCGCTTGCGATTGATGAACAATAGAACAGCAGACACATCTAAAATAGACAGTATATGTACTGTCTATGCAATAAATTTAGTTAATTTGTCAGTGACTTTCCAACCATGCCTTATACAAACAGCATCATTTTTATTCTACCTTTCAGTTCTACTTCACTAGGTAACACATTTCTGATAAGTAGACTTCACTTTTATCATACTTGCTCTTTTGCTTTTTTCTTTACTCTGTCTTCTGTTGTTGTTGTACATATCTTCCATCTTCTTTTTTCTTTCTCTCATCTTCTCTCCTTAATTATCTGCTTTTGCTTCTCTCTTACACTGGTTCACCGTATGTAATATTCATTTGTTTGTTTTTGTCATAATGAAGACTTTTTTATTGAAATGTTATTTGTTTTTGTTGATCTTATTAGTGTGTTATGTACTTTGTTGCAACACTCCATAATTATTGTTTTTCCCCCCTTATTGTCCTGTGTCTCATATCTTTAGTGCATTGGATTGTTTCCAGACACTGAGAATTTATCCCTAAACAGTCAAGCACTTCATAACAATAAATACAAAATTATGTAAGTTATCTATGCCTTAAGGTAGAGTATACTCACTGGGAGGATTGGCACAATAAGCAGGGAATATTAGAGATGATCATTAATTTTGAGTCATAATTGTTGTATGAATTTGTGAAAAAACTAGTTCCACTTATATGTACTTTTATGTTTCTTGTGCATGACTGGAGGAATGCAGCTAGGTATGGAAGGGTTAATATTGACCTGTTTAGATCTGGTTTCAGGTAATATTCTGTGTGTGGCATTTAAGGACAAGTCTCACATTTACAATGAGCTAGAGACTGAAGTAAAACTGGCACAATGTTATTTTGCATTTGTTCTCAAACTCCCATCGGATCTCTCTTGTAGTAAAAAATTTTTACTAGATTTCAAGCAGGATGATGTCCAGAGAATTAAAATAGTGTTGTCACTATTTTATTTGAGTCAATGGTCCACCACATCCAACTTTGGCATTGGTAACTAATACTCTCAATGTTTTTACCACTTCCACTGATTGGTGGACATCTGTAACCATATCGCTAGAAGTAGGTCATTATAATGTTAAGTTGAAATTTGGCAGAGCAGGGTACTTCCAGTGTTATTATACACTAGTTAAACATAGACTGCGTATAGACGATGTTAGAGGAAACTTAATCACCTTCACACAACTTGTCTCAGAAACATTCTGAACATCAGATGGCAGGACAATACCACATACCACTGTCTTTGATAGATCTGGTATCCCTAGCAGTCACTATTGTGATGCAGACACAGATTAATTGGGAAGGTCATGTGGTATGTATGCCAGATCATCTGCCAAATGGTGAGTTGCAGAAGTGCATATGTTCTCGAAATGGCCAAAAAAAGTGCTACAAGGACTCGTTAAAAGATCTCACTGAAAGCTTTTGAAATAGACCAAGATACATGAGAAGAACTTGCAAAAAATAGAGCTACATTGCTCTCTATAGTCAAGATAGGTGCAGCATCTTGTGAAAAGAGGAGAAATTCAGCAGCTCAACAGTGGAGAGTAGCTAGAAAGTCACGGGTCAACCAAAACCATCTACAGTGATGATGCCATGCCGGAACTGTCCAAGGGCATTTGCGGCCAGAATAGAGCTTATTAATCACCTATAAACTCATAGCAAAGGACATAACTATAACTTAATTTTAAAATTGGATGTAACAAATGGTCATCATCACTTGTGATGGATGAACAACAACAGAAGTAGGCCATCTATTCAAGAGAACTGGTTCTTGTACTTACATGCTGGTGACCATGCTTATATAAAAGGGGTTAAACGGCATATTTTTCATTAATAAATACATGATGTTTCGAGCAAATATTATTTAAAAAAAAATAAGAATCAAGACAAGCAAACACAGAATTTAAAAACAAGTGGCCAGCAGACTACTTAGTCAGAAGGTCACAGGAACTATTAGCATGCACAGCATTTGAAATCTCCTGATAAAAACAAAAGCAGATGATGGTTTATGTGACATACTATAATGCCCTTTCAATTAAAAACTATGTATAAACTGTTGATGCAGAATAAAAGTGCCAAAACCAATGATGTTTTATTTGGAAGGTAAGGTTATTATTGTAGATTACTTGAACGCAGGATCCATTAATAAAACATGTTTAGTGTATGAGACGTTAACATTTCTTTAACCCTTCTCCCTCAGACTTGTCACATTGGATAAAAATAACCTGTGATGCCATATATAGACCAATAATTTACACAAACAAATTAACAACTTAACTTTTCCACATTCCAAGATCAGTTTTATTTAATGTCAATGGTGCTCCTTTTTTAAATGAAAAAAAGGAGCAGATGCTCTATAGTGGGGCTACACCAGATAAATAATAGTAGGAGTATGAAAAATTACTTGTGCCACCAGGTAAATAGTATCAGACGGTTGTGAAATCTTACTCGTGCCACCAGATAAATAATACCATAAATTGTGACATTTTGCTTGTGCCACTAGATAAATAACACCAGTAACTATGAAATCTTACTTGTGCCACCAGAAAAATAATACCAGAATGCATGAAATCTTACTCGTGCTACCAGGTAAATAATGCCAAAATGGGTGAAAATGTACTTGTGCCACCAGGTAAATAATATCAGAATATATGAAATTTTACTCGTGCTACCAGGTAAGGAATTCCAGGATATGTTAAATCTTACTTCTGCCACCAGATAAATAATACCATCATCAAGTGATGTCTCCGCAATGAAGGTTAGCTGCAACAGACCTCCAACATCCCCTGTCTCTTGTTTTGGTGGTGCACTCTGCTAGACTGTAACAGGTCCGTCTTGTGATGTTACTCACTCTCCCACTTGTATCTCTGCCTAAATCTTGTTGCTTCCCTTTGACTTTACCCTCAAGTAAGGTCTTCAATAAGGTGTCATGTCTTTTAAACCCGTTAGCTGCGGAGATCTCCTTAAGGATATGATGAGGGGTTGCCACCATTTTGCAGAAATCTTTTTTTTTTTAGTTTGCCACGGAAAGAATTCCATCTGGATGCTTTATTATAAGGTTCTAGACAAATTTTTTCCCTGAGAAGCTAAGAAAAGGAGGATATCCGTAAAATGGCAGTGGCTTTTCATTGTATCCTTAAGAATACCTCCGCAGCTAAGGTGTTAATGTGTCCAATATATTTTATTTGCCTGATCTTTATTTCTCTTAGTAATTCTTTCTTCATATTAAGTGTTTTTAGAACCTCTTTGTTTGTTTTCTTCTCTTTCCATGATGTTTTCCCTATTATTCTAAATACCCACATCTCAATGTCATCAATTCTGTCTTCTAATTGTTTGTTTAGTGTCAATATTTCTGAGCCATACATTAATACAGAATAGATGTAGCATTTTATAATTCTCATTTTTAACTTGTTTGTAATTTGTTTAGATGTTAATATTTTCCTCATGTCATTGAAGGTACTTTTAGCCATTCCTATTCTCCTTGTAAATAAATAAATAATACCAGAAAGTGTGAAATCTTACTCTTGCCACAAGATAACACATGTGTTCTCCCTCCAGTCCCAGTGTGATGATGTTGTTTATGACAACATGTAGAGAAGACATTCCAGTACATGATTCTAGCATGTCCACAAGTTTCTGTCAATCAAACAAGGCTGATATTTATATAACAAGGCTGATATTAACATAAGGTTGATATTAAAATAAGGCTGATACACATATAACAATGATGATATTCACATAACAATGCTGATATTGATATAACAGGATTGATATATACTGGTACAACAAAGACAGTTATCAACTATTAAAACAGTAATAATCCTACAGCTATGATACAATTATCTATGAAATGAGTTGATCAGTTTTCTCATCTCAGTTGCATGTGATACACATCATAACAACAAATGCATCTCCTGATCATGTGGTACAGGTTGAAAGATAATTCTGTCTGGTCTTACTGTTTAAAAGTTATACAATCTGGTATAGGTGACCATGTACCACCACAACTTCATGCAGCTTCTTCTTCAGTTATTTAGCAACACCCCCCTCTTGCACTTCAACCAAAAACATCTGATATAAAACAATAATAAATAACAATAAAACATAGAAAAAGTACAATTATAAATGTATCGGTCCTATTGGGACTTTTGTCAAGAAACAAATAACGGTTTAGAAAACACAACCGTAAAATAAATTAATAAACAAGATGACTGGGACAATGGTTTCCTCACCAAAAATCATTGCTTCCGATATTTCTGTTATTTATATAGTGATATTTGCACATGTTTTCCAGTTACATTTGTTTCCTCTTGAGGGAAGATGCCAATGAAGTGAGGCATAGTGCTTAGGCCATGTGCTGTATGCACTGAGGGTTCCAGTTTTGATACCAGATCACTACATCTTGCTTAAAGTGCATTTTTCAAAGATCCTCGAGCATTACTAGTTGAAGCTAAAGAATTACTTGTTATAAGTGAATGACATAATGTAGAAGCATCACAGATTTATTTATAAAGAAAAATCATAATGCAGCTAATGGGATTTGAATCAGTTTCACTCAAATGGCACCAACTCGCCTCGCAACTTGAGCCAACAAATTTTCTGTCTTCGACCACAGGAATCCCTGAATAAAAGATACGATTTTAGTCAAGACTTCCAATGTTTATATTATCAGGTTACTACTAATATATACTGGTAGATAGACACACAGACAACAATAACACACACACTGAAGAGGAATGGAGTATATATTGGAAAACCTCATTATAACTGTTTAGAAGTAGTCTTCCTGAAATACCCAGCATGGCATGAGGGAGTAGTAATCAATGCCACATGAACAAGATAGACATGAACAACAGACATTACAGAGTGTTTAATTAATGTCCTTTGCTACATCATGCTAACTCAACAGACATGTCAGAAGTTCAGAACAGTCATAAACAAGACTACAGTCTGGAAATAATATATCACTTGAATAACAATCTGGATCAGGGTTCCCACTAAGCTGCTCTAGGGCACACATTTTTATCCCATGATGCACAGAGTTTGGACTTGGCGCACAAGATTCAGGTATAAAAATGTATATAAAAGTTCCCATAATAAAAAAAATAGAACAGGTGTAAATAAGCATGCCGAAGAAAATTAGCTTTTTTAGGTAGAAAGTTTGCCCAGAAAATGTGGTGTTTGAAATTTATTAGCCCGCTGAGATCAATTTTGTTCTTACAGGCACTCTTATCTTAAAAGGTACATTGATCTGGATATATATGTAGATAGTCTGATGTCTCTTCAAACAGTTTAACACTGGCAGAAAACAGATGAATATTGCATAAAATATATGGGTATATGCTAGAGAGAAGAAAATGATGATGATAGAACCACGAGGAAGTATGAGTTTGTCGATCTTATTCCCTATACCAGCAGTTTTCAATTTTAATTTCAGACTATCTTTGAGAGAGAGACAAAAGTTATAAATAGAGTCAAAGGTAGACCAAGAAAACAGTGGATAGAAAACATAAGGTAACACAACCAAGGCAATACATCTGGCCTTCGAACAACAACTGAGACTCCCATCCCAATGTTTAACAGAAATTGACGAGAAGATACTATCAACCATTATTCACCTGGAGTAAGACAATAGCCAATAGTAACTGGCAATATTTTTGATAGAGAAGATTTCCACAAGTCCCAGATTTGTTTTTGTAGGAGGCAATGTCAGGAGCTGAACAGTCTACTACTGTAGAACCTATGTAGAATGAAGGTTTTAGATGTTTAACTTGAACATAACAGATGGACTATCACTAAGACTAAGGGGTTATGAGGTGTAAACATAAAAACATACAAATTACAACACAAAAGACATTTCACTACTGTAGAAGAGACTTTGCTGTGGCTTTCTTCCAATCTCAAAACATGCTGCAGATAGAAATGTGAATTCATTCCCAGCAGCCTAGGCATGGGTCTTCAAACAGCTTGATGACAGCTGAACTCATGAGGTGTGGAAACTAACCCACAACCAACTGCCTTAGTCACCTTCTATGACATTCATGACAGTGTTACTATTCTTCGTTCCCTTGTAGAGCTGGTAACACATAACGGGGGAGACATACTTCAGAAATAAAAGCTCATCATCATCAAGTGTTGTCTCCGCAAGAAAGGTTGGCTGAAACGGACCTCTGGACTTAACCTGTCCATCGCGCGATGTTTATCTCCCACTTGTATCTCTGCCTGCCTCTTGCTTTGCCCCCCCCCTGACTTTACCCTTAAGTAAGGTCTTCTAAAAAGTGTCATGTCTTTTAATATGTCCAAAATATTTATTTGTTTGCTCTTTATTTCCCTTAATAGTTCTTTTTTTTCATACGAAGTATTGTTAGAACCACTTTGTTTTATTCTCTTTCCATGATGTTCTTCTTATTCTTCCACATATCCACATCTCATAGGCATCAATTCTGTCTGCTAGTTGTTTGTTCTTTGTCCATGTTACTGAGCCATAAATTAATGAATAGACGTAGTTAGAATAAAAAAGCAGCTAAATAAAACTTATTTGCAGCAAAAAGCATAAATGATTATTACCTGAACCAAGTATCCGAGTATAGAGTCTACAAGTCCACTGAAGGATTGACCTAAAAAAGTCAGCTGATTCACCAAAGGAACTCTATGCACTAGATTGTGCTCTGCAGCACTGAATGACAAGGAACGATTTAAAAAAATATTAGCACAATGAACACAGAATATATCTATAAACCCACAATCCATCAGGGTCCTAAGGGTACCATATTGGATGCATCAACACACAGTATTCTAGCGATTTCTATCTTCAACGATGCAGATGAGTGAGGAAAAATCTTGTCCAGTTCTTGATGTTATCTGTCCTTGCTTTAATTTGTCCTCCTCTGTTTCTTCCACCTACAACAGTTCTCTACAGTTTTTGTTTTTAACAAAGAATCATGTTGGAATACATGTCCAAACCATGCAAGTTTTTGGCATTTCACTATTGAAAGCAATGGTTCTCCATTGTAATATTTCAGTGGGTGAAAGGTTTAGCTGATAGCTCCTATCTCCTCTCTAGTTATTTGTATATCATAATTACATAGATGTGCTTCTTTTACAGTCTTCATTACACTGTACTGATGTTAACACTACATGACAGAATAAGTCTTCATAAATCTGAAGGAGAGATGGTTTTATATCTAGTGTTAGTGTTAGTTTACTCATTACCAAGCGGAATGGAAAATACTTCCAGTATGAGGGGGGAAGTTGAGAACATTTCATTGAAAGATTAAAATGAATGACATTGATATGGGTTAATGACATCTACAGATACTTCAAACATACTGGGTATATATCTATTATCTACAGCTACTTCAAACATACTGGGTATATATATATATCTATTATCTACAGATACTTCAAACATACTGGGTATGTAACTATTATCTACAGCTACTTCAAATATACTTGGTATATATCTATTGCTACTTCAAACATACTGGGTATATATCTATTATCTACAGATACTTCAAACATACTGGGTATGTATCTATTATCTACAGCTACTTCAAACATACTGGGTATGTATCTATTATCTACAGCTACTTCAAATATACTGGTTATGGATTTAATATCTACAATACTTCAAACATACTGGGTATTGCATCATGGATCTACTATCTATGGCTACTACAAAGATACTGGGTATCATATCGTGGATCATGGATGAAACAACAAAAATGAAAACAATACACAAAATTAAGACTAGAACTGGCAAACATAAAAAAAATAGTTCAAACATCACTCTTCAATGCCTACCCACTCACTATGGTATCACTGGAAATGAGAAAGCTGATGCCCTGGCAAAAGTAGGAGGTAAAATATAATAATTCAGCTATGCTCTGCCATACAGTGATGCCAAAACACTAATCCGTAACTATTATACAGCAAAGTGAAAGAAAGATATGCTTATTGACTCAAAACCAGACCCCATACACCAACATCATTAGCAACAACAGACCATCATCTTTCGACTTAGAACTGGCCACTGCAGGCCATAGAGCCATCTTTACCGGAGCAGGGTGGCCCACAAAGAACTGCTATGCAAGAGATGGGCACAATGGACTGAACTGAGGCAAAATCTTTGGGGCAGCAACTCTGACCGGGAAATTCATCCTGGTGACTGACCGGAAGATCTAGCAATGACCAATGTATCACATCATGAATCTACTGTCTTGTACATGATGTCATTAACAGAAATTAAATTAATTGCTTCAACATTTATTTATTAAGGCTAGGGATGGAGTATAGCTCTCCATAGCACAATGCCCGGGCTCAAATATAGAGGTCATGTATTGCCCATGCACCATGATCACTCTCTCTGTCTGCCTTGTTAACTCCAAGGAAAAGTAACGCCAATACATTTGGAACAAGGCAATCTGTAGGAGCTGCCGGATCAGCATAGTTGTGCTCTATGTGCATAGCTTTCAGTGCTCCCAACCAAGACCAGCTGCCAACCAAGGCTGAGGGCCTGGTTTACCTTGCCACACCATTTGGTTTCAGTTGGCATTTCCTCATTCTAAGATAAGGCTTGTATCCTCCCACAAGTGTTCTCCACCTGAAGCAATTGGCACAATGTGGGTTATCAAGATAGGTAGACACTGCCTGACTTCTGGCATTAACATAAACAGGTTGTACCAATTACTGTTATAAGGTAGTTTAGTCATATCTGACATACATTTGTATCACTGACAGTTATATTTAACTGTCCTGGTATTCTGCTTAACTTCATAGTCTTGATATTGAATACCAAAATAATGATCTATCAGTCCTACATGCTCCGTATTGTTGTATGGGTCAGAAACATGGACGGACCTTACTTGATTCACAAAAAGAGGCTAAACATGTGTCATATGCAGCTTCTCTGCAAAATAATGAACATCAAGTGGCAGGACAAGGTTACTAACATGGAAGTCTTGCAGCATGCTAAAATACCACCCCTCTATGTGACTCTCAAACATAGACATTTAAAATGGTTTCACCAAGTAAAAATAATGTCAAACTATCGAATTCCCAAGAAAATGTTCTTAGATGAGCTCTCATCTGTTTAATGGAAAAGGAGCAGACCAGAATTGAGATATAAGGACTTCTGTAATACAGCCGTGAACAATTTCATGATCAACCAAAATTTTTAGGAAGAACTGGCAGATAATCGCACAGTATGGAGTAATGCGATACACCAAGGCACCCAATCATCTGAAGGGGGCCTTGAGGAAGAAGACAGAAGGCAAGGTATGTAGAAAACAAGAACCTCAACTTTAAAAAGAAATTTGTTATGTATATTCTGTTCTCTCTCCTGTAGATTCAAAATCAGAAAAACCAGTCACGAGAGAGGATGTAATCTGAAGGCTTGATAGTCTGCTTGTAATTGTACTCTGGCCTGTTTCCTGACCATCTACAAAAGGCCATCAGTATACAAAATATGCTCCATAATTATGGGCAGTCTTGCATGGGATATTTTACTAACAACATGCCAAAAGTTACCTTGTAGTTTGCTGAACAAGTTTAGCAGATTCTCCCATGACCACCTCTTGTTGCTGAAAGAAGGAGGAAAACAATGAAAGGACTCATGTTTGACAAAAGAAATGAACAAACATAACATTTGAAACTTTAACAAAAGATGACAACGGAAAGGACACAAGTTCAACATTACAACTTATAATATAACAAGAAATATAACATAAATAGTACACTATAAAAAATGATAACATCTTTTTTATCTTCTGCTACTGAATTTATAATTAATAGACCTGCAGCAAAACTGTGATCCTACATAGGATACGTGAAAACATAAGATTATGAAGTATTTGTGAATCAATAGTAAGTAAATATTGAAAAAAATATATCCATAGGTGATGATAACAACAGTTTCAGACTTGTATTATTGCATCTCTCTGGTATGTGTGTGTCTGTCCACTGCAGGTGATGATGAAAACAGTTTCAGACTTGTATTGTTGCATCTCTCTGGTGTGTGTGTGTCTGTCCACTGCAGGTGATGATGAAAACAGTTTCAGACTTATGTTGTTGCATCTCTCTGGTGTGTGCAGAGATGACTGAAAAGTGCAATCCTGGCATAGAATCCCCTGTCAAATTTGGAACACATATATTCAAAATTGGACATCTGTGTGTTTGTTGTTCTGTCTTTTCATTCAGCATGTTTTCTCGACCTTCTGAGATTTGATGTTTTTCAACAATGACAGCACTTTTTCTGGTGTTACTGCGCTTTATTGGGCGATTCTGAGCGACAGATTGTCAGATGTAGCATTAATGTTGAAGCTCTTTAAAAACACTTTGAGAGAATCCTTGAAGCATTACTTCTGTCTACCAGCCAGTCATTTTTCCTTGAGATGTGCATCATACATCAGCTGCTTTGGGATGTGTTTTTCAAGTATGCTCATAACATGTCCATCCCATCCTAGTTGGGCCTTCTTCAGCATTGCATGAATGCTTGGGATGTTGGCTCTAGTGAGGACTTCAGTATCAGGTACTTTATCTTGGCACTTTATCCTGAGAAGTTTGCGGAAACAACATTGCGTGAAAGCGATTTAACATCCTGGTGTGTGCTGTATACTGTTCAGAAGCGTATAGCAAGGTAGTGAGCACAACGGCACGATAGACTTTTAATTTTGTGGTGAGGCTAATGCCCTTCTGTTCCAGCAATGTTACGTAGTCTGCCAAATGCAACAGTCACATTAGAGATTCTGTTGTTGATTTCAGTATTAATGCCATTGGCCTTGGAAAAAGTACTACAAAGGTAAGTGAATCTGTCGACTGGTAGGAGACTATTGTTTTTGACCTTGATAACTGTTATATAGTATACAGGTCTGGAAAACAACAAATAGAGATGATGAGAGGTGAGAACCACAAATATGTGATCACATGATGATCAAGTGCAGCAGTGCTCACAAAGGAAATGCAAAATTGAAAACAAAAGTATTAAAATTGATTAATATTCACAATAAATGTCTAATTTCAATGTGATTTGTGACAACTTGAATATAGCCAGAAGTATGTTAAGAACATCATGTAATTATGCAACCCAAAATGGAGTCATATGTTATTTTGATGTTGTTGTTTTGTCAATATCCAAATGTTGATGAGCAATTCTACTCTTGTCAGCACAATGTCATTCTTAAAAATGTGTAGGTCTCCTAAGATGACTTAATGATCCATACAGTAAGTTAGTGACTGTTAAGGGTGACCGTAGAAGTTTGTTACTGGCAGTTGGAAAGTAAGGGCAGTCAATAAGGTGTTCCACTATTTCATTGGAATGAGAGCGGTGTCTACAAGTGGGTAGTTGCTGGGGTTTGATACAGTTTAAATGGCTATTGACCCTTTGCATGTCCTGTTCGAAAATGAAAGATAAGTGAGATTGTTCATGTTGTCATTGTCCTTTGGCGGTGTAATTTCACTAAATACATTTCGACCAGTCAGCCCATTTACCTATCTATTCAGCCAGATTTCTCTGGTGTTGTTTTTGAGAATATATTTGATTGTTCCCATACTACAAGGTCTTTGCTTTTGTTGCTTTGAGGAGCCTCTTTTTGCAAGTCTGTATTCTACTTAATTTCCTGCAAAATTGCTATTTCCTGAGATACATTGTATGGTCATACTGATTGGATATGAGGAGATACGACTGTGTGCTGCTCTTGCTATGTGGAGAATGTCTTGATTTTTATATGGAGTATGTTTAAGTGCTTCCAAAACTGACATAGAGTCTGATGGTTTTTGTTCCATGAGATCAAACTGTTGGTGTATTAACTCAATGAATGTCTTGTTGACCTCATTCTCTGCTTCATAATTTAAGTAATTTTCACCAAAAGAGTCACATAATTCTTAAGCAGATCTATCAGGGTATTGTATATGGATGCCATATCCTGAAAAACAGGTGGTCTTGAAAGCCGATCCAACAGTGTATGCCATGCCTTGATTGCTGATGATGGTTAGCTGTTTATGGTTTCCAGGGCACATGTCCTCAGGATTATTGGTAGTGTTCCCTTATTGGTTATTTTATCTAGTAATTTTGTTTGAATGGTTGGTTAGTGCAGGTTCTCACAAGGGGGTGGTCCAATGTAATTGCTTTCTAGTTCACTCTCTTGTGATAGATGGTGTTTATCGTCTTCCTCTCCGGATATAGCCAGTAGAGAGTTTTAGTCTTTTTTGTTTGTTTCTAAGTGTCAATAAGTATTTTATTTGGATGGTCATTCTTTTGTCTCTTGTACCTTTCTGCTGCTTCTGTCAGTACTCTTTTCCATCTGATATCCAGCAGCTCTACATTTGCATCTATGTTACATACTGCTGTGCGTTTGATCGCATCCCTCCACAGATTGGTCTTAGAGCTTGGTTTGTACCTATTTGGAATGAGATTAGTACTGCTGACAATGGTCTGGAGAGGAAGGTTGTAATCCATTACTGATCTCACATAACCAAGTTACAGTTGGCAGAGAGTCTGTGTGCCCTCCCCCCCCCCCCCTCTTTGTAGTAGCTAGTCTCCTAATGAGGTTTAGGCGTTTACTTGCTTTTCCTGAGATTTTCTATGTGGTCTTTTAGTGTTAGTTGTCCATCTAGTTTTACTCCACGATATACAGGGGACTCTTCCTTTGTTAATGTTTCCCCACTTATTTTGATGTTGACAGATCTTTTGGCTGTTTTGTGACATCATAATAAAATAGTGTAAGCAGTTTTCTGTGTATTAACTTTTAGTTTCCACAATTCACAATATACTGAGATTGTAAGGTCTCCCAGTGTTTTTTACCAGGATAGCTGGTGGCTATGGTTCTGATTGTCAGGAAGGCCAGTATCCATTTAGACATTTTCCCACCTAATTCCATTCTGTTCTTCTTCTGCAAAAGTCCCTTTCTCCAGACTTTGTCATAGGCTTGCTCAAGGTCACTGAACACTGCTAATGTGCTTTTTCCTTCTTGGAAATCATTCCAATATGTACAAATATGTACAACATTTGCGCCTTAAATTTGCCTGGTTATTATCTAGATAGTACTGGTCTTCCAGTCACCAGTATAGTCTGCTGTTAACCATTCTATCAACCAGCTGGGAGGATGGAAATAGAGGGAGTTACAGAACCACTCTGTTGATAACTGATACAAAACCCACTGAGTAATACTCACAGACTCTCAAGCGTGCTGCACAAGATAGGAAGGAACATGTTGAGAAAGGAATGTTGCAAAAGCTGACTTAATTAAAGCAGTCATAAACTCATTGCAAAATGAAGATGTTGACAACGAGACTGAAAACATACACATAAAAAGAATGTCAGAATTGGAAATTATGAGAGGTGAGGGAAGAAAATGTACACTTTTTGGAAAGAACCGAAGATCACATATTCAATACCTGACTGGGACTTTGAGTCTACATACACTCAAATGGCTGCTAGAACAGAGAGCGGAGCACTAATGGGAGTGCTCCGTGTGCTACAATGCTAGTTTCTAATCAAGAATCAACCAGCTTGCCTATGCATGATGTGAGGGATAAGGACCTATAATTTCTTGGCGTTCCTGTCAGTTTTTCTTTCTTAAGAATGCGATTGATGATGGATGGTGCAATTCATGCTTATGGCAACTGTCCCTCCTTCCATGAGCTATTAAAAATAAACCATGGGTCAAAGGGCATGAACCCATGGACCGCTGGATCAGCAACCAATCAACCAACCATTAATAAAACCATAGGAGTATTACTTTTGCCTTTGGTCCCAGCTTACATATCATTTCATTTTTTAAATTGATCTGATCCTGGAGCGTTGTTTCTATCAAGTTTCTGTATTACCATGTTCAGTTCTTATATGCTGAATAGGTCATTGAATGCAGCAATATTATTCTGTGTTAGGTGTTTTACTTTTTGTAGGTATTTTCAAGTTATAAAAAACTGGGAGAAAAAAATAGATGGAACAAAAAATATGTGTATCACAAGAATTTATGCTGGTCATTAATTCTGGTGGGTTCCAGTGATCCCCATGGTATGGATAAGGTAGTTTCCCACCACAAAGTGACTCTTATGGTCTAATGTATAAGACTGAATGGATATTACCAAGAAATCACGAGCACCACTGGTCTAGGGTCACTGAAATGAGCAGACATCAAAGTCAAGACGAATGTCATATAGGTGGCAGTAAAAACAATTGCAGAGTCTAAGGCCAGTTTTTCCTATGTAAATCAAGTGGCAACATTTACAAATTATTGTGTAAATCATGTTTCTAGACTTGCAAATGTAGTTCTCATGGATGGTGAAAGTAGCCTTAGGAAAGTAAACCATATTAGTTTGAAGCACAAACATGAAAGTGTTACATGTTGTGCCATGTGTAGGTTTTGATAAAACACAAGATTGGCACAATGTTAAAGCAGACAAAGTATTGTCAGAACAGTCCAGCACTATCAGAACACAAATAATTCATTTACGCTATGCATGAATATAATGTTCAGTACTGACCTCGCGTATATATGTTGGAACATCTGTGACATGAGCGTTACATAACTGAATCAGCTTCCGTATGCTACATGTTATATCCATGGTCTGACTGTTTAGGGCAGCCCACTTGTTGGAGTCAAAGTACCTAATATTTATATCATCATCATTATTAGAAAGAAGCACACACAAAAACAGGAAATAGAAACACATACATAATCAGGAAACAGAAATGTGTATAACAAGAATTTAAGTGTGACGTTAATTCTGGTTGGTTTCAGTGTCCCCATGGTATGGATGAGGTGGTTTATGGCACGCAATTCAAACAACATAATCAGTAAACAGAAACACTATTATAATCAAGAGACATACACCTACAATAATCATGAATCTTTATTTCCTTTCAGCTGGAGGATTAAAGATAATAATATCACACAATGGTTTTGTATTAAGAATAAATGATTAACAGCACAGAAAACTGTGGTCAGACATTAATCAAATGCCACATGGCAAGGACTGAAGATGAAATTTCTAACACATCATGAGGTTTCTAAGATATTGCACCCCTAGATCAGTAAATATTAATATGCTACAGTCAGCCTTTGAAATGATATCGCCCATTCTAACAGCTTATACATATCACACAAGATACACATCCACTCACTTGAATAATGTGTTAAATCCTTCAGTAATTTTATTGGCTTCAAATTTGACTCTGTCTACAGCATCTGAAAAAAATATTTGGACATGTAAGGTACTCACTAGAAATTGAAGATATTTGTATGGTGACATGCTGTATGTTTTTTTGTGTCTTATTTTTTTTAGTCTGCTATATATTCCTTGGTCATGATAATTGCAGGCTTTTTCATTGTGACAACTGCTGTTTGGTTTCTAGATCATACATATAAACCCAACTATCATAACTTGTAGTGGTGAACATCAGCCCGTTTACAAAGTTTCAGGTACATTCATGTCAAGGTTCTGTTCTGAATGAGTATCATGAGATAGGTAACAAATAAAGCACCTTCAGGCTCTGTGTTGGGTCTCTTGATTGACTATATAACTGTCTTCGGCCACATAACAGATCTTGGGTTTATTGTGGATGAGTTGATAGAGAAATTTGTTATAACCAAATGAAATTTGTTATAGGGAAATTTGCTACAACATGATTCCAGTTTACTAAAAATGATGTACTGAAACAAATATGTCAAATTGAAAGGTGCAGATATAGCAGTAATCTATGATACAATGTAGCAATTACTTATTTCAGGAACAACAAAAGAGATTTAAAGAAAGACTGAAGTTATTTCGTATTTTACCTCTGTAAGTCTGAACTTGTGATGATGTGGAATCTTGTGGTGTGTTGGGACTAAGCGGTTTCCCTTGAAGAATACTCATGCATTCCAGTTCTGTTATCCAGCGAAGTTCTGACATCCATGTAGTAACACATGGAAAGTCTGAGAGTTCATCCTCGCTAAACAAGGGACATAATAATAAATAGTTGAAGCATATTCTATATAGCTGTTATTCTAAATTGTCGGGAAGGGGAATGAAGGAGTGAGTTCAAATTAAGACTTTACAACCACTGAAGACGGATGTGTCGGGTCATTGGCAGAAATAAAATGGTGACACAATGCATTTCCATTCTCTGGACTATATCCTGCTAGAAATCTAGTAGGACCATTGTCCTGCTACAAGAGAGATCCAGTGGGAGTTTGAGAATGAACGCTGAAGAAGACTTTACAACATCAACAGCTACGAAGCAACCAATGTTCTGTCAAATGGATTGACACTGATTGCAGCCTTCTTTTACACAATGTTTGTTTGTTTATATAACAGGTGAGGGTACGCAGCAAAAACATCAGGTAACCAAACCTTATGAATCCCTTTGAGTCGTACATAAAACACAAAATTTATGTTTCAACCAAAAGGCCTTCATCAACAACAAAAAACACATGATAAGAAAAAGGCAGGACTGCTAATAAACATGACCCTGTACGATTAATATTTTAAAAAAGGGAAAAAATACCAGAAAGAAATGAATGATAAATGATTAAACAAAACCGTAAGATGAAGCAAAATTAATGAGACATAACCCAACAGGTTAATTGTATGTAAAATTCTTAAATCAAAATCACCAATGCAAGTCATTTTCACATTCACGAAAATTCACTTGAAGAAAAGAGGTTTTCCCAACTGACTTTAGGTGCATGGAATGTGCGCAGACTTCTATGAAGTGTATACCATGGTTCAAAGGCAGCAACCCTTTCGGCAGATTTTACACAAATGTGAGGCATAGAAATGGCATTAAACTACAAAGCTGAAAGTTTATAAAGCAGTCATACTTCCAGTGCTGTTATACGCTGGTGAAACATGGACTGTGTATAGATGATATGGTATGTGCAATTGACATGTGGAGTAACAGGAGTCACATAACTGTTGCTAATATCATACAGATATAGGTAGAACTGGTCACCAAATCTCTTGCCAATCTTAACTATGTAGGTCTACATGAACTGAGCTGCTCTTAGTAGTTCTGAGAGAGAGTTGAAAGAGATTCAGGAACAAAGCTTCACCTTAGATGTGAGAACTCACACTGCCTGCATCTTTCTCTTGCAACTTTTATTGTTCCAAAGATCTGGACTTTTTGGTAATTCAACCATAAACACAAAAGCAATGTGTGTCCATCATGTTTCTGGAATTCACTGTGTGAAGGTGCTTTATCCAACCTTAAACACAAAAGTAATATGTGTCTGTCCTGTTTCTAGGATGCACTATATGGTGGTGCTTTATCCAACATCGAACACAAAAGCAATGTGTGTCTATCATGCTTCTGGGATGCACTGTGTGGAGGGTGCTTTATCTTCAACATATAAGCAATGTGTATCTATCCCCTCCACGTGATGTCATTTACTCCTGCTACTTAACACTTTCCCCTATTTGACCAGAAGCCAGCTGAAGTTAGATGAGTCAAGCTTAAAGGTGCAAACTATAACTCAATGCACTCAATTCCAATTTCCCAAATAAAACCTACCACCCTGCAGGAGTTTGAGAAGAAATAGTAGAACAAAAATTATTTTATATGAAGTTTTACACTTGAAGTTGGTCGACGTCACTTTATTATAAAACAGAACATTATCAATTGGAAATTTATGGCTGTGAAACATTCATTCATTTCATTCATTTTCCTTTTGCGCTGAAGTTAGCGCATAGGGCAGAGGTCAGATCTCTCCAATTCTGTCTGTTCAAAGCTATTCTGTGCAGTTCTTGAATAGTATGAATATTGGTTGTTTTACTTTCTCTAAGTATTGTTCTTTTGAGTGTTTCTTTTGGTCTACCCCTTGCTCTTTTGCCTGTAGGTATCCATTCTGTTGGTGTCTGCGCACAGCACATGCCCGATGTAGGTCCAACAGTGTTTTCTGATAACACCTGTGATAAAATTTTGATGTGTCTCTTCTCTGATTTTATAATTTGATTTGAATTCACTCCAATGCGTGTTAGTTATCCTACGAAGACATTTGTTCTCGAAACTCAGTAATTTCTCTTCTGAAGATAAAAAGCTTTTCCAGCTCTGACATCCATATGATAGCACCGGAATAACGCAGGAATTAAATAAGCGCATTTTCGTGCATGTGCTGATTGACTTTGACTTCCAGATATTAGACAGTCTGTTAAATGCACTTGATGCTAGGGCAATGCGAGTTGTAATTTCTGGCATGATATCACCGTCGAGTGTTAATTTGCTTCCTAGATAGGAGAATTTCTGTACTTTTTCAAGTTGTTGTCCATTTAAAGTAATTTCGTTAGGTGAATTGGTGAAGTCCATAATTTTTGTTTTTGCTGAATTGATTTGGAGACCTATTTGTCCTGCAATGAGTTTTAATCTATCAGTTTTTGTTTGTGCATCTTGATGGTTTTCACTCAATAGTGCAAGATCATCTGCAAAATCCAGGTCTTCTAATGTTGTTTTATTTATTTATCCATTTGATTCCTAAATTTGTGTTGGATGTGCTTTTTCTCATAGCCCAGCCTTGTTTAACACCAGTAATCACAGGAAACCATTCTGAATTGCCTTTTTCTGTTCTAACACAGATTTTGAGTTGGTATAGAATGATTTTATCACATTTATATATTTATTTTGGAATCTGTATATTTTTAAAATTTCCCAAAGCAATGGTCGATGGATGCTGTTGAAGGCTTTTTGAAAATCAACGAAGTTTATTATTAGATTTGATCTAAATTCTAGACATTCTTCTATTATTGTTCTAAGAGTGAATATTTGGTCGAGGCAGGAACGACCTGGTCTAAAGCCTGACTGCTCTTCTCTAAGTCTTTTGTCTAAGGATGACTTTAATCTTGCACGCATCATATTACAAAGAATTTTGCCAGGTACAGATAGCAGTGTGATTCCCCTCCAGTTATCACAATTTGTTAGATTTCCTTTTTTTGGTAATTTGATAATGATGCCATTTTTCCATTGTTGGGGTGGGCATTCGTTTTTTTAAATCATATTGAAAATATTCAGTAAAAATGACAAGGTATTATCATTTGCTGCTTTTAACATTTCACTTGTGATGTCATCTTGACCTGCTGCTTTATTGTTTTTTAATTTCTTAATGGTTTGTTTTACCTCTTCAAGGGTGAAATTTTCTATCGAAGCTTCTAGTGGTGGCATTCTTCTTCCTCTAGATTTGATGTGAAACATGGACACAATAAACAGTGGCAAAGAGAATAACTGCAGAAATATTCTGAGAATACTATGAACAGTGATAAAAACAAATCAGGAAGTGATAAGAACATTAAACATTGAAAAGGGTTAACTCTTAAACAATATTATAAGCTGAGAGTTTTTTGGCCATATAAAGAGACATTTTCATCAAGTGCCATCTCTGTAACAAAGGTTAGCTGCAATGGACCTCCAACATCTCAAGTCTTTTGCCTTAGTGGTGCACTCTGCTAATATCATGATGTTTTTCTTCCACTTGTATCTCTGCCAGCCTCTCCTTGACTTCACCATCAAGTGAAGTCTTCAAGAATGTGTCATATCTTTAATATGTCCAAAATGCTTTATTTGTTTGATCTTTATTTCTTTTAATAGTTCTTTTTTTCATATGCAGTGTTGTTAGAACCTTTTTATTTTTATGAAGCTTTACACTTGAAGTTGATTGACGCAGTTTTATTATAAAATAGAACATTATCAAGTAGCAATTTATGGCTGTGAAACATTGACAAAAATAGATATAACAGCATGAAAAAATTTACAATGACTGCTGGAAGCAGGGTAAGGGCTGCCCAAGACAATAATGGATAAGAGACGTCTCAGATTGTGTAAACAAGCCCCTGACGGCGGCAGGTCAACTCGACCAGAATTTTGAGGAGTTCAGAAGAAATATAAAGAAGAATACATTCTGGAAATATTATGTCACATGAAGATAAAATTATCAAAGAATATAAATAAAATATTATATAGACTAAATTAAAGTGATATCACCTCAATACTTGCTGTGACCTCCTCCTGGGTTCTTTAGAAGGCTTACACTTCCCCAGTAGCAGCTGATCAGGCACTTTCAAGGTAGTACCACTCATTTTGTCGTTTTCTTCTACAACAAATTAAATAGTAGCCTTGCTCTCATTTCTAAATCAACTAAGACTGAAATCCAAGTCGCTATGACTTCCATGTTCACTAATGTCTTTCTATACTGATAGATCTGAAATGAAATACTTTTAAACAATGAAACAACACTGTAACTCTATCTAAGTCAGCATAACTAAAATGAGACTAAGTAAGAGGCCTATGAACTGAGTATAGCTATGTCCATCCACAATTAAAAGTCCAAATAGGCCGTATGTAATCACTACTAGTCTTCTTCAGTCTGTTCATTTGCTGGTGACAAGTGCATAACCTCTCATAGCGACAAGCAATAGGGCAGGCAATTTAATGATGAGCATGTGTCAATAGGTCAAAGGCGGCCTCAGCAGAGCGGGTATTTACATATGACCTGTTAAGACTTCTATTGTAGAAATGGGTGGTATAGACTATGTCTGGCTCTGAGGCGGAAAGGTACAAAGCACGCCTCAGACAAAAAAAGGTACAACACCTGCTGCAAGCAAGTGTGGATCCAGAACATTCACAAAGCAATTACAACCTACTGAACTTTAATATTGCATAGGAAATCCCTACAGCCAGGAAAAAGATAGTGTGAGGGTTTTATCCTGAACAGGATATGCTACCAACAATAAACTATCTATTTCCAGCATGTTGGGCTGTCCCTAGTGATTTATACGTTAGCCTGCAACTTTAAGCCTCAACTAGAATAGTGATGTTCCTACTTTTTTATATCATAACATACTCATAACTATTACATTTATTTACTAAGTCTTACTAATTACCTCACGTTTGTCTATTACTATATATATTATATATGCGTGTGAGTTTATCTGCAAAATTAAATACTTAGTCCATAAATGATTAGGGCTTATTTGTTTATCTTCCAAGTATCAAAAATTAAAGGAAATAAAAACTAGAATTATTTATTATTATTATAGGCCTATCCTAGTCTACAACATCCATCCAGCATTTACTTTACGTAATAATTAATTTCTAACAATTTATTTTATCACATGATTGACTATTCCACACAAAATGATATAGGGTATGTATATTGTATGTATTCCGTATTCACACGATTCAATAATGTAATATGAATATAACATATGCTAAGAATAACACAATTTACTTACAAGTTACAGACTTGCTTTAGACTTCACTTCTTCCAGTCTTTAGACGGTAGACGAAGACGTTATTAAATTGTTGCACGGGAAATCGAAATCCCTATGGGATTTTAAAACACCGGATGAAGATATCAACCGCAGACATTAAGGTAATACACGAGGCGTGTACGTTTATTTTTGGACATATTTAATAACGTTAACAATGAAGCTTCTTATGAGATGAAGAATCGACAAGATTTAGGCGTAGTCTGCTTCCATCTCTCTTCTCAAATCCTCAATTATTAATATACGAGCCGTCTGCTAATCGATTCATTTTCTTCGTATTATTTACGTTTCGTCTTTTTACACGATAGCTCAAGGGATGCGCGTCTAAAAGTCAAAGATAAGTACCATTGTTTTTACTGTTGTTATTGTTTGTTCCCTGTGTTGTGTATATTCTTGAAGAAGGCATAACTGCTAAAACTGTCTTGTATGTTTTTATTTGCGTGAGTTCGTCTGTATATTTCATAGTCCAATATTCTGCTGATGATTGTAAGGGTACAAAAACTTGTGTTCTACTAAGTACTGTCTAAAAGACACAGTAACGGTGGTCATACTATACCATACAGGCCCGTAGATAAGGGATGGGTTTGGAGTGTTCAAACCCCTGGGTTTGGAGTGTTCAAACCCCTCCCTTAGCAAATCTGAACATTACTTTTAGCACGCAGGCTTAACCAAAAGGTCGATAAAAAAAACCTCCATTAGCAAACCCCCCCCCCCTTTTCAAAATTAATAAATAAAATAAAAATCCAAAGGCTTTATGATGATGGAATATGAAAAGACAAAATCAATATATACTTCCACTATCTCACTCAATGAACGGCTAATTTAGAGAAAAAATGACGTCATAACTGCTGTCACAAAGTAATGTTGTCTTTGACAATTCGAGTGACATAATAAAATCGCGATGTGTTGGTACTCTATGTGACGTGTCATTTACAGAACGGTGTACTCACTGCCAATCTGTAAGCGTCGGGTTTTGTTCAAGCTGCCCAACTTCTTCCAGTGTCGTGTTCGAAGATCTTCGATGTCATATGTCCATCGTATCTTGGTCTGTCTCTTGTTCTCCTCCCTGGAACTTTTCTCTCCATGATTAATCTTTCTAGACTCGTGTGTCTCTTTATATGTCCGAAATATGTTAGCTTGTGTTTTTGATAGTTTTTAGGAACAATTCTTTGTCTATGTTCAGATCTTTGCTGAAGCCTGCGTTGGTTCGTCTTTAGTCCATGATATTATTAGGACTTTTCTATAACATTTCATTTCAAGAATGTATATATTTACTTTTTCAATGCGGATATCATTGCCCACGTCTCATAATATGAGGCGAGGTCTCATATTATGTGGCCACTGGAAAGACATAACTTCTTAATAGTTGTAACTTTGTTCTGTTTACCCCATGACATAGATTTTTTTTGGTTGAACCATTGCTAAATATCTTTCTAATCTCATCAGAGCAATCTCGTGTGGTGTTTATGGAGAATTTTGATTTTTTTTTAAAAGATGAAAAAAAGTGAGAACGACGGGAATATGACTACTGTCACCATGTACAGTAAGTAAAGCACAAGGAAATACACAATTGAAAATGTATAGAATACAAAATATAATTAATGTTGCTGTATGTCTTACCTGTCAGCTCTCACATGTCTGACATGTAGTCTCTGCTTGATTTGGTGGTTCCTACCACATCGAGGCCAGCTCCTTGGCGAGCACATGGGGTTTAGTCCAGCCAGCAAAGGCTGGAAACTAAGACTGGCTGGGCTTAAGACTAAAATTTCATCTGGAAAGTAGAAAGTTACTTGCACCACAGCAGGCAGGTTTCAGGCAATGCTACTCCACGGAGGATCAAACCACATACCTCTCACAAGAAATTGAGGATGCTTTCCAAGACAAAAGATCAGTACTAGTGGCATGGATTGATTTACAGAATGCCTTTGATAAAGTATGGAAAGAATGATTGCTTAAATAAATGAGAACCTACAAGATAAGTGGAAATATGTATAGATGGACAAAAGCCTTTCTTCACAATAGAAGAGCCAGAGTACAAGTAAATGGTAAAAAAGTAAGAAGGTACTACTACATGGAGAGTTCTATCACCCACTCTTTTCCTCACATTTATCAATGATCTAATTGAAGAAATACTCTGTGGATTTAGAGCGGCTCTATATGCAGATGACTTAATTCTATGATGTACACATGAGATCGCTGTGGTTGCCACAAAAATGCTTCAGAGAGCCATGGGCATTTTGACTAATTGGGCTGACAAATGGTGTGTAAGGGTCAAAATAGAGAAGTCAGTCACAACCCTTTTTACACTTTCACCAAAACAATGAGCAGGAAACATCTATGTAAATAAAACTGTCTTAAAGGTAGATGACCAACCCACATATCTTTGTGTAACATTTGATACCAAAATGACATGGAAACATCATATCAGCAAAGCGGAAACAAATTATAGAAGAAATATAGCAATACTAAGGAAACTGAGTGGGACATCTTGGGGAGCTAAAGAAAGAATTCTAACAAATGTAGAGCAACAAGCCATTCGACCACACCTGGAATATGGTTCTACGGCATGGAGTTCATCATCAAACACCACACTACAAAACCTAGAGTACAGAACCAAGCATTTATAATCATTACAGGCGCAATGAGATCCACAATAATCATAGAAATGCAGAATATCCAAGGGATGCAGTCATTGAAAGAGCGTAGAGATACTAAAATTATAATCCATGAAGAAAAGTTCCTTTCCCACCATAGCCACGCAGTGAAGGAAAGATTCCAGAATCTGTCACAAGGACGGCTTAAAAGAAGCAGCTTCATACACCAGGCCAAGCGTCTACGTAGACAGGTATCAGATCTTCCAGAGGTAATAATACCACTTATATCTCAACCAGAACACACCCCCATGGGAAAAACAGACATACCTACAAGTGACAATCCAAACAATAGCAGGTGTGTATGGAGATAAATAGCAAAATTATCTGCAGAAAAGGGTAGATGCTCTAAGCTTCCTCGATGACGCTTACCCAAGTGATCTATGGAACAGAGTGTATACGGATGGTTCAGCAGAGAATGCAGTAAGAAATGGGGGAAGTGGTGCATATGTGGAATACCCAGATGGCACCACTGATACCACATGTTTATCAACGGGGAATTACTGCAACAATTATGAATCTGAAGTCAAAGCTATTTGTGCAGCTGCAGAGAAACTGTTAACATCGGACAGGACCTCACACCCTATTGTAATACTTACATATGCAAGGTCAGTACTAGAGGCAGGGTGCAAAGGGAACGCAATGTTCTCGGCGGACTCAGGATTAGCAGATAACCAAGATCCCAAATGTACCTCCTCGCGGTGCACCCTGGAAACAGAAATACAGCGGCTCGTGCTGATTCTGGCTAAATCATTTGTCGATCCTGTACGATAATGTGGAGGTAGCAGATGGAAATGGATTTGACTGCATAAGAGACACAGTAACTCCGACACCACCAGCACCAACACATGCAGCGGCACTGTTGATACGCAGTGACGCTAGTCAGTCCAGTCCGAACATTGGAGGGGCGGCCAATGAAAAAGGCACCAAAAAAAGGTAGATGCATGACAAGAGACGAATAAATTTCATACTGAGTATAATGAGAGGGCAGAGCAGCGCCAACTGCAAATAGAAAGTGAAAACACTCCAAGGAAATGAGAACTACAAGCTCTGTTAGCTCGAGACGAGCTTCTTGTTACCTGCGCTCCTTATGGGCAGAGCCAGACCCACTCATGGGCGCCCGGCAAAGCAAGAAGTCCTGGCCTAACTCTAATGTCGAGCTTTCCTATACCGGAAACATGCTCGCGAAGAGAAAGGATCCGTACCCGATGGGTTCATGTAGAAAAAGGACAACGATTTTAGCCCTGGCCCAACTCGACTGTCAAGCTCTCCTATACCGGAAATACACTTGCAGAGACAAAGGGTTCAGTACCCGATGGGCTCAGGCGCAATTGGGACAAGGTCTCTCAGCTCGAAAACGCCTTGATCTCAAACGTCAAACGCGTGGTGTGAGACTCGAACTTGGGCGAGGGGTTCACGATGTCGATGAATGACACCTCGGCTAAGAAGGTGAAAGAGCCAGGGTCCAACTCTTCTGTCGAGTTCTTCCTCATACGGAACCAGGCTCGTGGATGCGAAAAGGTTCAGTACCCGATGGGCACAGGTACAGTACGTCCAATTACACGAGGCAAGTTCATAGACTGGAACACATCGTGCGAGATAGACGTGAACGACAATCGTCTCGGCTAAGAGTCACTACACACCCGCGTGCCCGGCGACAGATAGGCAGGTTGTCACGGACTAGCGAAGCCTACTACCCGATTTAAAGGCATGACGAAAGCGGATGTGCTGGACCTCGGACGTTCAGACCACAGAGTGGCCAACCGAGGTGCAAATAACATAGTTTTACTGTGGAACTTGCAGCACAGCGTACTTCACGCACCCCGGCAGAAATCGCACGATATTTTCGTTGTGGTTATATGAGAGCGAACGCAGAAGAAGAATAAGAAGTACTAGAGACACTACAATGCAATAAGCTACCAGAGTTAAAAGAGGTATTATCCATAGTGCAAAATAGCTGTAGAATTTTACTGCAATGGATTCCATCACAGTGTGGAATAGCAGGAAATGAGAGAGCTGATCAAATGGCCAAGGAAGGTTCTAACATGCGGCAACCGGATGTACCAATCAGCTATCACCAAAAGAAATCCACGATAAAGGCACAACGAAAGCCTAACCTACCTCCACGGGACGACTACCACCTACTTAACAAACAAGAACAGGTCATCATATATCGACTCAGAACTGGACACAATAGACCAAACAGCCATATGCATACACAATTTAAAATTGGCACAACAGTTTGTGTATGGGTAAGCCAACCAAACTTCAGAACATATCCTTCAAGAATGTGCAAACTATGACACATTAAGGTGCACATACTTGCCTTCTGATACACCTATGAATGTCAAACTCCATGTTACAAAACAAGAAATGAAAAATATTGTTTAATTTATACAAGAAACAACACTGCAGATATAGACATCTTTACCGAACGAAAGAAGAAGAAGAAGATGGTTCCTATTTTGTGTTTATCCCTGTCTTAATAAAGTCACTTTACTCGAAACGTCGATTCCGCATATTGTTCCACAGAAAACTGCAATTTAATCCTTTATATATATTTTTCATGTATTCACGTACCCATTGGTGCACAGTTTAAAAAAAAAATTATTTAAATAAACCCCCAAACGATTGTGTTCTTTGTAGCATCTCCTGTATACCCAATTCTGAAATAGAATCTTCATCCTATGAACTCGTGCTTGTGACAGTGCAAGAATCGTGCTAGACCATAGTCCGTTACATATATTATTACTGCCTGCATCAGCAGATAAAGGGTAAGATGTTGCATCTCTGCGGTTCCATAAATTAATTAAATTGTACTGATACCCTTATTAGTTTTCTGAATTATATTATCCACATGATTCTCAAAAGACAGACAGCTGTCGAACATGATTCATATGTATTTCATAGTCTACCCACTATCGATATTGATGCTTATGCAGATGAAAGTTGGCAGTGTTTCTGTAATTATCTTGCTGTTCGTCGAGACCCAGAAGATCTTTGCCTTGGATAAATTGATGACTGCGTTATAACTGGTGGATCCAAGCAAAGATGTTATAGCTTACTCTGTGCATATCCTTAATAATGTCGGATCTGTTTCTGCCAAACAAGAAGTCATCAGCTTAAACGAGTATCCTTCCTGAACCAGCCGCTTGCAAGTGCGCAAATTTGTGGACGTAGATGATGGGAATTTCTATGGTAACCCTCGGGGCTATAATTATGATTTATGTGGACCAGATTCCCAACTTCAAAACAACTGGTCTAGATATGAGAATCATTACTATCCACCAAGAAGATGACGTGGCCACAGCAAGGACATGCAACCGTTATCACACAAGACACGCGAAACCTACCTGCAACTCCCTAAAGGGAAAATTTCAGTATTAACAGTGTTTGGTTTTTGACAGTCCAGATAGATCTTCGCGATTACTATTTCTTCTATTGTCTGAAAACCCCAACATACGCCAGAATTGCCTTGTTCGTGGTCATGCCTCCACCTGGTCTGTATATGCCGAGTGTCATGTGGTACACGCCCATGTCTTCTACATCGATAGCCAGTCGCCTAACGACGATTCTATCTAGCACCTTGACATAAAAATTTTCTAATGTGAAATTGCGGTAACTCTTAATGTCTGAAGTGTATTTGACTGCTTTTTGCGAAGGAAAGAAGGTAGCTGTCATCTCCACTGTCTTTAGTGTACATTTATACATAATTCTCCGTCAAAATACATAAGTTAATGTGCTTTACCTTGAGTTACACTACTCCATTAGAGACAGGAAAAGTTGCAGATAGCACTCCATCATATTGAAACTTAGCTTGAACTCCATCATGCATTGCTGCACCATTGTGATACATTTCTGTGGGAAACCATATTTTGTCATAATTTTTCACAGACCCTTTTTACTAATGTGTCAAATGCTTTTGTTCAGTATATGAATGCTGTGTGCAGATGACAGTATTCTTTTTGACATTTTTCTTGAAGTTATCTCTCAGCAAAGGCCATACCAGTTGTTGAGTTACACTACATAGTGATTCTTCTCTTAGTTGAAAGGTATGGAATAATATGACATGAAAAGTAGCTGAAAGATGTTTTTTTTGGTAGTGTAACCAGAAAGAAATGAAGATTACCGGTAAATATTGAATGGGAAGTCACCCTTTTGTGACAGAGAGTTTAATGTTCATAGATTGCTTCCCTTCAACCGTTGAACGCGTTTATATCTGCACGTGTTGTTAGACCTCTATAATATCTTTAATTTTTCTTTTTCTTCTTCTACTTTCGTTCACTTGAAACATGTCTATATCTGTAATTCTGTCTCCTGAATAAAACTCCTGTCTTTTGTAGTTCATACAGTGTCCCATAGAGCTTTGATTCCAGTGTTATTTCATCTGGCCAATATGTCTGCCTCAGCGTTTCATGCTCAGAACACTCTTGAAGTATATGTTTGGCACTCTGTACTGCCTGTCCACACGGCAGTGTTGTCAATCTTGAACTTTGTGTACATGTGACTGCAGAGCCGGCTGTGTCCCGTTAAGAGACGTAGAATTACAACTTGTTCTGATCTGTTCATAATGTGATAGTCATCTTGTGTTGCTATTTTTGGCTTTCTTATTGACTTGATCATCTTAATTTTTCTTAAAATTATTAACTTATTTATTTTTTATTTCTTATATTATTTTATATGCCATTTTTATCGACGATAATGATTATCAGATAATATATGCAACTGATCCGAACTTCTGATTGGTCACTTTACATATACTTTATGTAGTCAGTCAATGAAAAGTCTGATGAGAAAAGATTCATTGACCACATCATCCCTAGTTTACCAAGAGAAGTGAAAAGATTCATTGACCACATCATTCCTAGTTTACCATGAGAAGTGAAAAGATTCATTGACCACATCATTCCTAGTTTACCATGAGAAGTGAAAAGATTCATTGACCACATCATCCCTAGTTTACCATGAGAAGTGAAAAGATTCATTGACCACATCATTCCTAGTTTACCATGAGAAGTGAAAAAATTCATTGACCACATCATTCCTAGTTTACCATGAGAAGTGAAAAGATTCATTGACCACATCATTCCTAGTTTACCATGAGAAGTGAAAAGATTCATTGACCACATCATTCCTAGTTTACTATGAGAAGTGAAAAAATTCATTGACCACATCATCCCTAGTTTACCATGAGAAGTGAAAAGATTCATTGACCACATCATCCCTAGTTTACCATGAGAAGTGAAAAAATTCATTGACCACATCATCCCTAGTTTACCATGAGAAGTGAAAAAATTCATTGACCACATCATCCCTAGTTTACCATGAGAAGTGAAAAAAATGATTTAACTCCCAACACGTCATACAATGTCACGAGGAAAGCCTAATTTATTGTGATTCGCGGTATTTTCTGTGGATATATCATCACCCTCACTCAGTTTCGTCTCCGCAGCAAAAGTTGGCAGAAGGAAAACTTCTTGTCTTGTGGTGCATTCTGCTAGACTGCAACCTGTCCATCTTGTGATGTTACTCTCCCACTTGTATCTCTGCCTTCCTTTTGCTCGCTTCTCCTTGACTTTACCTTCAAGTAAGGTCTTCAATAAGGTGTCATGCCTTTTAATGTGTCCAAAATATTTTATTTACTTGATCTTTATATCTCATAGTAATTCTTTCTTCATATTAAATGTTTTTAGAATCTCTGTTTATTTTCTTCTCTTTCCATGATGTTCTCCATATTCTTCTATAAATCCACCTCTCATAGGCATCAATTCTATCTTCTAATTGTTTGTTTATTGTCCATGTTTCTGAACCATACATGAATATAGAATAGATGTAGCATTTTATAATTCTAATTTTAAAGTTGTTTGTAATTTGTGTTGATGTTAATATTTTCCTCATGTTATTGAAAGTACTTTTAGCCATTCCTATTTTCTCCTTTGAACTTCTGTTTTACATCTACCACCATCTGTGATTATGTGTAAGAGATATTGATAATATTCTACTTGTTGTAATTTCTCGCCATATATTTAGCTCATATTCTTCTGTACTTTGCTGATTATAATGGTTATTGCTTTTTTTAATGTTTATATCCAGTATATATTCTTTACTTGATTTATCGAATTGATCTATTAGTCTTTGTAGTTCCTGTTCACTTTCTGCTAAAAGAATAGTGTCATCTGCATATCTCAGGTTGTTTACTATTTTCCTACTTCTTCTTCTTCTTCTTCTGCGTTCGTTCTCAAACTCCTGCAGATTAGCAGGATGTAGTCTGAAGAACGCAATGCGTTGTGTCATGGTTAACAGCATGGCTTTGGGTCACTGACCCTATATGGGAGGAGGCAGCCAACTTCATCCCATAACCTCGGTAAACAGTGTTGCTATTCTTTGCTCCGCTTTCGGGCCCCGTTAACACACGGGGGATTTTCTACTGATCTTGAGTCCTGACATTCCATCCATATGTTTAAAGTTTTTGTTCTCTGTGTAGGTATTAAATCGGCTGGGGTGCAAAGGGTCTCGCTTTGCTTTCGTGAGGACTTAGGGTTAACATATAACCAAGACCCTAAACATACCTCCTTGATGCACCCTGGAAACAGAAATACAGCTGCTCTTGCTGTATTCATGGCTAACACTTTCAGGCTCGTGTCCGTGGATGTGGATGCTGTATATGGAACGAGAATTACCTGCAGAGAGGCAGGAATTATCTCCGAAACCTCTACATCATTACATGCAGCTAATTTAAGCCATCTGTGCATTTAAACATTAAACACTCTAACCTCTCGGATATGCACCACACCCGATGTAAAAATGTATTATTCTGACGCCCTGGGTGGTTATCGAGTCAACAGATACGGAAAAAAGGGTGTGGGTGGGCGCGGGGGCGGAGATTGTTGTAGATTTCACAGCCATAGCAAAATAAAATATGACATTTAGCAGTAATGAAAAAAAGGTAATTGATGGTTAATATCGATATTAATCTTGCTGTTTGTCCGTCGAAGTTACGGTGATCACTCAACTCAACTGAGATGATGATGAAGATACTGACTGCGGTGTACTAATCTTGACTAATGCGCCATATGTGTGCCAAGAATTGTCTATCACACTGTATTGACAGACTACAAGACAATGCCATAATCAGGACACGCCTGACACCGCTATTGACAGACAATGATTGACAGACTACAGACAATGTCATAATCAGGACACTCCTGACACCGCAATTGACAGACAATGAGTGAATGACTAGAAGACGATGCCATAACCAGAACACTCCTGACACCGCTATTGACAGACAATGACTGACAGACTACAAGACAATGTCATAACCAGGACACTCCTGACACCGCTATTGATAGACTACAAGACAATGTCATAACCAGAACACTTCTGACATCACTGTCAACAGTATTGACAGACTACAAGACAATGCCATAATCAGGACACTCCTGACACCGCTATTGACAGACAATGAGTGACAGACTACAAGACAATGTCATAACCAGGACACTCCTGACACCGCTATTGACAGACTACAAGACAATCTCATAATCAGGACACTCTTAACAGACAATGATTGCCAGACTACAAGACAATGTCATAACCAGGACACTCTTGACACCGCTATTGACAGACAATGAGTGACATACTACAAGTCAATGCCATAATCAGGACACTCCTGACACCGCTATTGACAGACTACAAGACAATCTCATAATCAGGACACTCTTAACAGACAATGATTGCCAGACTACAAGACAATGTCATAACCAGGACACTCTTGACACCGCTATTGACAGACAATGAGTGACATACTACAAGTCAATGCCATAATCAGGACACGCCTGACAACACTATTGACAGACAATGATTGACAGACTACAAGACAATGTCATAATCAGAACACTCCTGACACCGCTATTGACAGATAATGAGTACTACAAGACAATGTCATAACCAGAAGACTTCTGACATCACTGTCAACAGTATTGACATACTACAAGACAATGCCATAATTAGGACACTCCTGACACCGCTATTGACAGACTACAAGACAATCTCATAATCAGGACACTCTTAACAGACAATGATTGACCGACTACAAGACAATGTCATAACCAGGACACGCCTGACACCGCTATTGACAGACAATGAGTGACAGACTACAAGACAATGCCATAATCAGGACACGCCTGACACCGCTATTGACAGACAATGATTGACAGACTAGAAGACAATGCCATAACCAGGGCACTCCTGACATCGCTATTAACAGACAATGATTGACAGACTACAAGACAATGTCATAATCAGGACACTCCTGACACCGCTATTAACAGAAAATTATTGACAGACTACAAGACAATGCCATAACCAGGGCACTCCTGACACCGCTATTGACAGACAAGGATTGACAGTCTACAAGACAATGTCATAAAGAAATGGAAACATATCGTATTCAGGATGTAGCTACGAACTCAACATTTGTTGGTTGATGTTTGTTTTTTGTGAAGACATGGTATCTAGTCATGTTGTGTTGTATCATGGTTGCTAGCGTGCCTCTCGGTCTAGTATCTCCGACTTCAGCACCTGTGTTTACTTGGGGAGGACCATGATCCTGCTCGATGTTTTGGACCAATCTAAGTGTCTAATATCTGTTGGCTGGACTAAGCCCTATCTCCACTTCAAGAAGTTGGATTGCATGGGGTTTGGATGAAGTGATTTTCAGGGCAATATAAATACGTTCAGTAGTTTGCCATTAATTTCTTAACAATCTGGATGTACAATAGTCTGACGCGGGCTCTGAACCAGATTTCGTGGCCGTCATAAACACGCTCTGTACTAAGCCGCCGCAGAGATAGACAGACAATGAACATGGTTATTCTAATTTCTATCACACTTATAAGGTTTCCACTTCACGCATTCTCGCACTTTAATATATTCAAACTGAAAAATATGGAAAACGGAGCAAGATGCATGGAACTAATCTCTCACAAATGTAGTGCATTTTATGGAAATATGTCTGCACGCGGGATATAGTGTTACAAAAGACCACATTTCGTAGTTTATGTTTCCACCAAAACCTTCATTTAGTGCCGTCAGGTACTAAGAATAGGAATAGATAATAGTGAAAGATAGATAAATTCTTGACATTTCTGTTGGAGCACAAATACTATATATATCTTTCATAATTGTCTAACTTATTTTTATATAGTTAACTTGGGCGGAAATTAAAGATTTTTCCTAGTGAAATGGTTAAATTAGATAATGTCTGTTGCTCTGTCAAGCTTCATTGTTCCATATCGGGAAAGTTTGTGTGTGTGTGTGTCTCTTAGTTTTCGGAAAGAATTTAGCTTCATTTGGAGATGCACCTCTCTCTCTCTCTCTCTCTCTCTCTCTCTCAACATAGGATGAAACAAATTTACGTTATATCATAGGAGTAAACAGTATTATTGTTCAGTTCACGTAATACTATCACCGGATTATAACATCCAATTTAACCCAAATCATACTGAACAAAATACCTAGACCCCCTTGAGAAAAGTCACTGCACACCATTAACTTTAGTCTTCCTACAGTCGTAACATCTGAAGAAATCATCCCTTTCCAAGCAAATTCAATATTTGAAGAAATAATCCCATTTTCTAACAAATGTACATCTGAATATATAATTATTCCCTTCCTAGCAAATGATCCGAAGAAATAATCCTTTGTTATATTGTAGTAATATCTGAATAAATAATCCCCTTTCCTAGCAAATGTAATATCGGAGGAAATGGGTACTTCTCCTGTCTTAAGAAGTAGCAAATTTCCTACTGATCTAAAGAAATTGGCACATTTTCTACCGATGAAGATATAGTTACACGTTTTACAAGAATCAACAATGGATATGCTTGAAGCATGACATGTAGTAGCAGGACCGTGCGGTAGATTTGTCACAGTATGTTGCAAGTCTTATGAATCCCGTCCCCGTAAATGGTTTTATTAGAAATGCTGCCCCCGACAATTTATTATGATTGGTGCCGCCTTATGCGGCGTTCACTCTTCATTATAGCACGGCACGGCCCTGTGTAGTAGTTGTGTAGTAATGTATGGGTTGTATTATTGCACATTCATTGATACAGTTACATACGACATTCGTCTGGAGGGGGGAAGGTGTGTGCAGGCTGCTTATGAATGGTTGTGATACCATGTATCAACAACTTTGATTCATTTTAACACTTCATCAGCAACGTTGTCGGCTGCTATCTTTAATGAGAGCTATTGGAATCAGGATTACTACCCAAAAAATATTATTAAAAAAATACCCATAGGAGCAAAAGCAGTCAACTTCTAAATCCGATTTTCCCAATAGCCTATTACGCTTCAAACTCCATACACACAATTCAGATTTGTATCGCTATTACCCAAGAAAACAAACACAACTATTAACGACGGACAACGGAATCACAGGAGCCAGTTCCGAGGGCATTATGTCTGAAGGGTTTCACCATTATTCTCACATTTGCGCATGCGCCAGCTCTAAAAGAGACTGTCCGCCATGATTGCTCTCATAACGAGGCCAAGCAGAAGAATGCTCCTTCACTAGATCGCTTCATTACCCAAACTCATTGAAGATCGAGCCCTCGCGTTCCCCTTACTGATCCCACTTATTTGCTTTGCCATAATGAGAGTTTCCAATACTGTGTACCCCTTGTTTTTATAGCGATAGGGACGTGACCGTAGTTTCATTCGTTTAATGAACGTAAGTTGTCTTTTCTAAAACTGCATTCTCCCCCCCCCCCCAATCTAAACAACCACATAGACAATTGCGTTATAAAAGTGATACGTTGGACGAATTCTTAGAAATTGTATCCACATTTTGAAGTTTCTACAGAATATCCTAAGTTTTTAGAGAAGGAATGAATTAAGGAAATCAGGGTCTAGAATTAATGTCCTAATTCTGCAGAAAGTTCAATTTCTTTGTTTGCTTCCGCTATCTCCAAACACAAATCGACGAATCGGAAACAGATGAGAGATTGCGATGCAGTGTCCGTAGTTGTTGCTAATATGGTTCACTCAGAGACCGTCAAAATACGAAAATTCCACCGTCTAGTTATGAGATAATAAGGGATAAAAGTTCCAGGGTCGGGTAATAACCCTAAACAGGAAATGGGTGGCTGGGGTAACACATGGCAAATATCAAAATGAGCAAAAATAGGTATGTGTTAACAAAACAAGTCAATAAAGCAACGCTGTGTCTTGTTGTTATCCACTTGTTTTGGTAATACTTATACCTATTTTTGTTCATTTTGATATGAGATAATAAAATAATAATTTAGTTATACAAACGAGTAAATATGATACAATGACAGATTATATTCGTTAGATAAACATGCAAGTAGGAGACAATAACAGAATGCTTTAGTTAAATATACAAGCAAGTATGAGAACAACGACAGATTACACCAGTTACCGCCGAAGACGGATGTGCCGGGCCCTTAGCGCAAATAAAACGGCGACACAACGCATTTCCATTCTCTGGACTACATCCTGCTGGAAATCTAGTAGGACCATGGTCCTGCCACAAGATAATTCAGCAGGAGTTTGAGAATGAATGCTGAAGAAGAAGAAGAATACCAGTTAAATATGTGAGCAAATTTGAGGCAGTGACAGATTACACCAGTTATATAAATGAAAAAATATCGGGCATGACAAATTAAACCAGTTAGATTCTTGATTCTTGATTAGAAACTGTCCTCACAGCACGTGGGGCATTCCCATAAGTGCTCCACCCTCTGTTCCAGCAACCAGATGGTGTTTCGAGTCTAATGTCGCCGAAACAGACGTCGACATCAGGGCACAGCTCTGGCCCTTGCGACAGGTTTCTTTGTTGTTCCTCCCTGAATGCTGTCAAACTATCCGCTATCTTTTCATCTCTCTTTCTCTGAATGACGTCAAACTATTCACTATCTCATCCGTCTCACCTCTCTCTCATCCCTCTCTGAAAGTTGTCAAACTATCCAGTATCTTCTCATCTCTCTCACTGAATGATGTCAAACTATCCAGTATCTTCTCATCTCTCTCACTGAATGATGTCAAACTATCCAGTATCTTCTCATCTCTCTCACCTCTCTCATCCCTCCCTGAATGATGTCAAACTATCCAGTATCTTCTCATCTCTCTCACCTCTCTCATCCCTCCCTGAATGATGTCAAACTATCCAGTATCTTATCATCTCTCTCACCTCTCTCATCCCTCCCTGAATGATGTCAAACTATCCAGTATCTTCTCATCTCTCTCACCTCTCTCATCCCTCCCTGAATGATGTCAAACTATCCAGTATCTTCTCATCTCTCTCACCTCTCTCATCCCTTCCTGAATGATGTCAAACTATCCAGTATCTTCTCATCTCTCTCACCTCTCTCATCCCTCCCTGAATGATGTCAAACTATCCACTATCTTCTCATCTCTCTCACCTCTCTCATCCCTCCCTGAATGATGTCAAACTATCCACTATCTTCTCATCTCTCAACTGTCTCATCCCTCCCTGAATGATGTCAAACTATCCAGTTTTGTTTGTTTGTTTTTCGTTCGCTCCATTGTAACCATCACGGACATCCATGCGATTTCCGCCGGGAGCGTGATTACGTTGTGCCACCGTTATGCGCCTTGTAGGCCTAACACATCCGATTTCAGCATGCCTTGACAATTCGGGTGGGCTACCCTTAGCCTGTGACAACCTCTATATCTGTCTCCAGGCACGCGTAGTGGAGACTCTTCACCCAGACGATTTTTTTGCTCTCGTCTGACTCGAACGAGGTGTTCCACTGTCTATGAACTTGCCTCGTGTAATTGGACGTGCTGTGCCTGTGCCCATTGGGTACTGAACCGTTTCTCATCCGTGAGCCTGGTTCCTTAAGGGGAAGAACTCAACAGAGGAGTTGGACCCTGGCTCTTTCGCCCTCTTAGCCGAGGTGTCATTCACCGACATCGTGTACCCCTTGTCCAAGTTCGGGTCTCACACCACGCGTTTGAGAGCAAGGCGTTCTCGAGCTGAGCGTCCTTGTCCCAATAGCACCTGAGCCCATCAGGTACTGAACCCTTTCTCTCTTCAAGTGTATTTCCTGTATAGGAAAACCTGACAGTAGAGTTGGGCCAGGGCTAAACCATTGTCCCTTTTGTGCCTGAGGGCATCGAGTACGGAACCCTTTCTCTTCGCGAGCATATTTCCGGTTTAGGAAGGCTCGACATTAGAGTTGGATTAGGTCTTCTTGCTTTAACAAACGCCAATGAATGGGTCTGGGTCTCTGCCTGTAAAGAACACAGGTAACTAGAATCTCGTCTCGAGCTGACGGAGCTTGTAGTTCCCCTTTCCAAGGAACTTTTCATTTTCTATTTGCAGTTCGCGCTGCCCTCTAGCGCTGTTCTGCCCTTTCATTGTTTCATTGTACTCGGTATGAAATATATTTGTCTCTCGCCATGCATCTACCTTTACGTGCATTTTACATTGGCCGCCCCTCCAATGTTCGGACTGGACTGACTAGCTTCACTGTATGTCGACAGTGTCGCTATATGTGATGATGCTGGTGGTGTCGGAGATATTGTCTGTCTCTTGTGCAGTCAAATCTCTTTCCATCTGCTACCTCCACATTCTCGGACACGATCCCCAAATGATTTGGCCAGAATCAGCACGAGCTGCTGTATTTCTGTTTCCAGGGTGCACCGCGTGGAGGTACATTTGGGATCTTGGTTATCTGCTAACCCTGGGTCCGCCTAGAGCAATGCGTTCCCTTTGCACCCCAAAACTATGCAGTATCTTCTCATCTCTCTCATCCCTCCCTGAATGATGTCAAACTATTCATTATCTTCTCATCTCTCTCTCTCCCTGAATGATGTCAAACTATTCCCTATCTTCTAGCTGTGCTATCATCTCTTTTTTCTTCCATACAATTGTGTCACTCTGGCTCTTGCGACAGGTTTCTTTGTTGTTCCTCCCTGAATAATGTCAAACTATCCACTATCTTCTCATCTCTTTCTCTGAATGATGTCAAACTATCCACTATCTTCTCATCTCTCTGACCTGATTATTTCTTGATATGAGCTCTGAATAGTGAAAACACGGTTGATAAGACATAGAGGGTTGACTTTATTGTACTCGGCGTACCCTATATGTTTTCCGCTCCTCCATTACTTTTACACCAAAAAAAAACTAAAAGGAAATCCAGCCTTCTTGGCCATTCATTTGGCCACTCCCCTGATTTTTATTGGTTACTATGATTACACTTTGTGTCGCCTGCTACTGTCGAACAACAAAAAGCACCGAAACAATTGAAAACATGCCGTAAAAAGGCTTGTTATGATTATGTTTGTAGGTCATCTAATGGTGAAAGTCGTGGTCATTCTCAACAAATCGGTTCATCATTCTCTAAGAGTACCACACCGAGTAAGTATCACCAATCTTCAATAAACAATCACTCTCTAAGAGTACCACACCGAGTAAGTATCACCAATCTTCAATAAACAATCACTCTCTAAGAGTACCACACCGAGTAAGTATCACCAATCTTCAATAAACAATCACTCTCTAAGAGTACCACACCGAGTAAGTATCACCAATCTTCAATAAACAATCACTCTCTAAGAGTACCACACCGAGTAAGTATCACCAATCTTCAATAAACAATCACTCTCTAAGAGTACCACACCGAGTAAGTATCACCAATCTTCAATAAACAATCACTCTCTAAGAGTACCACACCGAGTAAGTATCACCAATCTTCAATAAACAATCACTCTCTAAGAGTACCACACCGAGTAAGTATCACCAATCTTCAATAAACAATCACTCTCTAAGAGTACCACACCGAGTAAGTATCACCAATCTTCAATAAACAATCACTCTCTAAGAGTACCACACCGAGTAAGTATCACCAATCTTCAATAAACAATCACTCTCTAAGAGTACCACACCGAGTAAGTATCACCAATCTTCAATAAACAATCACCAGGAATCGTAAAAAAAGGCAACTATGTAAACAAGATTTCACTAGAAGGATTCGAACCTTTTGAGCACAAATCGAAATGTTTAATCACTACGCCAGGAAGATCTCGCTACATATATGCATATGATATGGTCGATGAGTGTACGCATGTACATTTACAATAGAAGAATATCATCATGAACTCACAACATACGTTCCGTGATGTTCACAATCCTAATTCTCGTAAATACATTGAGGTTTCGAGGAAAAGAGATAAAAATGTAATACAACGTACAAAAACTCAATTCTACACAAATCTACGTTAACAAGTCGCAATCGCGATGACAGATTTCTGATCTATTCAGACAATGTAATATCACAAAATGACATCCATTTTTAATATCACTCATTGAAGCATTCCATTCAAATTATAGACACTCATCAGAATATTCAGAATTTTTCCATGATTTGGTCACTCCCAAACACAGAAAATAATTGCAGAAATTTGTTTCTCGTATATTCGCAGACTTCTCCCGGACAAATATCTCCAACTTAGCATAGTAAATTGTCTAGCTAAATTCGACAAACCGCCTATATTTTGCATTATTAGAAATGCAAATATTTTATAATATAGACTTTACTAATTCTTGTTCAGCTTCATGTAGGCTGTCCAACCTGCTGGAACAAATGGACTCCTTCTAGTCTCTCGTTGATGAAGAAATAACCGAGCGTGTATCGAGGCCTAATTAATGCGGGTGTTTTTTTTTCTTGAAATATGCCAACAAGTTACATTTGTCAGGATTTCAGCAGACGCTTAATATTATCATCGCTATATCTGCTAGAAATTATCATTATCGAGTTATCGGGCTTTTCAACTCGTCCAGCCATCTTTGTCGTCTGCTTATGCCTAATTGAAAGTTGTCCCGCATAAATTAGCTCAAGATTGCTTGGACTTTCCTTCATAAGTTAGACCCCTATGAGTGGATCGCATGAACCACCAATGTGAGGTCTAATCCGCTTATCAAATTCGATGTTGGAGCTTACATAACGAGACAGGCTGCGCAACTGATATATATTGCTAGTTAATTGATATGAATTATATCACTTGTATGAATGCTTACTTCCAGCAACAATTTGGAATATTTACATTAAAGATTGGAGAAAATAGACAGAAGTCATTGATACATGAACTTGTCTTGAGGTGAAAGACAGGGGTACCAATTTGGATACCGTTCTCTCTCTTCTCACCACTCAATAATGAAATTGATTGATGCCATAGGATCTGATGGAGTGAATGTAGCATATTTCAGAATTGTCTAGAATTCACTATTTTCCACTTTTTAATCTACGAGATTAAAGTACCTATATATTCAGAGAGGATGAACAGAAAAAAAGAAAAACATGTAAGTTTTAAAAATACTATATATGAATGAAGGGTTGCTTCTAAATACAATTAGAAGAAGGATGTTACAGTTTTTTTTTGACACTTAAAAAGACAATGGTATGGAAAGGCTGATTATGAAACACTGGAAAGAAGAAGAAGTGAAAGTCTAAGAAAACGCTGGACCAGCGATATCGAAGAATGTATGAGCATGTCTTTGGTTAATGCAGGCCTTCTCGCCAGGGACAGAGAGATGTTCAAAGTACCCCGATGAAGACAACGTTCTGGAAAGAATGTCCCTTGATATATATATATATATAATCTGTCTACTTGCTGTTACATCCTGCACATCTTCTCTTACCAAGTTGAAACACCATCAGACCACCGAAAGCAGTTTCTTGATCGCTGTTCATGTCCAAAATGGCGGTCAGGAAAACGGGGAGATATTTGAGTTTAGTAATCAAAGTAATAAGAGAATATGAATTAGATAAGTATCGTGTAAAGACGATGAAAGAATTGATGTTCAAAATCACACACATCAACAGTCAGCGTCGCCTTTCCTGCATGAACAGTCCGACACATATTAACTAGAGTGATTATTGCCGAAGCACGTTCCATATGTGCGATCGCATAATTTAGGAATTTTGAGTCTGCATAGGCGCCTTCCCGGTGCATGGGGGTTAACATCGAACAGATAGAGCCGTTAGATGTTTTATCATTGTTGATGCCATAACTCAATATGTTTTCTCGTTACTCTGATTTTTTTTCACGACATATAAACCATATCACACAGTTCAAACAGTCAGAACTAATGTCTAAGTATCACGTTTTATTGATGTCATTACATTTAGCCATCACGTTTTATTGATGTCGTTACACTTAACCATCAAGTTTTATTGAAGCAAATACATTTAACCATCAAGTTTTATTGATGTCGTTAAACTTAACCATCAAGTTTTATTGAAGCCAATACATTTAACTATCATTATTGATGTAATTACATTTAACTATCAAGTTTTATAGTCATTTTTGAAGCGATTAAGCAGGTTTGGTGTGTAGCTGTCCTCCCCATGTTATAGAGAGTCAAAAGTATCCAGAAGGCGCCATGAAGTCAGATATATCAGCTCAAAAGGCGCAGATAAACTGTAAGCCATGGCTTAAAGCATTTTCCTTCTCCGGATTGCATCATGTTAATCTGCAGGAGATTGACAAAGAACGATGAAGAAGAAAAAGAAGACTAACAAGATGGCAATTTTAAAAATTCATGTTTTATTAATGTTAATTTTAACAGAGCCTTTACTTCCCTGAAACGTAAAGGTATGTGGGACAGGAAGAGATTACCTTCAGTTTTTGCTAACTAACAATTAAGAAATTACCTCCCCCTTTTGCCAATTGGTCTGTCCTTTCCTTTGACAGAGATGCCACATTAACATGGTATTTTTTGTAGCACTAACGTAGTTTTCCTGGATAATTCAGAGATGTTTTGTTTAAAACACTCTAATTCATGTATGTACTCATCAAAGACAACGTTGTGATGGAGATATTCATGGAGTTATAAATGAGCAAGTACAGTGAGTACTTGATGATGTTCCGGTTCCGGTTTAAGTAATTAAAGAAATGTTTTTCCTTCTTGCTGAATCAAGAGCTGGTTGATCATTAATTTAACATATTAATATCGTAAAAATTATTTATTTGTGTTACTGAAACGGATTCAAAATGAAGACCTAAGACAAATTGCAATAAAATGCGTGACATGGAAATCTATAACATCCACCCTTTGTGCCGTCTTTGGCCCTAGAGGAATAACTAACTAACTAACATTAAGTAGCATATGTAATATTCATGAAATCATATATGACGCCATTGTAGGCGGTATAATTGTTGTGGTATAAGAAATATACACACATATTGTGGCACATACAGAGGTATCTCCCTGTTTAGCCATGGCGATAAAATGCTCTCTAAGATTCTTGAAAAACGGATAAGACCTACTGTGGATCCAGTGCTCAATCCGGAATAATTCTGGTTTCCAAAAGGAAGAGGGTGTACAGAAGCAATATTTTATCTACGTAAAATTAGTGAAGAGACAATAGAATGCAAACATCGAATGCATATTGTTTTTATAGATCAAGAGAAAAAGCTTTCAGCCAAATAAATATAGAACTACTATGGGTTATTATTGAAAAGTATGGAAAAAAGGGTCATTATTAGACTATGTAGGATCTATATACTCGTACAAATATAGTAAAAGTGCAGGTAGAACACGTGCATGACGCACAAAGTTGTTTTCTGTAACATCAGGAGTTAGATAGGGGTGTGTCTTATCACCATTATTGTTTATTATCTATACGGATAATATTACAAAACAGTACAAACACCACTAGAGGCTTACTATACAAATGACCTAACTGGGCTACTCTGGGCTGACAATCAGTGCCTACTTCACAGTTCAAGTGAAGAGTTGCAAGATCACATAAACCTTCTCAACGAAAGCTCCCTCAAACACAACATGAAGAAACAAAACAGAAAAAACCCAACAGAAGGCAGAGAATCCAATCAATGAACATAAAGATAAATTATCAATTACTGAAACAGGTTCAGGAATTTAAATATCTTGGGAGTATTTTTTAAAACGACGGAAATATTTGTAAAGAGATCGAGACAAGAATTCAAAGGGCCGAGTACGTAAATTATAAGCATACATAAATTTTGAAGCAAACATTTATCCCGGTGGAATCAAAAGGCATATCACGCATTAACACATTATATATTAATATCAACATTGTGTTATAAATATCAGACATGGACACTAACAAAAGAACAAGAGAGAAAGCTTACTACGTGTGAAATGAGATGTCTAAGAAAAGCAGCAAACAGAACAACAAGAGATCATGTGAGAGAGGAAGTGTTCACAAGAACTGTTGGAACAACATCAGTGGTCAATTATAATGAATTATATTGACTTAGAACAGAGACTAAAATGAACCCGCAATGAGAATGAATCCTTATTGGCCAGTGTCAAGAGCATACAACATGAAAATGCAAACAGCAAGATACAGAGGAAGACTAAGAAGAAGGTGGATTGAAGGAGTTACCACATTATGAGGTTTCACACTATTACTACATTAGTGTGAACCTCATATAATCCTACGGTCCATGGCAACATACATCTTAGTAGTAGGCACCTTTCCGTCTTTTTAAAGGATAGTATTACTGTTTTTTGGGAGCCGCGTTAGCGCAGTGGTTAGCGCACTGGCTTCGCATATGAGTGGTCCTGGGTTCATTCCCCAGTTGAGGCGGAAATGTTTTCAGATCGCAACGGCTCCCAGGTCGACCCAGCCTTAAATGGGTACCGGATTAATCCGGGAAGTAAAGACTGCGAGGGAGTGGAGATGGCTACCGCCCTCATTTGCAGAGCCTCTGAAATGTGAGATCGCTAACATCTCACACCCCTACGGCATTAATAAATGCTATGGGTTACTTTACTTTTTTTTTTAAATTACTGTTTTACTATAAATAATAGCATCTACAATCCAATGTGACGATGACGTACATTGCAGATATTACGTAGTAGACACTTTTCCGTCTTTCCAGGCGATAGTATTATTGTTGTGCTATAAGAAATATAATATACGATCCATAGTGATGATGAATGTTACTCATAAAACCAATCAGAGCCAAAAAGTCTTTCACAGTATGTACCAGGAATCATGACCCTTCAATACCATTTGGTTTTGGTTCTATGGCGTGTACCCCAAACTAAACCCCACATGTGTTCCTACGCTCGAAGACGTTAACACAAATTGGGTTGTCAGGAGAGACAGACGCCACCCGATACGGCGTTTACAGAAACATATTATACCGACTACTGTTTTTGTAGATTATGGTACCGCGGTCATCAAAAACACTATTTAGAAATCCCAACCACAGAAGACATGCAGATCTTACAAACTGGCACGTACTACCGAAGAGGGAGACTGATGAAATACAAATGATATACCATATGAAATAAACGAAATAACAGATTAAATAAATTAAATAACAGATGAAATAACAAATGGAGTAACGAATAAGATAACGAATGCATTAATAAATAAAATAATAAATGAAATAACACATGAAGTAACAAATTGAGGTTCAATACAAGAATCAGTGGACAAATCACGTGACAACATACCAACTTTTTAATTTCATATGCTATTGCACTATCTCAGAAACTTAAAAAGTCGTAACTTAAAATACTGATCTAGCAATTTGCGCGCAATGAACTGACCATCCACCTCCCACTCAGTGTACAGCGCGTATATCGAGTGGTCAGGGGCTCTCATCGTCCAACGTGTCGAATATTGGATGCGTCGGTATATGCAACTTTATCGGAATTTCGATCCGTTTAATTATGTTTGCTATTTGTTCCGTAGAAACCTGTCCACTGATTCTTGTATTGTACCCAACATGAAATAAGAGAAAAGAAATAGCAAATAAGATAACAAAATGAAATAACAAACAAAATAACAAATGTGACATATATTGAGACAACAAATATAATTTGACATATATGTGACCTTATCGCTGATGATTATTACCACAAACAAGCAACTCCGGTATATAAGAGCTAAGGTCGGGGCAGGCTGTGCTTGAATAAAATGTTTCATGTGATACGCAAATAACAGAGATCAGATCTATCGCTATTCCCTCTGTGATATCTGAACAGCTGGTATAAATAAGTGTAACTTTCAAAAGAAATATTGCCGAGAGGGAGAGAGAGAGAGAGATGAAGATAAAATGTATGCAATGTTCTGATAACAGCTGCATAGTTTCTCTCCGGATCAAATAATCATGACGGTCGTTGTGGAGTCAGCCATGATGTCATGAATTCTAGATGTCATATGTTCTATTCATATAGGTCGCCCAGATAGCGTCCAGTGATATGTTAATTGTCCTTCAGGCAGTCATTAACATCATGAGGTCCCGTTTTTCTTTCTTTCTTTATATCATCGGTGCCCTAACTTCCGGTTTTCACTGCCCTTGACCTCTCTTCCTCTTCCTGTCAAGCAAATCAAGATCCATTGCTTGTATGAATAGGCTACGTTAAAATTTACGTATTTTTTATAACTGATTGAATGTTTGTGTATATGCATGTCTGTATATACATGTTTGTGCATATGTTTGTACGTATACATGTTTGTATGAATATATGTGTGTGTATGTATGTATTGTATATGTTTGTTTGTATATATGTTTGTGTGTCTCTTTGTGTGTATATATCTCTGTGTATATGTGTGTATGTATATATTGTTTGTGTATATGGTTGTATGTATATATGAATGTGTATACGTATGTATTTATATACTTCATGCACATGGAGTGTAACCTACAGATTTCTGTTTCAGGCTGTGAAAGATTATTTGCGGCTCAAATTGGTCTTGAGTCACATCCATCATTGGTATGGAGCGTAAACTCTAATTTTTTTTTATTGCACACCAATAATACTATCCTATGGAAAGACGAAAAATTGCCTATTACTGTTATTCACCAGAGTACATATCACTCACTCACTTTTCCTGAAAATACTAATAAAAAGCGTACATATCACCTGAACACTTTTTTTCACAATACTATTCATCAGCTGATGGAAACATGCAGTCCATAAAGTTCATATCTGGTAATCATGAATCGAGAATTATCTGATCAGACCTCGATCATCATGGCATTCTGATCAAGTTCCGTAACTGCAGTTGTCTCCTGAGTGTGTGACTTGATACTGCTATATCAATAGTACATAGCCTGTCAGCAGATCGATAATCGCTGATGGAAATGTTGATGCTTATCGTGGTGTATGTTGATATATGTATGAAGACCGCCATTAAGTGCAATAGCTGATGGTGTCGGAGATCATGAACACACACAACTTTCCTTTTCTAATACTATCTATCAATCCAACAAATAACATCCTTCATAATCAGAATATCAAGCTGTATAAGGACATCAAGCTGTCGGGTATAAGGATATCAACCTGTCCCATATAAGGATATCAAGCTGTCCGGTATAAAGATATCAAGCTGTCCAATATGAGGATATCAAGCTGTCCCATATAAGGACATCAAGCTGTCGGGTATAAGGATATCAAGCTGTCCTGTATAAGGATATCAAGCTGTCCCATATAAGGATATCAAGCTGTCCCATATAAGGATATCAAGCTGTCCGTTATAAGGATATCAAGCTGTCCCATATAAGGATATCAAGCTGTCCCATATAAGGACATCAAGCTGTCGGGTATAAGGTTATCAAGCTGTCCTGTATAAGGATATCAAGCTGTCCCATATAAGGATATCAAGCTGTCCCATATAAGGATATGAAGCTGTCCCATATAAGGATATTAAGATGTCCGGTATAAGGATACAATCTGTACCATATAAGGATATCAAGCTGTACCATATAAGGATATCAAGCTGTCCCATATAGGGATATCAAGCTGTCCCATATAAGGATATCAAGCTATCCCATATAAGGATATCAAGCTGTCCCATATAAGGATATCAAGCTGTCCGGTATAAGGATATCAAGCTGTCCGTTAAAAGGATATCAAGCCGTCCGGTATAAGGATATAAAGCTGTCCGTTATAAGGATATCAAGCTGTCCCATATAAGGATATCAAGCTGTCCGGTATAATGATATCAAGCTGTCCCGTCTACGAATCTCAAGCTGTCCCGTATAGCAAGCTGTCCTATATAATTATAGATATGTGCCGTATATCAACATCGAGCTGTTTCGCATATAAAGCTGTTCCCTATAAGGATACCAAGCTGTTTTATGACAGAAAGTCAAGCAATCCCACATAACGATCTAAAATTGTTTTTAAAAAAAGAATTTTTCCTATCGTATATATACGAATATAATTATTTCACGCCAAAGGATATCAATCTGTTCCTTATAAGAATGTCAAGCTGTTCGGTATAAGGATATCAAGATGTTCCTTATGAGATGTCAAGTTTTCGCGTATAATACTGCCAAGGTGTTCATTATAATGATATCAAGTTTTTTTCCTTATAAGGATATCAAGCTGTTCCTTATAATGATATCAAGATATTCCTTATAATGATATCACACTGCTCCGTATAAGGATGTCAATCTGTCTCGTATAATAAGCTGTTCATCATAATGGTATCAAGCTGTTTCTTATAAGGATATCAAGCTGTTACTTATAGGAATATCAAGATGTTCCTTACAACGATATGAAGCTGTAACAATTGCGTGTAGGTCTATATTGAATTCCCTGCATTTCTTATAATGATTCTCATGTTGACCATATGATCTCTGGTGCCTCTGCCGGATCTAAAACCTGTCTGTGCCTCATGAACTGATATTTCTATCTTATTTTGTATAGTTTTCATTATGATATGTAATAGTATTTAAAAAGCTGGTCATATCAAGATAGACGGAGAGCTATTGAAAGAAGACAAACAACCCACATACCTCGGAGTAACTTTTGATGATACGCTGACATGGAAGCAGCACATAAACAAAGCAACAACAAAAGCCAGGAGGAAGCTAGCTATCCTGAGAAAACTAAGTGGAACCACATGGGGAGCCAGTAGCAATATACTCAGTAAAGTTTACCAGCAAGGCATAAGACTACACCTGGAATATGGTTCAGCTGCGTGGTGTCCTGCATCAAACACCACATTACAAGATCTAGATAAAGTGCAAAACCAGGCACTTAGAATAATGTTGGGAGCAATGAAATCAACACCCATAGCAGAGATGCAGAAAATGGGAAGAATGCAAACATTTGGCGAACGCAGAGACACAAAAGTACTAATTCAGGCAGAAAAGTTTCAGTGTATGCCAAGTCATCCAATGAAGGAAAGATTCCAAAATCTAGCAATGGGGCGATTGAAAAGGAGCAGCTTTATCCATCAAGCTAAGCGACTCCGTAGACAACTTACAGACCTACCTGAAGTTGACAGCCCCTTAATGTCTGTACCAGAACAAACCCCGTGGAGTGAAAGCCATGGAATGCCAATATACATTCAGACCCATGTGAAAGGAATACTAAGCGAGGACGAACAGAACAGTGTGCAGCGAATGACAGTCACCCTCAGTTTTCTGGATGAGGAATATCCACAAGATATATGGGTCAGAGTGTACACAGATGGGTCAGCATAGAATGCTGTGAGAAATGGAGGTGCAGGTGTATATATAGAATATCCACACAAGCCTAGAGATACAATCAGAACACCGACAGGAAAATTCTGCAATAATTATGATGCAGAAATCCAGGCAATTAGTGTGGCAGCTAAAAAAAACTGCTGAACTCAAACTCTGGCCTACAGCCTGTGGTATTCCTGACAGATGCAAGGTCAGTGCTTCAAGCTCTCCAGTCTGGAAAACTAACAGACTTAAAAAAAACTACTTAGCGAATTGTCTTACCAGTATAGGGTAACCATGCAGTGGATACACTCTCACTGTGGAATACCAGGAAATGAAAAAGCAGACCAACTGGCTAAGGAAGGTGCTGCCGAAGACCAGCCAGATATACCAATCACCTACCATCACAAAAAAAACAGATGATCAAGTCAATAAGGAAGCCACAAACACCAACACAAGATGACTATCACATTATGAACAAATCAGAACCAGGACACAACCGACTCCGCAGTCACATGTATACAAAGTTCAAGATTGGCAACACGGCCATGTGTACATGTGGACAGGCAGCACAGAGTGCCAAACATATACTTCAAGAGTGTTCTGAGCATGAAACGCTGAGGCAGACATATTGGCCAGAGGAAACAACACTGGAATCAAAGCTATATGGGACACTGTATGAACTACAAAAGACAGTGAGTTTTATTAAGGAGACAGAATTACAGATATAGACATGTTTCAAGTGAACGAAAGAAGAAGAAGTAATAGTATTTTACTAGATTGTCTTATCAAAGCGATAGTACTGTAGTTAGTGCATAATTGTAGGTTGTCATATTTTGGTACAGGGATATAAGCTGATATTTTCGAGTCCTTTGGCCATATGCCAGTTTTCCAGATTTTGCAGCATTAGTTTGTTCCTTTCGTGTCGCATGCGGTACATAGGGTTTTGATTCTCCGCGTGTTTCGGTCCGCTGCCTGCAGATTTAGTTCGTGTATTGCGACATAGGCTATGGTATATAAGGACACTCCTTCTTCGCCTGCCTGGATCATTTATGTTGTTATCTCATCGTATCTTGTCTATTTGCCTTTTTTTAAAACTGTAAATTGAGTTCCTGGCCTTCTCCTGCGTTGATTCTGGTTATTGATTTGCGTTGCTAAGTATGTTGATGTATTCTTTGTTAATATGTGTAGTTTCAGTGTACATTTCTTGACAGTATTCTTTCCATTTATGGAGAATATCCTTTTGCTTGTAAAAATATTATATTTGTTATCTGTTACGACACGTAATGGTGGTTTGAAAAATTGTTTCTGCATAGTTCTTGCAGTAGAAAACATATCTTTGCTTTTGCCTTGTTCATGTAGTTCTTCTATTTCTTTACAAGAACCTTCTATCTACGAAAGGTATATTTCCCCTTCCTGCCTTCTACCTACGAGTTAAATTATCGTATTGCAATATGAAACAAAGTGAAATGAACATATTTACGTGTTCAGGTAATGAGTTATACGACTTTGTGCAACAATTAAAGGCGTTTAGTCAAATACTCTGATATTCTGTTTAGCATAGACGAAAAAAAAAACGTCTGATGAATCTTCACTAAACATAAAATTCCCAAATTCTCTGGCTCTAACACTTTCAACATACAGAAAGAAACTGAGCTTATGTGATGCGCCAAGAACATGGACGTCAATTGTTATGTTGCGTTTGAAGTGATTTGAGAACTACAGACGTGAACACAATCGATGCGACTTGTGCTAGGCACGGAATATCACGCCATATACCCATTTGTTATGCCAGAAAGTGTGAGCCAAAAATGATGTCCCTTCTCAATGCGGGTGCGGCGCCAAGGGTACCAACAGCTTCCGTATCGAACCAAATGTCCGGTGTCATGATGGAACAGGGAATATGTTAGTAGTTCGAAGTCACGCTACATCGGCCGTTATTGGGGACCAGTAATGCGGGCAGACAAGTGGCAATTGTTAGCACCCAGACATTGAAACTAAAGTAGACGTTCCCTGCTTCATGGCCTGATCCTTATATTATGAAGTGTTATTGTCATATGACGGTAATGAGATTGTGTAGGTTGTAGGCGGGTAGATAGTGAGATTGTGTAGGTTGTAGGTGGATAGGTAGTGAGATTGTGTAGATTGTAGGTGCGTAGATAGTGAGATTGTGTAGGTTGTAGGTGGATAGATGGTGATATTGTTTAAGTTGTAGGTGGGTAGATAGGGAGATTGTGTAGGTTGTAGGTGGGTAGATAATGAGATTGTGTAGGTTGTAGGTGGGTAGATAGTGAGATTGTGTAGGTTGTAGGTGGGCAGATAATGAGATTGTGTAGGTTGTATGTGGGTAGATAGTGAGATTGTGTAGATTGTAAGGGAGTAGTGAGACCTTGTACGTATTGTGTGAGTAGATGTAGTGATATTGTTACGGTTGTAGGTGAGTAGATGATAGTAAGATTGTGTAGGTAGTAGTTGAGTAGATGGTTGTGAGATTTTGTAGGTAGTAGTTGAGTAGATGGTGGTGAGATTTTGTAGGTAGTAGTTGAGTAGATGGTAGTGAGATTGTGTGGGAAATAGGTGAGTAGACGATAGTGATATTGTGCAGGTTGTAAGTGAGTAGATGGTAGTAATATTCTGTAGGTTGTAGGTGAGTAGATGTTTGTGAGATGTTTTAGGTATTGATTGGTGAGATAGTAAACATACATTAATAATGCAAACAATAAACCTACAAATTTGCTACAATGTTGCTATAATAGTAGGTCCGTTGTGGTAATATGTGCTAGAAGTCTTCCCACTGCGATCTGAACAAAAACACTCAATTCGCTTCGTGCCAGGGACGCTTCATTGCTATCTAGTTCAACAGACAATCAGATCAGCGGCGAAGATGTATAACCTTTTCTATTGGTTAAGTCAGATAATGTCTGAACTAACTCCCCACGGACTGTACCAGCAGGACATACTCTAAACTGCCCAGTTTTTGTGTTGCAAAACTCGAGTCGCGGCGGACAAGATAGAATTTTCACCAGACCAAATCTTCAACAATGGTCCCCAGTAGGCAAGCTCTGTTTCAAATCGTGCCATGTTGCGAGGTCCCCAGAGCGCACTCTTAAAACTCTGGTCTGGTTTGGATTTCACTGCTGATTTTTCAAACTGCGGCAATCTCAAGGAATTATGTGGTTACCCAATAGCGCATTACAGCACATTTTATGACTGTAAGGTGGCAGAGGACTGGGGTTTGTCGTTATCGAATTTTAGCACTTTTACCTTGGGAGTGATTTAGTAACACGTGACACGGTCTGACATACACACCAAAAATGTATTGGATAGATGAGAAGTGTAGCATATGACTCAATGGGAGTCTGAGAGCTTATCAGCGGAAACACGTATATTTTAAGTAAAGAAAAATTGAGATAAATCCGTTAACTCTCTGTTACACGATATAGTTTCTTTTTTTTTAACAACAAACCAATTAAACTAATATTTCTTGGTCATGTCTGTGTTCACAATGTTAACGGTTATTTTCCTTTAACGCCAGATGATTTTCGTTGGTTTATTGAAACTTTCCAGACAATTCATAATATGTAGGATATTCTGCATTCCTTTTTTAAAGTAATTCATTGTGAAAAATAATTTTGCCAAAAATATGTGTAAATACAAAATGTTTGTGCATTTTTGCGAAGAGTATTTTTCTCATTTAGTTTCATTTTAGATTTAGACACAGCAGGGACATTAACAGATGTAGTGCTAACAGACCACGTTATTATAAGGACAAGCAAACACTTAGCAGCAATGAAAGTCATGGCTGCTGCGCAGTGTGAGGAGATGTTGTTGTTTCTTTTGTACCAGGGTTTGGTTGTGGCTGTGGTGGAATATGCACTGGCAGTTCTGACTCTTAGCCAAACTCAAATCGAAAGACTGGATATAATCCAGAATGCAGCAATGCGTATTATACTTGGGTGCACAAGAGACACATCGACAAGAGCTATACGGTATCTACTTGACTGCCCAGCAGCAAAGCACTGATTACAGTATTGCAGTGCACGGGCGTACCTTCAAATACATGCAGATAAGGAACACCCGTTGTATTCCAAAATACAGAAAATTAAAGGCAACAGACATAAGATAGGGAAGTCGTGGATGGGACGTACTGAGAATGTCATACAAAGCATGTGCAGATTGCAAGATGTGGCAGCAGGTGCGGAATGGATAAGTCTACCCACAGATTTCGAATTATATTTGAGAGTAGTAATATCGCTTAAAATCGAATACAGAGAATAGTGTCCCACAGCTGTGGAGAAAGAAGTGTAGACTTTGGTCAGTGCGAATGCCAAAGAGGAGGATGTGATTATATACACTGATAGATCTGTGATTAGATATGTTCGCAGTGCTTGGGCCTTCATAGCTCAGTGCGCAGGTAAAACGATCGGGCAGGAGAGTGGGGCCTTTGCGGTTTCTACGAGTAGCATGACCATGGAGACTATGGCGGTGAGCAAGGCATTTGAATGGGTATGCACACAGAAGGTAACGCAGGTCTGCATCTTGAGTGACTCTATGAGTATCATTAGGAAGGTACAAGTTGGTCTTGTTCGCGAACAGTGGATTGAGGCCTTGAGAAAGGCGAGACTGAAAGTGGTTACATTTATTTTCGTGCCGGGGCATGTGGGTGATCGAGGCAATGAAAGAGAGGATCAACTGACATCATGCTCGATTGTGGCACAGGGCTATGGGGTAATGGATCGAGCTGACATTTTGAACTCCTTAAGAGATATAGCACGCGAGAGTGAGACTAGTGTGGATGATGATTCCTATTCAATGGCCATGATTAAAGATCAGGGTTTAAAATGCGCTGTTGCTAGAAGTGAACATTTTGGAGGGCGCAGAAGAATGATGGTCATCCAGCATAGAACCGGTACTGTTAGCAGAAGAGTAATGACTGATACACTCAAGGAGAGATCGGAGCAACTATGGACGTGTCCAGTTTGCAGTGATGATGATCCGACGACTAACTAACTAGCTAACTAACTAGGGTTAGTTTAAAAGAAAGTTTACGGGCCATTAGCAGATGTAGGGTTAGTTTAGTAGAAAGTTTCTTTAATAGAGACACTGATACACGGATGTGCACTTGAAAAAGACAAATTGCACGACGAATAGAAAGACAGACATAGAGACAGGCAGACAGAGGGAGACATACAGATAGATAATCTAGGAATAATAGGAGCTCTCTGCATGTATCTCACCATTTTTAAACGTTCTATACATGTGACGCCTGTTCTGTTCTGTACATGTGCAGTCTGCTATGTTCTGTACCTGAAGATGAATATCTTTTCGGTAGTATGAGCACAGCTCAACACCCGTTACGTTCATTAGTGCTTACCTGTGTGATCATTTCCCTTACTTGTGTTTATCAGTTTATGTTTATCATTTATTAATTTAAATATAATTATATTTAGGGTTAAGATTAGTTACATAAAACATAACTAACCCTAACCTATAACCATAACCCTAAAAAAGAAATATTTCAATTAATTATTGATTATTTATTGATATAATATCTAGATCAATTAAACACAAAATACGTAGGTAGGACTAATGGGAAATAATAACGAAAACGGGGGTTGGACTACTATCATAGTACCTTCTTTTCTTTATTTCATATTATATCTTTCTAACTAGCTGCGTTTTCTTCCTTTGTTTCACAAATCATATCTTTATGAGATTCTTTTCCAGAATGCGTGTCTACCAACTTAATATTCTTTTGATTATTTCCCTTGTTTATGTGTATCAGACACCGAGTATTAATTTATTACCTAAAATTAGCACATACTGGTCCCCTTTCTAACTCTAGTGTGTTGCCATCTACACATCTCTCCTAACCACTCATACAACCGCCCTAAATAAATTCATATTTAAATTAATAAACATTGATAAACAAATTGATAAACCCAGATAAGGGAAATAATCACACAAAATTAAGTTGGTAGACACGCATTCAAGGGAAAGAACCATTTTGTAATAGATTTAGATAACCCCAGACGCATCATCAGACACAAACATGTACAAGACAGTCGTGTTAAAGTACTCCCAAATGCAGACACAAGTTTACAACAACACAAGAAAATCTTAGTCTTCTGGCAGAGTTTAGAAATCTCGTGTGGTCATGCAGGAGCAGAACAAGATATGAACACCAACAGTTCAACGTTCAATTTTTCTAACTTTTATTTGTAAACAAATGCAATTAATTATTGCTCGACATTGCAAACACGGTTTAATTTTCCAGTTTGATTTTCTCATTTTGATTTGTACAAGAAATATTCTGATCCCGAAAAGAACAAATAAACAAATATGTATATCCTTGAAATAACACAATTAAAATTACACTACATCCAGATTTCTCATGATAGCTGTAAACCATCTCACAACACATATATATCATATATCTACATAAACATACTTTATATACAAACATAATAACTTTGAAAGTAAGAGTGTAAGAACGACAGAAAAAAAAGAATGTTTACATAATTTCTACATCCCTATATTTACTGTTACACTCCCATCACACATTTTCATGAATGTTGTTTAAACCATCTCATGACAGAGTGCACATTACACAATTGACATGTATATTGGATTTGTATATATTTAATTGTTGCAAATAAATATTGGGGGGGGGGGAGATGTGTATTAGGTATATTGATTACACAGATTACATATCTTTCGCACACCAGACATGTCCATAAGTGCTCAGATTTTCGCCTCAGTAAATCAATGACTCAGGGTATAGCGGCTGATAGTACCGGTTACGCATGTCGTTGCGTCTGTGGGTCTCACCAATGGCCCACTAGACATACCATCCATGCAACAGAAAACCTTAGTGGATGACATGCCGTTATATTGAGGATATCTTCTTATAGAAGCTTCATGGCATGTCATCTATACAGTTATGATTTTGTTTTATTGTAGAAATGTTTTTCATGTTTGCCTGAATATATATGTATGCACCCTCTGTAATTGGGAGGGAACCAGAGATGTACTGTGCAGCACTGAGGAGGAGGAAATTAACATCACTGTTTTTCCTATAGCTGAGGCCCATCATAGAGGCACAGTGACTCAGGACGTGACAATCCTTTTGACTTGAACATTTGGTTGCATGCCTGGAGATATAGAGAAGTTTGGCATAACCAGTAGTCAATTGGTGGCGGGGAATGAGCACAGTGAACCCTATCTTGGCTACAGTGGCTAGTCGCAGTGCATAGGTGGAAACCTACCTTAGTGGAGGTGTGATAGTTATTATCTGGCTCTGTCCCGGGATGGGCCGAAAATCCACAGACTTCTCAGCAATATAATTGCATTAGGTCAAATGGCATGAGCCCATGGACCGCTGGATCAGCAACCAACCAACCAACCAACCAACCAACCAACCATAGTTCCGGTTGGTTCAGTTCTATGTTGGTTCATTGTTCTCTTTTTTTAAATCTGTAATTGGTGTTCTTTACTGGTAACGCCTATCCTCACTCCCAAATTGCGTATTCTCGATATTGACTCACGCTCTTCTATCTGAAAAATCCTCTGATTTCCAGAACTCACGAAGATCACTGGTTATATCTGCTCGACCCATAGACTGGCCATTTGTTATGGTGGCGAGGCTAGCTAATTTGTTGGCCCGTTCGATTCCCACTACACCCGCGTGTACGGCAACAAATATAAAAATATATTTTTTCGAAGCGAGGCCCACATTTTAGCTCTCTCTCTAATGATTCGATCCATTTCCTACGGACATGACCTGTTATGACTTTCTGAATCATACTCATTGAGTCACGTAGCATGTACTCATGGGAATAGGTTTGCGATTCCAGCCAGTTTAGTGTCTGTGTTACGGTAAACACTCCCATTGTTTAAAAGTTACCGCAACGATTTGTATTATTTTCAACTCCAATAATAGCACCATATTTGTGAAAAAGTTAACTATTAAATTTACTTTCGTAACTGTGACCTTCACTGGAAAGACACATATTATAGGGCAGAATTCCGGGAAGTATTAGGAGCTGTAGACCTAGAAGGAGATGGGCAGTGACATCAAAGACTGTATGAAGATATCGTTGGAGGAGGCAGGCAGATTGACACAGGACAGAGTCGGATTCAGGACATCAGTTGCAAGGACAACGTTCTGGAAAGAATATATCACGTGATGATGATAAACTGTGACCTATGACCCATTCTTGTCTTCACTGATGACGACACTTTAACTGTGACCTATCACCCATTCTTGTCTTCATTTATGATGGCAATCTGTTTTTGCTTTTTATTACACCTTACAAACCGTCAAAGCAAAATGGTTAATGCAGTAATCTTCATGTCCTACAGTCAAGGTTCGATTCCCATTGAGTCGGAAAAGTTTTAGACCAAAGAATCCTAAACGTGTTTTTCCCGCAGACCACATGCCGATCTTTTTTGGGTTTTCCATAGACCCCCTGAATAATATTGAATTTTCCAAAACATATTATCTTCAAATGTGCGTTTTACATCTGATACAGTGCTGCTCACTTTGATAGGGGTTTATTTAGAGTAGACAATTGTATAAAAAAAAAAAAAGAACAACGTGTACAGTTTTTTGTTCCAACATTTATTGAAAAGAGTACATCTCGTGCACGCGGAATTTTCTCTCTCGCTTACATGGACCCGCTTCAAATTGAAATCGACCCTTGGGATTCGTATAGAACATTTTAGAAACCTATGTTTTAGACCAAACATTTCTTGTACATCGACTCAATATTAGAAAATGAGTACGATAAAAATATACGTGAAAGAAAGCCGGATTATGTCCGTAATATTTGCTTTATGCTGACGGTTACAGAACAATTCCCTACTAACGGAGATTTCTGAATATTTTCTTATGCAATATGCTAGATTAAGTAGCATTTTGACATAAGACTGACAAACTCATTCGTATCTTTTTGTTTCCTTAACCCTATATTAAACAGTATAGTTTATTTTACTCCAAACCAATTCGACTCAAATACGAGGTATATTCGTCATTTTTATGGTCACAATTTTAACGGTTGTTTTCTTTTAAAGCCAGATGTTTTTCAGTGAATCCTGGACGTTTTCAAGATTATAACATGATTTGTATGATATTATGCATGCATTTAAATTTGTAAAAGGAAATTAAACCAAAAAATTGTGAAAATAAAAATTATGTGTGAAATTTTACATGGTATATTTTTCTTATTTAGCTAGGGTCACGTTAGTGAGTTTTCTAAAATGAAATATTCAATGTTTATACCATTTTAGTTTATTTCTTGATTTAGTTTTTGTAAAAATATGCTCATTTCCCTCCAAAAATAAATTATAGAGAAAAGGGTAGCACTCTCATTAGAATTATTAATATACAACGTTTCTTTCCTTGGTTTTTTTTTTTTTTTTAAATATTATGCATAACGGAACATAATGCAGTTGAAATATTCGGTAATCGTAGTTTTATCAGGGAAACCCCAAATTGTGTAATTGCGGGTTAACATCTAAATCATGAGTAGGCTACTTACAGCTCTCCGACCAGAATTTACCAGTACTGAAACAAATATCGTAATTGCTGACCGTTGTGCTCCTAAAGTATTATGCAAGTGCTGTATTTTTTAGAACTACATAACTTTAATAACTATTTTCAATTTGTCCGTACATAAATATATCTATGTAAATGTTCACAAGTAAAAAATTTTAAAATGTATATTTAATAACATTTATGTGTATCAGTTAAAATAATCAGTTTGTATATTAGCTTTTAATGTATTGGACCCACAAACAGCTGTGTATTTTTGTATACGGCCCTCTGATAAAAAAACGGTCAAACCCCAGTTCTAAATGAATATGCCAGATAGTGCTGCTGTGTGTCTGAGAACTATAATGAGATAATGTTATAAAAAACGGCCTTTGTTTAAACAAAATTGAGTCGTGGCTTATTCCTTGTCATTTGGAATCTGCTTGTCAAAACTGACCAGAAGTGGGATGAAAGAAGCTAGCTTTGTTTGCAGGCCAGTTGTTATTGAAACATGTGCCGAAAACAGCAGTATGTGGCCTGTAATTACATTTCTGACCACGCTTAGCAATTACCGATAGCTTGTACCTCTCAGGCTACACACAAAACCACATCGTCAAAATGATGAATGATGCTCTTCCGATCACTGCAGCGTTCTCTCGGTTTTCAGTTCCTGGCACTTTCAGCGCGTTTCTGAAGATGCATGACTCTGCGACAGGAAATATTGATCTTTTTCTCCGCTTCTGTTTTTGATGGTTGCTCTTTACCCAGTTGCTTTTTGTCTTAATTATGACTGTTCACATCATTACTGTGATTGTTATTTTGTGTCACTATAGACATCATTACTATCATCATCCCCTTCATTATCATCATCATCATCATCATCACAATTAACATCAATATTGTTATCTTTAAAATTATCACCATCTTTAACATCATTATTATCATCACAATCATCAAGAACATTGTTCTAATATGCAACAGCCTGATGTACAAATCAGCAATCACCAATAGTAATCCATGATAAAGGAACAACGAAAGCCTAACTTACCTTCACGGGATGACTTCTATCTACTAAATAGACAATAACAGGTAATGCGTTTCGATTCAGAATTGAACACAATAGACTAAACAGCCATACATCCAAACAATTTTAATAATGGAATATCAGCAAAGTGTACATGTGGGCAATACAACCAACCTGGAGAACATATCCTTCAGAAATGTGCAAACCATGACACATTAAGGTGCACACTAGCCTTCTGATGGACCTATGAATATTAAACTAAATGGTACAAATAAACAAATGAAAAATACTGTCCAGTTTATATAAGAAACAACGCTGTAGATATAGACATTACTAGCCAACATTTTATACAAGAAACAACACTGCAGATAAATAGACATTATTAGCGAAAGAAAGTAGAACCAACAGCATCGTCGCCCAGGACTTCGACTGTCTTCCAGCACTGAAACAGCAGTATGTTTTGAGAAGTGTTATAACCATCACTCTAGCAGTTTATTTCTATCGGTAGTGGGAGTGCCACTCTCTGAGTTTTATTGGAGCTAATTTGGAGATTGTGCTTCAGAAATCAAGAGAAGAGTTGCATGAGCTACTTCAAAACTTGCAGAAATAAAAATCTGTGACAGAGCAGCAGTTGTAAAGCTAAATTACATCTCATTATAGCAAGTATATTTCCAGTAGAAATTTATGGTTGTGAATCATGGACACTTATTAAACAGCAAACAGCGCAGCTGTCGTAAAAGTGAGATGCTACACCAGATTCTGAGAATACCATGGACAACAAAAACGAATAATGATAAAAAGTGATAAAAACATTAACCAACGAAGAGGTTCTCTTAAACTATATTATAATAAGAGAACTGATATTTTTTTGGGCCATATAAACAGACATAACAGCGTAGAAGAAATTAGTAATGTAAATTATCTCTGATTGTTTAAACATGCCCCTGGCTGTTGAAATGAGGTCGGCCAGAATCGTGCTGAGTTCACAAGAATCACAAAGAAGACTATGTTCTGGGGGGGGGGGGGGGGGGGGGAACATGTCACTTGATAAACATATTTGGACGATTCTCGAATCAAGGTCAACATTCATGTTGTCGTAGATAGTTGTAAAATCGCCAATGTCTGCATAAAAGAGCACACGTTAGTCTAGAACTCGTTGCTACGTTTTCTGGATTATCTCTGTACCAAACATGGACATGGCAAAGTTAGTGAGTTGAACGTTTGGATGGGTTTAGTTTTTGCCCATATGAGTGTTTTCCTTTACTTTTTTATGAATGGTAACAGTTACCATGTTGTTCCAACATGCCGATTTTGTGCTTGAATTAGTTACGGGCACGGTGTGGGTGGGCGGAACAACAATGAAAACTGTCGCAAGGGCCAGAGTTGTGCCCTGATGTCGACGTCTGTTTAGGTGCCATTGGACTCGAAACACCATCGAGTCGAATGGCTGCTGGAACAGAGGGCGGAGCAATTATGGGAATGCCCCACGTGCTGTGAGGCCAGTTTTCTAATCGAGAATCAAGAATCAAGAATCAAGAATGTTATTTGTTTAATCATTTCTTTTGTTCGCGGTAATATGGAGCTAGTGCCGTGCCCAATTTGTACTAACTTCCCCCACCCGTCCCTCAGTCCCTGTAGATGAACTCTTAGAGAAAACTAAACCCGATTTCCTTGGAACCTACAGAGCTGCAGGGGATTGCTGAGAAAAATCCGAACACACTATTGACTTGCTTATGATCTTCTTCTCCGGATGTTTGCCAGGATGACTCTTTTAGCCTGTTGTGAAATAAGGGACCCTCTCGACAGGTGGATTAGATGAACAGTATTAACAGCTACCGGACTACCCTATCGGGGTCACAGCGAGCACACATTCTGGAGAAGCAGTCATAGAAAACATTTGTCTGTGATGCAGCACGTAAAGCAGAATCATCAGGGCGAAGTAAATCCCATTAAAAGCCATGAATTGGTTTCAGTTGGAAACAATCACACGATACTATCGAGTACTCGATACTAAGAGATATCGAATACACTTTTTGTTTTATAGACATCTGTATAAACCACAATCCTTTGGAGAACACAGAAATAAATATATCAATGCGTCTTCAAAAGTAGCAATAGGATATCCGAGATGATAAGGAAATCCTCTACACACTGAATTGACACTGCATGATTGAAAGTTTTCATCTGACACGTAATTGACACTGCATGATTGATAGTTTTCATCTGACACGTAATTGACACTGCATGATTGATAGTTTTCATCTGACACGTAATTGACACTGCATGATTGATAGTTTTCATCTGACACGTAATTGACACTGCATGATTGATAGTTTTCATCTGACACGTAATTGACACTGCATGATTGATAGTTTTCATCTGACACGTAATTGACACTGCATGATTGATAGTTTTCATCTGACACGTAATTGACACTGCATGATTGATAGTTTTCATCTGACACGTAATGTACACTGCATGATTGATAGTTTTCATATGACACGTAATTGACACTGCATGATTGATAGTTTTCATCTGAAAGTAATTGACACTGCATGATTGATAGTTTTCATCTGACACGTAATTGACACTGCATGATTGATAGTTTTCATCTGAAAGTAATTGACACTGCATGATTGATAGTTTTCATATGACACGTAATTGACACTGCATGATTGATAGTTTTCATCTGAAAGTAATTGACACTGCATGATTGATAGTTTTCATCTGACACGTAATTGACACTGCATGATTGATAGTTTTCATCTGAAAGTAATTGACACTGCATGATTGATAGTTTTCATCTGACACGTAATTGACACTGCATGATTGATAGTTTTCATATGACACGTAATTGACACTGCATGATTGATAGTTTTCATCCAAGAAAAATCACAGATCATCGGGAGCTTTAAACTATACCGGACATTCGCCATATTGTCACGTGAAAATCAAGACTATATTATTTAGTAATAAAAATCAAACAAAATTCATTTAACCTACAGAGATATTTTTTTTTATGAGATGTTTCAATAGGTGCCCATGGCATGTGCCGATGACATCAGTTAATGCCATTTCTCTGGTATGTGCGGAGAGTTGACTGAAAAATCATTGAACCTAATTTAAAATTGAGTCGTGTTCTGACACTAGCTGTATCGTAAATTACTCGCAGTTTACCACTGTCTTACGAAAATCCCCCTCCCTCCCCAATCTGTAGATCTTCATTCAAACGATTTGACATTTTTTCTTTGCAGTTTTTTTTTACGGGAACTTTACTATATTAACTATACCCTAGTTAAGTTGTAGAAAAATTGGGCCGGCACGTCAAATTGGGCCAGCTACCCATTTCTTTTGGACCGCCTAATTCATCAAAAGTTTTAAATAATAATAGAAATAATAATAAAATCCATAGCCCGTCAGGGTCCTAGGGCCCCCGATGATCTGTGTTATCATGCAGTGTCTATACAGTGCCATCGTCAGTTTGTGAGACATTTGGTGCAGAAAGATATCCATCCACCTCTGGCATCTACCATCCTGATGAGTTTGGAAACTTCACACCCCATCAAATCCTTGTTATTATCTAGACATGTCTTCTTCTGTCAACCTCGTTTTCTTCCACCTTCCACCGTATCTTGGATACAATCTTTTATCATCGGGGAATATTTCTTCACGTGCCCGTACCACGGGAGTTTATAAAGTTTCATGATTGTTACCATTCGTTCTTGTTGTTCTGTTAATACATTAATTATATCATGCACAAACACGATCTTATGTTCTCGGTAACAGACACCCAACCTACACCTATAGCATTTCTTTTTTAAACGCCTAGATTCTACTCTCTAAGTCCTCATTTAGAACTCAGGTCTAACAGCCATATAGAAGTATAGGCCACATACTTATATAAGTTCATTATAAGTATTATATGCGTCGGCTAGAAAGCGATATCCGTAGCTAAGAGGATTAAAAAACACTACTAAGAGGACTTAAAAACACTTTTCGGTTTCTCGTCACAGGAAAAATTCTAAAGCTGGCCCACCAACCGTAAATGGTTGCCCACCTCTGCTCTAGTAATTTATTTATTTTTTCTTGTTTCTGTTTTCTGACTTTCTCGTAATGTCTATGACAAGTGCAATAATTATATTAACATGGACAAATATTCACTGTATGCTCTGTACATGTTGTCATGTTGGATGTCAATATTCTCACGGGGGCTGTATCAAACAATAGATGTATTAGGTTTGCGCTATGATTATGTTATAGCGGGATATGCGCTACAGAAATGGACAGCAGAAGTGACAGGCTGTCAACAAAAGATTATGAGTTTTCTGATAAGTAGGGTTATACTATAGGCATCTTGGAATTCATCAAAATCTTGATCTCTTCATCGTCTGATGCGATAAATTCAGCGGAAAGGTTCTCTTGTGACACTCGAGATTATGCCTTTGTGGTTATTTATTTGCAGACTCGTGCAGGCAGGTCTCAGTGGCAGGGTGTTGTTTCTATGAATGGGAGTGATGGCTGAGACAAAATTGCTGCAGGAGGCTAGAGTTAGAACAAAACGTGTCCTAATAAGTGATTTCAGCAGGATTAATGATGGGATACGTGGTCACGTGACAGAACCGTAGCAGGAAAGTGGCCAATGATTGATCTTCGCCTCACGACTTCATATCGAGTTTGATCGTTATTTCTAAAGCCATGAGTGGCCGCTAGGACAAACGATAAATACACTCCGCAATTTACGATCACCCCGTGCCATCATCAGCCTTGTCGATCTGCCACAGGAGCTCCAGAATTGATAGCTTGCAATTTTGGTTCTCCTGGTGATTTTAGAGAGGGCTTTTCTTTGGGATTCCTGCAGCTTTATTCTTAGGACCTTTTTTCCCCGAACACTAAACCTCATGCTTCTCTTTGAAATGTATCTCATTCGCCTTTCTGCGCTTACGTCAGTCTTCTCATTATTGCCTTCATTCAATCATATACAATGATATATATAAATATATATCAGACGTAATACGAAATAATATTGAAGATACTAGGGGGGGGGGGTATTTTTTATACCCTAAAAAAATAAAAATAAAAACAGGTAATTCGTGTGTCAGATTGTCATTGTGATGATAAATGTACGACCTTTGTGTGAAAAATCACTACGGGTTTTGGAACTTGTTTGCAATTAGTGACTACCAATGTTTATACTGTAGTTTATACAATGTTTATGTTTTCAAATAATTGTCCGATTGTTTATTTTTTAAGTATTTTATGTCGTCATCGATGAATGCAATTGGTTTTTTTACTTTGTGACTTCCTTCTGCTGGTTCAATTCCATTATCGAAATGGCTGTCGTATTAATGTTGAACCTACATACAACTGAGAAAGATGCAATGTAGTTTATGAGAATAAGGGGGGGGGGGAACGCTAGGCTTGGAATAAGTTCTAACCAAACCCATAACTCTCTCCCCTCCAAACTCTAGGATAAACCCGCGTACTAAGGTGCGGCATTACAATTGAACCTCCTTTAACCTCACCTTTAAAAAAAATTCTGGCAACAGGATCTGCAAATGACGTAATGCCATTGACCACACGAAAATGGATGCACACCGTAAATGCACTTGCAATGAACTGCGCTTGATATCTAAGTTCGTACACATTCCGCTTCTGTAGTGTGTTCATCAATAGTTAAACACCGATATTGTCTATTATCTCTGTAATTACTAAGCGTATGGACTTCATATTTTCATGAGTGGATTATTTCATAGCCAAATTAAAAATGTTTGATTAATGATTTTCTAGGCTGAACGGATTTATCGCAGCAGTCGCTACGAATATCGTTTAAAAGATAATATGTTTTAATAGCTATAAAAGAAAGCGGGTTTAAGGTATATTTTCTATCAATGAGAGGAAATGCGTAGTATTTGAATATTGGTTTTCTTTTCTCTACAAATCTTCATTGACTGTTAGGCAAAGTATAAATATGCTGGTCAATTAAAATCACGATAAAATAAGAAGACGTCATCAGTGATAGAATTATATTGTTGTGAAATGCAACTTTAATTGCGTTTCGTGCACACCAAATCGATCAATATTGGTACGGAAATCACTCGTTTCGTGAGTGTCAAATATGTAGACGCTTTCTTTAGTGATTACATTGTTATTATCTTAAAATAATTACTAAACTTCAGTTTACTCAAAGGTATATCGCATTTTTGACGTGGTTTTATTGTGGTGTCATATTCATTTCCAAATCTACTGATAATCGTGACTGTCATGCTGAGATGAATGGTCATATATTTAGAGAGTGGATAGAGAAAACTGTACTTCTGTCATTAGATAGACTCTCCTGTCTGGTCATCTGCTCCTGGGGAGCGCGGTAGCCTAGTTGATAGTGAGCTTTCTTGCTATCACCGGATTTCATCTTGCCAGGTTCGAAACCACGACCGGACACACACAAATCCTGGTTGTGATTTCTCGCTTGACACAACCACTCCTCTAGTCGACTCAGCTGTAAATGAGTTTGTGATGCATTCGTTAAGGAAGGTAAATACAATAGGCAAGGGAACTGGCCACCTCACCTTAATAGTTGCTGCAGCATAGTACATGGAAAGTTATCTTCATCCCTAACGGCAATTTGCTGTCATGGGACATACCTTTACTTTTACCTGCCTGGCTTTGGAATACGCTTCCTACCACAATGTTGTTGCATGTGAAGATAAGATCCCTACATCCTCGTCTACTAAGGAAGATATAAAAATATGGCTTAAAATAGAACATTCCATTTATTGAAATGCACTTGAAACCGGAGTGACTGTTGCTGGTAAAGAACGCACACATTGCTTGTTTGGGCTAACATAAAGGGAGCGGTGGTAAAGAAAAATAAAATGATGTTAAGGAAATAGCATATACTATGCTCTCCGCCATTAACAAAGCATTCTGGATAAAATGTGATGACTATATATTGAAAGTGGAAGAAGAATATTGACATTCAACGAACTGCAATTATCGATCTTCACGATTCATTAGATTATGGATAAATAAGAAGAATTAGAAATAAGGCAAGCGGAAGATCGAGAAGAAGGATTTAGAAAGCACCAAGATAATAGTGAAGAAATAGGAAAACAACACAGCCGAAGTGACACATCTATCAGTGTAAAAACATGTGAGATAATATATAACGATGCTTGACAATAAGACAATCTTGACAATCGTTAAACGTAGTAAGCTTCTGTGGTTTAGTCATTAATTTCTCTTTGAAACAATCATGCAGAGCAAAGTAGAAGGTGTAAGGAGAAGGTGGACAACATAATGTCTAGTCTATTATGTTCAAGGCTGGACATTTTTGAATTTCTCCACATTCTAACATGAACTTCGAAAAACTTTGGTCAAAGATTTCAGAATGCCACCACTATTACTTAAAATGTTCATATTATGACGAAGGTTACGATGACTGTAAGTACAATGTATGTTTACGTTTATTTTAAATTAACAAGAATGTCAATAATACTACAATTTCATAAACGTTTAACTGTTAACTTTATATGTTGTTGCATATAATCTCAACACAACGAAAGAAAAATATTACAATTCAAAATACTTCATTTTTACCAATGTAGCAACAAATAACGATACGCATATACCAAAAATTACTGTAAAATTTCTTTTCGACGTAAAATAAGTGATATCTTAAAAAACAACATTCGTAGCTATTATTGCGATAAATCCGTTCTGTCTAGATAATAGTTAATCAAAAATCAATGTGATTATGAAGTAATTCACACAGGCAGAATATGAAGTCCGTACGCTTAGTAATTACGGGGATAATAAACATATTGGTGTTCAACTATTGATCGTACTATAGACGAAATATCAGGTAGGCCCAATTTCAAATACGTTCCAGGTTTTTTTTTGGCTTGTAATCCGCCTTGTGGCTACGTTTTTAGTACTAAAGTCACGTTCCGAATTGATTAAGGAGGGGGGGGGGGAGAGTTTAAATACCCTAAATCTCCCTTCCTTTATTTACGGGCTAGCTCACACATACAAAGTGATGGTTCACTAAGTTAAAATTTAGTTGTAAGCTAGAATTACATTCAAGTGTAGTTTACTTTTAACTCAGAAACAACACAAATTGTGCATGAGTTTATGACTGGAAATGGCTTTATATTTGTCTAGTTTTTAAAAGAATTCTCATTTCAGTTAAACCGACATAATTTGCAATTCAAAATGGATGAGATTTGGCCGGTAATAAGCGCCAGTCGCACCGGATGGTACAATATTTGATCTCTCGACAGGAAAGGGTGCATGTATGGTGTCATTCCTCTTTTATCCAGCTCTTGAAAATGGAACCAGATCCTAACACGAGATAGTGCATACACACTTTCCCGTTCAGTTCTAAAGCCAAACAGAATATATACACAAATGGCAGCTTTGCTCTCTAATATCTGTGTGGCAATACGGGAAGCACTTCCAGACGCCAATAGTTGCCATGGTAATGCCAATGATGGTACTAATACAGTAATAGATGCCTGGCAGTAGAAAATCTAGAAGCCGTTAAAATTGTGTAATGCAGTGTGCACCAGTATTTCCGGTTAGTCTGTATGAATTGTATCAAGTGGTGCAGTGATGTGTCAATCGTCTAGTGCGGGTTGAACAGGATGTTATCCAGGTAGGAAATTATCAACAGGTAATGTTCTCAGCGTGCGAGTTCACCATTTGTTAATTTATCTAAGTTTGAAGGTCACGTGTAAAATTCTCCTAGAAAAAAAATGAGATCAAGCGTGAAGTTTAGCAGGTGTGTCATTGTTATATGAAGTCCGAGTAGCAAAAGTTCACCGGGTGTGTCAGTGATAGGTGTATGTTTGAAGTCCATGCTACCTAAGTTCACCAGGAGTGTCATTGATATATGTGGTTGTGAAGTTCTTGCTACCTATGTTCACCAGGTGTGTCGTGGATACATTTAGGTGTAACGGCCTTGTTACCTACGTTTCCCAGATGTGTCATGGATAAGTGGAGGTGTAAAGTCCTTGTTACCTAAGTTCACCAAGTTAGTCATGAATAGGCGTAGGTGTGAATTCCTCGTTACCTAAGTTCATCAGGTGTGCCATTGTTATGTTTGAAGTCCTCGTTAGCAAAGTTTACTAGGTGTATCATGGATAGGTTTAGGAGTGAAGTCCTTGTTACCTAAGTTAACCGTGTATAGCCTAGTTAGGCGTGAAGTCCTTGTTATGAAAGTTCACCAGGCGTGTCATGGATAGATGTAGGTATGAAGTCCCGATTAGCTAAATTCATGATACATCAGGTATGTCATATGTAGGTGTGAAGTCCTCGTTCACGAAATTGTCATGGATATCTGTAAAGGTTCTCATTAACTAATCTCAGCAGACGTGTCTTTGTTTTATGTGACATTCTCGATACCCAAGTTCAACAGGTATCATTGTTATGTATGAAATTCTGGTTATAAATTTTTCATACTTAGTCCACTCCACATATATCACATCTCTTGCTCCGTCTCACACGTATCACATCTCTTGTTCCTGGTCACACCTATCACATCTCTTGGATCCGCCATATATGCATCGCACCTCTTGATCCGACTCACATGTATCACATCTCGTGATCCGTCTCACATGTACCACATCTCGTGATCTGCCTCACTTGTATCACATCTCGTGATCCGTCTCACATGTATCACATCTCGTGATCCGTCTCTCCTGTATCACATCTCGTGACCTGCCTCACTTTTATCACATCTCGTGATCCGTCTCACATGTATCACATCTCTTGTTCCACCTCACATGCATGACATCTTTTTTGTTTTCATTTTCTTTGTGGTTTCCAATGAGCGATTGCGTTACTCCATCAGAACCAAGAAACAATACCCGGCGTTTCCCGTGCGAGAATAAGAGAAAAAAAGTTGTATTGTACATCTTTTTCACCGTGATAAGTTAGTAATGGAAAAGTTGTATATAGTTACGCAGCTAGATACAGTAGGCCTATGTGATTTGACGGAATACGTATAAAATAATATTTTAAATAGTAGACACCAATTATTATTAAACTGCGCCAAAAACGTCCATATGTGTAAGCCTACGGTTCTGAAAATGGAATTTAAAAAATATTACCCCAAAGTTATGCTCTGGGATCGATAATAGTATGCAACGGACTCCCGCTGCTAAGAAATGAGCTAAACGAGACAGACAATATAGTCCGTAAAATTGACCTTTTATATATAAATGTTGCAGTATTATGATTACAATCGCTACTTGTAGAATTCAACACCCAATCGACTTGAATATACGAATACAACAAAATCACAGATATAAGCAATATTCGCTCATAGACATATGTTAAACGGCATTTGCAAGGAGAAAATAATAGCGAACCTAAAAAAAGCAGAATAAACGTCGATTGAAAGCAATATCAATTTCTACCGTTTAATAGATCTATCGATATTTGTTTATATTTGCTTGACAATTTATCTGACAATTTGTAACATTGTCCGGGGTGAAAAAGTTAACCAGTCATATCAATAGTCAGCTTTGCGGGATCACAGGAGAACTGTTAAGATTTCTCATATCGACTACGGGAGGAATTATTACATAATCAGTCGATGTGACAAATTTCATGTGAGATTTCTTTACCGGGCGACACAAACATAGAGTTACGGAGTTTGTCATATATATAAAGGCGTTTTGCTGCAGATAAAATTCTGCTCTATCCATCTGTGTCCATGTCTTTGTTATCCAACAAGTTCTTGTAGGTGTTCCTACATGCTTCAGACATCACTGACCCACTTTACTGTGCACATACATTCATAGGTTATTGGTTATGGACAGACATCATTGCACTCCAGGCAGAGCCATTGGTGCTCAGTCTCCCTTAACAGATGACGAAGGGTATGCATAATGATGGTTCTCGTGACCCGTCTGTTGAGCATTTTTCTCGCCCTCCCCCCATACACACGTCTATTTCTAATGCTCTTTTTGGTAGCGTATCCTATCAGGGCGTAGCCATCAACCCAGCATCTTTTGGCTGTAGTGATTTTCTAAGAAATATAAATATGTTCAGTAATTTGCCATTCCGTTCTAATAGTCCGGATGCACACTTCCCTGTGGCGTGGTTCGAACCCGATACCTTGGCCGTCATAGACGCACTCTGTACAACGCTACCATAGAGATACACTTAATATCGAATTCTTCAAAATTCATTCTCGATGTTTTATCAATCGCAATGTCCACATTCAGAAGGCGCTCATGAAGCTGTTTCAGTACATCCCTCTTATCCATCGATAACTCCCCGTATGTGTGTGCATGTGATGCAAGTCTGTCTGCTCTCTCATTATCGCGAACATCGACGTTTCCTAGATAGTAAATTCATGTCATTCCCTTGAGGTTGGATGATATCGCCCACTCGTATCGATATCGGTCATTTCGGATCTTTCACACAGCGTGGAATGGGAATCTAACACAATAGGATTGAGTCCCTGAAATTCATTTGAGGGCAGCAGTAGCAACCAAGGCTTCCATCCTCATACTGGATGTAGTTGTTTCATATGCTCCGCTGTTTCAGACAAACGACTCTACCAGGTTAGTTGGCTGTGAAGCCCAGGCCAACAAATTCCGGTACTAAAAGTCATAACCCGCCTTCCACCACCCCACCCCCAAATATACAGTTCTACAGGCATGTATACAAATATGAAATGAGATAATAGCCTGCATTAATTTTGTAGTATCAATGTTGACTACTTGCGACTTAGCACTCTCTTTTATGTTTCATTGTTTGTATTTAGAACTGGTGTTATGTATGCAAGAGCATTACTAACGCACAGAAATGTCTCCTATTTTCACGGTTGTTGCCCTTTCAATATGACAGCTTGGGTAAATGAGTAATATAATAAAAATGCATCGAGGGTTTATTATTATAGAAATAAACTATAATACAGAAAACTAGATTTGAATCAGGTCCGTTCAGCTGGCACTTATTCGCCTCGCGACTTGAGTCAACACGTTTTCCGTATTCGACCAATCCGTATCCCTAAAAAAAGTTGCGGTTTCAGTCAAGACTTCCAACGTGTATATTTTCTAGTTATTATGAATATGGTCCTGTCGATCGATACACACACAACACACAGACACACATTGCACATGTATTTCAATGCATCGAAAACCACAAAAATTTAACATTAATGCGTGCCATAAGGTCTCAGTACTGCAAGGACTGCTTGAGATATGTGTGCATCTTTGCTTTCAAGCGGGAGTCGTCCGCCGTCAATGGGCGGAATTAATTATCACAGTCTATGACCAGTAAAAACATTGTCTTTATATTAGTGCCAGGATAGGCGGGTGTTAAGGGTAATGAACAGGCTGATGAACTAGCTTGCATGGTCAACGTGTTAATAAATGGATACATCTGACATGTGAATGCGTTGATGGACCTCATGCACTTAGAAGATTTTGAAAAGTGTGAATCATGGTCACTATCAAAACTGCGGGATATTGGTGCAAAGATTGGAACAGCCTGTACATAGAAATATAATAGCTATATGTGAGATTGGTATAAAGATTGGTGTAACAGCCTGTATATAAAAACAGAATAGATATACGAAGAGATTGATTAATCAGCATCGAACCGGAACCGTTGGATGCAAAACTCTGATGGATTTAAGGAGACGGGGATTGAAGCATAGATGGACTTGTCCGGTGTGGGCTAATGTTTACCTGTACTCATAACGCACCCTTGATGCCATTTTGGTATGACGATCAATAGAAGAAAACGAATGTATAGGAGATGTTCTTTTGTACAAGAAAGTTAAGAACCATGTCGAGAAGTGAAGATAGCAGAAATGAGATCACTTTATAAATTGAAACATCCTTGCTTCCCAACAAACATACCATTAGTATGTCAAGTGATACAATGATAAACACATGTAAGGAAATTTTTCTACACCTGAAAGTTAATTTGGAACAAACCTAAAAATTATCAAGTCCTGAAAGAGTTAATGTAGCCTACAGAACAATCCCTCGAGGATGCAGAAAGAAATATAATATATTCTGGACAAATAAACTTGAAGAACTTGTCAAAAAGAGAAAAGAAGCACACACAAAAAAAGCAGAGAAGTTTTTTACACATGCAAACAGAACATCCGACTAGAAACAAAAGATGTAAAAAAACAAAAATAGTCAGACACCTGTAATAAGTTCAACCCTCGCACTGAACAGCAGCAGGGCATGGAAGCTATTAAATAACCTACCAGGGAAAATTAAACACACAAACTAAAACCATTGCAGATTGTAAACCAGGTATTAGTAGAAGACACAAACAAAGCAAATAGTTTTAACAAATACTTTTTAAGCATCAACAGAACATCCCACAGGAAAGCACTAGACAATACAATAGGCACGATTCTAAAATCTAAAGAAATATCAAAACTAGCAAACACTGCACTCTTGGATGAAAACTTTACAATTCAAGAACTCCAGACGGCACTAAATCAACTACAGTCAAGAGAAGCACCAGGTCCTGATAAAATAACATTGAGATGATCCACCACCTAGGAATCTAAGAAAAAAAACAGAGCACCTAAGCTTCATAAATACAACTTGACAAAGTGGAACCCGACCAACCGCCTGGAAGACCACTATTATCAAGCCAATACTACAGAAGGATAAGCCTGAAGATGACATAAAAAGCTTTCCGCCAATCTCTTTAAGTTTAAACATCAGTAAACTTGCAGAACTAACGCTGAACAGGAGATTATACTGGTGGCAGGAGCTTCAACATCCTTCCACAACTCTCAAGCAGGCTTCCGAAGTGGAGCAAGTACTAAAGACCAACTCTTTCTTCACACAGAATGTGAAGGACAATTTTCAGCAAGGGAAGAGTACAGTCGATGTCTTTGCAGACCTAATGCAAGCATATGACAAGGTTGTGAGAAAGGGACTATTGCTAAAATTACAAAATATGGGAATTTGTGGGAAAATATACAAATGGATTAAGAACTATCTAAGTGACAGAACCATAAAAACTGCATTAACAACAAACTATCACCCAAACGCATGCCTGATGGGTACTCCAAGGCTCAGCTCTCAGCTGCACTCTATTCTTAATCTTTATTCTTTGACTTGCATCACACCCACAGAGGCATGTGTCCAGATGGCTTTGTCATATGGACAAGTGGATCAGACTTACACCTGGATACAGAAAGACGTAAACTCTTCTCACAATATCAACATACTGTAACTTTTGGAAACTGAAGGTCAACACTAGAAAAACTACATATACCATATTTACGCTTAGTTAAACAAAAATAAAAAAAATAAATATCAACCTTGAAGGAGCTCAAATGACTCGTGAAGAAAACCCAACATGCTTAGGGTGTTCAGCTGAACAGGAAGAGGCTAGCCTTCAACAATGTTATTAACAATATCGCGGAAAACACGAAACAAAAACCGTCTAGGAGGTTAAACGGGTTGAACTCGCTAAAGTGTCTTGTAAGTACATCCCGAGGAGCTGACAAGACAACAGTTACACATGCAGACGTGGGATATGTCAGATCCAAATTAGACTATAATCTTCACTTGCAGGCCACATCATCAAAAAGCTCCTGCACACACTTGGACAAAGTACAAAGTCAGGTTTTCCGCTTAATTTCTGGTGGCATGAAATCAACACCAACAATGGCCTGTGAAATCGATGCAAACATTAGACATTAAAAGAGAAAAGACAACTATAGAAGCTGTGAAAAGATATAAATGACTCCGACAAAATCATCCTAACAAAGAAGTAGTTACCATATAGACACTCAAAACAAGACTAAAACAAAAATCCCCAGTACAGATAGCAGAAGAACTAAACAAGAAACATCACTTTCCTGAAGATAGAGTGGAATCTGAAAGAGTATCAAATATCCCACCAAATACATCCCTCATACTGCATACTGCCCCCCCCCCCCAAAAAAAAACCACTCAATAATTGACAAGTCAGTAACCAAAGTAACAAACAAAAACACCCTTAAGTCCACTGCACTAGGAACTATCGAGTCCTACCCCAAGGACTGAATCCAAGCATACACAGATAGATCAGCCTTCAAATCCACCATCAATGTAGGATATAGCTCTCTCGTAGTCCTCCCTGACAAAGCATTAATAGAGTTATCTGCTCCTTGTGGAGAGTTCTACAGCGACTACGAAGCAGAGGTGAAAGCAATATCAGAAACTCTCTCATACATCACCACCAAATACAAAAAACGATGCAAGACGTTCAACAAAAAACACAAAAAAAAACAAGTAATATTCACTGACTCCCTGTCTGCTCTACAAGTCCTTGAAAACTGTAATCCAACAGCAGATAATAACAACCATAAGCAACATACTTCAAGCTACAAATATATTTACATTCTATTGTATCAATACTTTATTACAGTGGATACCAGGCCATACAGGTATCAGTGAGAATGAAAATAGTGATTCTTCTTCTTCTTCTTCTTTCGTTCACTTGAAACATGTCTATATCTGTAATTCTGTCTCCTTAATAAAACTCACTGTCTTTTGTAGTTCATACAGTGTCCCATAGAGTTTTGATTCCAGTGTTGTTTCCTCTGGCCAATATGTCTGCCTCAGCGTTTCATGCTCAGAACACTCTTGAAGTATATGTTTGGCACTCTGTGCTGCCTGTCCACATGTACACATGGCCGTGTTGCCAATTTTGAACTTTGTATACATGTGACTGCGGAGTCGGTTGTGTCCTGTTCTGAGACGTAGAATTATAACTTGTTCTGATCTGTTCATATTGTGATAGTCATCTTGTGTTGGTGTTTGTGGCTTTCTTATTGACTTTATCATCTGTTTTTTCTGATGGTAGGTGATTGGTATATCTGGTTGGTCTTCGGCAGCACCTTCCTTAGCCAGTTGGTCTGCTTTTTCATTTCCTGGTATTCCACAGTGAGAGGGTATCCACTGCATGGTTACCCTATACTGGTAAGACAATTCGCTAAGTAGTTTTTTTAAGTCTGTTAGTTTTCCAGACTGGAGAGCTTGAAGCACTGACCTTGCATCTGTCAGGAATACCACAGGCTGTAGGTCAGAGTTGGAGTTCAGCAGTTTTTTAGCTGCCACACTAATTGCCTGGATTTCTGCATCATAATTATTGCAGAATTTTCCTGTCTGTGTTCTGATTGTATCTCTAGGCTTGTGTGGATATTCTATATATACACCTGCACCTCCATTCCTCACAGCATTCTGTGCTGACCCATCTGTGTACACTCTGACCCATATATCTTGTGGATATTCCTCATCCAGGAAACTGAGGGTGATTGTCATTCGCTGCACACTGTTCTGTTCGTCCTCGCTTAGTATTCCTTTCACATGAGTCTGAATGTATATTGGCATTCCATGGCTTTCACTCCACGGGGTTTGCTCTGGTACAGACCTTAAGGGGCTGCCAACTTCAGGTAGGTCTGTAAGTTGTCTACGGAGTCGTTTAGCTTGATGGATAAAACTGCTCCTTTTCAGTCGTCCCATTGCTAGATTTTGGAATCTTTCCTTCATTGGATGACTAGGCATACACTGAAACTTTTCTGCTTGAATTAGTACTTTTGTGTCTCTGCGTTCGCCAAGTGTTTGCATTCTTCCCATTTTCTGCATCTCTGCTATGGGTGTTGATTTCATTGCTCCCAACATTATTCTAAGTGCCTGGTTTTGCACTTTATCTAGATCTTGTAATGTGGTGTTTGATGCAGGACACCACGCAGCTGAACCGTATTCCAGGTGTGGTCTTATGCCTTGCTGGTAAACTTTACTGTGTATATTTCCACTGGCTCCCCATGTGGTTCCACTTAGTTTTCTCAGGATAGCTAGCTTCCTCCTGGCTTTTGTTGTTGCTTTGTTTATGTGCTGCTTCCATGTCAGCTTATCATCAAAAGTAACTCCGAGGTATGTGGGTTGTTTGTCTTCTTTCAAGAGCTCTCCATCTATCTTGATATGACCAGCTTTTTGTTTTGGTGAGAGGGTAAAGAGTGTAGTGCTGCACTTATCTGTGTTAATGCTGACGCACCATCTATTAGCCCATAAGGTTAGGGCATCGATAGCTCTTTGTATTTGTTTAGTGGCCACTGTTGCATGTAAAATAGTGATAAACTGGCAAAAACTTGAGCATGTATGCCCCAACCAGGAATTCCCACGAAACTTAGAACAGCTAAACACATTATTCGCAACAAATATAAACAACAATGGATGGACTGCTGGCTCAAAGGGAAAGAGTGATATATGCAGACATGTCCCAACCAAATCCACACAATGGCATAAATAGACTACACCGCAAAGATAAAATCACAATATTTATACTGCTAACAACACATTTGCAACAAACCAAAATATTTATACTGCAAACAACGCATGTGCAACTTAACAAACATTTACAAATAATTCCCGCAAACTATACACCGTACTGAAACCACTGCAACAGACAAGATGAGGAAACGGTAAAACACCACCTTATTGAATGAAATGCACTACAAGACCTACGAAAACAACTTTTACTACCAAACCTCTCCATCACCAATACCCTTTATACAGTTACAACACAGCTGAAGAAGACGTGCACATACCCCAACCTGGCACGGGGAAGAAAGATTGAAAGCTTGCAACCCCGTGGATAGGATAAGAATAAGAAGATGTGCGCCCTTTTGACATAATTTATCGTATATCAATATGGCTTTTACGAGGATCTCAATAGACTAGTTGATAGTGAGCTTGCTTACTATCACCGAGTTACAGCGTGCAAAACAACGCCCGGGCAAAAGAATACCCGGGTAGTGATTTCTCAATCCTCCATTCCATCTGGGTACCTGACGTGGGCACCTAGCGCATGGGTTTGAGAAGGTAATCACAGCAAGAAAATGTATTTGCCACCCTAATGTAGTTGCCGCGGCTTAGTACATGAAGAGTTATCTTCATCCCCGTTGCTGTCATGGGACCTACCTGCCTGCCTACGTACCTACCTACATACCTAGCTATCTCTGCTGTCATTCATTGTAGGTCACAATGTTGTTATTCTTTGCCCTCCTTTCGGATCCCGATACCACACATGAGCCTCGGTAACACTTCATTTTACCAAGTTAGATTCTGTAGTAACAATACCAGAAAATTTGTTAATTTACCCCAAAAATCGTTCATTCGTTCGTTTTCGTGTCAGAAAGACTTTGAGATTAAAAATTTGAAGACATTTTAAAGAAAATCACTACGGGAGGAGTATTTTTTAGCTTTAAGCCAGCAACTTTGTCCAAGCTCCTAGTATTAAAGGTCATGTTCCGATTTGCTTAGATGGAGGGAGTTGAAAACCCCCTTCACTCTTATCGACGTTTCGCCAAAAAGGTTTTTATCAAGGTTACCGGCACATATACATCTAAAAACGACGAGCAAGGTACTATCGGGACAACCCGATATTATTCATGTCAGGCGCTCATTGATAATATCAATAATATCGACTTGTAAATAATAATTCGTTGTTTCGTCATTTCTCTGTCTCGTCTTCACATTTCTTTGTGTTTTTTTTTAATGTGTCATATTTTGTACATTTGCTGTTTGTCTCACATCAGACCTATTTTTATCCTTCCGACCACCCCCACATCTCGTTCGACATATGAAGGCCAGATGTGTCGTCCCTGCTCGTCGTTTCTAGATGTGTATGTGTATGTAACCTTGATAAAGATCTTTTGGTAGAAACGTCGATGTGTGTGATTGTGTGTCTAGTTGTTAGCATAACTTCATTATCCCGTTTCAAGCTTCCTGGTGGATTTCAGTTTTGCGGCGTGAGTATATTTTATCGATTTACCTCTTATCTATGGCCCTGTCAGCTTCCTAAACCACAAACGAAAACGACTATCTAACAGTATGCATAGCTAGATAATTAGTCAAGTGCAAATGCAACTCTAGCAGAGATACAGAAAAGTGAGAGCATACAAACATTGCCCCCTAATGTGTGCACATAATACAAGTCACTTCAACTAATGTTCATACAGAGAAACAGCAAAAAGTTACATCATAGCTGTAAACAAAACCAACAACATAAATGTCAAGCAAGGTAGGAATATACATGACAGTCGTATTATCTATTGAGTATTGTCACCTCCTCCGTCGGGGCTTCTAGTGAAAGGACTATACACAATAAATGTTCATATTTCGTGCCAAGTGATACATTAAAGAAGGCATTAGCGGGACAAACCGACACCAAACGATCTCGGCATTTCCCTACAACTAATGTTATGGGAGTCACAAATGCCCGCTATGGGTGCACCCCGGGTTGTCCCTGCTTTGGGAATTTCCCGATATGGGAGCGGATTAATCTCCCAGTGGAACGCTACTTTTGCATCGGACGTCAGAACTAGAAAACTGAGGGCGGCAATGTTGGCTTCCATCTCGTCAGATGTCACTGTTTCTTATTTGATAGTTCCACTCTAGTGCACCCCTGTTCATAACAAGGCAGCCCACGACTTTATCATAAACACATCATATTGTTCTGTAATCATTGAAATTTGAGTGCGTTGTTTCATGCAATCTTACAAATCATTTGTCAGGAAACGCGCCATACATAAATAACATCAACACTGTATTGCACAATTTTGACCACCGCCTCCCTCCTTTTTACCAATAATAATAAATATAAGTATATAAAATAATAATAAATATTCACCCCCGGAGGTTAATTATGTCCAAACCCCACCCCACCATCCCCACCCCCGGAATTTGCAAGATATAAAAATTATACAAATTAGGTTTCATATGTTAAATTTTTAGCAACTTTTAAAACATTCAAACATTTTAACTTGTGCAAAAAAACTATTTTTGAAGTCCAATTTTGCCAAATGCCACATTTTCCATTGTCAACAAATTTCATCCTTTTTTTTGCCCTCCCAAACCCAGCCCTAATTGTTGACGTAATGTATGACCAACACCAAGACATATATCTACATGACACATTTCTTAACATTCTTAAACATGTAACAGATGTCAGAGAAGCGCGGTGTTCTAGTTGATAGTCAGCTTGCTAACGGTGTCAAAATCAACAAAAATAGGTATACGTATTACCACAATAAGTCGTTAAAACAACCTAACAACCAGACACAGTGACAGTCGTTGTTAGGTTGTTTTCTTCGACGTATTTTGGTAACACATAAACCTATTTTTGCTCATTTTGATATTTGCCCTGTGTTACTCCATTCACCCATTTTCTGTTTAGGGTTGTTACACGACACTAAAACTTTTATTCCTTGCTTACGGTGTGCAGGTTCATAAACACGTCCGGACACACATAATAATCTGGATCGTGATATCTCTCTCGACCGCCACTCCAGTCGACCCAGCTGTAAATGGGTTGCTAACGAGTTAAAGGAGGTAAAGATATCAAAGAAGGAAACTGACTATCCCAGTTAATACGGATGATTACACATCCAATTGCTACATAAGGAGTTATCTTCATCCCTGACGGCAGGTTGCTGCTATGGAACCTACCTATAGAAGATGTCTTTGAGTGCGTGCTATGATAAAGATCGTATGCTCATGCTTCTATCTTAGGCAACCATTCTTGTAAATATAGTAAATAAGTAAATACATGTTACAAATATTTAATAATAATACTTATTGACCTATTTACTATATTTACTTCCTCCGGTAATTTTTGTAAGGACTGCACGAATGTTGGGAATGGACTGGTGTCAGGACTGATGTGACGGTGCAAGAACGTATGTAGATGCACTAACAAGCATATATAAAGATGGCTCAGTAAACACACAAAAAACGAATAAGTGGGGTTGGGGTTTTGTTTCCTGCAAGAATGGAGAAAAGGTGCTTGAAAAATCGTCTCTGCCTACTCCACTGTAACATCGAACATGAAAATAGAAGTGGTAGTATCAGCACTCAGTTGGTTAATGATAACATACACGGCGATACTCTCTCTGACTCTCAGAGCATGCTGTGGAAGATAGAAAGGCGAATGTTAAGAAAACATTGGGCCATGTTTCTGAACAATTCGGTTGTCCGAAGAGTTACATGGATCCATTGCATTGGTAACGCGGAGGTCAGAGACAACGAAAGAGCAGACTCATTGTCCGGCAACGCTGTGGTTGATGACACAGTATTGAAGAGAGATAATGCCGGCCCAATACGAGTGACCATTCATTTACTACAGAGTGATGCAGACGATGTTGGAGATGATAATGTGCACATACAAAGAATAACAGGTGAGGGGTGAAGGGAGAAAGTGTGTCCTCTCTGGAAATATACGAAGATCACATAATAAACATATGGCTGGGACTTTGAGTCTGTATACTCTAGGATAGCAGCTGGACTGGAGAGCCAGGCACTTGTGGGAATGTTCCGTGTGCAGTGATAATGGTATATAATCAATAATAGCTTAATAGTACTTACGTAGGACTCAGTTTATCTGACGGGTAAGTTACTCTCTATAAAACATAACAAAAATATGTTATTCAACTAATGGTAAGTTTCTCTCTATAAAGCATAACAAATATATGTTATTCAACTAATGGGTAAGTTACTCTCTATAAAGCATAACAAAAATATGTTACTCAACAAACGGGTAAGTTACTCCCTATAAAACATAAGAGATACATGTTACTCAACTAGTGGGTACGTTACTCTCTATAAAATGAAAGAAATATATGTTACTCAACAAACGGGGAAGTTACTCTCTATAAAACATAAGAGATATATGTTACTCAACAAACGGGGAAGTTACTCTCTATAAAACATAAGAGATATATGTTACTCAACAAACGGGGAAGTTACTCTCTATAAAATGAAAGAAATATATGTTACTCAACAAACGGGGAAGTTACTCTCTATAAAACATAAGAGATACATGTTACTCAACTAATGGTTAAGTTACTCTCTATAAAACATAAGAGATACATATTACTCAACTAATGGTTAAGTTACTCTCTATAAAACATAAACATGTTATAATCTATAAATATCAACATGTTACTTTACTAATGGTTAACTTAACTACTTTCTCTATAAAACATATCCGAGCAAGCAATCATGTGGGAAGCCTAGGGACTCTGTGTCTCTGTAATTTAACTAATTTGAGCACCATATATTATATTTCAAATTTTACGATGTCCTTCCTTCTAACTGTAAGGACACAAAAGATTATCAACTATACATATTTACATATCTTCTTCTTCTTCAGCGTTCATTCTCAAACTCCCGCTGGATCTCTCTTGTAGCAGGACCATGGTCATATTCGATTTCCAGCAGGATGTAGTCCAGCGAATGTAAATGGATTGTGTCGTCGTTTTATTTGCACCAATGGCTTGACACATCCGTCTTCGGCGGACACATTACACATCAAAATTACATATCAAATGCATATATCAACATTACATATCAACATTACATATCAAATGCATATATCAACATTACATATCAAATGCATATATCAACATTACATATCAAATGCATATATCAACATTACATATCAAATGCATATATCAACATTACATGTCAACATTACATATCAAATGCATATATCAACATTACATGTCAACATTACATATCAAATGCATATATCAACATTACATATCAACATTACATATCAAATGCATATATCAACATTACATGTCAACTGCACATATGAACTGCACATATTAACATGAGTTTGGTATTCCCTATTTATCACGAGAAGACCATAATTGTTCCCCTTCGACATAACTCGATCCAACGGCGTCTCACTGGTTGGTAAATGTCATTCACACTGCATCGGAAAAACCAACATCTCTACAAGTCCCACGATAATTAATATCAATTAGCACGCCAGCAGACCATATAGAAATGAATTTATGCCCAAATATCATCATTTCGTGATACTGTGAAACTGTGAGAAATCGTTGCATAGTATTGGTATTAGACATGAAAGTGCATCTTGAAACGTTGAATATAAATTGAGTTTTTACTCTGGACGGACCCCAGCTTTGTTTGCACTATCATATTTTATTAGCCCTCTTCTCCTGTCTTACACAGACATATCTCAGCAAATGTAAAAGCCATAGTAAAACAAGTAAATAGATAATACTTCAGTTAATTTTAAGCCATAGTAACACATATAAATAGACACAATAGATAGTATCTGAGTCAGGTATAAGCAATAGTACCACAGGTAAATTGGAAATAAAGGGATAAATCAAAAGTGTCAGGCGACAACCTAACGTGCTGAAGATGTAAGGGATGGTGCAACATATTGTAATGAGGGGAATAAAACGATGAAATAAGTAGGGAGTGTTGTAGAAATTAACACACTAACAAAATTATAAAAAAACTCGCTAAACAGAAACACACAACAGAAACAAACAACGTTTCGACTATATAATCTTCGTTATGACAAATTCAGTTTTCGTCTAAATAGACAATAGCCAGGTATAAGCGATAGAAACACAGGTAAATAGACAATTCTCAGAAAAGTTTAAACAATAGTAACACAGGTAAATGGACAATTCTCAGACAAGTATAAACAATAGTAACACAGGTAAATAGACAAAAGACAAGCATAAGCAATAGTAACACAGTTAAATAGACAATATCTCAGACAAGTATCAGCAATAGTAACACAGGTAAATAGACAATATCTCAGACAAGTATCAGCAATAGTAACACAGGTAAATAGACAATATCTCAGACAAGTATCAGCAATAGTAACACAGGTAAATAGACAATATCTCAGACAAGTATCAGCAATAGTAACACAGGTAAATAGACAATATCTCAGACAAGTATCAGCAATAGTAACACAGGTAAATAGACAATATCTCAGACAAGTATCAGCAATAGTAACACAGGTAAATAGACAATATCTCAGACAAGTATCAGCAATAGTAACACAGGTAAATAGACAATATCTCAGACAAGTATCAGCAATAGTAACACAGGTAAATAGACAATATCTCAGACAAGTATCAGCAATAGTAACACAGGTAAATAGACAATATCTCAGACAAGTATCAGCAATAGTAACACAGGTAAATAGACAATATCTCAGACAAGTATAAATCACAGTACATGTACTACATGCGAATAGAAAATATCTGAATACGTATAAGCTATAGTAAATTCAATCTATTGTCTTTTTCTCTGTTTTTGTTGTAAGTCGCCGTGGCATTGAATGACGATAAGTTTTCAGACTATGGCATGTTTGTTCACTTGATATGCAGAAAAATGATGCCGTCTGAGAATGCTGGTAACTACTTCAGTCCACCTTCTCCTTGGTCTTCATATGCCTCTTGCTGTTTCCATTCTCATGGTGTATGTTCTTGTAGCTAGCCAAAAAAGGGACTCATTCTCATTATATGGCCGAACCATTTCATTCTCTGCTTTTTTCTATTTATTTGACCAAAGACGTTGTTCCAAGTGTTTGTAATCTCTTAATTCCTCACGTGATCTCTTCTTGTTCTGTTTGTTGCTTTTCTTAGATATTATTTCAGACATAAGCTATGATGCAGAGAGGCAGCCACATCGGGCGGCACCAACAAAAATATTGTCGGGGGCAGAATTTTGAAGAAAAATAATTTAATTGGGGGGGGGGGGGGTGAGAGGGGTCGGTATTTCGAAGACTTGCATCATACTGAGAAAATATACCGCACGGTTCTGTTCCTATCCACCGCTAGCTGTGTTCCTAAACCATCTATAACACCATTTACGGTTGTCCATGATAAACATATGTTTACTGTGTATTTTAAGTGTATTAGGTTCAGTTATGCATAATATAGTTTTACAAATAAGAAAAGTTGTATATTAATGTTCCCATGAGCATGGTACTCTTTTCTCTATAATGTGTTGTTTTGGAGTGAAAGGGGTTACATTTCTTTTATAAAAACTGAATGCAGTAATAAACTAAACTGGTATCAATACTGAATATTTCCTTTTAGATAAGAAAATGTATCTTTAAAAACCCACACTAAGTTTTTATTTACACACATTTTTGGCAAAAATTGCTTTGACAAATTTAAGAACACGCAGGATAACATAAAAATTATGTATCATCTGGGAAGTTTCAAACATCCTCCGAAAAAGGTCTGGCTTTAGAGGGAAATAACCTCTCAAATTGTTAGCAGAAAATGTCGAAGATATGAGTCGAATTTTTTGTTGTTAAAAAAAACAAAAAACTAGACCGTGCAATATAGGGTTAAACTCTTCTCTCTCTCTCTCTCTCTCTCATTCTCTCTCTCTCTCTCTCTCTCGCTCAGTCTTCGTGTGTTAATAGTTCTTTCCATGAGTTATTCTACGGTGGTTCAATAACAAACTTGCAAATTCTACACCGGAACACCAACATGTGGTAGTTCTGAAAGACCCACCAGAACACTATACAACAGCAATAGTCTAGTGCATGCCATGCTTATGTAGAGAATCAATTCTCTAGTGAAAGTCTCTCATATTTACAAATACGCCTTCTTCCCAAACCGATGCGTACTGCTGAGAGCTCGGGGCATGTTGGATATTCTGAAATAAAACTGGAAAAAGATCCAATCCACCCATATATTGCACAAAATGATACATTAGTACTTTCCCCGTTAACACCAGTACAACAGAGACATACCCCTTTAGAAGGGTGTTAAGTAAAGTGTCACTATTTGTTATTAACTATGACAGATTGCCACAATGTGAATTCGTACATTCCTGACTGGTGCTTGTATCGATGAGTGCCGTTCTATCAGATCAATAATGTTAGTTTAAAAACAGAAGTATTTCGTATCAACGTTTAACACCCATCTGAATGGTCACATCTGTGTGACATCTATTTCAACAATAAAACATCCATTCAAGAACGTTATTGCTAGTGTTTCTTGGAGTACAGAGCAGGAACAAATCTATGATGTTATATTTTATGAATGTTTTATAATGCATGGCATTGTTCGTCCACGTTTTTTGAGCCATATATCTGCACAGTTTTAATAATTTTTACAAAAATTGATTTCGTTACATTATTTTCTTTAACTTTCACATATTTGATAACACAATATCCATGCACCACACAGTTAACATGTGAGTGTTAAGCTTTATGGTACAAAACAATAAATCAAAAACACTGTCCAATTTATACAAGAAACAACACTGCAGATATAGACATTATTAGCGAACGAAAAATAAGCAGAAGAATTATACAGCAAAATATTTCAAAATCCATCCAACTGGATGTACTAAAAAGTTTCAGAATCCATTCAACGATCCATGCACCAAAACTGTTCAGAATCTATCCAACGATCCATGTACCAAAAAAATTTCGGAATCTATCCAACTCCATGCTCCAAAACGATCCAGAATCCATCCATTGATCCATGTATAAGAAAATTTCAGAATACTTCCAACGACCCATATATCTTCTTCTTCTTTCGTTCACTTGAAACATGTCTATATCTGTAATTCTGTCTCCTTAATAAAACTCACTGTCTTTTGTAGTTCATACAGTGTCCCATAGAGCTTTGATTCCAGTGTTGTTTCCTCTGGCCAATATGTCTGCCTCAGCGTTTCATGCTCAGAACACTCTTGAAGTATATGTTTGGCACTCTGTGCTGCCTGTCCACATGTACACATGGCCGTGTTGCCAATCTTGAACTTTGTATACATGTGACTGCGGAGTCGGTTGTGTCCTGTTCTGAGACGTAGAATTATAACTTGTTCTGGTCTGTTCATAATATGATAGTCATCTTGTGTTGGTGTTTGTGGCTTTCTTATTGACTTTATCATCTGTTTTTTCTGATGGTAGGTGATTGGTATATCTGGTTGGTCTTCGGCAGCACCTTCCTTAGCCAGTTGGTCTGCTTTTTCATTTCCTGGTATTCCACAGTGAGAGGGTATCCACTGCATGGTTACCCTATACTGGTAAGACAATTCGCTAAGTAGTTTTTTCAAGTCTGTTAGTTTTTCAGACTGGAGAGCTTGAAGCACTGACCTTGCATCTGTCAGGAATACCACAGGCTGTAGGTCAGAGTTGGAGTTCAGCAGTTTTTTAGCTGCCACACTAATTGCCTGGATTTCTGCATCATAATTATTGCAGAATTTTCCTGTTGGTGTTCTGATTGTATCTCTAGGTTGTGTGGATATTCTATATATACACCTGCACCTCCATTCCTCACGGCATTCTGTGCTGATCCATCTGTGTATACTCCGACCCATATATCTTGTGGATATTCCTCATCCAGGAAACTGAGGGTGACTGTCCTTCGCTGCACACTGTTCTGTTCGTCCACGCTTAGTATTCCTTTCACATGGGTCTGAATGTATATTGGCATTCCATGTCTTTCACTCCACGGGGTTTGTTCTGGTACAGGCCATACGGGGCTGTCAACTTCAGGTAGGTCTGTAAGTTGTCTGCGGAGTCGTTTAGCTTGATGGATAAAGCTGCTTCTTTTCAGTCGTCCCATTGCTAGATTTTGAAATCTTTCCTTCATTGGATGACTTGGCATACACTGAAACTTTTCTGCCTGAATTAGTACTTTTGTGTCTCTGGGTTCGCCAAGTGTTTGCATTCTTCCCATTTTCTGCATCTCTGCTATGGGTGTTGATTTCATTGCTCCCAACATTATTCTAAGTGCCTGGTTTTGCACTTTATCTAGATCTTGTAATGTGGTGTTTGATGCAGGACACCACGCAGCTGAACCATATTCCAGGTGTGGTCTTATGCCTTGCTGGTAAACTTTACTGAGTATATTCCCACTGGCTCCCCATGTGGTTCCACTTAGTTTTCTCAGGATAGCTAACTTCCTCCTGGCTTTTGTTGTTGCTTTGTTTATGTGCTGCTTCCATGTCAGTTTATCATCAAAAGTAACTCCGAGGTATGTGGGTTGTTTGTCTTCTTTCAAGAGCTCTCCATCTATTTTGATATGACCGGCTTTTTGTTTTGGTGAGAGAGAAAAGAGTGTAGTGCTGCACTTATCTGTGTTAATGCTGACGCACCATCTATTTGCCCATAAGGTTAGGGCATCGATAGCTCTTTGTATTTGTTTAGTGGCCACTGTCGCATGTTCTTCTGTGCACCAGATCACCAGGTCGTCAGCATACATTGCCACTTTGATCCCGTGTGGTAGTTCAGCAACTAGGTCATTGATGTAAACCAAGAAAAGTGTGGGCGACAGGACTCCTCCCTGGGGGACTCCATGACGCAGTAGAACTTTCTTGCTCTTGCGACCATCTAATTATACCCTGGCTCTTCTATTATGCAGGTATGCTTTTACCCATTTGTACATTCTTGAGCTAATCCTGCAATTTCGCAATTTCTTTAGGAGCCCTTCTTTCCAGACCTTATCAAATGCTTTTCTGAGGTCTATCCATGCTGCTAGTACCAGTTTCTTATCTTGGAAGGCATCCTCAATCTCTTGGGACAGGTAGGTTGCCTGATCTTCAGTAGAGTAGCACTGTCTGAAACCTGCTTGCTGTGATACCAGAAGGTTTTCACTTTCAAGGTACCACTGCATCCTAAGATTGATAATGCGTTCCATTGTTTTGCATAGACAGCTTGTGAGGCTGATGGGCCTGTAGTTGGAGACTGTGTTGCCATCTTTTCCTGATTTGAGGAGTGGTATCATTATTGCTTCTCTCCACGCCTGTGGTACATTACCCGTGGACCAGCTTGTGTTAAAGATCTGCAGTAGATTTGCTTTTGCTGCAATTCCCAGGTTTCTAATCATTTCATTGGACACTCCATCAGCTCCAGGGGACTTTTTCATTTTCAATTTGGATATTGCATGCTCCAGTTCTCTCATTGTGATTGGTGCCTCCATGACTTCAGGTATAGGCTCGCCTTGTCCAATGTTTTGCTGGTTCTCTCGAACCTCCTGTTGTTTGTCTGGGCTGACTTTGATGTTATTGTCTTCTGCAAAGGAATCTGCAAAGTAATCAGCTGCATGTTTACCTGTTAAAATGTTTCTATCTTTATAAAGTGTGATCCTGGTATTTCTCCCTGTACCTTCATCATTTAGGTGTTTTACAAGTTTCCATAATTTCCTAGTATCTCTTTCTAGGTTCAGCGACTCTGTTTTTTCTTTCCAGCTACTCCGTCTGGCTTGTAACTTGGCTCTTTGAAATTTAGCCTTTGTTTGCTGATATTTGTTGTGATGTTCTTGGCTAGGTCTGTTCTCAGCCTGCTGTCTAGATGTTTCCATCTCATTTTGCAGCTTTTCCAGTTCATCATTCCAGTAGGGTTTGTAGTTTTTGCGTGCCCCCCCCCCTGGGTATGGTTTTACTAGCAGCATGTAGTATACATCTATTAAATTCACTCACTGCTCTATTGATGTCTTTGTCCAAGTTCATGTCCTTAGCTAGAACACTGGTTAAATGCTGGTACATTTTCCAGTCTGCCCTCTTATAGTTCCACCTAGTGAGCGTGCTGCTGTCCTTGGTAAATTCATTGTGGATTTCCAGAAATACTGGTCTGTGGTCAACTGGTCTGTGATACCACCAAGCTGCTTTCCAACGACACGTGTGATGTTCCATTCCAGGCCTGGTGAGTGGAATGCCAGATCTGGTGTAGAGGTGGTGTGCCATGCTCTCGAGTAGAAGGTTGGTGAGTCAGCTGGCTGGTTAATAAGGATGATATTATTTTCATCCTGCCAGCTCTCAAGTTCCTCACCTCTCTTGTCGATATGATCGTAGCCCCAGCTCTGAGAGTGGCTGTTGAAGTCACCACACACCAAAAGTCTCTCTTTATCTGGAATTGTGTCTAGTGCCAATGGTTTATCATTTGGGCAGTAGTAGTTCAGGAGATGGAATTCTGCACTGTCTGTTTTTAGGTGGAGCATCTGGTATTCTGCCCCTTCCATATATACTTCCAGCTGACATGCGCTGATATTGTTTTTAACAAGTGTCAGAATTCCACCCTTTCGCCTGTCCTTTCGGTCAGATCGGTAGCACTGGTAGCCTCTGATTTTGAAGGCTATGTCGCTGCTGAGGTGTGTTTCTTGGATACAGCATATATTAACTTGTTCTTCACTGAGGACATTTTCAAGTTCCAATTTGTTGCTGTATCCATCTCTTTTACTGTTGACACCCTCAGCATTCCAGTGCATTATTTTTATTGGTCGTTTGTTTGTTTGGCCAGTAGCTCTATTCCCTTGCCTCCTGGCTCCTCGGGGCAATTGAGAAGGACTTCCAGTAACTGAGGTTGGGCCCTTACGAGGTATAGGGCCCGGCACCGTCCCTGCCTGAACGTCCGCCACAGGGCAGGCACCATAACTTTTTATAGATACGGACATGTTTCCATTGTGTTTTGTGCGTGGCATCCTGATTATCTGTGCGCCTTTTGGCTGGATGCCTCCGTCTTCAGCACTCTGCTTACTTGGGCAGGACTATGGTCCTGCTCGAATGGGACTGCCCGACCAGTCTTAGTTTCCAGCCCCTGATGGCTGAACTAAGCCCCATCACCACTACAAGGTGCTGGCCTTGATGGGGACCCATATATCAAAAAGTTTCTAATTCCATCAAACTATCCATAGACCAAATTTTCTGAATCCTTTCAATGATCCATGCACCAAAAAGTTTCAGAATCCGTCCAACTATTCGTGTACCAAACGATTGACACGATCATTCTTTTTGTCGGCAATCATTGATATAAGATCGTTCCGCTCTAACAGTATTGTCTTGTAAACAATGTGAAGACATACCCTCAGATATCGCGGTGGAAACATTAACTGAATAACAATCTCTATATTTAAAAAACTATTTTCGTGCAATATCATATGACCAAATAGCACTCGCGGCTGGAAAAAAAACCGCTCATAATCAGAAGAAATATATTTTTAATATTTTAAATTAAGGTTTGAAGACTTTAATGAACTATCTTTTTAAAAATATTATTTGCTGATTTGAAATAACAATTCAAAGGGCATGAGGCCCTGACATGAATGAGGACATGGACAACTGGATCATGAACCAAATGAAATAATAGGTCAAATGGCACGAGACCATGGATCCCTGGATCAGTAACCAATTAAAGGGACATCTCTTCGTTATTAATTCTCAAATAAAAGAAGTCACAAAGATTCTTCTACCTGGTTATACTAAATTATCATGTGATTTATCAGGACGCCATGTGATTTATCAGGACGTCATGTGATTTTCAGGACGCCGTGTGATGTATCAGGACGCGAAAGTGAAGCAACGATATGTCTGTCACGCATACAGTAAGATGCGACTAAAGAAGTTTTTGGGTTGGATTGGCTGTTCCATCTGATTAATGGAAAAAGTGACCATCCCCCTTTAAAAAACCCGCGTAGAAGTCAGATGTGTCGAATTAGAGCGCATTTGAGATTTATATAGTTGCAAAACTCATTCAGTTTTCCAGACTACGTTTAGCGAAACTTTAGGACTTTGAGAACAATAGCAAAATAATACAGTTGTTTACAAACCAAAAAGCATACCTCATCAACATTACAACGCAATCTGACACTATTGTGGAATATATTGTGTCATACATATATTAGCAGGTTAAAAGAAATGGAAGCAGTGTAAACAATTATCTTGAACATCGCAACGAGCTCTCTCCAAAACCTTCTAGGCTGTTTGATGTAGAGGGAATAATGCGTGTTTGACCAGGGGTGAGAATCTCCTATACTACAAGACATAAGTCCGTGCTGACTGCATGTCACATATGCAAATGAACTGATGGTCAAAGAGAAAGGTTTGCTTAAACCAAACACCTCAATGTGGGTGAGTAGCTGACAGAAGCAAAGCTCTCCAACTACTTAATATATGCGTTTCTGCGTACGATCCGGAGTGCGTGCGTGGGTCGATATACTGAGAAATGATGGACCGATCATGCATTAATCTTCTGAGGGGATGCTGTGTCCGAGAAAGGGATGGGATGTCATTTGAGAAGGGACTGGAACACTATGATAATATAATCGATTCTTATACAAAACTTGTCTCAATCTTAGTCTGGAATAATCTTGTATTTCAATTAAGAATGAGGACAACTGTTTCCTACAATAATGTCATTCTTATGTTTCATATTGTTCTTCTACGATCCATTATATACTCATAAGTCTATACAAGTGAGGTGTCTCACTGAAACCATTTTGTCATCAGCAGCCTTCTCACATCTACGACATATCTTCTCACATCTACGAGACAGGAATATCTTCTCACATCTACGAGACAGGAATATCTTCTCACATCTACGAGACAGGAATATCTTTTCACATGCACCAGGCATGTATATCTTTTCACATCTACCAGGTAGGTATATCTTTTCACATCTACCCAGGCGGGCACATCTCGAATCTACCAGACGGGAGTATCTTCTCCACCAGATTCCGTAGGCGTATCTACAGCATTTGGTGACTGCTACATTTTTTTCAGTGCTGATAATGATGATGAAGAAGTAATCCCTTTAGTTGCGTGCAGGTAGCTCTTGACAGCCCATAGCCTGTCTAACAAAAGCACATGTTAATATCAGTTGAGTAACCGAGGTGACATACAGACTCATTAGGTGTGCTGGTTGTGATAGGGGTCTTGGGGATTATGGGTGCATGTTTAGTCCCCAAAGCGCGCATTTGAATCCGGCAGCCTCCCAGGATCATCCTAAACTTCAAGGAGTGGAACACTTACTTCTGAGTCAACTATCTCATAATTCTTCTGTTATATCTGCTGACACCATTCTATAATAATGACACACCTAGCATCCTCGCCACATATACTCCTGCTACAGAAAGACAAATTACAAAATCCGCTGGCGTGCATCTCGTCATCCATGGGAACCATTTGATAGAAGATAAAAATAAAAAATTAATAGGACATACAGTGACAATTATGGATTTTTCACAGGTGAATGTCAGCATATCTCTCAACTTTAATTAACCGCTATCTCCTACGACTTTCCTTGAAAGAAGACAGTATGCTTATTATTTGCATCCTGAACTAGAAGTCTAGTTTGCGACTCAGGTTCTATGTTCTGTAAAAGGGTTGCGCTGTCAGTAGTAGCGTGTGATCTTGCCGCTCTGATCCTTAATTCAACTCAGTTTGACAGGCTATATAAGATTAAAAATGAAGCTATGCACATCATGATTGCACGCCTAAGATAGTATTGATGGGCTATATTTGTTAGACTATCATGATTGCACGCCTCAAATAGTATTGATGGGCTATATTTGTTAGATTAACGAAGCTATGAGAACATGATTGCACGCCTCAGATAGTATTGATGGGCTATATTTGTTAGACTAACGAAGCTATGAAAATCATGACTGCACGCCTCAGATAATATTGATGGGCTATATTTGTTAGACTAACGAAGCTATGAGAATCATGATTGCACGCCTCAGATAGTATTGATGGGCTATATTTGTTAGACTATCATGATTGCACGCCTCAGATAGTATTGATGGGCTATATTTATTAGACTAACGAAGCTATGAGAATCATGATTGCACGCCTCAGATAGTATTGATGGGCTATATTTGTTAGATTAACGAAGCTATGAGAACATGATTGCACGCCTCAGATAGTATTGATGGGCTATATTTGTTAGACTAACGAAGCTATGAAAATCATGACTGCACGCCTCAGATAATATTGATGGGCTATATTTGTTAGACTAACGAAGCTATGAGAATCATGATTGCACGCCTCAGATAGTATTGATGGGCTATATTTGTTAGACTATCATGATTGCACGCCTCAGATAGTATTGATGGGCTATATTTATTAGACTAACGAAGCTATGAGAATCATGATTGCACGCCTCAGATAGTATTGATGGGCTATATTTGTTAGACTAACGAAGCTATGAGAATCATGATTGCACGCCTCAGATAGTATTGATGGGCTATATTTGTTAGACTATCATGATATGATGCAAAGAAACATTTATCTCTGCCGTGTGAAAGCGAATGTCAATAGTGCCGTTCTTACCCGAAGTATTATGTTGTGTGTTCTTGATAAAGACCACGTGGTCGAAACGTCGATTGGTGTGTGTTATTATGTGTGTTTTAGTGATTATCTAAACATCAGTACCCTGTTACAAGTTTGGCCTGTTGAATTTAAGTTTTGCTGCAGTTAGTACAAACTATATGATGCAAAGAGCGAAGATATGATGTGATCATTTATACCTTCACATCAGGACAGAGAAGAACTATGATGATAGTTGAAGGATAAAAGGAATGGATTCAAGTGAGGGAGGGGGGGGGGGTTGGGAGAGATCATGGCATGGTAGGGTGTATAGGGTTATCAATCATGTGTGCGAATTAGGAGATGCAGAGCTTGGAGATCAGTGGGAGTGTAAACCTATCAAGTTTACGACCTCCATCCAAGCACGACCAATCGCCAAATACGATCTGGTGGCGACAACAGAGGCAGAACTACAAGAGTTAACATCAAGACTGGAAATATCTAGCAAAAAACTTGGCTTAGAGTTCAATGCAGATAAGAGTAAAAATTTTGGTGAATAGGAATACTGAGGTAGTCCGAATCAATATAAAGCTTAAATTCCAGAGAAGCCGCTAAATCGGTAAGATAAGCTAACTTCTTATTCCGATAAGCCGCTAAAATTTCCATTTTTATCTAAATACATTACCATAGGTCCGGAAATCCCTTACGGGAAAAAAAAAGTTAACAATCGAAGGTTTGATGATGTTTCGGCGTTTACTTATTTGGGAGCCCAGATTAGTGGTGATGAATCAACAGTTGAAGTTAAGAAAAGACAGACAATGTCAATGGCTGACATGACAAAATTAACCACCATTTGCAAAAACAGGATCACCACCCGTGTTAAGATGCATTTATATTAATATTTAGTTCTGTTAATAGTTTTATATGACTGTACGACCTGTACTTTAACTGCCGACTTAGATAAAAGAATCCAGGTTTTGAAAACAAATACAATAGACGTGTACTGGGCATCTTTTGCCGAGAACATAAGACCAATGTGTTTGTGCATAGATTTATTAACAGCTGAACAAGAACTACTGTTAATAATCGTGACACTTCATAAACGTCAGTGGTACGGGTACGTGATGAGGCATTTCTCAATGATGAGGCATTTCTCAATGATGAGGCATTTCTCAATGATGAGGCATTTCTCAATGATGAGTCATTTCTCAATGATAGATGTTCTTCAAGGTACGATGGAGTGTCGAAGAGACGAGATGACAGAAGAAGACATGGCTGGATAAAATTAAGGACTGGACAGAGGGTGTGAAGTTTCAAAACTTATCATCATGGCAGAGGATAGAGATGCGTGGAGATATTTCTGCATCAAATGTCTCAATGTGACATCCCTGCGGTCCTGACGAGTTATGGGTATTATTATTATTACTGTTATCACCGAATATGATCTAACGGTAGAATAAAAACAAAGAGAAATTAACCCTCTTACGTGATGTTTTTTTAAAATTATTGCTGTGTTTCCGTTGGTCACCATGTACTTGCTGTCGCCCGGGTGTCATCTGTTAATGCCGACCAATATTTCACAGGAATAATAGAAAACATTACCCCAAAAAAGATTGTTCGAATTCTGTTGGTAGATATTCTGTTGACGGAAGTAACGACACAATTGGTCATCACACTCGTCCAGAAACATTGACGTTGTTCGAGGCAAGTATATTTAGGTTGTAAAAGGTGACCAATTTGGGTAAAATAGATACCCCCCCCCCCCACCGAACTCTACTACTATGGAATATGTTAACGATGAATAACTTGACACGATGTTACAATATTAACCATTTTTACCTTGGGCTTGCCCTGTAAATATAAAGTGAAAGGATAATAAATTTGGTTGGGGTAGGGCTAGAAAATTGTCCAGGTCATTGCTTTACATAACAGTTACATTTAGTTAAACTATCATCAGGTGTTAGTTAGTTAGATAGTTATTTAGTTAGTTCGGCAGTTTGTTAGGTAGTTAGTTATGTAGTCAGCTAGCTAGTTATTTAGTTAGGTAGTTAAGTAGTTAGTTAGAAAGTTAGCTAGCTAGTTAGGTGGTTAATTATTCAGTTAGTTAGGTAGTTAGTTGTTTAGTTATGTAGTTAGTTATTTAGTTAATTAGGTAGTTATGTAATTAATTAGTTAGTTATGTAGTTAAGCAGTTAATTAATTATGCAGGTAGTAATTTTGTTTAGTAGTTCCTTTTGGGCCAAAGATGAGACATAGGTCTGTAGTCACTTTTTTCCATGTTGAGTGCCACTTTGCAAGTTTTTGCAGTTATTGTGTATTGCTTAAGCCTCACATTGAACTTTATCTTTTGATTGTTTTATTAACCATCTACGATTAGTTCTAAATAACTTTATCAACAAATAATTGTGCTAGAGAAACACAATACTCAAGCTAGAACTAAACTCCAATACCTGGCAGAGAATGTGAGTGACAAATTGTTCTATCTCTACTATTAATTATATAGGTAATTGAGTTATATGACTATTAATGTATTATTTTGGTAATTACTAAAGCTTCTTTTAGATGAGAAACGCCCTATTAAAACATGTGGTGAATCCAAATAAGTTATCTCAAGACGTTTGACCATTCACAAATATTATAACAATTAAAAATAAATATATAGCAGGTCAAAATTCAGGTAGCCCTGCCACAAAGATGTGATATTTTGCTGAATAAAACACACTGTTGTATCAATGAATTGAAATGGCATACTCTTGTTAGTTGTTAAATATAATTCTATTATCAAAAACTATACTTGTCCAGCGTTCCAATAAAGACTTTTGTGTTACCCGCGAGATGACCTATACATCAGTTAATATATTATCTTTGCTTATGTGACCTACGTATTGACGTATAAGTCCGTTAATATCTTATCTCTACGTGTTCTACCAACGAAATGACGTAACAATCCGTTAATATACAATCTCTTTTTGTGTTACCAACTGCTTGACGTTTCAATCTGTTAATATCTGCTTGTTCTGTTGAATTCTTCTTTCGCAGGTATGCAACCTTAGACCAGTTGTTCTCAGCCATATTCTGGAACGAAGTCCTATAATGCTTAAATACGGTTATTAACTTTCTTCACAAGTTAAGTAGGCTTTTTAAGCATTACCGCTTGTTTGTCGTTGAAATGCCTACCTTCCTGTGGTCCGGATGTGTCTGTCATCGCCCCTTCAAATATCCGTGGCCTCAAAGGGGTGGGGACTCTTGTAGCCCGCGTTGAGAACTACTGCCTTATACTACGGTTTGTACATTACATTTTCAAACAAATGCTGGAGTCAAATCTTACTGAGCAGAGACAAAAGTCAATTTAGCGATAATTCGACCTTTAACAAATATTTGCAATGGGAGATAATGTTTGTACAAGGGACGTAATCCAGTATATTTTCTCGATTCATCAAACAGATTGTGTTTCTCGGATCCAAAATAAACAAGCAAATATGGTGTTGGCTGTCTCTGGTCACCAGCTCGACATTTTCAACTGCGCTTTGTTCATCATTTGTCACGGAACACTTGACTAGACTTCACGCTTTATTGATATTTCTGGCGTTTGATCACGTGATGAGTCTCTCCCATTTGGTCAATTTTAATGTACCGTGCGGGTTTAGGTAGTCGACCATGACACTGTGCAACATTATATCACAATTATATATCACTTCTAACGGTAGTATAGTCTATCTATCTATTCTCTAAACTCTTTGTTGCCTTTCAGTGTCAGGGGTAGAAGAGTTTTTTGAAGACAGCCCTCTTGTGTGCTGAGTATATTGTGGAATTTGTCACCTCTTTTATTTCATTGGTCCATCCTTTTTGGTGGTTGGTCTCTAGGTCTGCCTTTACTTATAGCTTGTTGTGGTATGCTGTCTAATGGTAGTCTGCTGATGTGTGCGAACAATTTGATCTGTTGTCTCTTAATACATTCCAATATTGGGTACTGCCGGTTTTTTTGTCTAATGTCCTCATTCCTCACTCTGTCTCTTAGGATTCCTAGGATTCTGCGTAGCATGCCATTTCAGCTGTCACCAGTGTTTGTCTTGTGCTATCGTTGTCCATGTTTGGCATTGGTAGCATAGCGTTGGCATAATAATCGTTTTGAATAGTGTTATTTTGGTGTTTAAATCTACATTTTTGTTTCAGAAGATTGATGTCATTTGTCCGAGGGCTTGGTATACTTGACTACATCTATTGTGTATTTCTTTGCTGCTCTTGCCATCTGTTGTTATATTGCTTCCTAGGTATGTGAATTCTGTCACTTGTTTAAGTCTGTTGTCTCTAATATATATAAATATATATATATATATATATATATATATATATATATATATATATATATATATATATATATATATATATATATATATATATATATATATAAGTGTATCTTTCTGCTATTCCTATCTTCATTACTTCGTTCTTTTCTATATTTATCTTCATGTTAAAGGCATGGCATGTTGAATGTATTCTATTTGTTTTTGTAGTTCTTCTGATAATGCTACTAGTGCTTGGTCGTCTGCAATTAACATTTCGTTTAAGTTATCTTTCAGATTGTTTTCTTCCTTTGTCTTTGCTACTTTGCAGATGTGATCTATGTATGTTATGAACAACAGGGGGATAGTACAGATCCATGTCTCACTCCCGAGTGAATTTGGAAAATATCAGATGTACCTGTGCTTGTTCTTACTGGACATTGACTATTTTTGTATATGCTCTGATATATGCCCATCAGATGTTGAAGAACCTCATATGTCTGAGACAGTATAGTTTATTCAGAATACGTGATGACTTTGCCTGGTGAAATTCGTGTTGTAGCTAGGCCCGTAGAGAAGGGGAGGGGGGTGTAGGCGTTCAAATCCCCTCCCATCCTTTTAGCAAGTTGGAACTTTTAGTACTAGAAAAATTGAACAAGTCTGGGCCTACAATCAAGCGCAAGGCCCCTTCCCTTGGTGGTTTTTTTTCACAAAATAGTCATCAAATTTTTCATCAAAAAGAAAATATCAAACACGAAAACGCACAAATGAAATTATTTTAAAATTCATCCCACCTGCCGATTGAGAAAAGCGTATATGCGGCCTTGATTGTAGTCTGGTGTCCACAAAATATTGCTGTGTATCAGCTGACAATGTCTCAGCTGACAATGTTTTAGTTGACAATGTCTCAGCTGACAATGTTTTAGTTGACAATGTCTCAGCTGACAATGTTTTAGTTGACAATGTCTCAGCTGACAATCTCATAGTTGACAATGTCTCATCTGACAATGTCTCAATAAAGTATACAAGTATAGGACTTTATCAAGAAACAAATAACGATATAGAAAACACAAACGTAAAAAATACATCTAATATGACTGGACAATGGCTTCCTCACCACAAAAATGAACGGTCCATCGAAAGACTGAATGACAATGACGCACTGCGCACAATGTGTGGTGTGTAATACATTCAAAGATAAGAGTCGAGCGTATCATTACGTTTTACAAGTAGCTGTTTCTAGCATATGTTTATGTATTCACTACAATTACTTTGGTATTTGTTTTTGTAACAGCCCAGACCTGATTTGTAGAACTTCTCTGGTTTCTTGGTAATTGTGTATTAATGTTGATTTTGTTTCTTCGGATTAGTTTGTTAACAAGAATGGCTTAAAACAAAACTGCATTTTTGCCGTATACTCGCTTTTTTAAAGATTACTGATCGCATTTCTGGAAACATAGTGTTCACAATCGGGGTGGGGGGGGATTTCTATATTCGTACATTCTCATACAGATACTGGCTTGTACAATTCTCAAAGGTTGAAAGTCAAAATCAGAATAAACAATGTCATGATAAGAAAGTTATTCCCTGCAGTTAATGCAGAGGAAATGTAAACCGTACTAGCTGCCTCTTCTGATGCATGTCGTGAGTTGGACTAACAAACAGCAAATAGAAGACTCACATTTTGACGTAGGTTTCAGTCAAGTAGGCGCAACATGTCAATAGTTAAATCAATCAAACGCAATACAGAGTGCCGTAGACGATAATGTTTCACTACAAATATTTTTTTTTTTTTTTTTATAAGCTCAGTTGGCGAAGTTCTCCTATGTCAGAAAGACAACCCATTCAGCAACTTCTTTCTTTGTCTTCCTATGTTTCTTCTCTCATTGAACTTTCCGGTGGTTATTAATTGTTCAATTGTGCTGTATGTTTGTGAGTGTTGATCACTCACTGCGGACATGGCGAGACGACTACAGGCCTTCGAATACAAATGTTACAGAAAAATTCTACAAATTTCCTATAGAGATTATAAGACAAATGTGCAGGTAAGACATAAATTAGAGATGTGTACATGTACACAAGAACCATTACTTTCAATGAGTGAAATGACGACGAAAACATGCATGGTTTGGGCATGTATGCAGACAGGATTCCTTGTCAAAAACAATACTGCAGGGAACCGTCGAGGGTAGAATATACAGAGGAGGACAAATAAAAACATGGACAGACAACATCAAGGACGGGACAAGACGAGATATTTCCTCACTCACCCGCATCGTTGAAGATGGAAATCTCTTGTGATCTCATGTGGTGCCCATACGCCCCTGTCGTGTTGCGGTTTTATAGGATAGAACATGTTTTACAGTTGTCCTGTTCTCACCATATAACCTAAAAATCTTCACTTCCTGCTTCGAAGTTTTGTTATAATTATATTTTTGTTATATTTGTAATATATTTGTTATTTTGTAATATTTTGTTAAATATTATTTTCAGCGTTTTTTGTTCTTGTGTATAATTTGTCTTTTTTACTCTGGCATCTCTGAGTACTTCTGAGACAATATACACTCACCCATACGACAACATACACTCACTCATGTGACAACATGCACTGACCCATGCGACAACTTACACTCACTCATGCGAGATCATACGACATACCCATACGACAACATATGGGTGTATAATAAAATAACATATATTTCGTGTTTGATATTTTCTTTTTAATGAAAAATTTGATGACTATTTTGTGAAAAAACCACCAAGGGAAGGGGCCTTGCGCTTGATTGTAGGCCCAGGCTTGTTCCATTTTTCTAGTACTAAAAGATCATACGACATACCCATACGACAACATACATCCACACGACAACATACACTCACAAGACAACATACACTCACACACACCAAGTAGCACATTATATAACACACACACACACTCATTCAATCACGAAACACAAACACAAACACACTCAAATAACAGACACACTGTCACCCAAACACCAAAACTCACTGAACCAACAACCCCCCCCCCCCCCCCATACAAACACTTCATACAATCATATTCTCAAGTAACTCCTTTCACTGTTCACCTTTGATCCCCTCTCCTGTCTACTCTAACTCTATCTACAGCCCATAATCTCCACCTCCCCTTCCTAAAGTCTGATGCACCATATCTCCAAAGCCATGCTCCAAACCTTTTTTTTTGAAAAAAAGAGAGCCCTAGGTTCGGACAAAACCGTCACTGGTCGTAAGATTGGCGGAAAATTAGCCTAGTAAATTCCACATCATGCACGCAGACATCGCAAGGCGTGATGGTGAATCCGCTGCCATTGTTTCCCACTTTAGAAGTGAGTCTGATGAGCTGTCACACACAAGCGCCCTGGATTAGAACCGTCCTGCTGGAGGAATCAGGGGCTTGCAGCGTTTTTTTGTGCCAGAATTGGGATGTCTTCATTTTTTCTCTCTCATACTGTCCTAGTGTTTCCGTGGCTACTGCGCTGGTTTAAGCATTAAGAAACACAAGTGATGTATCGGCGAGGGAAGGATGGTGTATCTAAAAATATTCTTGTCAAATCAGTGTTCTTTATCTAGCCAGTTCGATGTAGCGTCGCTGGTAAAACTGATCTCTCCACAGTCACAAACTATCAAATACAGAAAACAAATAGAAACTAATTGTAGATACATCTTCTACTTCTTCTTTCTTTCTCTAACAATGTCTATAACTGCAGTGTTGTTTCTTGTATAAATTGATGGTTAGTAATGTCTATATCTGAAGTGTTGTTTCTTGTATAAATTGTTGGTTAGTAATGTCTATATCTGAAGTGTTGTTTCTTGTATAAATTGTTGGTTAGTAATGTCTATATCTGCGATTTTGTTTCTCGTATAAATTGTTGGTTAGTAATGTCTATATCTGAAGTGTTGTTTCTTGTATAAATTGTTGGTTAGTAATGTCTATATCTGCGATTTTGTTTCTTGTATAAATTGTTGGTTAGTAATGTCTATATCTGAAGTGTTGTTTCTTGTATAAATTGTTGGTTAGTAATGTCTATATCTGCGATTTTGTTTCTTGTATAAATTGTTCACTAGCAATGTCTATATCTGCGATTTTGTTACTTGTATAAATTGTTGATTTGTATTGTCTATATCTGCTATTGTGTTTCTTGTATAAATTGTTAGTTAGTAATGTCTGCATCTGAAGTGTTGTTTCTTGTATAAATTGTTGGTTAGTAATGTCTACATCTGAAGTGTTGTTTCTTGTATAAATTGATGGTTAGTAATGTCTGCATCAGAAGTGTTGTTTCTTGTATGAATTGTTGGTTAGTAATGTCTGCATCTGAAGTGTGGTTTCTTGTATAAATTGTTGGTTAATAATGTCTGCTTCTGAAGTGTTGTTTCTTGTATAAATTGTTGGTTAGTAATGTCTGCATCTGAAGTGTTGTTTCTTGTATAAATTGTTGGTTAGTAATGTCTACATCTGAAGTGTTGTTTCTTGTATAAATTGATGGTTAGTAATGTCTACATCTGAAGTGTTGTTTCTTGTATAAATTGTTGGTTAGTAATGTCTACATCTGAAGTGTGGTTTCTTGTATAAATTTTTGATTAGTAATGTCTGCATCTGAAGTGTTGATTCTTGTATAAATTGTTGGTTAGTAATGCCTATATCTGCAATGTTGTTTCTTGTATAAATTAGAGATTGTTTCGTTTGTTACCATGTACTATTAAGTTTAACATTCATAGGTTATCAGAAGAGCCAGTATGTGTACTATAATGTGTTATAGTTAGCACAATAATGTCATAGTTTGCATCATAATGTGTCATAGTTTGCACCATAATGTGTCATAGTTTTGCACCATAATGTGTCATAGTTTGCACCAAAATGTGTCATAGTTTGCACATTCTTGAAGGATATGCTCTGCAGTTTGGTTGGCGTGCTCACATGTACACTTTGATGATGTTAAAATTTTACATTTTGTGTACATATGGCTGTGTAGTCTATTATGCCCAGTTCTGAGTCGAAATATAATGACCTGTTGTCTCTGTTTAGTAGATGGCAGTCATCACGTGGACCAAGATAAAACTGTAAACCAACTTCAGGCGCTAGTCATTTCTCAACCCAATTATTTACTTACACTTGCTAATTAAATATGAATAGAAAAACATCTGAACGTCTCATAGACACCGACAGCTGTCAATTTTGTAGAATAACATTTGTGCTCGCATTGGACTTGTTAGTCATTTAAAAACGCACTATTAACTTTATTATTTTATTTATTACTTATTGTTATTATTAATATTGTTGAGTTTATGGTCATCGTCGATTACGACCGACGAACATCATCATCATCATCAAGTCATCCCGTGAAGGTAAGTTAAGCTTTCATTATACGTTTAGCATAGATTTCTTATGGTGATAAAGATTGTGGATACAAAAGAAGTCAAGTCGTACATTGTAAGACATTGTTTATTATCTAAATACCTCACAACATTTCGGTTATAGTAAATAGTGTCATAATAATCTTGTTTATAGTAAACTTTGAGTAAGTAACCTTCAGCTCGCATATAACTAAATGCGAGGCTCCTATAAAAGCACTGTTTGTCTTGTATTTTCTTGAAAAATACGTATATTGTCTTTCCCCAGGTGAATGATTGTTGATTGCATTCACACTTGCCGTTAAGCGTAGTGGTGGTAGCTTAAACAGTCGTTCTAAGACCAGATGTGTCACCGTGGTTGCATTTAGTCCATGTTTGTTCAAGGTTATCTTAATGTTTTCTATCCACCGTTTTCTTGGTCTACCTCTGGCTTTACGCCGAGATATTCTTGTATTATATGCTCTTATTGGTATTTGGTTTGGCTTCATTCTCATAAGGTGACCGAACCATTTTACTTGCTGTCTCTCAATATGTTCGATACATGATATTATACCAACTCTTTTCCTAATTTCTTCATTTCTTATTTTATCTAGTTTGGTAACCATTGCAGCTTTTCTCAGACACTTCATTTCACATGTGACGATTTTATCTTTGCTGCGAAGCTGTTAAAGACCATGTTTGACATTGGTAGCACAGTGTTCGTATAAAAATTGTAGATATTATTTGTTTTTTAATTTCCATCTTGATCTTTGGATGAAGAAGTAATGGTAAAAGTTTTCAAGTCACTGTGTGTGCTTTCTGGCACATTATTTGAAAAATACGTAAAGGTAGAAACTTTCTTGTAAACTGTTATTCCTTTGCTTTCGTACCGATACCAGATAGTTTGATAGTCTGTGAGTCTGTGAGTTTATTGTAGAGCTGATCAAGCATTTGTTCTGCTTAAGTACTATTTATGTGAAGTCTAGTTTGAAACAAAAAGGCAAATTATAGATTCAATCTTCAACAAACATTGTGTTATCAATGTCAGACATGGACACTATCAAAAGAACAATAGAGAAAGTTTACATACGTGTGAAATGAGGCATGTAAAAAAAGTCGTAAACAGGACAAGAAGAGATCATGTGAAGAAGGAAAAAAATTATAATTATTTTAACAACGTCTGTGGTCAAATATATTTAAAAACATAATGGTTCGGCCACATAATAAGAATTAACCCATATTGATCAGCAGCAAGAGCATACAACATAAGAATGAAAACAACTAGACGCAGAGGAAGACCACGAAGAAAATGGATTGAAAGAGTTACCAATGTTCTGAGGCGTCACAATGTTATAGCATATCAAGCGATGAAACAAGACATAGTTCGATAATTGATGGCCATTAAATCCTAAAGCGACTTTCAGCAAAAGGAGAGACAGACAACAGATAGATAGATAAACTCATTATATAAACAATGTAAATTTTGCTTACAAATTAAAATGTGATTATAGCGGCTGTCCATAAATGACGTCAACAAATGATCTGCCAATTTTTGACTCCTTCCCGTCCATTGTCAACAAACTGAACAATTTAGCATATACCTCATGCTTAATGTGTCGAAAAATTTCCTTCCCCCACTTTCTAAACATTGTCTTTTCAGAAAAAGCAGGGAAAATTATCCACATGATTTTTTTTTTCAATTGTTTGGAAAAATATTCAGATTGAAACATTTTAATTGGCATAGCGCAAAACATTTTGTTGACATCTTTTGTCAAACCCCTCTCCCTCCATCCACCCTTCTTCTTAATAATTGGAAAACAATTTCAGACCCCTCCCTCTAATTGTTGACGTAATTTCTGGACAGCCAAAGTAACAAAATGTCACATACAGTTATATTATTCTTAAGTCATTTTAAAAGTATATACATCTTTACAATATATACAACATTACAATATATACAACATTACAATATATACAATATTACAATATATACAATATTACAATATATACAATATTACAATATATACAATTATAATATTTGAGTAATAAATCAATAGCTCTTGGAGGGAACAAAGAAGAAAAAATGAATTTATTTCTATGACAATGCACTGTATCTTGTAACAGATCTCCAATAGCTTACAACTTCAACGCAGCAAGGCTTGTAAACATAATTAATATGTTTGAGGTTTCTTCATGCAAGAGAGTTTACATGCTGAATTGTAGAATTCCATGTAAGCAATGGTCATTTTGTTTAAAACTGGGGGAAGTCTATACTCTCCGTGAAAGATTTCACAAATACATTGAGGTAATTTTTTTGATTAAACAGTAATGTTTTACTTAGAATAGTTACAGGGACGAGATACTAGCTAACAGGTCTTTGAATTTTAAAGTACCGGTTCGAGTCCTTTTAGAAGTTCTTTTTTTGGGTGGGACGGCACAGGCAACCAGGACCGTAGATATGTTCTCCTCACAGGAAGAGATGTACAGCTTTTTGCTGTCAGATCTCCTGCTTGATGAAAACGTTGATGACCTTATTGTGACAAATCGCTTAGAGGTTTCTTTACCTTTCTTTTAGCTAACTCCGTAGTGCTAAAAGTTATGTTCCGATTTGTTAAGGTTGGGGTTGAATATCCCAAATCCCCACCTTCTTTTCTACATACCTGCAGGAACAGTCGATAGAACTTGTATTACATAGGTATACTATAATTTAAAAAACATTACGACGTGATAAATTACTAATTTTTACACCTGCGTGCGCCACACATATTTAGATATCTGTTGACTTAATCGACATTGTTGTTGGGCCCAGTATTGCTTACAGATCTGAGTTGCTTACGTCGTATCCCATTGATTGCTATGACATCTTTTTAATGTCAATCTCTGAATTATTAACAACAGTTTGTATATCGTAGTTCACATTAAGCGTTCGTTCTCAAACCCCTGCAGGTTTGCAGATTGTAGTACTGAGAATGAAATGTGATTAAAGATATAATGTGAAATGACGATAGATATTTAAATGAAGATGATTTGTAATGACAGGTGGAGCTTAAAAGAAGGTCGAATCAGTAGTAGAATGGGGACAGCCCCACAAACTCAGTGCAAGGTTGATTCAGTAGTAGAGTAGAGAGTGGGGCAGCACCACACACTCAATGAGGACAAACAATCCCGGCCTGTGATTCTTCAACTTCTGCTTTTATTATCAATCTCATGCAGGTTGGCAGACTGTAGTCACGAGAACGATGTGTGTTGTGTCATGTTTACAGTTGTGATGTGATATCTGCACCTTTCGGCCTGATATACCCGAGTTCAGCATGGCTTCTGAGACATTTTGACCGTATATGGGATGTAATAGTCACCCCCAGAACAAGGAGAACTGATTACGTTATGTCAGTTTTACAGCTTGATTGCGATATATACATCTTTCTGTCTGACACACCCATTTTTGGGTCATGATTTTATGTTAATTTGACCTTCTAGAGGATGGGATAACCAACGCTGTCTCTAGACTTCCTTAGTCGCATAATGACCAGACGGCCAGAGAACTATGTGTGGGCTACAGTAACACATAGCATCATCGTCATCATCATCAGGTAACATCCTGCACATGATATGGCAATCATCACCGAATTTCGCAACTCCTGCTTATCTTGAGCTCATTTTCTGACTTCTGTGAGTGTCATGATCAGGTTGTATCTGGTGTATTGCGTCCAACATTTTCGTGTTCTTCATCTCTCCATCATGGTCTTCTCACAAATCAATAGCCCATCGTATCTCCAGCATGGTCTTCTCACAAATCAATAGCCCATGGTATCTCCAGTATGGTCCTCTCACAAATCAATAGACTTTTATTTCTACAGTATGGTATTCTCACAAATGAACAAAATAATAACAACTAATAAAATATGTAGACAAGGACGAATTCAAAGAAGTACTTTATCTACGCACGTAGAGAGTACGCAATTCCACAGCAAATGGCGTTCAAAAAGGGGGGGGGTGGGTGTGTGATGCATATCTAAGTTCTGACTTTTGGAGTGCTTCTTTCAAGTAGACATATTCTCATCCGTGTTGGTGTTTATGTGACTGAATCAGCAGATCGTTACAAATGTGTATTGACTGAGCCAGCATATCGTGAAGTCTTTTAGAACTGTGTATTGAGTTTGCAGATCATGTAGTCTTACAAATGAGCATTGACTAAATAAGCATATCATGTAGTCTTACAAATGAGCATTGATTGAATAAGCAGATTACAAATGAGCATTGACTGAATAAGCAGATTACAAATGAGCATTGACTGAGCTAGGACATCGTGACGTCGCTTAGAGCTGTGTATTGACTGAGTCAGCAGATCATGCAGTCTTACAAATGTGTATTGAGTGAGTCAGCAGATCGTGAAGTCTTACAACTATGTGTAACTGAATCGCCAGATCGTATAATCTTATAAATGTATATTCACTGAGTTATCAGATCATGTAGTCTTACAACTGTGTATTGAGTGAGTCAGCAGACCATGTAGCCTTACAACTGTGCACATCTGCAAAAGAATTGTTTGTAAAAAAAGGTTAGACAAATTAGGCAGCAGAAAAGAAACATAATTCAATATTGAAAGCATTATAAATGAATAATGTCCTGAAAAGAGATCAAAGAATAGCCACGCTGTTTACCTTCCATGAAAGGCCGTAGATACGTTTTCTGTTATGAGAGGGTACTACCTATAAATAAGATCATTCGCCGACTATCGTGTATAGTTTCATCTGTTGGTTACTTTCCTAGTAATAAAAGCTAGATTTATGATTTTATAAAGGTGGCCGGAGTGGTTGCTGAACCCTCAAACCACCAAACCCACCCTATCTACGGGCTTGCTTCTGTGCATGAGGTAATAGGGGATTAAGGGGGGTGTGGGGTTAGATTGGTCATTCCATCCCATATAGGTTCAAAGTGACTCGGTGGCCTTGCTGAAATCGGATGTGGGAGGCCAGAAGGTGCAAATATCGCAGCTCAGGTGTAAACCATTGTGTTTTGTGCGTGGCATCCTGATTATCTGTGCGCCTTTTGGCTGGATGCCTCCGTCTTCAGCACTCTGCTTACTTGGGCAGGACTATGATCCTGCTCGAATGGGACTGCCCAACCAGTCTTAGTTTCCAGCCCCTGATGGCTGAACTAAGCCCCATCACCACTGCACGGTGCTGGCCTTGATGGGGCTACAACAATGGAACGCATTATCAATCTTAGGATGCAGTGGTACCTTGAAAGTGAAAACCTTCTGGTATCACAGCAAGCAGGTTTCAGACAGTGCTACTCTACTGAAGATCAGGCAACCTACCTCTCCCAAGAGATTGAGGATGCCTTCCAAGATAAGAAACTGGTATTAGCAGCATGGATAGACCTCAGAAAAGCATTTGATAAGGTCTGGAAAGAAGGGCTCCTAAAGAAATTGCCAAATTGCAGGGTTAGCTCAAGAATGTACAAATGGATAAAAGCATACCTGCATAATAGAAGAGCCAGGGTACAATTAGATGGTCGCAAGAGCAAGAAAGTTCTACTGCGTCATGGAGTCCCCCAGGGAGGATTCCTGTCGCCCACACTTTTCTTTGTTTACATCAATGACCTAGTTGCTGAACTACCACACGGGATCAAAGTGGCAATGTATGCTGACGACCTGGTGATCTGGTGCACAGAAGAACATGCGACAGTGGCCACTAAACAAATACAAAGAGCTATCGATGCCCTAACCTTATGGGCTAATAGATGGTGCGTCAGCATTAACACAGATAAGTGCAGCACTACACTTTTTACCCTCTCACAAAAACAAAAAGCCGGTCATATCAAAATAGATGGAGAGCTCTTGAAAGAAGACAAACAACCCACATACCTCGGAGTTACTTTTGATAATAAACTGACATGGAAGCCGCACATAAACAAAGCAACAACAAAAGCCAGGAGGAAGTTAGCTATCCTGAGAAAGCTAAGTGGAACCACATGGGGAGCCAGTGGGAATATACTCAGTAAAGTTTACCAACAAGGCATAAGACCACACCTGGAATATGGTTCAGCTGCGTGGTGTCCTGCATCAAACACCACATTACAAGATCTAGATAAAGTGCAAAACCAGGCACTTAGAATAATGTTGGGAGCAATGAAATCAACACCCATAGCAGAGATGCAGAAAATGGGAAGAATGCAAACACTTGGCGAACGCAGAGACACAAAAGTACTAATTCAGGCAGAAAAGTTTCAGTGTATGCCAAGTCATCCAATGAAGGAAAGATTCCAAAATCTAGCAATGGGACGACTGAAAAGAACAGTTTTATCCATCAAGCTAAACGACTCCGCAGACAACTTACAGACCTACCTGAAGTTGACAGCCCCTTAAGGCCTGTACCAGAACAAACCCCGTGGAGTGAAAGACATGGAATGCTAATATACATTCAGACCCATGTGAAAGGAATACTAAGCGAGGACGAACAGAACAGTGTGCAGCGAATGACAGTCACCCTCAGTTTCCTGGATGAGGAAATCCAGGCAATTAATGTGGCAGCTAAAAAACTGCTGAACTCCAACTCTGACCTACAGCCTGTGGTATTCCTGACAGATGCAAGGTCAGTGCTTCAAGCTCTCCAGTCTGAAAAACTAACAGACTTGAAAAAACTACTTAGCGAATTGTCTTATCAGTATAGGGTAACCATGCAGTGGATACCCTCTCACTGTGGAATACCAGGAAATGAAAAAGCAGACCAACTGGCTAAGGAAGGTGCTGCCGAAGACCAACCAGATATACCAATCACCTACCATCAGAAAAAACAGATGATCAAGTCAATAAGAAAGCCACAAACACCAACACAAGATGACTATCATATTATGAACAGACCAGAACAAGTTATAATTCTACGTCTCAGAACAGGACACAACCGACTCCGCAGTCACATGTATACAAAGTTCAAGATTGGCAACACGGCCATGTGTACATGTGGACAAGCAGCACAGAGTGCCAACCATATACTTCAAGAGTGTTCTGAGCATGAAACGCTGAGGCAGACATATTGGCCAGAGGAAACAACACTGGAATCAAAACTCTATGGGACACTGTATGAACTACAAAAGACATTGAGTTTTATTAAGGAGACAGAATTACAGATATAGAAATGTTTCAAGTGAACGAAAGAAGAAGAAGAAGAAGGTGTAAACCATGATATAGCGCATACCATTCTCTGGGTCTCATCCTGATAATCTGCAGGCGTTTGATAATAAACGGAGGTGAAATATCATGGGTTTATTTGTCCTCATTGAGTTTGTGAGGTCCCACTCTCCGCCCTACTACTGAGTCAACCTTCTATTGAGTTTGTTGTGGTTTGGGGGGGGGGGGTTCCCACTCTCCACTCTACTTCCTAGTTGACATCTGTTGCAGTTCATGGGGCTGTCACCACTCTCCTACTGATTCTACCTTCTTTTGAGCTCCACCTCTCATTCCAAATCATCTTCCTTCAGATTTCTCCTGTCATTCCACATTATATCTTATTTGAATTTCATGTCATTTTACATTATATCTTATTTGAATTCTACCTGTCATTTTACATTATATATTATTTGAATTCTACCTGTCATTTCACATTATATCTTATTTGAATTCTACCTGTCATTTTACATTATATATTATTTGAATTCTACCTGTCATTTCACATTATATCTTTTTTGAATTCTACCCGTCATTTCACATTATATATTATTTGAATTCTACCTGTCATTTCAAACTATATCTTATTTGAATTTTACCTGTCATATTACATTATATCTTACTAGAATTCCAGTAATTTAATATCACCTGTCCTAGAATTTCACCTGCCATTCCACGTCAACTTCTACTTAACCTTAAAGTGAATTTTATCATGAACTCCCTTTTATCTTTAACTTCATTCCATCTTCCACCTAATCAATCTCAAATTCCACTTATTCTCCGTCTAAACATTTCTCACAACAATTCTTAGCTGACTTTAGTTCATCTTTTCACTTCTTAGCTGACTTTAGTTCAACTTTCCACTTCATAGCAGACTTTAGTTCAACTTCCCACTTCTATTTCCATTTTATAGTGTTTGCTCTCTAATAACCAATACGAATATTCGTTGATTTTCTCCGGGGATAGTGAAATACGTGTACTGCCATTTGATCTGCAAAAAGTTGGTCTAAAGTATCCGACATCAGCAGGCGTTTAAAGTAGTCCTGGAGTACTTTAAACTGACCTTTCTCTTGAATGTGAGTCTGGTTTCGAAATAGTAAATTGCTCAACAGTAAAGTTAAACTAGTGTTAGTTTGCGATCTTGGAATTTCACCGGCATCGTCAGCACCTCGCTTTCTCCACTCATTTTCACCGTATTCTTTTTCCCACTCTCCCATAGATTCCAAAGTTTTCTTCACTTCACCTTCCTTAACTTCATCCTTTTGTTCATTTCACCTTCCTTAACGTGACCCTATTGTTCACTTCACCGTCCTTAACTTGCTCTTATTGTTCACTTCACCTTCTTTAACTTCAATTTATTGTTCGCTTCACCTTTCTTAACTTCACATTATTCTTCACATCAACCTGCAATTGACTTATTGTAGTCCATCTATTTAGGTAGCTAAAACGCTGTAAAAATTGTTTCAGTAACAAATGAATAACCAATTTACTGTTATCATTTTACTCATTCTAAAAAAATGCTGTTATTTTCCATAAAATTATCCAAAATGAACTGATCTCATGTCCAATCTTGAAATTACTCTGATATCATATTGTAGCAGTCTAATAGAAGGCTTCACAACCCTGTCCGCCAGCCGCCATCGTAAATTAAAGGGATTATGACCGAGGTTATGTTTTAAGTGAGATTCCATTCAAATCTAAATGAATGTATACCTGACAGTAGCAGGAGTGAATTGCGAACAGGAGTAACTCTGAGAAATAGGAAGAGTGCAAAATACAGAGGACATACACAGTGGAGGACATTAAACATGAGACCATACATAGATGGTAACAGTCAAAAAGAAGGGCATAAAAGAATCGAATATATAATTACAAATGCTATCACACACAAAATGTTTCACTCACACACACAATGTTTCACTCACACATACATCTTTAATTCGCACATACAATTTAACTCACATAGACATGTTTAACTCACACAGACATGTTTAATTCTCAGATGTACATCTTTAACTCACACACAAAATGTTCAACACACATATTCATGTTTAACTTGCACACAAATGTTCAACACACATATTCATGTTAAACTCACACACAAAATGTTCAACACACATATTCATGTTAAACTCACACACAAAATGTTCAACACATATATTCATGTTAAACTCACACACAAAATGTTAAACACACATATTCATGTTAAACTCACACACAAAATGTTCAACACATATATTCATGTTTAACTTGCACACAAATGTTCAACACACATATTATTGTTAAACTCACACACAAAATGTTCAACACACATATTCATGTTTAACTCACTGTCGTACACAGAAATTTCGACATATAAAAGGGCAAACTACCGGCGTGGTAGACATGGTCGGTTGTTACCCCCCAAAAAAGCTATAGTTTCTAGTAGGTGTAAAATATTGCCCACATTCTCCATGATTATTCCAGGCTTTGATATCACAGCTTCACTTATTCAACGTGTTGCATCCTTTATCTACTAGAAGGAATTTTATCAATCATTTTCTGCAGTAATCATTGCCATTACTAATCTTCATGTGTGGATACTGCATATTCACAATATTAATGTGCCGAACGTGTCAATTATTAATATACTGGTATCGATCATGTCACTAATCTTCCTGTATCGATCGTGTAAATCACTAATCTTCTTATCCCGATATTGTCAATCACTAATTTTCTTGTACCAGAAGGAGTCAATAATTAAATTTCCTATAGTCAATAATCAAATTTCCTATATGAAATTTCATGTGAATTACTAATCTATCTGTACTGCTCGTGTCAATTACTAATATACCTATACCGATCACTTCAATCACTAACTTCTTGTACCGATAGTGTCAATCAATAATTTTCTTGTACCGAAAGTGTTACTCATTAATCTTTATGTACGGATCAAGTCAAGCACAGATCCTCCTGAATCGAACATGTCAATTTTAATCTCTTCATCTCGATCGTGTCAATCATTAATCTTCCCGTATCACTATTCCCAGATATCGTTATCAAGATATAAGCGATACAACGCATTCTCATGGCTACTTCCTGTTAACCTACAGGAGTTTGAGAACATATATAAGAAAAGAAATCTAATTTGCTCTCATTATTTACTTATATTTCTCTCAATATGTTCATTATTTATAACATCCCTTCACTTCATCTCTTCTTTCTCTATCCAACTGTAAAATGTGCACTACATTCTAGCTCTCAGTGAGTAGCAGCCCTCGATGTGACCTCAGTAACACCTCTAATCCGGACACAACAAGAGAGAACTCTAATCCTGGATCTGAGTGGACAAGTTTTGAAAAATCCAGATCACACGTTCACAATATTAGAACCAAGAGAGAACAATGACTGGGAGAATTCCCGAGACAAAGGCATAGAAATCAAATACAAAGAATAACCTCCATTGTGACGTATCAAAAACAGTTGTAAGAGATGTTGAATACTGTTATGTTTGTTGAAACAGCGGGAGCAATCCAAAGTTAGTCTCCTGTTATCAATTATCATCACGGTATATGCATAGCAACATGATTTTTCATTTAATATATGTATCTAAGAATCGAGACGCTTAGTCAGGAAAGTTGAATAACGTAGCTACACATATATTTGTTACGTCGTATGCCAATCATCTGAATGTCTCATGAATGATCTACCAGGCCACTATCATTCAACATAAAAAATCTTGGCTTGCTTACTTAGTAAGATTTGGCTATCTATACGCTGTGTCCCTTGTTTGCCTTGCAGCGTCAGGGGTGGAAGAGTTCTCTGGAGATGGCCTTCTTGTGCGCTGTTTGTAAGCTTGTTCCTGTGGCTTCTTTGATTTCTGTGATCCATCTTTTACATGGTCTGCCTCTGGCTTTATAACCGTTATGTCTATGTGTCATGGCCATTTGTGGCATGCTATATGTCGGTAGTCTGGAAACGTGTGAAAACCACTTGATATGCTGTCTTTTGATGTGTTCCAATACTGGTATTGTTTTGGTTATCTGTCTGATGTTATCGTTTCTAATTCTATCTCTTAATGACACTCCGTTTGGCTTGCCCACATAATGAGTCTTAGTTGTCCTACATAGTGAGGCTTAATGTGCCTACATAGTCAGTCTTGGTTTACCTACATCATCATCATGATCGTCATCAGGTGCCGTGCCGGCTGGCGTAGGCGGCCATGGCTCTCCACAGCTCTCTGTGAACAGTATTATGTATCAAGGTCGTTGTTGTTTCCTTGCCGAGCCAGGCTGTCAAACTGTCTAATATTTTCTCACGTTGTAGCCCTCTGTCTCTGTTGCCTTCAATTTTGCCTGTTGTGACTATGTTCTCTAAATCTGTCTGTCTCATGAAGTGACCCAAAAAAAAGAAGATTGCCTTTTTCTTATATTGTTGATTCAGGTGCGTTTTGCATTTGACTCTTTCAACAACTCTACATTAGTTTACCTACATAGTAAGACTTTGCTCTTGGGGACATTCCATAGCACTTCATCCTCAAGTGTGCATTTACAGGTGTGCACCTTACAAACATTTCTTACACAAAATAATTTATTGAAGTTAACAAATTATTAAAACAAACATTCTGAAATAATCAATGTCTTAAAATTTTAAACTTATTGAAAGAAGCGATTTGAAATAATTTTCTGATATAAAATTGTCATTCTTGTAAGAGCTGGTTCTGTAACTATCTAGAACTCTCTTGTAACAAGACAGCGAGCATGTACAACAAGTTATAGCCCGAAGAGCTTTTAAGCGATATGTCGCGTTTCACATACGCCAGTCCTGACACATCCGACGTCGGCGGTATACAATTATTAAAAGAAACATTCTGAAATAATTAAATTATTGAAGATATAAAATTATGGTAATAGAGGAGCAAAAATCCAATGCGCAGTTGCTTATACCACTGCGATATCCGCGCCTGCACATTAGACAAATACTATTTCAACATATCATATTTCTTAAAACATCTCACCTTTTCATCCGCCTTCATAGAAAAACGTGCCTGTTATTGTCAGAAATCAAGTCACTTGCAAGTATTTGCATTTCCTAGAGTCTCCTCATGCAGGTGTGAACATGGAGATCGGTCTAATTCTGAGATTAATCTCAGGCAGATGTGACCATGTCTGCAAACGGGAAGAGATCAGTGGTAAAAATGAAGTCAATATCTCAACAATACATGAGGATCACCCAAGATTATATGTACACATTTCTTCTTCTTCAGTGTTTATTTCTAAACTCCCGCTGGATTTTCTTGTAGCGGGATATTGTTCTTACTAGGTTTCCAGCAGGATGTAATTGAGAGAATGAGAATACGTTGTGTCGACGTTTTACTTGCGTCAATAGCCCGACACATCTTTCTTCGGTGGGATAGTAAAGTAAAGTAACCCATAGCATTTATTAATGCCGTAGGGGCGGTAGGCATCTCCTCTGCCTCGCAGTCTTTACTTCCCAACTTAATCCGGTACCCATTTACGGCTGGGTCGACCTGGGAGCCGTTGCGATCTGAAAAACATTTCCGCTTCAACTGGGGAATGAACGAACTAGGACCACTCATATGCGAAGCCAGTGCTCTAACCACTGCGCTACGCGGCTCCTTCGGTGGGATACAAGCAATTGATTCGTCTTTGTGTTACCGTGTCCGGAAAGACGGGCAACGAATAACTTCTTCTTTCTTTCACTAATAATGTATTATCTGCAGTGTTGATTCTTGTATGAATTGAGCAGTTTTTCTGTTTGTTTTGTACTATTGAGTTTAATATTGATAAATGTATCAAAAGGTCAGTATGTGTAACTGAATGTGTCATAACTTGCACATTCTTGAAGGATATGCTCTTAAGCTGGTTGACTTGCCCGCATGTACACTTTACTGATGCGCCACTTCCAAAATGTGTGTACATATGGCTGTTTAATCAATTGTGTTCAGTTCTGAGTCGAAATATGATGACGTGTTGTTGTCTTTAAGTAGATGGTAGTCACCACGTGAAAGTAAGTTTTAGTTCTGTTTTTATCAAGGATTTCCGTTGGTAACTGACTGGTACATCAGGTTGCTGCATGTTGCAACCCTCTTGGTCAGTAGATCTCTCATTTCCTGTAAAGAATAGCAATATGGTTACCTACTAAGCACGCCGTACGTGGCGAATAAGGAGGTTTAGACATGGTATTTGCTGCACCATCTCACAGAGTGTCAAAGTGACTCAGATACTATGCTGAAGTCGGATGTGTCAGACCGAAAGGCGATGATATTGCATCGAAACAAATTGTAAACCATGAGACAACGCATTCCGTTCTCCAGAATACATCCTGCTAATCTGCAGGAGTTTGAGAATGAACGCAGAAGAAGAAGTAGATAAACATCGTATGTGAAATTAAGTAATTGTACGAAAAATCACAGCTTTGAGTAGTATAACCTTTCTCCAAAGAATAACATTACAGCAGTACACGCCAATGTTGCCGGCGCCCTAAAGGGAGCAGAGAATAGCAACACTTTGTACCATACACGCATTTCGCATGTGGCGGATTTCGAGATTTGGTGTCGAGTTAGTTCCATCAGTTTCCATCACTTTCAGTTCCATCAGCCGTAACATGAAACTGAAGTCCTCACTAGAAAAAAAAACACCATCCCAAACATTCATACAATGTTGAAGAAGACTCATTTGAGATGGGTCGAACATGTTGTGCGCATCTCTGAGAAATGCACCCAAAAATAGCTGATTTATGGTGAGCTTCGCCTGCGGGGGATACCGACCCCTACCAGGAGCGTCCACAGGTGGCGGATAGTGGAAAAGCCTCTTGAGGCCAGCTGTGAATAACCCTCTGGGCAAATAAACAGCCGCTGACCAAACGGTGTCGCTGACCATGAGGACGGGTGGGATATCAGTCGGCGCTGATATCCCCACTGAAATACCCCATATGTCCATTGACTGGCAGCATCAAAGCGAGTATGAGCCGCTATAAGCTCAGGTTGCTGGAGTCCCACTCCAGGAATGTGCCAGTGGGAGGGGAGCGTGGTAGGGATAGAGTTTAGGTAGGGTTAGAGGGTTGGGTAGGGTAAATGGGAAATTATAGATATTAGAACAAGAGAGAGCAATGTTCTTAAATCACCTTCCCTGAGTGAGAGGTGTCTTAGATCACAAGAAATAAACCACAGAGGAGGATAATGTATACCTGGCAACAAAAAAATTATCCTAGGAGAGGGGAACTCTACCTCAAAACCCCGGGCAGATGGTGCTCGTTAACCTTGTTAGGCAAGCTGTCTAGGAGAAGGAAAACTCCAAAATGAAACCTCCACTGCCCTGTGGACAATCCTTGGATGGATAAGGGCTGGGGAAACACATCCTGACTCAAAAGTAAGATGGAAGACGGAGACACTGGACCGAAAGGTACAAAATAGTCCAGCCAAGGCTGAAAACCACAGTGTCACGCAATGACTTCACATGTCAAATAAAAGGTTACAGATGATTCGTTTTGGTGCTTCATCTGTGGAATCACAACTCCTGGCTTCTGCACTTCTTCAAGCAGCCAAGCAAACCATACCAAGAGGTGCTAGGTTAAATTACAAACCGTACTGGTCTGACGAACTCGATGAGTTGGAGAAAGAAGTGTCAAAGGCCAGAGACACAGCAGAAAAAAGCCCATCCACAGAAAACAACATATCACTAAAAGCTGCTGTAGCCAAACTAAGAAAAACGACAATTACAAACACAAGGAAAAGCTGGCATGAAAAAACAGAAAATTTAAACTTCGACAAAGAGGGAAGAAAGCTATGGAAAATAACAAAAATGCTCAACAACGAAGACAACAAAACAGCACCAGTAGCTATAGAGAATGGTGGAGATGTACTCACAGGAAAGAAGGCTGCAAATCACTTTATACAGCATTACCAAAGTACTGCCTGTCACAAAGTCGATGAAAATAGGAGAAGAGAAGTAAGAAAAGAACTACGAAATATCGAAAAAGAGATCAGCAAAGATAAACAAGATGTCATGAATATTCCATTCACCATCAATGAACTAAATGAAGAACTTGCAGTATTAAAACTTAGGAAATCATCTGGCCCTGATGACATACCAAATGAACTGCTAATTCACATCGGACCATCAGCAAAAAAGAAATTAATAAAAAATTTTAACAACTGTTGGGATAGAGGTCTAGTGCCACAGGTGTGGAAAACCGCCATAATGATACCCATCCACAAGAAAGGCAAGCCAAAAAATAAGGTGGACAGCTATCGCCCAATAAGTCTGACCAGATGTGTTTGCAAATTAATGGAGCGCCTGGTAAACAAAAGAATGATGTGGTTCCTAGAAAAAAATAAAATCCTGCTAAATCAGCAAGCTGGCTTCAGAAAGTGTAGATCAACTGAAGACCAGATTACACTAATTGCCCAGGAAGTAGAGGATGCTTTCCAGGAAAAAAAGCAGACATCATTGGTGTGGGTAGATATGGAAAAAGCCTTTGATTGTGTATGGAAAGATGGACTCCTCCTTAAACTACAACAAATCAAAGTGACAGGGCGCATGTATTACTGGATAAAACACTACCTGCACAACCGAAAAGCAGCAGTGAAGCTTGAAATGAAGCACAGCAGAAAGAAACTCTTTAAGCATGGAGTACCACAGGGGTGTGTTCTATCCCCCCCCCCACTCTATTCCTATATTCATGAATGACATTGACCAAATTCTCTCGCGTAAAGTAAATGCTGCAATGTATAAAGATGATCTAACGATATGGTGCAGTGAAGAGAGCGTAGGCACAACAAAAATAAGGTTGCAAGAAACTATGGACAATTTGGCCAAGTGGACAGATCAATTGGCCATGTCTATCAATGCCAAAAAACTACCTATACCATCTTCAGCATGTCCACCAAACCACAGAAAATCATACTAACCATAAATGGTCAAACATTGTCAAAAGATGAGACACCTACATACATTGGAGTCACTTTTGATCCAAGACTTACATGGAAACAGCACATAGACAAGTGTCAAACAAGAGGTACAATGAGGACAGCACTCCTTAAAAAATTGGCTGGAACAGATTGTGGTGCAAATGGAACAATTCTAAGTAGAGCATATACAGGTTATGTAAGACCAGCTTTGGAATATGGAATGTCAGCATGGGGGACTGCAGCCAAGAGTAACACTCAAAAGATCTCAAAGATACAAAACCGCACTCTCAGAATTATAACAGGAGGCATGAATACTACCCCAATCACAGAAATGGAAACATGCACAGGTTTGCCATCAATGGAAGAAAGAAGAAATGAAAAAATCCTCACACAGTATGCAAAGTTCAAATGTTTGGAGAGTCATCAAATGAACCAAAGACTAAACAGACCTACAAAAGAGCGACTCAAAAGAGGTATCTTTCTACCCTCCGCTAAACAGCTCCAGAAATCACTCACAGATACAGACCTACAAAACCTAAAACCACTAAACACCTTTAACACATACCCAACATGGGACAGGAAAAACTTCCCAAGAATTATGGACAATATACCAAGCATTATTTCGAAAACAGAAACTACTATACAAGTTATAAAGGAGACAACTAAGAATCACATACAGAAAGCATACCCAAAGGATATATGGACACATGTATATACAGATGGATCAGCGAAAGAGGCAGTATTAGATGGAGGATCAGGAATATATATAGTAACACCAGATGGAAAAGAAATAGAGAAATCCATACCCACAGGCAAACATTCCACAAATTTCAAAGCAGAAATAGAAGCCATAATAGATGCAGCCAAAATGCTCATGAATTGCTTGCCGAGTCACAACAGACATGTAGTCTTTCTAACGGATGCAAAGTCAGTATTGCAGGCATTGAAAGATCCAAAGAACACGATCATGAATGAACTTACGGCCTGCTTACGACACCTCAGCAGTACCACCAAAGAAACAGTACTGCAGTGGATCCCAGGTCACTGTGGCATACCTGGAAATGAAAAAGCTGATCTCCTGGCAAGGAAAGGGGGATCACTGGAACAAATAAAAAATGATAATACGTACTATGAATGTAAGACCATGTTAAAAGCAGAATATAAGAAAACGTGGAAGCAAATGCACCCAACTGCAGAACAAAATGACCCCTACCACCAAATGTCACGCAAGGAACAAACCATCATTTTCAGACTACGAACTGGTCTCAACATACTGAGAAGTCACATGTTCCGAAAGCTGAAGATTGGTGAGACAGACCTGTGCAACTGTGGACTGAGCCCAGAGACTGCAGAACACATTCTTCATGCCTGTCAACTCTACCAAGAAGAGAGGGAGAAAATATGGCCTACTGAGACGGCACTGCTTCCAGACTTGAGGGGTTCCATGGATGACCTGAAGCGAATCACACAATTCATTGAAGCTATTGGTGCTGTAACCTGATATCTGACTGAAGAACGATGAAGAAGAAGAAGAAGAAGAAGGTGAGCTTCTTAAGGGAAAACGACCGCCCGGTGGACAGTGTTTCTAAAAAGCTTCAACATTGACGCCACATCCTGGGTCTCTGTCACTAAAAATTGTCCGGTATGGCGTACCAGCACCAGGAAAAGTTCTGGCACTGTAGAAAAGCTTCAAATCTCAGAGGCACATAGAAAACGTGCTGTCTGAAAAGACAGAACAACAAACACACAGACACCCAATTCTACTCATAGGTGTCCCAAATGTGACAGTAAAGTTTATACCAGGATTTGATTTTTCAGTCATATCCGCACACATCAGAGAGATGCAACCAACACAAGATAAAACCCCTCCTTTTGAAAATATACCTTGACAAAACTGCACCAGAGAGATGCAACAGAACAAAACTGAAACATTCATGAGATGTTGGTATATTGAAAAATATGCTTCATGGAAAGAGAAGGAAACGAACACAGAGGTTCTAATAACACTTCGTATGAAAAAATAGAAATATTAAAGGAAATAATACTCAACAAAATAAATATTTTTCACAAATTAAATGACATGACATCTTCTTAAAGACCTTACTTGATGATTAAGTCTAGGGACGGGGCGAGTAAAATGTAGGCAGAGATACAAGTGGGAGAGAAACATCACGAGATGGACAGATTACAGTCTAGTAGAGCAAATAATACAATGTCATCGTTGTTGATGGTAGTGGGTATTGCAATGGTGGTTGTGGTAGTGATGCTTGTGATAATAATGTATGATTGTGCGATAGTGTGTGTTTGTGTGATAGCTTGCGTGTGAGAGTGGGTGTGTGATAGTTTGCGTGTGATAGTGTGCTTGTGTGATAGTGGATGCATGTGTGATTGTGTATTAATAGATATAAAATAAATAAACTTAAACAAACAAGAGAAAGAAGATGTTGGACGTCTGCCGTAGCCAACTTCTATACGGAAGCTACACCTTGTGACTATAAACACTTTTCTTCCAGCAAACAAATCTGAAACTTATTATGTCATTCACTCGCCTGATATCTTTCAAAAGTCTTCCCGCCAATCACTAGTTCCCTGCCGTAACCAGAAATAACCAATTCCTGCAAAAACGAAACAAGAAAACACTTCATGGATACAGGCATAAAGAAGTCATAATTACATCCGGACGATACTGGGAGAGAATTCTGGGATGTCAACACATGGATGCTGGTCCTGTCTGGTCTTCCTTCATTGAAGATATCTCAGATTCAGCAGTCGAACTTTGTTGGTGAGACGCTCCAGGCTGTTGATACTAACCAATGATGGGAAGATGTTGGAGTAATGTGGTGACCTAGAGAAATGTTGGTAGAAGTAGAGAACCTTTTGTTGTTTTTCTGTGGTAGAAATTTCATGTTTAGGGAGAAAAAGCAAAGTTATGCAAATTTGTGATAGTTTTGAATAGAGCAATTTCGAATAACAGAACATGAGATTTGTCAGGGTTACTAGCTGGAGAAGTGTTCATTTTGTAGAAATAAATGTACATGAATCTAAACATGTTTAAGTAGGAAAAATGACAGACAGAGAGAAGGACGGTGAAAATAAACAGATGGAGAGAATGTAAAGAATGTGGAAAAAGATTAAGAGAAAAATACAAGAAGAGTCGGAGAATGAAATAATAATAGTAACAATAAAACCTTTAACCCGTCAGGGTCGTATGGGTGTCCCATCAAGACATTTAGTGCAGAATGATCTCCATGCACCTCTATCCTCTACCATCCTGTTGAGTTTGGAATCTTCACACCCTTTCTAGTTTTTAATGTTATCCAGCATGCTGCCTTACGTCCGACGAAGTCGATGATGACCATTCAGCTCAAATAGGATGATGATGAAGATGATGAGGTGTGCCTGACTGTAGCTCTTGCCTTTCTTCTAGCGTGCTTTTGTTGCGCAATATCGTGTCTGAAGTTCTCTGCACCTGTTGCACCACTCTTGATTCTGCGACACTAATCGTATCTGTCTTGTGCATGATCGATGATGGTTGATGATAGTTGAGTTATGAATATTTTTTTTTTAAAGTGTGGCGGAGTTGCACACTTTCGTCGATTCGTCGACCATGCTCTCTTCCTGATCCAACAGTGTTCCAGTGGCAAGATGTATCAAGACGACTGGTGATATGCCAGAACGCAGTGGATGACCAAAGTGTTCTATTTGTCTCACAACGCCCTTTGTGTTCGACAACGCTCTGCTGGCGTGCCTTTCAGCTCGTTGAACATCAGATGTTTCATCGGCGCCATATCCAGGCTTCGTACGCTTGGGCAGACATTCCTTTCGTTTACCTCCGGGCCCGAGTCACTCGGTTACCCTCATCTTATTTGGCCGGCTTGTCAAGATTGTTACTGTGTTTTGGTCACTTATCAAACATAGCATACCACAATTTACGACATATTTTCAAAAAACAAACATGAACATGAACACCAAAACTGCACTATATAAAACGATCACTATGCTACCGATGTCAAACGTGGACACCTACATCAAAATACAAAAGGAAACGTGTTGCAAAATATATGACGTATCTACATAGAATTCAGGGAGACAGAATCATACATGAAAACATCAGAAGACTAACAAACACAATGCCAACCCTGAACTACACCAGAAGACAACAGATTAAGTGATTCTTACATGCTTCCATACTACCATCAGATAGTGCCCCTCAAAAAGCATTACTATACTGACACAATGGTTACAAAACCAGTCACAGACCATGCAAAAGATGAATCACAGAAATAAAAGAATCAACGAAAACAAACGTAAATGAAACACACAAATTCCGTCTCCAGAGAACTCTTCTACTCCTGACGCAGCAAGGCATAAAGGGGTATAACGCGAAAAGAAGAAGAAAGAATTCTATCCATCCATGTCTTCTTCTGGCCACATTGCGGCCATTTCATTGTGAAGGTTTTGAAAAACAATTGGACACCACCATATTGAAACAAACCCACTGAACGGCCATTTTGAGAGACGGAATAGAGGCTATGTGATATTGAGGACAAATTAAAAATTAGGAGTTATGACGAGAATGATGAGAAATTATGAGAATAATGTGAGATACGAGAGATGATTAGAACTGAGAAATTATGAAAACTGTTAGCAATGATGAGAATGATGATGGCAGATGAAAATGATGATGAGAGATGATGATGGAAATGATAGTGATGATGATGAGTGATGATGATGATGATAATCCTGAGAATGATAATGAGAATGATGATGATGATGAGAGATAATGATTGTAATGCTTATGGGAAATTATGATGATTATGAAAATGATGATGAGAATGATAATGAGAAAGAATATGATAATGATTATGATGAAAATGATGACGATAATATTGATGATGATAATGGTGATGAGAATGATGATGAAAGATGATGAGGATAATGATAAGAAATCATGCAAATGATAATGAGAGATTATAATGAGTGATGATTATGACAGATATCTTTCTTTCTTTGTTGTGTTCACTAGTTGATGTCTACACCGTCAGACAAGTCTTATGGATAAACTCCACTGTTGTCTGAAGCTCTTCTTTAATTTCATGTTTGCACGCAGGGTTGCGCCCTTGGTCCTGTATTATATCAATCAATGGGCACCGAAGACGGATGTGTCACGCCATTGGTGCAAATAAAAAGGCGACACAACTTATTTCTCATTCTATGGACTATATCCTGCTTGAAATCTAATAGGACCATTGTTTGCTACAAGAGAGACCCGTGGGAGTTTGAGAATGGACGCGAAAGGAGATAATTAAAGGAGTTAGATCTTATATTAATTAATGGAGTTAGAACTTTGATCAATTAATGGAGTTAGATCTTAGATCAATTAATGGAGTTAGATATTAGATCAAGTAATCTCCTTTACATTATTCTTTTGCTCTTCTCATACGTTATGATTTTATGTTTATAAGATTCCTTTCTTGTTGTCTGTTTTTATTCGGATGAAGACATTTTTGTCGAAACGTCGCTTTTTCTGTTGATGTCGCTAGTATGTTTTGTATTTTGTCGCAACACGCCTTACGTATTTCTGTTTTTCCCCTTCTGTAATAATCAGTCGGTTTTAAAATTATTACGACGCGTAAAGTAGTTCAGATGTTCATAACGTGACTCCACTTAGGCAGAGTTGGACTCACCAGAATGAGAAGCCATAACGTTGCCGCCTCCTCATCACCAATGTTTCAAACGTCTTGGCTATACAACTCGGGGTCAGAAAACGCTGGGAGAGGTCACCTGGAGATGGACAGCGGTTCGATTGGCTGATAATTCACGACACAGTCGCCATATTTTGATGTGAGGCCATATCAAAAGGAACCCCGAGCAATATCCAATAAAAATGGGAAATAAATCTTCCAGCCTTGCGTAGATCAATGTCCGTGCTTTATCTCTGTGATAAGGCATAGATCAGGGCCGGGAGAGCCAGAAAGCTAATTAAGAAAACCGGCCCCTTATGGCCCAACAAATTAGGAACTGATAAAAGCAACGCAGTTCTTTGCCCCTGATGGCTCATCTCCTGGGACAAGTCCGCCGATCGGCTACCCTTGTCGAACGAATTCTATTCCAATATTTCATGCCATTCTGGATAGAGCACTCGGAGAATTCTCTCCCTTGGACTAAAAGGGCAACCGAGCTGAACTTTGACGGGCGATTTTTCGATGATTTCTTTGACAGACTTAAACCCTTCTTCATGACGTCTGACAGAAGGCAATTTGCCACTCCAGATATTGGGTGGATTTTCGTTGACGTCACTGATTGTTCCAAGTGATACGTGTAACAAAAAAGACACCGGATACATTTTCTGACATTCTGTCAGCGCTGCCAATGATAAAACCACTCTTCGAAAACTACAATTTTAAATAGTCATTTAATCAAGGCGTCTGTGGAATAGATTAAATATAGAATAAGACGTATGAATAGATTGTATACAGTAATCAAATTTGGAAAGATGTGTCACAGTTTGCGTGATTTCGAATGATGTTTCATGGTTTGTGTGATTTTAAAAGATATGCCACGGTTTGTGTGATTCTGAATGATATGCCAGTTTGTGTAATTTTTCTGTGGTCAGAATTAAGAATCTTATATTCGTAAATTAGGATATCACGTGAGATTTACACGATTTATAATTGCATAGAAACCTAAACTGATTCGCATCATGCGCAATTCTTTCAAGTATGATGAGAAGTTAAAGTGTGATACAACAACATATTATATTTTCTGACTAATGTTCTGGGGAAATATACAATTAACAATAAAAAACAAAACCAGCCTTATATGCTCAGCAGCATCCTCTACATCAGATTGAACATGAACAACCTATATGCACCAGGAGAGACGACTAAACAGCTTTCGCATGCAGTGCCTACGTAGAAATTGTGGAATTAGGTGGCAGGATAAAGTCACTGTTGTTCTTCGTCCACCACAAGTAATTATGACCATTTGTTACATCCATCACAAGTAATTATGACCATTTGTTACATCCATCACAAGTAATTATGACCATTTGTTACATCCATCACAAGTAATTATGACCATTTGTTACATCCATCACAAGTAATTATGACCATTTGTTACATCCATTTTTGAAATTTAGTTAGAGTTATGTCCTCGATTGTGAGTCTGTTGATGTTTGTTTGTTTGTTTTTCGTTCGCTCCATTGTAACCATCACGGATATCCGTGCGATTTCCGCCGGGAGCGTGATTACGTTGTGCCACCGTTATGCGCCTTGTAGGCCTAGCACATCCGATTTCGGCATGCCTTGACAATTCGGGTGGGCTACCCTTAGCCTGTGACAGCCTCTATATCTGTCTCCAGGCACGCGTAGTGAAGACTCTTCGCCCAGACGATTTTCTTGCTCTCGTCTCACTCGAACGAGGTGTTCCACTGTCTATGAACTTGCCTCGTGTAATTGGACGTGCTGTGCCTGTGCCCATTAGGTACTGAACCGTTTCTCATCCATGAGCCTGGTTCCTTAAGGGGAAGAACTCATCAGAGGAGTTGGACCCTGGCTCTTTCGCCCTCTTAGCCGAGGTGTCATTCACCGACATCGTGTACCCCTTGTCCAAGTTCGAGTCTCACACCACGCGTTTGAGAGCAAGGCGTTCTCGAGCTGAGCGTCCTTGTCCCAATAGCGCCTGAGCCCATCAGGTACTGAACCCTTTCTCTCTTCAAGTGTATTTCCGGTGTAGGAAAACCTGACAGTAGAGTTGGGCCAGGGCTAAATCGTTGTCCCTTTTGTGCCTGAGCGAATCGAGTACGGAACCATTTCTCTCTGCAAGTTACTTCCGGTATATGAAATCTTGACAGTAGGGTTGGGCCAGGACTGCCATCGTTGTCCCTTTCGTGCCTACACCCATCGGGTACAGAACCCTTTCTCTTTGCAAGCATATTTCCGGTTTAGGAAGGCTCGACATTAGAGTTGGGTTAGGTCTTTTGCTTTACCAAACGCCGATGGATGTGTCTGGGTCTCTGCCTGTTAGGAACTCTGGTAACTAGAAGCCCGTCTCGAGCTGACGGAGCTTGTAGTTTCCTTTCCTAGGGACTTTTCACTTTCTATTTGCAGTTCGCGCTGCCCTCTAGCGCTGTTCAATGCCCTTTCATTGTTTCATTGTACTCTGTATGAAACATATTTGTCTCTCGCCATGCATTTACCTTTACGTGCATTTTACATTGGCCGCCCCTCCAATGTTCGGACTGGACTGACTAGCTTCACTGTATGTCGACAGTGTCGCTATATGTGGTGCAGCTGGTGGTGTCGGAGATATTGTCTGTCTCTTGTGCAGTCAAATCTCTTTCCATCTGCTACCTCCACATTCTCGGACACGATCCCCAAATGATTTAGCCAGAATCAGCACGAGCTGCTGTATTTCTGTTTCCAGGGTGCACCGCGTGGAGGTACATTTGGGATCTTGGTTATCTGCTAACCCTGGGTCCGCCTAGATCAATGCGTTCCCTTTGCACCCCAGTCTGTTGATGACTAATAAGCCTTATTCGGGCCGCAGGTATCCTAGCACAGTTCGGGCATGGGATGACCACTGTAGATGGGTTTTAGCCTAGCCATGACTTTCTAGCTGCTCTCCGCTGTTGATTTGCTGCTCCTCTCATCTTTCCACGGGTTGTTGCGCGATGTTTTGACTGTAGAGCACTATGTAGCTCTGTTTTTACCAAGTTCTCGTAAAGATAGGTTCCATTGTAGCAACCTGCGTCCGGTATGAATATAACTCTTCATGTACTAAGCCGCAGCAACTATTAAATGGGATGGTCAGTTCCCTTCGTTTCTGTCTGTAACTCCAGTATCTCATGCGTCAGTTACTCATTTGACAGCTGATTCGACTAGAGGAGTGGTCGTGTTAAGCGAGAAATCAAAATCCGGATTTTGTCTGGACGTTGTTTCGAACCTAGCACGATCGAACCCGGTGATAGCAAGCAAGCTCACTATCAACTAAACGTCTATTTCAAATTCTTTCAGTGATATCTTTAACGAAATCAATGTACCGCTTCTTTTGACCTCGTTGAGAACGTTTGTCCTTCTGCAAATCACCATACGGAAATATCTTTGGCAGGTGATGATCTGGCATACGTACCAAATGACCTGCCCAACGAATCAGTGTCTGCGTCAGAATAGTGTCAATGCTAGCGATACTAGATCTGTTAAAGACAGTAGTATCCAGAATATTGTCTTACCATCTGATGTTCATAACATTTCTGAGATAGTTGTGTGAAACTGATTGAGTTCCCTTACATGCCGTCGATACACAGTCCATGTTTCACCAGCGTATAACATCAATGGACGTTCGACTGTTCTGTATATTTTCAACTTAGCCTGTAGGATAATGTCATTTCTATGCCTCATATTTGCGTACAATCTGCCGTAAATGCTACTTGTCTTGGCTATCCTTGTGTACACATCATCATCATCATCATCAACGTTGGAATTTTGTGATAGTGAGCTACCTAGATATGTGAATCCATTCACACTTTTCAGTACTTCGCAATTTACTTTTATACAGGGCGCACGCTAGATTTCGCTAGGTGTTGATTGTACCATGACTTCTCATTTCCCCGTATTAATAGTAAGCCTAAAGTTAGTACAGGCTTTGGAGAATCTGTGTATAATAATTTGTAGATCAGCCTCAGTGTTGACATTTAGGACACAGTCATCAGCAAATAGGTCATACTTGATTGTATGTAATTTGACTTTGGTGTTTTCTGAAAGTAGCTGAAGGTTTAACAGATTTCCATAAAATCGATATATAATGTCTACTCCCACGTCTAGATCTCTGAAAGCATAATCCAACATTATTATGATAATGATTCAATCCCTGTCGCTGTGAGCAGGCAGCTCTTGACAGCCCATAGCCTTCTGGCAAATTCACATGTTCTCAGCTGTGGTGCAGTTGTGTAGAGTGTGTTGTGTATATATGGAAGCGGTGATAGTAATTCTTGTCGGATGTCTGTTAGTTTTTGGCACTGCAGTAGTAGGTGTTCCACAGTCTCCTCTTGTGCGTTACAGTATCTGCAATTTGGTTCGTGTAATGGATGTATTCTGCTTCGGTGTTTATTGATGGGGGAGTGGCATGTTTTTAGTTGAAATGTGAGACTCGTTTGCACACTCGAGTTGTCTCAGAAGGTCCATTAGGTTGAGTTTCTGTTGGTGTTTATATAATGAGCGTCCTGTCTTCGAACTGGCTCATTGTCGTAGCCATTCTTGTCTGTAGTTATTTCTTAGGATTTGTTTGCATGTTTGTAGGAAGATTTTTGGGGATAATTGAGGGGCGGCAGCGCCTCTCTTAGATAGTTTATCAGACGTTTCGTTTCCAGGGACTCCAGCATGGCCAGGTATCCATTGGAGGGTGACTTCAGCACGATATGATGTGAATAGCTAGTCTATCTGTCTGCTGATATTGCAACCAGGGGGTGTTTTTTTGGTTCTCCGGGGCATGGAGTGCTGATTTTGAGTTGAGAATATGACTATGTCTTCAGGTGGAGTAGTTCCGTACTCAAAGTCCACAATAATTCGATTCAGAGCTCTCTAGGTTGCTATTATTTCTGCTGTGTAGTTAGAGCAGATATCTCTACTGTTCGGCCGAACATTTTTGGGTAGTCTTCTGGGTCTGTGTTGTGGTATTTTATCAGAGCTCTATATTCAACATTTGTGATAGCATTTTGTGTGGATCCATCTTTGTATATATGGATTATTTCTGATGTGTATGTATGAATTGGTTCTAGGACAATGGTTTTCAGAAATGGGGTTACAATGTTCTTATCTGCCGATGGTGATAGTGTAGGTTGTAGCGGTCGATGGTGTAGATTATAGCGGTCGATGATGTAGATTATAGCGGTCGATGGTGTAGATTATAGCGGTCGATGGTGTAGAATATAGCGGTCGATGGTGTAGATTATAGCGGTCGATGGTGTAGATTATAGCGGTCGATGGTGTAGAGTATAGCGGTCGATGGTGTAGATTATAGCGGTCGATGGTGTAGATTATAGCGGTCGATGGTGTAGATTATAGCGGTCGATGGTGTATTTTATAGCGGTCGATGGTGTAGATGATTTTTTTTCATGTTTTAAAGTATTCTTTATACAAATGTCTTGCGATCTTCCACAAATATCTGAAGATCGAAAAAGACTGGCTCTTCAAAATTATAAAAATTATACGCAAGTTAACATATTTCTGACATATAAAAAAACACGATAGTTTAGAAGTATTAATTATGGAAGGAAAAGGTTCAGGAAAGAGAACGTAAAGCAAACCAAGACTATGATGAAGACAACATATAGAAGAGCTTCTGAGAATGATACTAGAAGACACTGGACAGCTTGCATAGAACCGAGTTATGTACAGAGTGGTAGCGAAGACAAGGTTCTGTATAGGACACTTCACACAGACAGACAGACAGACATTCTCCCTTCAAGAATTGCATTCCTCTATCTCCAAGCATATTTGATAATCAGTATTCATATCGACACTTGAACAATAAAGTATTCGATCGCAAGATCCTAGGATTATCACTGCTGGTCTCTTTATAATCGCGAACATGGCAACAAAAAGTAATCCTAGGATATTCCTAGCAGCATCTTGACTAATCCTTATTCTTGTCATCCTTCTCCGATCTTTTCATCATTTCTCTGAATGTTCTCCAAATCGGCCAGTGAATCTAACTGTGAAGGCCCAACCTCGGACTGGTTTATTGCAGCCAATAACAATCTAAAAAGCTGACACTGCGCTCTCCTGCGATAAATTATCGTCTTCGTGACTTTATCATTCTTATTTTCTAAGTTGCACAAATATTACTTTAACGCAGCTTGCAACTATCACATAAGAGAAGTAATGTACTACATGGGTTCTTGATCTCCACCCAAAGATCAAAATGGGAATAAAAAGACAAATAATATCTACAATTTTTATAACAACACTCTGCTACCAATGTCAAACATGGTCTTTAACAGTCTCGCAGCAAATGGAAATCGTTACATGTGAAATGAAGTGAAATTGCAGAGAAACGCTGCAATGGTTACTAAACTAGATGAAAAAGAAGTGAATAAATTACGAAAAGAGTAAGTGCAATTTCATGTGTTGAGTATATAGAAAGACCGCAAGTAAAAGGATTTGGTCACCTTATGAGAATGAACCCAAATGAAATATCAATGCGAACATATAACAAAATAATATCAGGATATAGTTTTTTTAAACGGTAGACCAAGAAAATAATGTACAGAAAACATAAAGAAAACATGGAAAAAACATGGACTCGACATAACTGACATTGAAACGACAACTGAGGCTCCCACCCCCTACACTTAACCGCAAGTGTGGATACTATCAACCATCATTCATCTGAGAAAATAGAATAGACAATAGACAATGGGTTCATAGTTGCATCAACATATGAAATAAAATGTGTGAGTTCTTACTTCAGACAGGAAACACAGTATACCTAGAACAACTTGGCAGGTGTTGCCATGTTATCATGTTACACATATCAAAATATGATTAAAGCAAAATAAAAAATAAACTATGGCAGCCGGTGCATCTAACACACACTATAGAAGGTAAATAACCTTAGCAGTGAAAGTCAAAGACGAAAACCTTATCGTCAGGTTTCCAAGAGGACACAATAGATTGAGACGTTTACATGTCTGCAACTCACGCTGGTCTTGGAATGATTTCACAACATCTCTACAATAGTTCTTCTTCCGTGATCATTCTCAAACTCCTGCTGATTAGCAAGATACAGTCCGGAGAATGTAATGCGTTGTCTCATGATTAACAGTTTCATGACAAGCTGTGTCATGAAAGGCTGCGATGCTTGCACCTTTCAGTCTGACACTTTCGTTTTTAACATTACTTTGGGTATCTTTGACCTTCTGTAGAATGGTGCAGTCAAGCAATCCCCAAATCTCCGTAGTCGCCTCTTACAAAACATAGGGATATCGAAACACATGATATTCTTTATTCTGCTTTTGACTCCCGATTCTGCCTTCTGCTCCCGACAACACACGAGATTAATGGGATTATAGTGTTTACATGGGCGAGTTGTGCTTAAGAACTGTGTATACAAGTTTAGTAATAATTGACAAGTAAGAATCAGACAATCGATTTCATTATTACATTTCTCACTATTAGTAATAATTGACAAGTAATAATAGACAATCAATTTCATTATTACATTTCACAAAAGCACAGTAAATGATAATATAATATAGAAACTTTGAGAATTTATTATTCAAGAAAAATCATAACGCAGCAAAGGAGATTTGAACCAGGTTCGTTCAAACGGCACATTCTCTCTTTGCAACTTGAATCAACACGTTTTCCGTCTTCGACCAGACCGCACCCCTTAAATGTTAAAAATTGCTATCATCTTTACAAGTAGACCTAATTGGTCCTAGCAGTAATCAGGTCAGCTGGCAGGTGCTAATGTACAGTTTTTGTGGTTCTGGAGAAATGTACATACTTGTGCAGTGTGTATGATATTGTCTGTGTGTCGTTCGACCGGTCCATATTCATGGAAACTTGGGAATATACACTTTGAAAGTCTTGACTAGAATCAACATCACGGCAATCCAAACACGCTACACCCACCCCCTCCCCGCCCATGTTGGCATCCTGAACAACCGGTCTTAACAGAGCAGTTTAGTCAAGAAGTTAGGATTGAAAAAGAGAGATGACTCAATATAAACATTTTAAAGTTAGATGTGCTGGACCAAAAAGCACAGGCATCGCAGGCAAGCTTTAAACTACGTGTAAACAAGCACACAATGCATTCAGTTCTCCAGATCATATCCTGAAAAATAGCATCAACTTAAGCATATACTTAGGAGATATAGAAGTCAGTTTTCCTCCTTGATATGGGGGTGTCCATTTATTACGTCAACAACAGGGGGGGGGGGGGGGAGGGGGTGATATGAAAAATGTTAGACATTAGCTAAGGGGCGGGGGAGGTGGGAAGAAGGGAGAATAAAAGTAGACGTCAACTAAAAACAAATATTGTTTATGCCAGTTAATTTTTTGAATTTGAATTTTTTAATTCTGAAACCATCATGTAGTTATTTGTTTCCTACTTTTACATTCACAACATTTAGGGGGAGAGGGGTAAATATTTGTGACACAATTAAGAAGGAGAGGGGGTGGGGAAGAGGGGCAGGGTTCCGATTTTTAGACAATTTGTTGACAATGGGGAGGGTTGGAGTTTTGAAAAAAAAATTTGACGTAATTTGTGCACAGCTCGACAGCTTTATTTTTCCAGAACGAGTTTCCTTTATTTATATTTCTTTCATACAAGAAGAGATTACGCGAGGAATGGAGAGTAAATGAGGAATGGAGATATTATATGAGGAATGGATGGATTATGTAAGGAATTGAGATAGTATGTGAGAAATAGATGGATTATGTTTTTGTATACTTCCTATTTCTGTACATTTCCTGTTTATGACACCTTTGACCTCATTTATATTCTTTATTCCACCATTCCACTAGACATGTTATCGCAAGTTGTGTCGTCCCTACTTAACGTTTTTTATTTATATGTGTACGTTTTCCTTGATAGAGGCTATTCTGTCGAAACGTCGATTTGTGTGTGTGCCTATGTTTGTTTCGTATTATTAGCAAAACGTTATTAACCCGTTTCACGCTTTACCTATTGGATTATGTAAGGAAGGAGATGTTATGTGAGATAGAAAGATCACAAGAACTGTTGGAACAACGCCTGTGATCAAATATGTTGAAAAACAGAGACTGAAATGATTCGGCCACTAAATGCGAATGAAACGATATTGGCAAGCAGCAAGAACATACAACATGAAAATTGAAACAACAAAAGGCAGAGGAAGACCAAGAATAATGTGAATTGAAATAGTTGCCAACTTACTAAGACTTAACAATGATACTGCACATCAAGCGAGAAAACTTGCCATTGACCTGAAAACATATCGTCATTCAATTCTGCGACACCTTACAGAAAAAAAAAAAAAGAAAATATATTTTTTAAATAATAATAATAATATAGTAATATATATATATATATAATCAATCAGAGCAAACAGAAGCACTGATGACCAAATATTTAATATCAGAATACTAGTGGAAAAACATATTTAGCACCACTGTGATCTATAGCACAATTTCATTGATTTTATAAAGATTTTTGACTGTGTGGCATGATGATCTGTGGTACATACTGAGACAGTTTAATTTTGACACCACAATCATAGACATTGTTGAATCACTGCACACAAATGCAAGTAGTGCTATTTTACCGAAGGATACAATCTGGAGAGTTCTTTAAAAGAATTGTGGGAATTAAGCAAGGGTACATAATGCCTGCAGTACTTTTCTACATATATCTAGAGCATATCATACAAGAGACATTACATGATTACAACACGTATATATATATATATATATATATATATATATATATATATATATATATATATATATATATATATATATATATATATATATATATATATATATCGATCAGAGGTCGCCCTATTAGCAACTTGCGATTCGCTGATGTTATTGATCTTAGAACTGGGTTTGAACAAGAATTGCAAGAGTTAACAGTAAAGTTGGGAAAAGTTACCAGCAGGTACGGAATGGAAATCAACACAGAAAAGAGCAAGATCTTAGTTAAGAGCAGAAACAAAGAAGACCAGACCAACATCATGATGAATGGATATAAGCTTGAGGAGGTGAATACTTTCAAATACCTCGGATCTAGCATATGCAGCGATGGAAAATACAAAACAGAATTAAAAATAAGACTAGAGATGGCTTTACCCTCTATGTCAACGATAACGCTTGTTTGCAAAAGTTACATAACTGTTAGAGTGAAAATCAATTTGTATAACTCAGTAGTGCTTTCTGTTGTGCTGTATGGTTGTAAGAGTTGGACACTCACTGAGAACACGGAAAGACGACAACAGACTTTCGAATATAAATGTTACAGACGAATTCTATGAATTTCCTATAGAGAGCATAAGACAAATTTGTACGTAAGAAATAAAATATAGATGTATGCAGGTCTACGTGAACCCTTGCTTTCAATAGTGAAGCGACGAAAACTTGCATTATTTGGACATGTAAGTAGACATGATTCCTCGTCAAAAACAATACTGCAGGGAACCATCAACAGACAAAGAAACAGAGGAGGCAAATAAAGACATGGACAGACAATTTCATGGAATAGACGGGACAAGATTTTTTCTCATTCATCGGCAACGTTGAAGATAGAAATCATGGAGGACTCCAAGTGTAGAAAAATCCAATGCGGTACCACTACGACCCTGATGGGTTACGGTTTAATAAATTTATATATAGATTGATAGAGAAATAGAGTTATATAGATATATTTATTTCTCCTTCGACGGCTAGCTTACAAGTGCATTTTTCAGAGATCCCTAAGGATGGTCCTTGTAAGCTATGGAGTTAGTGCTTGAGTTGTTCTGCTTCGTTGAGATGGCCAGAGTACATATGAAAACATAACACAGTTGAGTCAATCGTTTATGCCTTGTGAAACCGTGCTGTTTTATTTTTCTCAATATTCATCTAAATAATCAAAATACATGATTACAAGACATTGTTCTTCATTTTCAGGGAGTATGTGTAAGATCACATAATCTCCACTCCTCAGATATCCATTCTCCATATACTCTCTCCATTCCTCACATAATCTTTACATTCCCTACATATTCTCTCCATTTCTCATATAGTCTCTCCATTCCTCACATAATCTTTACATTCCCTACATATTTTCTCCATTTCTCATATAGTCTCTCCATTCCTCAAATAATCTTTACATTCCCTACATATTCTCTGCATTTCTCACATAATCTTTACATTCCCTACATATTCTCTCATTTTCTCACATAGTCTCTCCATTCCCCACATAATCTTTACATTCCCTATATATTCTCTCCATTTCTCACATAATCTCTCCATTCCTCACATAATCTTTACATTCCCTACATATTCTCTCCATTTCTCACATAGTCTCTCCATTCCCCACATAATCTTTACATTCCCTATATATTCTCTCCATTTCTCACATAATCTCTCCATTCCTCACATAATCTTTACATTCCCTACATGTTTTCTCCATTTCTCATATAGTCTTTCCATTTCTCACATAATCTTTACACTCCCTACATAATCTCTTCATTCCTCACATAATCACTCCATTCCTTACATGACCTCTCCATTCCTCATATCGTCTGCCAGGTCTGGTGTGTGTTCTGGCAATATGTTCCACAGAGAATCGATAACATTCGGACAATACTTAGCATTTGCTAGAATTGGGGTCAGGAAATAAAGAAGAAATCAGTAGAGAGAGAGAGAGAGAGAGAGAGAGAGAAGTGAAGAAACCGAAATGAGGGTCAATCATTCATGCCGCCTTTTCTCATCGAATATCGCATTCTTACAGACAATTAGAATATGTCATGATGCGCAGTGACAGCATATGAAGAACACGGATTACATCAATGGTGGGATTTTGAGATGAAACTTGGTTTGCTGTCATGCGCACTATATAAATATTGAATAACGCAATTGTATTTTATAGACCCACCGAGGACGGATGTGTCGGGCAGTTGGTGCAAGTACAGCGGCTACACAACGCATTTCCATTATCTGGACTACATTCGGCTTGAAATCTAGTAGAACCATTGTTCTACTACAGGAGATATCTAGCGGAAATATGAGAATGAACTCGGAACAAGATGGAGTTCTATAGATATACTGAATCAGTGATTTGCTACAAACTAAAGCTGATTGTAAATAAAACTATCTATGGACGATCATCATTTTCTTTCAGTATTTTAAAAGTACCAGTGCCAGATGTGATGTCGAAGAGCTGTTAGAAAGTATCGGTAGTTTTCTTTCCTTACCATCGTCTTAAGCTGTCATTCTACACCACATCATTGATGTGTACTTGCATCCACCTTGTCATTGATGTGTACTTGTATCCACCACGTCATCGATGTGTACTTGTATCCACCACGTCATTGATATGTACCTGTATCCACCACGTCATCGATATGTACTTGTATCCACCTAGTCATTGATGTGTACTTGTATCCACCACGTCATCGATGTGTACTTGTATCCACCTAGTCATTGATGTGTATTTGTATCCACCACGTCATCGATGTGTACTTGTATCCACCACGTCATCGATGTGTACTTGTATCCACAATGTCATCAATGTGTACATGCATCTACCACGTCACCGATGTGTACTTGCATCCATCACGTCACCGATGTGTACCTGTATCTACCACGTCACCGATGTGTACCTGTATCTACCACGTCACCGATGTCTACCTGTATCTACCACGTCACCGATGCTGTTTGAACATTTCGACGTTTTGTTAAAATACATCTACTTAAATGGAAAATTTAACATAATTCGGCTCGTTTGTTGCCGGAGCATGGACATGGAGCAAAGTATAGCTACAGTGTTTACCGTCCTTGAGTATTGTAAGAGGCAACTATGTAGGTTATGGGGTGGAGTTGGTTGTCCCATGGCTCAAAGTGACCCAGAAGCCATGCTGAAGTCTGATATGTCAAGTCGATAGGCGCAGATATTGTAGAACATGTATAAACCACGAAGCAGCTCATTCGTTCTCCGGAGTATATCCTGATAATGTGTGTGTGGGAGTTTGAGAACTAACCGAAGAAGAAAAAAAACAACTCAATATGCAAACTCTGGAATTGAAGAGCAGACTTTAACCGATGTACGTTTAGTAATAGATTACAATGCACCAACCATTGCACCAAATTTGAAATCAGCGCAAGATCGATGTTTCTCTGGCAATTTTCGCTCAATTTGTAGATTGCTATTTTACAGTGGATGTAGGCTGCAATTTCAATATTTTATAGAGTAGATTTTTGGATGGTAAATTCTCGTTTAATTTTATGTATTGAATTATCTCCATGTGTGTGCCATATCTAGTCCATGGTATTGAAGAATTTGTCTAGACCAGTGTGGTGTAAAGATCTTCTAGTCATTGGTAATGTAAGGATATCTGTAGTGTTACGTATTGCAAGGATCAGTCTACACCTAGATAATGTAAGGATCTTAGTAGTCCTTGTTAATGGAGGGATCTTCGTAGTCTATGGTATTGTACGAATCTGTCAAATCATGGTACTGTAGGAATCTGTCCAGTCTTTGGTATTGTAAGAATCTCTCCAGTTCTTGGTACAGTAAGAATCTCTCAAGTTTTATGTACAGTAAGAATCTCTCTAGTTTTATGTACAGTAAGAATCTCTCTAGTTTTATGTACAGTAAGAATCTCTCCAGTTCTTGGTACAGTAAGAATCTCTCAAGTTCTTGGTACTGTAAAAATCTCTCCAGTTCTTGGTACAGTAAGAATCTCTCCAGTTCTTGGTACAGTAAGAATCTCTCCAGTTCTTGGTACAGTAAGAATCTCTCCAGTTTTATGTACAGTAAGAATCTCTCTAGATTTTAGTACAGTAAGAATCTCACCAGTTCTTGGTACAGTAGGAATCTGTCCAGTTAGAATCTCTCTAGATTTTAGTACAGTAAGAATATCTCCAGATTTTGGTACAGTAATAATCTCTCCAGTTCTTGGTACAGTAAGAAGCTCTCCAGTTCTTGGTATAGTAAGAAGCTCTCCAGATTTTGGTACAGTAAGCATCTGTCCAGTTTCTGGTACAGTAAGAATATGGCCAGTTTTTGGTACAGTAGGAATCTCTCCAGTCCTCTGTTCTGTAAGAATCTCTCCAGTTCTTGGTACAGTAAGAGTCTGTCCAGTTTTTGATGATGCAAGAATCGTTCTAGTCCATGACATAATACTGCAATCCTTCAATTGCATGTTACAAAAACTGCAAAATGGCAGCTAGTGTGTAAAGTACACCTTTCAAAACACTATACCAAATGGGGATATAAAAAACTAGTTTCAGCTGACTACCGTAAAAGTGTCTCTTGTCTAAATGTTCTCACCTGAACAAGAGCAACAGGTTACATGCACCTACCTGATGTTACCTTCCCAGTTCTTCAATTACGTCCCAGTCATAAAAGATTCCTGTTACTGGTCTTCAGGAATGACAGCAGAAGGAAGAGAAGCGTAAATCACCCAACCTCAGTCTTATATTTTTCCACACAATGCAACTTTGTCTTCTAGAGCCGAGTTTGTTACCAAGTTCAGGTCAGACAACCGGATAATTTCTTGCCTACTGGATGGTTCAGACGTCAGATAAACTAATTAAGTCTCGAAAGTTGCCTGTACCATTGTAAATCTAGATTCGAACGTCGACATTCGGTAGAAGGTGGTTTATTTTAACGCTAAGTTTATGACCAAATCGTGGGTACACTTTGGAGAATATTTCAGGTTTCAGTCCAACATAAAACTTACACAATAATGTGTGACGGCAGTGTGGTTTTATCTTTGACATAGATGCGGTAAACTTGTCAATCTTCGGCGTTTGCAAGTCAAGACTAAGGTGCAGGACAGAATGGTTAGGGAAGTCCTCTATGCAATGACTGCGCACTGTATGCTGATTCTGAAGATAGTATGCAGGTCACCCTTAACTAATTTGCTGAAGCCTGGGACAACTTTGACTTCACAATCAATACACAGAAAACAGAAGTCATGGTTCAACCTATACCAAACAAACCACATTTAAATTCTCATTCTTAAAAACCCCAATCCTTTTAAAAAAAGGATCAAAGAAGAAAAGCTTATAAGAGTCGATAGTTTCCACTTAAATAAGCAGCAATCTTTCACAAGCCGCAATCATCGAAACTGAGGTAAACAACAGAATAATGAAAGCTAGTGCCACATTTCGAAGACTGACAAAAATGTATGGGACAGAAGGGGGTAGAAAAACTACCACCAAACTCATAGTTTACCAGGCAGTAGTAAAATCATCACTCATCTGTGAAACATTGACAGTATACGCCTGACACGTTAAAAGACTCAACTACTTGTACCTAAAATGCCTTCACAAGATACTCAACATCCAATGGTGGGAGACAGTGACAGACAGTGAAGTGCTGATGAAATCTACGTCCGTAAGCATGCATGGAATATTCATAAAGGTGTCCATACACGCTCGACAGGACTCGTGGTCTGCACGAACCATCATGGTGTACCAATAATTCTAGACTGACTCTCGCAAGGTTGGAGGACAGAAGATGCGTTTTAAAGACACTCTTAAGACATCATTGACTCATTTCAAAATAGACACCAATTCATGGGAGAGTCTTGCACAAGTCAGATCCATCTGGCGTTGCAGAAAAAAAGAGTGGTGCAGAATCTGCAGAGTACCTCAGACGTCATGCTACGTAACACAAACGCGTTATAAAAAAAGGCAAAAAATGCCCAGTGTCCCACAGACTCCCCCTACACATGCGCGTGGTGTGGTAGACATATGCAGTCACGCATATGACTCATTAGTCACAGCCGGACACACTACAGACATCATCATCATCCTAGTTGAGTCGTACAATCACCGTCTTCATCATAATGCTAGTTGAGTTGTATGGTCACGTCTTCATCGTCATCCTAGGGTCAGCGTACTTTTTTACCTATACGTACCTATATGTGTCTGTATGTACATCTCAGTACCTTTATGCACATGTAAGTACATGTATGTACCTGTATGCACATGTATGTACATGTAAGTACCTGTATGTACATGTAAGTACCTGTATGTACATTTTGTACCTTACATGCCTCTATCTTATTATGTTTCTCAAACAAACTAACATACACATCACACTCCTTTTCGGTTAACAGCAGTCTCTACCAGATCCAACAACAATCCTTATCAGGGCCATTAACTATTCTCATCAGGGCTAACAACTCATGAGGAGTAACACCTGTTCTCATCGCAGCTATCAACTATTCTCATTACGGTTAACAGCATTCCTTATCAGAGCTAGCAACATTCTTTATCAGAGCTAACATTAATCTTTACCGAGGCTAACAACAGTCCTTATCGGAGCTAACAACATTCCATTTCGTACCATTGCTAACAACAGTCCTTGTCAGAGCTAAGAAGTCTTTATCAGAGCTAAAAAAAATTCCTCTTTGGGGTCAACAGTGCTTACCAGAAATAACAATAGTACTCATCAGTGCTAACATTAGTCGTTATCAGTGCTAACATTATTCGTTATCAGTGCTAACATTAGTCGTTATCAGTGCTAACATTAGTCGTTATCAGTGCTAACATTAGTCGTTATCAGTGCTAACATTATTCGTTATCAGTGCTAACATTAGTCGTTATCAGTGCTAACATTATTCGTTATCAGTGCTAACATTAGTCGTTATCAGTGCTAACATTAGTCGTTATCAGTGCTAACATTAGTCGTTATCAGTGCTAACATTATTCGTTATCAGTGCTAACATTAGTCTTGAAGGGCTAAAGTGTCTCCTTATCAGGGCTAACATTTGTCGTTATCAGGGCTAACAACAGTCCTCGTCACCACTGGAATAGTCATTGTCAGTGTTAATATTAGTCGTCATTAGTACTAACAATAGTCGTTATCAATGGTAACATTAGTCTTGATCAGTACTAAAAATTAGTCATTATCAGGGCTAATATCGGTTGTTATAAGTGCTAAATTAGTCATTATCAGGGCTAATATCGGTTGTTATAAGTGCTAAATTAGTCATTATCGAGTCTAACACGCACACGCACGAGCATGCGCGCGCACGCACGCACACACACACACACACACACACACCACCATAGAAGATACAAGGCCAGGGGAATCTGAAATAACCGCAAAAAAATTACGATGTTAGCTTGAAGGAATACTGCTTCTTCTCAAATAAACTTAAATATCCTACGTAACAAACAAACAAACAAACATTGTTACTACAGCAATCAAATACTCCTGTTGAAATATATATGAAATAACTCATCGGATAGAAAAATATGTCTAGGAAGTCAGAAATGAACGTATGGACAAGAGCAAATTATATCGCCAAAATCAATACTTGTAACATAACAAGTCTAGAAATTAAGAAACGATCCTGAGTTCTAGCAATGATAATACGTTTGTCATGTTGTTCTGCATACATTTCCAAGAAATGTCATGTTGCTATACATGACATGTGTCATCTACATATGTAAATATATTTTGGTTTAGGTTTTGGAATAGGTATGCTAATTATTGTCATTATACACCTGGCATATCCATCGGTGCTCAGATGTTTCAAATATATTTTTTCCAATTTGATTGATGTGTTACAACTTTTCTGTAAGAGAAAACAAACATTTAAATAAACATCTAGTTGTTCGAAGCTACTTTCTCCATTAATTACCAGGTTTACCAATGGGATAGAAGGCGATACAATGCTTTTGAAAGAACTATTTTATAAAACTTGGGATGGATACATTTAGTGTAACATCTTCGTGGAATTCATTTTCTCTAGCAGATAAACAATATTGATGAATTAGTGTGTTACTATGATTCAGATTTGGAACCAAAATGTCCACATTATTTAATCAACAAATATTATCTACAAACGTATCTCATCGAACAGAAATAACCTCATTGACCGGAAGATATTATCTATAACCTCATCAAACTGAACATATTATCTATGACCTCATCAAACTGAACATATTATCTATGACCTCATCAAACTGAATATATTATCTATGACCTCATCAAACTGAACATATTATCTATAACCTAATCAAACTGAACATATTATCTATGACCTCATCAAACTGAACATATTATCTATAACCTCATCAAACTGAATATATTATCTATGACCTCATCAAACTGAACATATTATCTATGACCTCATCAAACTGAACATATTATCTATGATCATAATGAATATATTATCTATGACCTCATCAAACTGAACATATCTATAACCCGAATTATAAAATGCCCCGAATTGAACCTATCTCCAAATAATGTGTACGTACTAGCATAGCATGCTCACATAATCAATTATAGGGATACGTAATCAATGCAGATCAACAATTGTAACATATTGTCTGTACTGGTTCTGATGAAGATCTAAGATCGAAACGTCAATCGTTTTCTGTCTTACTATTTTTTATTATAACTTAATATATTTTTGTTATCAACGACATGTTCGTCTTCTGCGTTCAGCATTTACGGTCATGCTAGATTATCAAGCCTACAGTCAGGGTGAAGTACAGGGAGATAAGTAGACTGTGCGATAGATGTGTCATGTGACGATTCTCTCCAGAACCGTAGTCTTCTCAATGAACTTCCCGAATACTTCTCTGTGTTGGGCCATGCGACTTGCATTTTCGAACAACGTATTCATGTTATATTTAATGTCGTCGGTCCATTGTATTGATAGTCTGCCTTTTCTCCTCTCTCAGGTGATGTGCCCTCCATTATTTGTCTTTCTAAACAGGTGTGTCTCTTTATATGACCAAACAGGTGTAATTTTATTATTGCTATTGTGTTTCGTAACCAACACTCTGGTATCTTCATATATTTATAATATATGAGTTTCTCTTGTCTTCTTCCATGATATTCTAAGTATCTTTCGACAAGTAGCGATAGATCGGCACGGGTATATTTAGGGAATTAGAGAGACAGCGAGATATGAAAGGAGATAGACAGGGAGAGAGATAGACAAGGATATATATATATATATATATATATATATATATATATATATATATATATATATATATACAATATATATATATATATAAACGGAAATAAACAGGGAGATAGATAGACAGGGAGATAGATAGACAGGGAGATAGAAAGACATGATATAGACACAGAAATAGATAGACTGGGAGATATATAAAAAGTAGGAGATAGACAAAGTGATGGATAGGTATGGAGATAGATAGGTATGGAGATAGATAGGTATGGAGATAGATAGGTATGGAGATAGATAGGTATGGAGATAGGATCAATGGATTACTGCATGGGTTCATGGAACGATGGATCCTTGTATGGATGGATTGGTTTACAGATAAACTAGTTGATTGACAGATATACCGATGATTAGGAAGGCAGACAAACGAACACCGGCAGACAGAAAAACATACATATAGACAGATTAGGTATGTAGATAAAATTTAGATAGATATGTAGACAAATAGATAGCTAGATATATAGATAGATTGCCATTGTATGACATCGGCCTGGTAGGAGAGCAAATAATAGCAACACTATTTACCTTCCATACATGTTACAAGATGCAACTAAGGATTCCTTGGGGTAGAGTTGGCAGTTCCTCCCATATAGAATCAACGTGACTGGGAAGCTATTCTAAAGTCGGATGTGTCAGGTCGCAAATATTGCAGCTAAGCTGTAAACCATAATAGAGCGCATTCCGTTTTCTGATCTACATTCTGGTAATCTACAAGAGTTTGAGATTGAATGAAGAATATGGAGATGAATAGGGTAGGTAGATAAGTGTGTAGATAGGTGGATGGGTGGGTGGTTGTGGGCAGATGGATGGATCGATATATTAGATTAGATTATATGATTAAATTAGTTTATATTAGATTATATTAGGGTTAGATGATTAGATTATATTTTATTCGATTAGATTAGATTAGATTAGATAAATTGACGGACAGACAGGTAGAAAGACATACAGACAAACAGGCAAACAGACAGACAGACAGATAGATAGATACTTAATCCTAGTGTAAGTTAACCATAATAACAAGATCCAGCTGTGACACTTCAGTTAGATGGCAAGCGCCACAGGTCGAGAGAAACCCTTATATCGATTTGTGAGTCGCTACATTGTTCTCTAGCCACATAAAATATCATGTACAATTTCCGTTGATCATAATTTATGTTTCTACGTCTGTTTATCTGCATGTCTATCTTAACCTTTCTGCTTCTGGCATCATTCCTGCGTAGATAGTTATATCTCTATGAGGCAAACCTAGACAATGTCTCGATAAGCCAACTACAAAGGTCACTCCTCTGATAGTGTGCATGTTGATAAATATGTGTTATTTGAACACGCGTGTATGTGTATTATTTCATTAAAAGTTTTTCATATGTGTTATACGTGTGTGTTCTACGTGTGTGTTTGCTAAGTGTCTGTGTGTCTTTTTGTGTACTTAGTTCATGTAAACCGTTTCCAGGTAAGCTGCTTTCATAAGATAACATCAGTTGTGGAATAAATTACCCAACAGTGAAGTGTTTATGACATCTAAGTCTGAAAGCATACTCACAATGTTGATGAAGGAAAAGACACTTTGGGCAGAACACATTGTCAGCATGAAAAATGATCGTTTGCAAAAAACTTTATGTGGAGAACTCTAGACTGGCTCTCGCAAGGCAAGACAGAAGAAGCGTTTTAAATACATTCTTAAGATATCACTGGTTCACGTCAATGTAACAAAAATTCATTGGAGAGTATTGCATAAAACAGATCCAACTATCGTCGCAGAATCAAAAGTGAAGCAGCTGCAGAGACCCCCAAACATTATGCTGCGCAATAAAAACGCGCTAGAAGAAAGGCATATGCTGCTCAATGACTCAAAATTCCTCCAAACATGCTCTGAGTGGTCGACAACTCCAAGCACGCATAGGACACATTAAACATAGCAGGTACACCGCAGACACCATCATCCTAATTGAGCTGAATTGGCATCATCATTGTCATCGTCGTTCTAGTGGAGCTGAATGGACACCATCGACTACGAAGGACGAAGAACACCAGTTTGTGTAGTCGTTTTCAAAATGTGTAACATTTCGTGTGTTCTCATACTAAACAGAAAAGTTGAGACGAAATGTGCCAAGAATTGCAACTATTTGGTGTCAACGATTCAATCCAGTTCGTTCTTCCGGCAACATAACATATCTCTAGAAGCAAAGAAATGCCTCGGAATATGCAATTCATGGGACGGGTTTGCAAACACAAACATTGATGGAAGTTTCCTTTATATATACAGTATAAACGTTCTATAGATACTGAAATTAAAATTAGTGGAATATACTATACAGTGTAGCCATCAATCCAGCATTTTCGGACTTTGACGATTTTTTGGGGGCATTATTTATACGTTCAATAGTATGGCATTGTTTCCTGAACGGTCCGGATGCACAATTTTCTGCGGGTGGTTTTGAATCTTGTACATTGTCCATCAAAGACCCACTACATGTAGCTAACATTAATGAAGAATTATTGTCACCACATATCTAGATATTCTGGAGAGATCATAATGCTGGAAACGGGATTTGAACCAGTTTCACTCAGATGGCACCTACTCGCCTTACAACTAGATATACTGGTAATAATTTTCTCCTACAACAGTGTAACCGTTGACGGGTGCGTGAAAGAACAAATGAATAGCAACATTACCACCTGCCATGCTAGTTGTAAGAGGCGACTAAATACGTGTTAATGATGAAGTTAGCTGTCTATCTAATAGAGAATATGTGACCCTGACGACATGATCAATCCGGATGTGTCGGCCCGAAATTCAAAATTATCACAGCGACGCTGTAAGCCATGGAACAATGAGTTCTGTCTTCGAATCTTCTCCCGATTTGTTTCTAGATGTTCGAGAACGAAGGCTGTATGTAGAAAGACCAGTTGAACCAGATTCCACTGGTATTACCTCCAAAATATATTCTTAAATATTGCAGTACTCTAAATCACGCAGCAATGTTTGCGTTTACAACCTTTGCCGTTACGTCACACGCTTGTATCATATCATTGAGTTCAGAGATCAGTGATAAACAAGAAATAAAATTTCCAATAATGCCGGAAACTGATGTGTTGGGCCGAAAGTCACAGCGGAAATCACTCGAAACTTCATGCTTGTTATCAGAGAGTCAACGCAGAAAAAGAACAATTCAAATCTTTCACATTTTAAAAATAACATGCAAGAATATTAAAGAATCAACATTGCCCGAAAGATATAAAACTAAAATGAACAATTTGAAGGAATTGCAGCAGATCAAATTCATGATAAAATCAATAAAACCACATTGAATGTTGATCAACTATCTAATAAAGGATACAACAGATAAAACATTTGACAATGTAAAAAGAAAACCAGCAAGAAAACGAGAAGTCAGATAAAAGATCTAGAAAAGACAGAAGATGAACTAGAATTCTCTCCAAGAAAAAAGCAAAAGCAGGATTGACTTTCCAATTTTGCACAAATCCCTTGTGCTTTCTAATTGGAAGTTTCATGAACTGGGCCCCGTCTCTCAGCACATCAGTATTGGAAAATATCAGAACCGTTTCCTGTTGGATACGCCTAGTATTCCAAGCACGTACGTGAAGCCTGAAATCCTGGTCAGGGAGGAGGGACGATTTATCGACCCATTTTTGCCTACGTGAGCCGCAGGGACAGAAGCGAGAACTTCTGTAACATCTGTCTGGAGTTTTTAAAGGTACAACTCACAGAAACGGTGCCTAGATGAATATATAGATTTAACTGCATGATTTGAAGTGCTGAATGTCGCAATTTAATGTTGGTTACATGGCTTGAAGTGTTGAATGTCGTAACAAAATGTTGGCTACTTGACTTGGATTGTTGAATGTCGTAATGTAGTTATGGCTAAATTGCTTGAAGTGTTGAATTATTAATGAAGGTTTGGCCAAATGACATGCAGTGTTGAATATTGTAATGTAGGTTTGTCTAAATAGCTTGGAGTGTTGAATATTTTAATGTAGTTCTGTCTACATGGCCTGGATTGTTGAATACCGTAATGGGCATATTGGGCATATAAATCGTACTATTGTATCATTTTTGAAAATATTGATTGCGATTCATGAAGGAATATCGAGAATATTATCTTAGACTAAGCTTGCCCTGGATTTGTTCTAATTAATTATCTATAAAATGCGTTTGCCAGTTAGATCATTCACAACAGAACTAGCACACAGTGGCGTATTACGATTTTAGTCATTTAGGCTTTTTATAACCTTTTAGACCAATATGATACATTTGACCAAAATAAAATATCTGACCAAGTACATTGCATTTGACCTACTATAACGCATTTCACTCCATGTAACACATCTGATCCATTTTGGCACAAATTTGTGCAACTCTCAGTCTAGACTTCAACATCAATGTTTGAATCCATCTATAGTTGTCTTCAAAGAAATCTCTCAATCTTAGACATATTTACATCCATCTAGAGTTGTCTTCATACAACTCTCAATATTAGACATATTTACATCCATCTATAGTTGTCTTCATGCAACTCTCAATATTAGACATATTTACATCTATCTAGAGTTGTCTTCATACAACTCTCAATATTAGACATATTTACATCTATCTAGAGTTGTCTTCATACAACTCTCAATATTAGACATATTTACATCTATCTAGATTTGTCTTCATACAACTCTCAATGCGCCATGTAGCTGTATTCCGTGCAGCGTCTTCCCATGTATCTTGGTTTATTTCAAATTTTTCAGTGAGGTTTTTAACGAGTCCGTGCTTGTAACGCATATTTTGACCACCTTTAGAACGTATGCCCTTCTCCAACTTACCATAGAAAAGTATCTTTGGTAAGTGAGGATTCTACCATACTTACCACATGACGTATCCAACGAATGTGTATCTGCATCAGAATAGTGTCAATGCTAGTGATGTCAGCTCTGTCAGTGACAGTGTTATCCGGAATCTTGTCTTGCCATTATGAAGTCAGTAGGAGAACCTTTTCCCTTCGAGTGAATTTTCGTGGATGTGAAAATGACTTGTACTGGGGATTTGAATTTAAGTGAGGAAGAGCTATGCAAAACGTGGATCCCACTCTCTTGATGGACCTCATGTGAAACCAGTAGGTAGACGATTCCAGATGACTGCAAATTAAACTCGATGCAGTAGATGATCATAGTTCAAGAGCGCGTTAGTTGCGCCTTATGGCCTGCATGGAGTGGTGTTATTCTTGTTCTAGTAAGTAGGTAATAACCCATTGTGTGTCATGTGACGTACTCCTTCCAGAACGTTGTCTTCCCAATGAACTCTCTGAACCTCTCTCTGTCTTGGGCGATGTGGCTTGCATTTTCTAGCGATGTATTCATGTTTTCTTTAATGTCATCAGTCCATCGTCTTCTTGGTCGATAGCATTATAACCCATAGCATTTATTAATGCCATAGGGGTGTGAGATGTTAGCAATCTCACATTTCAGTGGCTCTGCAAATGAGGTCGGTAGCCATCTCCTCTCCCTCGCAGTCTTTACTTCCTGGATTACTTCGGTACCCATTTAAGGCTGGGTCGACCCGGAAGCCGTTGCCATCTGAAAAACATGGGGAATGAATCCAGCACCACTCATATGCGAAGCCAGTGCGCTAACCACTGGCTACGCGGCTTGTTCTTGTACTGTGCTATGAATACAAGGATAATCCATGGACGGCTTCGTTGTTATTAATAATTTGAAAATTTTGTTGCTGCTGCAACTGAAAACTTTAAAAGATTTACTATTGTTATTGCACGTTGGTAATATTTGTTGTTACTGCAATTTTGAAAGATTTGTAATTGCTGCAACTTTGATAGAATTGTTGTTTTTGCAACTTTGAAAGATTTGTAGTTGCTGCAGCTTTGAAAGATTTGTTGTTGATACATCTGTGAAAGGAATGGTTGAAAATATGGAACGGGTGTAGAAGATTGACTTCATTGTACTCGGGTTGCCCCATTTATACTCTGTCCCTCTCAACGAAGTGGCACGCCGCCTGCTGCGAGCACCACTCATAACACCTAACTCCGTAGTTTCAAGCGATATTCTATAGGAACAACTGTACCAAGAAAACCCCCCTCCAACTTTGAGAGTTCGGCGTCATGTAATGTTCTTGGCCGAATTCTACGATTTTAAATTATTCCGATTTTACTAATTTCCAATCACAGTTTTTACCGTCTCATCTCGTTTTTCAAGAAAATCAAAGAAAGACTATCTCATAACCAGCTTGTCTCCCTTACCCCCCTTCCCTGTGCCATTTCTGACTTCCTGTTTCCGCGAACTAACTCGAGATCTTCATTAGACGTAACAATCACTTGCCAGGAAATCGTATCTTAAGTAGATGAACAAGTGTGCCCCTGATTTTCTCAACTGAAAACTTCTACATAAAGAAACGAAACCTGCGCAAGGAGGCTGCTTCAATTCTTGCTAAAAAATTGTATAAATTCGTGACAACCTTCTTGGCATTGTCACAAAAAATTGTTGCAAAATAATTTCCTGGTGTGTTATTTTATTTTCTAACATATTGATATGAACAGTTTTTGTTACGAATTCGCCATTCTATGTTTAAATGCTCCAAGTCCGGAAGAGGCAAAATGTGAAGTCATTCTTTAGCAATTAGTCAGAGCGTGCAAAGTGTACAGGTCCCAGACTTTTACTTTGATTTCTCCCGGACCGACAGAAGTTGTTTCAAAGGGACAATTTCAAGTTGTCCTTGATAATATGAAAGCAAACCAGAAGTAGCTTTCCGGAAATTTAGGACATTCGATTCAGCGTTACGCAACGTACATGAGCGTGTTCGCTCATCCAAGATGTCCCAGCTTCAAAAATAAATCGTATATGGTCTGGATGTGAACGGAGAAAACCCAATGTTTCACATGCTAGATAGTGAGAGTTTGAGATCATCATCATCATCAGGTGTCATGCCGGCTGGCGTAGGAGGTCATGGTTCTCCAAAGCTCTCTGTCCACAGTAGTATGTATCAAGGTAGTTGTTGTTTCCTTGTCGTGCCAGGCTCTCAAACTGTCTAATATTTTCTCACGTTGTCGCCCTCTGTCTCTGTTGCCTTCAATTTTGCCTGTTGTGACCGTCTTCTCCAAACCTGACTGTCTCAAGAAGTGACCAAAAGAAGAAGATTGTCTTTTTCTTATATTGTTGATTAAGGTCCGTTTCGCATTTGACTCTTTCAACACCTCTACAATATAAGTTTGAGATAGAAGATTCAGTTAGTAGAATCATCAATAAGTTAGAAGATTCATTAATAGCAGATTCAGCGGTAACAGAAGATTCATTAATAGCAGATTCAGCGGTAACAGAAGATTCAGTAATAGTAGAATCATCAATAAGTTAGAAGATTCATTAATAGCAGATTCAGCGGTAACAGAAGATTCATTAATAACAGATTCAGCGGTAACAGAAGATTCATTAATAGCAGATTCAGCGGTAACAGAAGATTCATTAATAGCAGATTCAGCGGTAACAGAAGATTCATTAATAGCAGATTCAGCGGTAACATAGAAGATTCATTAATAGCAGATTCAGCGGTAACAGAAGATTCATTAATAGCAGATTCAATGGTAAGATAGAAGATTCACTAATAGTAGATTCAAATGTAAAATAGCAGATTCACTAATAGTAGATTCAGCGGTAACATAGAAGATTCATTAATAGCAGATTCAGCGGTAAACTATTCTTCTTCTCGAACTCCAGGAATTAGGAGTGATTATCTCTTACTTCCATTGTGGGGAGATTTCTTGGAGCTTTCTTTCACACCAAGGATGCTTCAGCTATCAGCTAAGTGCAATTTCTATTGAAGGAGCCTTCTACTCAGAGGTGATATACAGCGGCAAGATAGAAGATTCATTAATAATTAACTCTGCGGTAAGAAAGAAGATTCATTAATAATTAACTCAGTGGTAAGATAGAAGATTCATTAATAATTAACTCTGCGGTAGGAAAGAAGATTCATTAATAATTAACTCTGCGGTAAGAAAAACGGTTCATTAATAATTAACTCAGTGGTAAGATATAAGACTCAGTAATATATTAAACTGAGCCGTAATATAGAAGTTTCCTTAATAGTAATTTCAGTTGTAAGAAGGAAGATTTTTCTTCGTCTTTCTCAAACTCCTGCAGAATATCAGCATGTAGTCCGTAAAACTGAATGTGTTGTGCCATCGTTTACAGCTATGTTGCGATATCTGCGCCTTTCAGCCTGACACACCTGAATAGCATGCTTCTGGGTCACTTTGACACTATATGGGATGGAACAGCAAACTCCACCCCTAAAACGTCTTTAGTCCCCTCTTGCGACATGCATGGACGGTAAATAGTGTTGCTATTCTTTGCCCTCATTTCGGGCCGCGACAACACATAGAAGATTAAAAAGGGTTTAAAAGCCGTAGAAGATTGACTTCACTGTACTCGGTTTCCCATATCTCCGAAAAAAACCACCTTATAAACAAGAATACACGAGCCGGATTTGAACCCGTGACCTCTTGAACACAAGAAGAACAGTTTAACCACTACGCCAGGGAGATCCCCTAGATAGAAGATGCATTAATAGTTGATTCAACGGTGCGATATACGATTCTTTCTCTTGTTCTTCTGCGTTGGCTCTCTGATACCGAACACGAAAGTTCGTGTGATTTCCGTGGCGCAGAGTCAAGTACATTATGCTGTCGCTTGAAGCGAAGCTGCGTTAGTTGCCACTTCCGGCTCAGTACATCCAATTTCGGCATCTCCTTGATTTGGGTGGGCTTCCCTAGCGTGTGACAGCTGTTTTTAATCTGTTGCCAGGTGAATACGATTAATTAACAGTTGATTCAGCGGTGCAAATATACAATTCATTAATAGCTGATTCAGCGGTGAGATATAAGATTCATTAATATGTGATTTAGCAGTGAGATAGAAAATTCGTTAATAGTTTATTCAGAGGTGCTATATAAGATTCATTATTTGCTGATTCAGCGGTACCATGGATTCATTAATAGTTCATTTTGCGAAGCCATATAAGATTCATTAATTATTGATTCAGCTGTGATATACAATATTCATTAATCGTTGATTCGCCGGTGCCATATAGCATTCATTAATAATTGATTCAGTGGTGCCATATAGCATTTCTTAATAATTGATTCAGTGGTGCCATATAAGATTCATTCAATGCAGATTGTATGATATAGATTCTTTACTTGAGTGTGTTCCATTCTGACGCATTGCAGTGTATATAGCTTTTATTAGCCATGTCAACGATGCAGACTCCTGTACTCCTGGTGTGTTCAACCATGTTGGAAACACCACACAAGCTGGGAACATGGTTATACAAATTAGACAGTCTCATTACTAACCTGAGTCAGAAGATCCAAGCAGATGTGATTGATTTCCTGGGCGTTCCATTTGACACTCGGAGATTGAGCTACCAAATTCCTTAGGCAACATAATGATATGTTGAATTTTGATGTGTCGAATCGAAAGCAAAGCTATCGCAGCCAAGTTGCAAACTATGACAATCATCTTTTCGTGTATTATTAATTCTAATTCTCTCTGTTTTAATTACAAAGAGCTGAAATCTGGATTTTGCCCTAATGTTACATTTGTTACATAAATCATATAATATAGAAGCACCGAGGATTTATTATTAATAAAAAATCATAATGCTGAAAACGAAATTTGAACCAGATACGCTGAGATGGAACACTCACAACTTGAGTCAACACGTTTTTCAGTCTTCAACCACACCGAATCAGTCTTCAACCACACCGGATCAGTCTTCAACCGCACAGTCTTCAACCACACGATCTGACTCAAATTGCGATGTGATTGGGTTCCATCTAAGCGGATCTGGTTCAAATCTCATATGCTGTATTATGAATTGTCTTCTCATGTTTACATCTTGCGCAATCTGCTTGATTTTCAGAACGAGCACATTGTCTCGGAGACCAGCAAGATTTGGCTCACAGTGGAATAATATATCAGCTTGCAGAATTTCATCGAAGACGTTATAGAGAACAATACACGTATGTTAGCCATAAGAGGGCCATAGAGTTAGGAAATCAGAACATGACAACTAGGAACTTAGACAAAGGTAGATAATCATGTACGAGAATCTGCAAACAGGTCCTTAAAAGTACAATTAAACGCAGGGATTTGCAAATAAACTTGGGGGGGGGGGGAGGGGAATAACATTTTTAATGCAAATCCCCGTCCACAGAAGGCATATCTACGGCCCTGAACGTACGACATTCTACTGAATCACGGCAACAGAAGGAGAAGCAGAGCCTTCTGCTTATAATTGAAAATAACTTCCCTTAACCTGGTTATAGAAAACGGTCCGGACCTCACTGATAAAGAATTGCAGGTGGCTCCGATAAGTTTTCACAGAATGTAATCCGAATTGGATAGAGGTCAAAGCTGGAAACACGGAGAAACCTTTTCATGAGATCCGAAGAGAAGTGAAGAAATAGCCTGATCCCGAAAAATACGGGAAATCATTTCAAAAAGTCGTCTCTTTCAATGCCATTTCCCTTTCTGTTTTTATTTATTTTTTTTTCATTTTTTTATTCCTACGGACCGAGGCTTGAATAGATCCGGTAGTCGCTCGTGCGGTTTTGGAGTATCCAGATCTCGACTTTGTCATTACCAGCTGACGAAAAGGAAGAAAGCAATTCTGAATGATATATAGGCCAACCCAAACCCAGCGCCCACAATGGGCTATTCTACCCGCGCTACAGATCCGGCTCAAGTCAACAGTGGTCTCCAGAAAAGCTATCCTAGGCGGGGACGATGATGACAACAAAGCGGAACGGCTCATCGAGTAACGAGCGGCCGTCTTTTGTCCAGCAACTTCAGACAACTCGATTCAGCGGCTCACGCCCATTCCAAGACGAATGAAACTGCCGTCTTCTCCCTCGCGGCCAAACCTTGTCGGAGATGAAACCGGCCGGTTATTTCTTTTCCAAAATGGCGTTGTTGAAAATTTCTTCTGCAAGACTTTCACGAGGCATATTAAAAAATGAAATCATTGAAGCAGTTTTACTGCACTAGCCATTCTATGGAACTATAAAAACGAGACCCAGAAGTCGTAAAAGATTGACTTCACTGTATTCGAGATACCCCATATATACTTTGTTCCACTCAGCGGAGCAGCGTATCGCCAGCTGAGAGTACCATTCGTAGCACTAACTCCGTAACTACGTGATAATCTTCCACGGGTCTCCGAAAAAGGCACTTTACAAACAAGACATAGGGAACGGGATAAGAACGTACGACCTCTTACTTCTATGAATGCATGTAATGTCTTTCTTGTCATATCCTGCAAATTCTATCTGTTCTTTTTTTTCTTTTTTGCTTTATACTCCTTGAGGCCTTGCAGCGTTCCGGGTAGAAACATTCTCTGGAGATGCTTTAGTCTATTTTTTTCTACCTGTTGCTAGCAAGAAATTCACATTCAGACACGACAGATTCCGTCCAAATCGGATATGTCGGTCTATTGGCGCAAATAAAACGGCGACATACCGCATTTTAATTCTCTGGACTACATTCTGCTGGAAATTAAGTAGGATCCTTGTCCAGCTACAACAGAGATCCAGCGGGAGTTTAAGAATAAAGAAGAAGACAAGATAGATAACATTATACAACTAAACAAGAATGTATCATGTGAAGTGTGGCATGAAGTGTACAAGGAAATGTCTCGTCAAGACAAACTACCGAAACATTTAATTTTCTTAATGCTGCTACATCCAATGGTCTGTTGACAATTGGGGAAGTTACCACAGCCCCCAAAAGTAAGCAAAAAATGGCAAAATTGTGATCTGCCATGAATTTTGTAAGAGGAGACTACGAAAGTTTTGAAGGTGGGGTTGTCTGTGCCGCCCAGAGGACCAAAGTAAGACAAATCATTCTGAATTCAGATTAGACATAAGTCAATAAATGGAGGAAAATTAAGCAAAGCTATCAAAATGAAATATATTTTGCACATTCACAAACCATGACGCATTTCATTCCCTGGACTAGATCCTGCTAAATGCAGGAGTTTGAGAACGAATGCAGACGAGAAAGAATCTGTTTTATAGGCTACAGAACGCGTCTCAGGCTGTCATTGTGATTGGTTAAATTTCCACCACAGTCAATTGTGCATCCGGACCGTTTCGAAATCAATGACAACCTACGTACCGTAAAATTATTAAAAAATCAGTACAACAAAAATATTGTGTCTTGTGCAATGAATTTGCAAATTACATCGCCAAAACAATATTGTTATTAAGTAAAAACATCACACAAAAAACACTGTGAACAAGTACAGGCATCACACAAACTACATTGTGAACAAGTAATGACACAAACAACATCGTGAACAAGTAATGACATCACACAAACAACATTGTGAACAAGTACCGACATCACACACACAACATTGTGAACAAGTACAGACATTACAAAAACAGCATTATAAATAAGTACAGAAATCTTACAGGCAACAGTGTGAACACACACAGAGAAAGAGAGAGAGAGAGGGAGAGAGAGAGAGAGAGACATCATACAAGCAACATTGTGAAAAAGCAGAGAGATCACACAAATAAGACTGTGAACAAGAACAGAGATCACACAAGCAATATCGTGAACAAATAAAGACATTGCACAAACAACATTATGAACAATTATAGAAGACAAGCGTTAGCAATCGAGAAAGAACCTGCAGTGACAACGATGATTTTTTCACAAGGGAAAGTTGTCAGCCAATCATTGAACGTTCCTTAGTTGTCTCCTACGTCATGGTTCAACAGAGGACAGTGGTCTATTCTTTGCGTACTGCATTAAAAGTTTAGGTACTGCTTGCCCCACAGGCGATTCAGACTTCTTATAAGGCATTTGCCCTCTGAGAGTGATGGCATCTACCGTGTTATTTACTACAAGTTATACTTACCATATTCTTAATTTAGTTTTAAATATTTTTTTTTAAATTTCAAATCTGGGAGCTGTGAAGCTAGCTGGGGCTCCAACAGAATGATTCAGCTCTGTGGAAGCACATGGAAGCCATTTTCACCAGAAATAATAAAATCAGCACCACCGCTTAAAATCATTGAGTTCAATGACAGGTTCTCTCTTCATCTGCAAAAACTGTCTGACTTCATTCCTCAGTCTGTAAAACCAAATGAGCATGTTCCTGAGACTCAACGGCAGCACGTCACAATAATAAACAAGATAGCTGTACTCATAAACAAGATAACTTATTATCAAGATCACTCAGTAATCTCTAAAGTGACTTGTTGAACTCTCAGCTTATGACATAATTTTGTATGCTACTCCTGCTGACATCACATTTTTGCGCCATGAGGACTGCTCACAAATCTTTCCTTTATTATATTGTGATGTGGCACATAATTAAATAATGTGTATAACGATTGAGATGAGTCGTTTTTCTTCTTCTCTAACGCAATTAATCCTTATTGGCAGGCACACATGGCTGGATATTCATCTGTAGCAATGCCACTTAATTTATGAAATGTTAGCTAAAGTCTTAGATTGATATAATGCATATCTGAAACAAGTCCAGCCGTGCGTTACCGTGCCAAAAAATGGGAATAAAGAATAGTGACACAGCTAAATACCAGACACGTCATAAGAGTCGACTAAGAAGGTTTGGGGGTGGAGTTAACTGTCATATCTCATTGTGGGTCACAGTTACTTATAGAAAAAGCTGAAGTGATATGTATCAGTCGGAAAGCCACAGGTATCGCAGCTAAGTTGTATTATTGTAGTCATGCATGAGTCTATCCCTCAATCGTGCAAGAGTCTATCCCTCAATCGTGCAAGAGTCTATCCCTCAATCGTGCAAGAGTCTATCCCTCAATCGTGCAAGAGTCTATCCCTCAATCGTGCAAGAGTCTATCCCTCAATCGTGCAAGAGTCTATCCCTCAATCGTGCAAGAGTCTATCCCTCAATCGTGCAAGAGTCTATCCCTCAATCGTGCAAGAGTCTATCCCTCAATCGTGCAAGAGTCTATCCCTCAATCGTGCAAGAGTCTATCCCTCAATCGTGCAAGAGTCTATCCCTCAATCGTGCAAGAGTCTATCCCTCAATCGTGCAAGAGTCTATCCCTCAATCGTGCAAGAGTCTATCCCTCAATCGTGCAAGAGTCTATCCCTCAATCGTGCAAGAGTCTATCCCTCAATCGTGCAAGAGTCTATCCCTCAATCGTGCAAGAGTCTATCCCTCAATCGTGCAAGAGTCTATCCCTCAATCGTGCAAGAGTCTATCCCTCAATCGTGCAAGAGTCTATCCCTCAATCGTGCAAGAGTCTATCCCTCAATCGTAAGCTTTTAGTTGGACAGTACTTCTTATGCTGGGACTGGAAAGAGGAACAAAGAATTGCACACTATTTACCTTCCATGTATGTCGTCGCAAGTGACTGAAGATCATGCTAGTTTTTATATAGAATTGATAGACATATCAAATATAAGCTCAGTCACAAAGAATCCAAGTTGAAGTCAAATGTACCAGATCAAAATGCGCAGATATCGCAGACTATCTGTAAACTATGACAGAACGCATCCATGTTATATATCCTTGGGGCCACATTAAATGACTTCAGGGGCTGGACAAAATGACTTCGAGTCTATATGAATCCCGCCTTCCGAGAGTTTCCTACCCCTGCACAATGGAATAGCCTGACAAACTCCAACCCTCTATATTCATTCCTCTCGTAACGGAACACCCCATCCGTCTCTTTGACACGTCAGTAACAACAGTAAAGAGCAACTTAAAAGTAAATCTTCCAGATCCATTCACACCTGCTGAAAAGTCCCCATCTTATTCACACCTGGGGGAAAATACCAGAGTTTATTCACACCAAATCGTGCACAACGGATGACTTTTTTTCGGAATTCAAACACTAGAAAACTTTCGTCTTTTGGCAGGTAGTTGAATAGCTCTAATGTCCTCGCCGTGTCAGTGCTGTTTACACGGTCGCCTTTTACCATACTTTTCTCATTTTAGGCTTCTTCACATGTGATTGTCCATTTCTGGATCTCGGAGCTACCTGTGTGGGCTATGGATAGCTCATTCTCACTTTCATTGAAAGTGATACAATTGCTAGTCATAGATTTCCAGAATTCTTGATGACAAATATGTTTGTATGAAAGTCCGTTGATGACTTTCCCATTACTGTTTGGAATTTCCCTGCCGTAGTGATTAAGTCGTTCACTTTGTGCCATAGAATGCCGCGGTTCGAATACGGTTTTCGTCCTCTTGTTTATAAAATGGATTTTTTTCGAGATACCTGAGGATTATCGCTTGAAGTTATGGAGTGTCACCTTTTTATTTTTTTTTACACGCCTCAAATAAAAGATATGGAAAATTACTAAAGATACGTTTTGGGATTTTCTTCATCAAGCACAAAACAATAGATTCAGAGTCAGAAGTTGAGTCTACCACCACACTATACTTCGTTCTATTATCATGACTACTTTTCATCACTTATCTCTGCATTTATGTCCTATAGTATCATGGGGCTAGCCTTTCGTCCACTTTTTATCTTCTTTCTCTGTCTTCACTGTTTTATATTGTACATTTTTTCATTGTCATGATCAGTTTCAATCATATATCCACCCGTTTTTTGGCCTTCTGAATCTCCACCCCTCCCCCAGTTCTCTGTCTTTATGACATAAATTGTAATTTTTCTACACTTCCAATCCCACCTTTCGTCCGATTACCCTAGCTTCAATATAATTTTTATCTGCTTCTCTATCTTTGTATGACTCACGCTTCTATGTCTCATAATCTGTTTCTATGTTTTTATTCCCACTTTTCGTCACTTTTCTGTCTTCATAGTCCACATTGTCATGTCTCTATCATGTCAACGCCAATTTTGCATCGTTTCTCTATCCTCAGGTTCCCATTTAGTTGTTTTTTTTCTCGAACTTTCTCACTATGCTACTATGCTATTCGTCAGTTTGTTCTGTCCTAAGGATCCATATTAACCCTTTGCTCTGTCTGCAAGTCCAATATTCTCATCAATTTTTTATCTTCTTGTCCAGTTTTAGCTAAATACCAATCCAGCAGGAAAAGAACACAGATTTTCCACAATAATTAATGGGCTAGACCATCTTTTTCATAAGTATAGGAGTCTTTATAAGTCTTTAACTAAAAGAAGATGAAGACCAAAAAAAAAGAGGGAGGGGGGGTTAAAATAAGTAGAAGATTGACTTCACTGTACTCGGTTTCCCATATGTAATCCGTCCCTCTCAACGAAGCGGCACGCCGCCTGCCGAGAAACTGACCACTTATAGGAGGTAACTCCGTAGTGATAATCCACAGGGATCTCCGAAAAAAATCCACCTTATAAACAAGACGACACGAGCCGGAATCGAACCTGTGACCCCTTGAACACAAGGCGAACAGCTTAACCACTACGCCAGGTAGATCCTCTGACAAATGGACTTGCAGACAGAGCAAAGGGATAAAACTGTGCCGCACCACTCTTGATTTTGCGAGGCCACTCGGATCTATCTTGTGCAAGATTTCCCCATTAGTTTGCATACATTTTGAAGAGAGTCGGTGATGGAGTTATGACTAGCGCTGAATATAAAGTGTGGAGGAGTTGCACCATTCGTTGACCTTTCTTTCTCTTCATGATCCAACAGTATTTCAGTGACAAAATCAATCAAGACGACTGGTTATATACAACGATTCAGTGGATGATCAGAGTGTTCTACGTATCTCACACAACACTTTGCGTTCCACAGTGATATGAATAGTTAAGATCCAGTCAAAGACGGATGTGTCGGGCCATTGGCGCAAATAAAACGGCGACGTAACGCATTTTCATTCTCTGGACTACATCCTGCTGGAAATCTAGAATGCCCTACTACAAGAGAGATCCAGCAGGAGTTTGAAAATGAATGCTGAAGAAGAACAGTTAAGATAGAGCAAATTGGCGAAAAAAGCGTTGCTCAGTGAGAATTGGAACCATGAAGAAAGAGAAACGTTGAAATATGGGAACTTGAGAATAGAGAAACGGTGAAAGATTGGCGTTAATAGAGTATGGGCTTGATAATCTGGACCATGAAGGAAAGTGAAGATAGAGACTGACCATGAAGATAGAGAACACTGGTTGGATATATGACTGAAACTGACCATGAAGATAGAGATCACTAGTTGGATATATGACTGAAACTGACCATGAAGATAGAGAACACTGGTTGGATATATGACTGAAACTGACCATGAAGATATAGTTCACTAGTTGGATATATGACTGAAACTGACCATTAAGATAGAGAACACTGGTTGGATATATGACTGAAACTGACCATGAAGATAGAGAAACGACTGAGCTGGTGATGACAGCGTACAAATCTCACGATATGGGACATAGAAACTGCGAAGAGGAACAATTTAGGTTATGAAATGTTTGAGAAAAGGGCGAAAGTGGATTTGAAATGTGAGAGACATGACAATATAGAATGAAGTTGTGGATTGACTGTCGTGTTTGGCTGGAGGAAGATTGTCAGATGTATATTATAATTATTGGCGTAGAGCATTATCAATTTGAATGTTTGGTTGGACAATGTCAAGTGTCGGTCGTATGTTGTCGTTGTAGTTGTGGAGTGTCAGTCCTGTGTTTGGTGGGTAGGAGACAATTTTCAGGTGCATGTTTGGCTGAAGGGATGGATTTCCGTAGTGTTAGTCGAATGTTATGGTTGAAGTTGTGAAGTGTCTGTTGTGTGTTTGCTTGTAGGAGAGCAATTGATTGGTGACGAGCAGTATTAGTTTTATATTTGTTTGGAAAAGTGCTGTGTCAGTGTCAATCGTATGTTCTGGTTGTAAATGTCTAGTGTCAATGACAACCGTATGTTTTGGTTGAGAACAACAGAAGTTGTCTGTCCTGAGTTTTGTGGAAATGTACCGTTCCGGTTCTGTGTTTAGATGGATGAGAGTTTCCATCGTATGTTTTAGTTGATGGTTAGGGGGGAGGGGAGTGTCAGTTGTCTATTTGGTTGACTGAGTGCCGTTTCGTCGTGTCAGTCCTATGTTTTCAGTTATCTATTTGCTTGACTAAGTGCCGTATCGTTGTGTGAGTTCTATGTTTTGTGGAAATGTGACTATTTGGCTGGCGTAATCAGTATCAGTTGTACTGTTGGTTGGAAATGTGAGGTGTCTGTCGTATGCTGTCGGTTGAAGTTGTGAAGTGTCAGTTCAATGTTGTGTTGGCAGGAGAAAATTTTGAATTGTATATGTGGCTGCAGGAAAGAATTCTAGTAGTGACAGTCGTATGTTATGGTTGGAAATATTGAGTGTCAGTCGTATGTTATGGTTGGAAATATGAAGTGTCAGTCGTATGTTATAATTGGAAATATGGAGTGTCAGTAGTATGTTATGGTTGGAAATATGGAGTGTCAGTCGTATGTTATGGTTGGAAATATGGAGTGTCAGTCGTATGTTATGATTGGAAATATGGAGTGTCAGTAGTATGTTATGGTTGGAAATATGGAGTGTCAGTAGTATGTTATGGTAGGAAATATGGAGTGTCAGTAGTATGTTATGGTTGGAAATATGGAGTGTCAGTCGTATGTTTCGTTACAGTTGTGAAGTCTCTGTCTAATCTTTGAATGTAGGAGAATTGTCAGATGTATGTTTTATGGTTAGGAGAAGTTTGAGTGGTATGTTTTCCGGGAGCATATCAGTGTCTGTTCTCTGGTTTGCTCGCTAGGAAACGTTTCGGTTGTATGTTTGGTTGAAATGTGAAGTGTCGTATGTGTAGTTGTAGGAGAGCATTTGGTTAGAGACGAGGCGTATCAGTTGTATTTTTAGTTGGAAACGTGAAGTGTTGGTGGTATGTTTTTGTTGACTGAATGTAAGTTTGTGTCCAATATTTGGTTAGAAATGTGAAGTGTTGGTGGTATGTTTTTGTTGACTGAATGTAAGTTTGTGTCCAATATTTGGTTAGAAATGTGAAGTGTTGGTGGTATGTTTTTGTTGACTGAATGTAAGTTTGTGTCCAATATTTGGTTAGAAATGTGAAGTGTTGGTGGTATGTTTTTGTTGACTGAATGTAAGTTTGTGTCCAATATTTGGTTAGAAATGTGAAGTGTTGGTGGTATGTTTTTGTTGACTGAATGTAAGTTTGTGTCCAATATTTGGTTAGAAATGTGAAGTGTTTGTGGTATGTTTTTACCTGTGATGTTACTTTATTACATCTAACATTTCTGCAAACTGCACTTTGTAAAATTCTGGGCTAGCCTTTGACTGAAAAAATGATGCGAAAGATGATGTCACAATATAGATAGGATATCCATAAATTACGTTAACAGTTTGAGGTCGAGGGGTCTGAATAAAGCTTTACAATTGTTGACAAGTTGGAGGAATTTATTTGACAAAATTTGACGCCAACAATACTCTATTTATGCATTAATTAAACTATGTGAATTTGGAGAAAAAAGTGCCAAAAATATATTTAAAAATTAATAAATTGTGTTACTTTTTTTTTGCAAATACAAAAATATTTAGGGGGGGGGGGGCAAGGTGCAAAATATTTTTTTGATTTAATTAAGCAAGGTAATCCTGAATTCGTGACATTTGATGACGAGGGACGAATAGGGTGTCATATTGTGAAAAATATTATTAACGTCAATTTTAGACACTTCCAAATGAGTATTTACTTAGCAGGACAATAAATAAAAATCAAGTAGTTTTTTTAAAGATTGATTTGTGTATTTATTGAACATTAGTGTCGAATGACTTGACATAATACATCAAGCTGTAGAGGACACACACACATGCACGAGCAGGCACGCACACACGCATGCGCAGATGAGTGAAGACACAAATCAACAGAATTGTTACCAGAAATTTGTTTGTGGGAGCGCGGAGACATCGAATTAAAACATCCTACAGCAGGCAGACGTCACGATCGAAGTGCCCGCCCAGACAAACTAGTCCTCTTTAGAAGGTCCACAAGCTTGTTACTTCTTGAGAAGGTAACGAAATTAGAGAACGGTTCCCTCACATCTAACCAGCACTAATTAATAATTTCGCCACTCGCAGACTCCAATTTGGCGGTAAATTCTATTACGCGTGTCCTATTGTCAGTTCACTGCTTGATCTCCCTGGCGTTGCTCGACACGAAGGATGAAGAGCAATGTGAGGGTCCCCAGAGATTCAAGTTAGTTAGTGCTGGAGAACGCTGAAATACAACAACCATTTTACTGCAAGTCACCGTGGCAGGGAGTTGTAGGGAGGAATTATGCTGTTTGTGAATGAGAGTGTTACAAAGAATACGTGTGTCTGTTTGAGAGAGAGACAGAGAGAGGGTAGAGATAGAGGGGTAGAGACAGAGAGAGGTAGATATAGAGGAACAAGTGGCAGAGAGAAAGGATAGTGGCAGAGACAGACGGAGACAGGCATAGAGAGACAGGCAGAGAAATAGAGAAAGACAGAGATGCAGAGAGAGATAGGCAGATAGTATATGCGGAGAGACAGTCAGAAAAATAGACAGAGTGGTATGGAGAGGATGAGAGAGGTTGAGAATGAGGGAAAGGCAGTGAGAGGAAGAGAAGGAAAGAGAGGAGACACACAAAAGGACGAAATAAAGATCCATTGATGGTCAAATTTTCTATGTGACTGTATCTCTACCACAACACCATAAATTGTATTGTCGATAACACTGTACATTGTGTTGTAGATTGTAGGCAACCCTTGGAGATTGTGGTAACAAGGTGGCCAGAAATGTGATGTCCGTTATGTTTACGGTCATGCGCTCTCATCAAATAAATTGGATTTCACGTTGTGGTTGAATGGGACGACACTTACCGTAAGAGGCTATCCATAAATTTCGTCAATAATTGGAAATGTAATAGTTGTTGAATACTATATAAAGTACTAAAAATACTGCTAAGGCCTAACTATCAATTAAAAAAAAAACAGCAATAAACAAAGGAACAAGGACATCTTTCTACATTACGGTCCAACTGTGACCTTTTTTTAAGATACACATAAACAGGAAAACGAAATCAAAATATAAATATGATTATTTGGAGATATGTCTTTCTTACAAGACCAACTATATGTGCATTATTATTTCATTTTAGATAATATATTTATAGTTGTATTGACAAGGGAGGGGAAAGGATTTGGCAAAAGTTGACGTCAACAATGCCGATTTTTCTATACCAATTAAATTGCTTGAATTAAAAAAGGGGTGGAAAGGGAACGCAATGCTCTAGGTGGACCCAGGGTTGGCAGATAACCAAGATCCCAAAAGTACCTCTTCGCGTTGCACAATGGAAATATAAATACAGCGGATCGTGCTGATTCTGGCTAAATCATTTGGGGATCGTGTCCAAGAATGTGGAGGTAACAGATCGAAAGAGATTTGACTGTATAAGAGACAGACAATATCTCCGATACCACCAGCACCAACACATGTATCGGCACCGACACACAGTGACGCTAGTCAGTCCAGTCTGAATATTGGAGGGGCGGCCAATGTAAAAGGCACAAAAGTTAGATGCATGGCGAGAGACAAATATATTTCATACTGCGTAAAATGACAGGGCAGAACAGCGCTAGAGGACAGTGCTAGAGGGCAGCGTAAACTGCAAACAGAAAGTGAAAACGTACCACGGAAATCGGAACTACAAGCTGTGTTAGCTCGAGACAAGCTTCTAGTTACATGTGGTCCTTACGGGCAGACCCAGACCAAACCATGGGTGTCGGGCTAAACAAGAAGACCTGGCCTAACTCTAATGTCGAGCTTTCCTATATTGGAAACATGCTCGCGAAGAGAAAGGGTTCCATACTCGATAGGCTCAGGCACAAAATATATATGTGCACGACATCACCAGTTATGGAAAAGTATGGTCAATATACGAGGATTTCAAAAATATCTCACATATTTAACGCAATGCTGTACCAAGAAGAAGAGGTAGCAGTCAAAGTGGACGGAACAATATCTGAATGCTTTAATGTATAGAAAGAAGTTAGACAAGGATGCACACCATCACTGTAACTTTTCAACATCTACGCTGAAAACATAATGCGAAACATAAAAGACGATATGACATATGCTGACTTTCAACCTCTTATCATCGGTGGTCAGCAGATCCCAGAAATCAGATATGCTGACGACACAGTTCTCTTGACAACAAAGGGAAATGGTTTTAAGAAAAATGTTACTTGATAAGAAAAAAAAAGTGAAGCCAAAAAACGTATTAAATATGAAGAAAACAAATATTATGAGAACGGATATCATGAAAGTACAACAAAAGAAAATTGCCAATTTAGAACTAAAGGACGTAAACATTTTCCAGTTTTTGGGCACAAACATATATTGCGCAGCAGACTGCGCTGTTGAAATCAAGAGAAGAATTGCAATGCGACATTGAAATTTGCGAAAATGAAAAATATTTGGCATGGTACCAACAGCATAGCTAAACTATGTATGATCATAACATGCGTATTTCCAGTGGCAATATATGGTTGTGAGGCATCGACATTAAATAAAACAATAGTAAAGAGAATCGACACTTTCGAAGTCAGGTGCTATAGAAGAATTTTAGGTATACATTGGTCAGCTAAAAAGGCAAATCAAGAAGTGTTAAGATCAATAAACGTCGAAGAGGGCTGGCTTCTTAGCAACATCCTAACAAGAAAGTTGCGTTTTTTTTGGGTCATATAAAGAGATATAACATTGAAAGATTAATAGCTGAAGGCAGAGTTAACAGCAATGGGGCAAAAGGGCGCCAAAGACGACTATGGTGCAGTGATATATAAGATTACTTAAACATGTCTCTAACTGCGGCAGGTCAGCTCGCCCAGAATCGGGGGGTGTTCAGAGAATCCATAAGGAAGACCTTCTGAAAAGAATATGCACATGATGATTCATACGTTGATATTCAAATTTCGCTATTTATACTTCGTTATTTATGTTGTGTTATTTATACTTTGCTATTTATACTTCGCTATTTATACTTCGCTATTTATGTTGTGTTATTTATACTTTGCTACTTATACTTTGCTAATCACGTTTTCTAATTTATACTTTCGCCAGTCAATAAAAAGCACAATAGTCGGAGTGGTCTTAGGTAGTGACGCTGCACACAGGTTTATCTGTGTCACCGTAGAAGACACAATAAAAAAGTGTCACGATAACAACAGGCATACAAATGTTGGATGATAATGAAGATCAGGTAATCTCTTTCACTGTGAGCAGGCAGCTCTTAAAAGCTCCTACCCTTTTTGATAAAAGCATAGATCCTTCTCATCTGAGTAACTGAGGTAGCTCTCAAATGTTTAAGGTTTTCTGAAGAAATGGTTGTGTTAGGGATGCATGTTTAGTTCCCGCAGGGATGTTTTTCAGTATCCCAGGATCCTCACGTCCTGCCAAGAGTGCAGCATAGACGTCTGGGCCTAATAGTTCGCCATTCTTCCGTCAGATCTGTTGACCCATCTGCAGTAATGACACTGCTAGCATTCCCCGCCACCAAGAAGTCTGCCACAAAAGGCAATTGTGCAAAATAAGGCGATTTCAACAAACTTGTCAGCGGCAGACTGGCAGCGCAGTGGAAAACTCAGAGTCAAAATTCCTACCGAAGACCGCTTGATACAGCTGTGTCACCTGAGTAATCGATTTGCATCTTTGTCCTCTGCAGTTCAGTCAATGCCAGTAGTTCGTCCAATTTAAGATAAAACTGACAGGAACCGGGTGCACGACGATGGTCTTTGGGATAGAAGAACCTACAGAAGTCCTGTTCTTACGGACCGGCATCGCCAGAACCGACTGCAGTGGGACAACCAGTATCGTCAATGAATGGTTGGGAATGATTGGAGACGGGTTTGGTTTAGTGATGAATCATTTTTGTGTGTCTCTAGCGACACGATATACGGAGCAGAGTTTACCGCAGAGTCCGTGATCGCTACGCCCAGAAAAGAGTTGATGAGGCTTCTGTTGTGGTGGAAGTGTACTGGTGAGGGCTGGGGACGGAGCGATCAACTTCATGGGAGAAGTCATTTGAAGGACGCCTGAATGCCGAACGATACGTCGCAGAAATTGTTCGTTCTGGCGTCCTTCCAATTTTGGCTGCAGGCAGGGTAGATTTTTCAGTAGGATTACGCTCGACTTCATTGTTTACATCTCATCACCCAGTTTCTCGCTGATATCAACGTCCAGAGCATTCCCTGGCCAGCCATGTCATCAGACATCAACCCCATATTACACTTATGGGATGAACTCGAGAGATGACTTCGCCAGCGACGCGTGGCTCCAGCCAATCTCCCATAGTTATCTTTTGTACTGCGGGAAGAGTTGGTGGCCATCCAACGACTAATCGGATCCCTATCAAGGAGATGCCGTGTTCTGATAGAGGCCAGAGGAGGCCAAACACCTTACTGAAAGAGAGGCTTCAAGCGCAAAGAATTAAAGTGCAAACAAAATTTAAAGAAAATCATTTCATTGTTAAAGTCTGAAATTTACTTCATGCTAAGATTGAAAGATTAATTGTGTAAAATAAAATGTTGGTACACGTTTGAAATTTGGTGTCCATTACCACCACAATAATGTTGCGTTTATTTATTTTTTGAACAGAATAACATGTGCTGGGATGAGGAAAATATGAACATTGGACAAATAACTTGTGCTAGAAGGATAACAGTCAGTGTTAATATCCATAGAGGTCTAACAAGTGCTAGAATGACAACATAAAATTAGTTTTTCAAACCAATAATTCACTTAATACAGTTTTAGTATTAAGAATGACACGCGACAACAGATGGAGGAATAACTGTAACACCTGGTTACACCTGGAAACAAAGTAGACGTACATGAACAGGTCGCATTGCCTACATCCAAACATAATTTGTATAAATTATTCAAACAATGATACACTCATTTTTTTCTGTGCGGTTCATGTCTCTTATTTGACGGTTGGGTTCTTGCAAATGTTTTTGAGTACGCCTCAGTAAAGATGTCTATGATGGGTTGTTGTCGTCACCCCCTACCCCACATTTTGCGGTGTGTTTCATGCTTACTTTCCATTGTTATGTTTGTGTATTGTACATGTTACATTCGCTACACTATTGTGTGTTTTGTTTGAGTGAGTATATGTGGTTTTCGTATCTGTGTGTGTTCCGTATTTGTGTGTGCGCGTTTGGAAGGTGTGTTTTAAGTACTGTGTGTTGAATGTATGTTTGAAGAATGCGTGTGCTGTGTGAACTACATGTTTTACATTTGAGAGTGTTTGTATGATGATAGTGTGCATCTTATGTTTGAATGTATTTCGGTGTTTATGAGTGTTCGTGTATTGCGTGCTGTTAAAGTCTTAATGAACTACCACTGTGTATGCATCACATTGTGTACATGTCAATGGCGCTGATCATCCTGGAGCTCGTGATATTCAGGTCGCTGCAATAAGATCTTGCACCACAGATTATAGAGGTAGATATGCCATAACAAAAATCGCTTTGTATTGAAGCTTGGTACCTTTATGACACTTGGTCTTAATACAGATCATTCATTTATTTGTATTTTATTTTGAAGTTGGGGGGGGGGGGGGGGGGTTATTGCATTGTCTTTCATGTTCTTTTAAGTTATAGTTGTCATTCCCCATATTTTGTATTAATATGCGTCTCATAACAATGTTTGCGTGTACGTATATCGCCCGTATGTTGCCGGGGCCTGAAAGGGGAGCAAAGAATAGCAACACTGTTTACCTTCCACGCATGTCGTAAAAGGCGACTAAGGAGGTTATGGGATGGAGTTGGCTGTCCCATACCATATAGGGTCAGTGATCCAAAACAATGCTGAAGTCGGATGTGTCAGGCCGAAAGGCGCCGATATCGCAGCAATGATGTAAACCATGACACAACGCATTCCGTTCTCCAGACTACATCCTGATAATCTGCAGGAGTTTGAGAACGAACGCAGAAGAAAAAGAAGAAATCTCTGCAGTGTAATGATTTTGTGATAGTGCTATTATATTTTCTGTTTTTATGGTTTGCTCACTGTTTGTCTTGTGTTTTCATGAAATAGATCTTAAGGTTGAAACTGTTTTTATACGAGAATATCGCCTTTTTTTATGAGAATATTGATGATTTTTTGTGACACTGCTAAGAGAGGTTTTTTGCCCACCTTATGACAAAACTAAAATCTTGATACAAACATTTATTTTCTAATTTGTTAAAGGGGAAGGGGGTGGACACCAATCTTTCCCTCCCCATCTGCGTGCTTGGAAGCGCATTTAGATACACTTATCCTGGGGGGGGGGGGCTACTGACCCCTACCAGGCGCGTCCACAGGTGGCGGATGGTGGAGGGCACTCCATAAATGTCCATATATGGAGTGTTTGCTGCAATTAAGCAGCCGCGGACCAAACCGGTGCTGTTGCCTACTAGGACGGGGCGGGATATCAGTCGGTGCTGATATCCCCACTGAAATACCCCATGTGTCCAGTGACGGGCAGCTTCAAGCGAGTATGAGCCGCTATAAGCTCACGCTGAAGGCGTGGAGTTATCAACTCCATGCCAGGAGCGCGTTGGGGAAGGAGGGGGGATTTTTATTTCCCCCAAAAAATTGCTGCCTTGCAGTCACCATCGGGAGATGGAAAGGCTATGGGAGACAACTCTGACAGTAAAATAGGAGAAGTCCACTCCACAAACTTCCGATGTCTTGCGGGCAGTGCTAGGATGTCCAAGAACATGGATAGGAAGACTCCATAACTTCCGTCACCGAAGACGGAACATGTCAGCCTGAATAGGCGTGGGTACCCAGCAATGGAAATGGGACATGTACGCATTATACAGTTAATGACTATGCTCGGATTCGTTACACGAAATGGGGCTGCCCCTGTGGTTCATCGCCAGGCAGGAGGAGCTCCGGACCCCCAGCCTCGAATGGGTCCACCAAAAGCTACTGATGATGACTCTGTGTATCGGGGACCCGGGATTAAACAGAGTAGAGCAACCGGCCAAACCAATCATGACAACGAAAACACAATCAAAATTATGCAGTGGAACAGTGAGGGTGTGGCTAAGAAGAAACTAGAACTGCAGAATTTCCCTCAAAAGCAAAAGATTGATGTCTTGTGCATTCAGGAGACACATCTTAATGACAGCAACAGATTCTCCATCAGAGGCTTTGAATGCTTCAGATTAGATAGATTAGGCCACAAAGGAGGGATCATCACAATGGTACGAAATAACATACCTACTACAGCAATCGCACGTAACCCAGAGGACTCAGAACATCTCACCATTAAATTACATACAACCCCAGAACCACTGAGTATCACAAATTTCTACTGCCCAAACAACAAAAAATTACCCCTCAGGACAATACATCTCACATCATCAAATCATATTATAGTTGGAGATTTCAACAGTCATTCCCCAAGCTGGGGTTACCCAACTATGGACTTGAGAGGAGAAGAAATAGAAGACTGGATGATAGAAAATATGCTAATCCTTATAAATGAACATCTATCAGAGCCTACCTTTTACTCCAGACGATGGAAATCTCAGAGCACTCCAGATCTTGCCATTGCAACAGAGGACATCCAACGTGTGACAGAAAGAGTAGTGGCACAACAGCTTGGTGGGAGTGACCACAAGCCCGTAATATTAACAATAAAAGGGAACCACAAGACAGAAATGCAACAACACAAAATCGCTAGCTGGAACTACAAAAAGGCTAACTGGGACACTTACCAACGCCTTACAGAGGAAAAACTACTAACACATCTTACAGCAAGAAATATACGGAAAGAGGCAAAATTAATAACAGGAATAATCCTTGAAGCTGCCAACAACAGTATACCTAGAGGAAGAAGACAAAACTACAAACCCTTCTGGAACAAAAAACTCCAGGCTATGCATGATGGAAACTAGACCAACAGAAACCAATATCATTGAACACAATAGACTGCAAGCAATTTTCAGGAGAGAAAAGCTAAACAGCATTAGATCCAGCTGGAAAGAAAAAACAGCAACACTCAACATGGAAAAAGACTCAACAAAAATGTGGAAACTTATCAAGTGTCTCAATGAAGAAAACAACCCCCAAAGTAGTATCATCATAGAAGACAAGGGGAAGTCCTACACTGGCACACAAGCTGCAAATATTCTAGCAGACTCCTATGCTGAAGAAAGCAAAATTAAGATAACTAGAACAAGAACTGCTGAAGTAAGACGAGAGACAAAAAACCTTGTAAATAAACATCAACCTTGCCCAGGCACAATGACCTCACCTTTTCACAAATCAGAACTTAACATGGCAATTCAAAATCTAAAAAAGAAGAAAGCCCCTGGACCCGATGGAATCACAAATGAAATGCTCCAACACCTAGGTCCTGTGGGTAGAAGCAGAATCCTAGACCTTTTTAATGAATCATGGGTGCAAGAGATCTTCCCAGAAGAATGGAAAGAGGCAGAAATAATTCCAATTGCCAAGAAAGGAAAACCAAAAACCAACAAAATATGTTACCTAAAATCAGTCTACTTAGTTGCTTAGGAAAGGTCATGGAAAAAATGGTGAATAACAGACTCTTAAACTACCTGGAGGAAAACAATCTTCTAGATGACTGCCAATCAGGCTTCATAAAACACAGATGCACTGAGGACCAAACAACATACCTTGCCCAGGAAATAGAAGATGCTTTCCAGAAAAAGTCAAAACTCCTAGCCACCTTCTTTGACCTCACAAAGGCCTTTGACAAAGTCTGGAAAGAGGGGATATTGCTAAAACTTGCCCAGAAAGGAATCAGAGGCAAAATGTTTCAGTGGATAAAAAGTTTCCTACGAGGCAGACATGCAAGAGTAAATCTCCAGGGAATGAAAAGTAAAATGGTGAACATAACAGAAGGTGTCCCACAGGGAGGAATTATGTCCCCCACACTCTTTATAGTTTTTATAGATGATCTGCCAAAACTATTCACACCATATGTACATAGAGTTCTCCATGCAGACGATCTTGCTATCTGGACCCAATCAGAATACATTGGAGTTGCAAAAGTTAGAATGCAAGAGGCAATAAACAAAGTTGAAGAGTGGGCAAAAACCTGGGGTGTTCAAATAAACAAAAGTAAGACCGTCACTACACTTTTCGCCCTCTCCACAAAGCCTGAAAATTATACTCTCACTCTAGACAATACCCCACTCCCAAAAGAAAACATCCCAGTCTTCCTGGGGCTAAAATTTGACAAAAGACTTACTTGGGGATCACGCATTGAAGAGACAGAAAATAAAGCCACACGCAGACTACAAATAATGAAAACACTATCTGGGACAGATTGGGGAGCCTATATAAAAACCATAAGACAAGTCTATGTAGGACTCATACGTCCAACTCTGGAATATGGATTGACCACATATGCAACAGCAGCAAATACCAATCTTCAAAAGCTAGACAAAATTCAAAATGCATGTCTCCGAATCATAACAGGAGGACTAAGGAGCACACCTATAACATCAATGGAAGCAACAGCAGGATTACAAAACCTAACAGACCGCAGGGATGAGAAAATCGCAATAATGACAGAAAGATTTAGACGCCTGAAACATCACCCTATGCATGAAAAAACAAAAGAACTAACAAAAAACATACTGAAAAGACCAAGCTTCAATCACCTATCAAAAAAAATTATGAAAGCCAATAAAGAAGTAACTAGCAACAATCCGGATGAATTGGAACAGCTAGAAGCATATTGCAACATCACAAACACTTCACCCATATATACTGCAAAATTTACAATACCAGGCATTGAGAGCAAAACTATGGAAACCCCTACTGCCCTTAAGGCAAAAACACTTGATCACCTAGACACCCAATACCCTACCTCACAGTGGATTCATGTCTTCACAGATGGATCATCAGAGGGTGCAGTAAAGAAAGGAGGAGCTGGGATACTAATACTCATACCAAACACCCCAAAACTAGAACTCTCAATCGCTACTGGCAAATTATCAACAAATTACAGGGCAGAGCTACAAGCAATCTTGGAAGCATCAAAGGCTCTAGAGGAACAGAGGCTCAAGGAAGCTAACATAGTCTTCTTGTGTGACTGCATGTCAGTACTCCAAACCATCCAAAAGGAACCTAAAGATCTCCTAACAAAAACAACTGTAGAACTTCTAAATCAACTATCTGCCAACAATAAAGTTGTGCTGCAGTGGATCCCTGCACACTGTGGAATAGCAGGAAATGAAGGAGCTGACAGACTGGCAAAAGCAGGTGCAAAAAAGGAACAATTCCAGCACAGAATATCACTGACTGAAGCAAAAACCCTCATCAAAGGAAAATACAAACATACATGGAGTCAGAGAACAGGCAGTAACTTTCCACAGGACCCTATTCTAAAGCTAAACAGGTCACAACAAACCACCTTTTTTAGACTTCGCACAGGACACTGCAGACTACAAGCACATCTCCACAAAATTAAGGCTGCCCAAACTGACCAATGCCCATGTCAAAAGGGTACCCTGACTCCAGAACATATTCTGCAGACATGCCCACTCTTTGATGACGTGAGAACCAAAATATGGCCCCAAGAGACAGATCTGAAGGTGAAGCTGTGGGGCAACCGTGAGTACCTCCTGCTAACGACTGAATTCATGGAGGCGGCCCACCTTCTTGTATAGACTTATGAGCATAGGAAACTGATCGCAGAATAAGAAGATACACTTATAAATAAAATTACGCTATAAACAGATGTATGTTTTCAAACATTAACACAAACAAGAACAAATTCATCGCTGGTGGTATTTTGAATTGGGACGCTGGTGGTATTTTGAACTGGGTCCGCTGGTGGTATTTTGAATTGGAACTGTTTATGGTATTTTGAATTGGGACCGTTTATGGTATTTTGAATTGGGACCGCTGGTGGTAGTTTGAAGTGGGACCGTTTATGGTATTTTGAATTGGGACCGCTGGTGGTATTTTGAATTGGGACCGCTGGTGATATTTTAAATTGGAACCGTTTATGGTATTTTGAATTGGGACCTTTGGATTTATTTTGAATTGGAACCGCTGGTGGTAGTTTGCATTGGGATGCTGGTGATATTTTGAATTGGGACCGCTGGTGGTATTTTGAATTGGGACGCTGGTGGTAATTGAGTTGGGACCGCTGGTAATACTTTGCCACCCCTTGTATAACGGGTTTACAGATTGTTTACGTACTGGCTAGACATCGAGAGAAGTAGAAATATTGAGAACTGAAATGTTTGCTTCTAGAAAAAGAAAGAACAAAAGGAATAATACAAAAAATATTTCAATACAAAAAGGAAATGACAGTTTCGACTTGAACAGACTAAAATATTATTGTCGATAAATGAGATTAGCAAAGAGAGATGAGGTCAAATTGTGGGCAAAAATGAGGGGCTCGTTTGATTATGTCTTCTATGGGAAACTCGTTCTTTTTATCTTGAGACGCACAGACAGTCGCAGTATGGAGACTTTTCCATAGAAATCCACTTCATTTTGAAGACCCACCCACCAACGACAAGCAGCTTGTCTGTATAGATATTTATCTTCGGCTAGCATGTCTGTTCGTCAATCTGATGAAGCCGAGAAGAGCTTTTTTTCTGCTTGTAAGAACTAAACAATACAACCGATGCAAGATTTATTCTCAATCTTAGCTATTGAAATTGCACTTGTCAACAGAATTGTGTGCCTTTTCTGTTGGTCTTACTCTCCAGGACATGAAATAAATAGATTGCAAACATGCAAAAATGTCGGAACTCTTAATAAATCACAGTTAAAAGCCACTAGATTCTCTTCATTAGAAGCTTGGGAAGCAATCACAAAAATAGGCTGGCATAGAGAGGGCGCGAATTAATCTCCCAGGCTATTGCACCCAATCCGTTATACAACATTTGTTCAACTACATCCACAGAAATTGAGTAGCGCGTAAAAAAGATGAGAAAAAATGTGAATAGAAAATGAGGAACTTGTCTGTTGAATTACTTTCTTCCTGGCTCTGGGCAATCCTTCTGCTCGAGTTCTTCCGTATTCTTGGCGACACATATCTTTCTCAGACATTGAGGTGTTTGATTGAAATGAATTGTTATAGCAACTCAACAAATAGCAACATACACAAATAATCCACGTGATTTGATGAGAGGGAATGAAATGCATATTTAGTCAAAGTACTTCAAGCGTATTAATGCAATGTCCAGTTAGTCAAACTATTTTAAGTATATTAATGTAATATCGAGTTAGTCAAAGTACTTCAAGTGTATTAATGTAATATCGAGTTAGTCAAAGTACTTCAAGTGTATTAATGCAAATGTCCAGCTATTCAAAATACTTCAAGTGCATTTAAGCAATGTCCGCCAGCACAAGAGAATTAGTTCCATTACCTAACTCTAACCCTAACCCTGCCATCTGATCACCTACTCCACCTGTTGTCTATATCAATTGTGTCTATAGTCACAGTCACAGACACCCACAAAAGTAATGAAATGTCCAGCTAGTCAAAGTTCTTCAATTATAGTCATGAAATGTCCAACTAGTCAAAGTCCTTCAATTATATTCATGAAATGTCCAACTAGTCAAAGTCCTTCAATTATATTCATGAAATGTCCAACTAGTCAAAGTCCTTCAATTATATTCATGAAATGTCCAACTAGTCAAAGTCCTTCAATTATATTCATGAAATGTCCAACTAGTCAAAGTCCTTCAATTATATTCATGAAATGTCCAACTAGTCAAAGTCCTTCAATTATATTCATGAAATGTCCAACTAGTCAAAGTTCTTCAATTATATTCATGAAATGTCCAACTAGTCAAAGTTCTTTAATTATATTCATGAAATGTCCAACTAGTCAAAGTCCTTCAATTATATTCATGAAATGTCCAACTAGTCAAAGTCCTTCAATTATATTCATGAAATGTCCAACTAGCCAAAGTTCTTCAATTGTACTTTTCCTATGTTTCTATTGTTCTATATTCTTCATCCGCGTTCATTCTCAAACTCCAACTAGATCCCTTGTGGCGGAACAATGATCCTACTAGATTTCAAGCAAAATGTAGTCCAGGCAAAGGAGATGTGTTGTGTTTGATGTCTTATTTGCGTCAATGGTCCAAAACATCCATCTGTGGTGGATTGTTTTATGTGATTCTTTTATTGGACCTTCGGCGTTACACTATGGTCGAAAATAATTGCACGTCAATCGTTCGCACACACAATAATATCTCTACAACAAATCACTGAAACCTCAGCACCACCGATTTATATATGTCCATTCAGCGCAGGATACAGCCATTGGAAACCAGAGCTCTACAATTTAAGCTATGTGAAGCTACTGTGTGTAATTATTGCTTGCTGTTGAGACCCATAGTCATAGGGATAAAAGTTACAGTTAACAGATAACATCCCTAAATAGGTAATGGGTGACTTGGGTAACACTATCAAATATCAAAATGAACAAAAATAGGTATTAGTGTTACCAAAACAAGTCGATTAAACAACCTAACAACCAGAGTGACAGACGACGTTTCGACTAAAAAGCCTTCATTAGGACAAACAAAAGACCACAGTCAGCAAATCTTACATAGAGACAATATAGTAGTGATAAAAAAGAAAAAAGAGGGTAGAAAAGAGGACAGTAGCGAGGGGGGGGGGGTAGACGGAGGAAGCAAAGATGACAACATAGCAGGGGAAAGAAGTTGTGAGGAAAGACGTAAGTGGTAAATAAAGAGGGAGAAGAGCATAAGGAATGGTGGAAGCAGATAAGATGTAGTGCCGATAAAATAGAAATGTACTGATCTCAATGATGGTTCACAGTGAAAAAGGAATATGAACTAGAGACGCCAGAGTAAATAGATAACAGTGGCCACACGTTCAATGACGCATGAGGTAGACAAAGGCGAGCATGACAATCCTGGGGTTTTTATACCTTCTGTGATGGTTGCTTTGTGAAGAGTTTCTCTTGGTCGTCATCTTTGTTGTGCCATCTGGAACTCATTTCAACGAGTTTAATGGCAATTATTTTGTCTTCGTTCAAAGTCTATATCTGATATGTCCACCGTATTTTGTTTTCTTATTGTTGTAGAAACACATTGCTGTTTGGTGTGTTCTCTTATTTGCTTGTATGACTTGGATTCTTCTCAATCAATTAATTTGGTCCAGTAAAATCTACCTTTTTTTGGTTCCTTTCAACCGCTGACATTTGCCCAGTTTATAGTAGAGGTCGTGGTTCGTGTAATGCTCTCCCCATGTAATCTCGTTAAGTAAAATTAAGTGCTAACCAATTTTTCCCAGCCAATATTTAATAGTATTTTTCGCAATATCGATGCCTCTGGAATTTGTGTGACATTTATAATTTTGTAAAAAACAAAACAAGTTCTCACATATTTAAACTGGTATGTGTTCGTATCTGTGAGCATGTAATAAAAACTATATGTAATTGAACATATTATGGCGACATATTGTTCAGACCCTAGTGTAGCGGTTTCCCAATACTCTAATATGGATCATTCTTATTGTCAAGGGAGATAACACGTAGAACATGAAAATGGAACGTATTTGAGACAGAAAGTCCATAGCCTTCAAGTGAAGCAATTCTCCAAGACATAAATCAGACCGCAACTCCAAAAATTAATTTTCCATTCTTTGCCAGCTCGTGGAAGGTGCCGGCTGAGATCTCTATGGAATTGAGCCTTCATCCAGTCATAATGATGACGGCCTCTTTTTATAGGTTACTTCTTCGATCTGTTGCCGGTTCTCACTTTCCTCTTGAACCATGGTCTTATTAATTTCTGTTTGTCAGATACTTTGTACTAGCTATGGTATTGTTGATGTGGTCCCCGACTCAAAGTCATGAACTTAGCAAGTACTGTCGTCCTAACTTTCCGTGTATGTAGAATGTTAAAGACATTAATCTTGTAGATGTGAAATAAATGTTTAAAAAATGTTTGAATATCTTATTAATTCGTTATTGATTATGGAGCAACATCATTACACTACGGGCATAACCAGTGAAGCGCAGACTCCCCTAGCAGATGACGATGGGTATGTGTACTGCTGATTCCAGTGGTCCACTGATTAAACATTCTTCTCGTTCCTCTATGTGGGCGTCCGTAATATCTTATATATATATGTGACATGTCCTTTACAGAACTTTGTCTTCACTGCTATTCTGTAAGCTTCTCGGTTCTGTGTAAGCAGCTTAGCTTCTTCTAGTGTCATTTTCATAAGGTCGTCGATATCCCGTGTCCATTACAGTCTTGGCCTGCTTCTTGTTCTTTTACCCGGAACTTTTCCCTCCGTGACTAATTTTTCTAACCCATTGTGTCTCTTTATATGTCCAAAATATGTTAGTTTGCGTTTGTAGATATTTTTACGGAGTTACTACTCTTTTATGTTCAGACGTTTGCGTTGTTTCGTCTTTCTGTCCATGATACTCTTAGCACCTTTCTATAATATTTCATTTAGATTGTCGATATTCTCTTTTTCATTTCAGATGTGGTTGTCCACGTCTCGCTACCATATGTGGCCACTGGAAAGATATAACTTCGTAATAGTTGTAACTGCTTCTCTGTTTGTCCCTTGACATACATTTTTCATCTGTGATGTGTTTTTTTTGTATGGCCATTGCTCATCTCCTGATTTCTGCAGAGCAATCTCCTCTGGTGTTGATGGTTGACCCAAAATATTTAAAGTTGCTGACATTCTCTAGATGTTCTTTGTGAATGTCCATTGCAGATATGAGTTTATCTTTGCTGATATGCATTATGTATGTCCTTCTTGCATTGAGGAAAAGATTGTGTGCCTCGCTATGATGTTTAACTGACATAATTATGTGTTCTAAACCTGTGGTTCTCGCATAATGATGATAAATAAGCTTCCATACTACCACGCTTAATACCGAATTCTTCAAAATTCACCTTCGATGTTTCATCAGTCGCGATGTTTCATCAGTCGCGATGTTTCATCAGTCGCGATGTTTCATCAGTCGCGATGTTTCATCAGTCGCGATGTTTCATCAGTCGCGATGTTTCATCAGTCGCGATGTTTCATCAGTCGCGATGTTTCATCAGTCGCGATGTTTCATCAGTCACGATGTTTCGTCAGTCGCGATGTTTCATCAGTCGCGATGTTCGTGTGCAGCAGTTGCTCATGAAGCAGTTTCAGTAGTTTCAGTAAATCTCCTTTATCCACCGTTAACGCCCCATCTACTGGTGCCTGGGATGCCAGTCTGCCTGCTCTCTCATTGTTGCGAACACCAGTGTCCTATTTGAAAGTAGCCATCGACTCAGCATTTTTAGCTGTAGTAATAGTCTATGCAGTATAAAAACGTTCAGTAGGTTATCATTACTTTCTGAAAAATCCAGGCACAATAGCCTTTGGCGGTATTTGAATCAAGTACATTGCTATCACAGAACCTTTCTGTTCTTCGTTCCCACAAAAGCAGAAATGAATGTTTAAGACAAAAATTCACGGGTCCATATATAAGACAGGACAAGAAAAATAAGATCAGGAGAAGAATGGGTACAAAACCATGCATCGAATACATCAACAGAGAAATAGTATTTCTCGAACATGTAATCAGGCTTCACTACAAGCAACTACTAATGCAGCCATAATAAACATCAGGCTACATGATCGATAAACCAAGAACTGGATGATAACAACGTCTTTAGTTCATTTCAAATGTTTATCTGTCATTGTAACAGCGTGTATCAGAGTGGGCCAGAGTGGGCCAGAGTGTACAAGTGTGTACACCAAGGTATATAAAAGTGTATCATGGTATACCATCGTGTACAATGGTGTAACAGCATGTACCAGTTTGCATCAAAGTATACCAGCGTGCACACTGGTGTATCATAGTGTATCAGCGTGTGCAAGAGTGTAACAGCGTGTTGACCAGCTTGTATCAGTGTGTATCAGCGTGTAACAGAGTGTACTAGCGTATACAATGTTGTTGCAGAGTGTACCAGCGTGTACATAAGTAGACCAGTGCACTTGGCTGTACTAAAGCGTGCTCAAAAGTGCAGCAGTGTACTTGTCTACTAAAGTGTGCCAGAGTATACCAGCACAATCACTGTGTACCCGCGTGTACCGGATTGTACCAAAACATATCACAGTGTACCAGCCTGTATCACAGTGTACCAGCCTGTATCACAGTGTATCTGCGTGTATAAGAGTGTATCAGCGTGTATAAGAGTGTACCAGCCTGTATCAGCGTGTATAAGAGTGTACCAGCCTGTATCACAGTGTATCTGCGTGTATAAGAGTGTATCAGCGTGTATAAGAGTGTACCAGCCTGTATCACAGTGTATCAGCGTGTATAAGAGTGTAATAACGTGTATAATTGTACCAGCCTTTATCAGCGTGTACCATTGTATATCAGTGTACCACCGTGTATAGAATTGTACTAACATGTATTAGTTTACCCGCATGTATCAGCGTGTACTCGCGTGTAGGAGAATGTACCAGGAACCTGAATATAATATGCCAATGATGCATCCTGTTTTTTGGGATAGTTTTAGTAAATATGTCTGAACACATTAAAAAAATTAAAACTCGGACTGTCCCTGGTGCGTGTTTTTTGTGTGTTGTTTTTTAAAAATAGCATTTTGTGTGTGGGGAGAGATGGAATTTTTTTATAGACAGCTCTGAGTGTTTTTTGTACATATGTTTAATAATTGTACAATAAATATTACGCCCGTGTGTTGCCTGAGCCCGAAAGGGGAGCAAAGAATAGCAACACTGTTTACATTCCATGCATGTCGTAAGAGGCGACTAAGGATGTCATGGGATGGAGTTGGCTGTCCCATCCCATATAGGGTCAGTGACCCAAAGCCATGCTCAAGCCGGATGTTTCAGGCCGAAATGCGCCGATATCGCAGCAATGATGTAAACCATGACACAACGCATTCCGTTTTCCAAACTACATCCTGCTAATCTGCAGGAGTTTGATAACGAACGCAGAAGAAGAAGAAGAAGAACAATAAATATTAAAACGATAAATACAAGTGGATGGCGTAATAGCAGATGTCAGATCATTGGTCACTTTCACATTACATGAGTGCAGATTTCACATTAAAGATATCCACTTATGGAGACACAATCAAGATAAAATATCCTAGTTCAAATAAATGACAGGGTGAAGTCAATGTAGGTGAGACGAGATCTCATGGGAGATTCTTCTAGCCTGGACCGCATTTAAGAGTCTAGCCAGGATGGATAGTCTTGATAACTCAAGGATTAGACTGAAATTGTAGCTGTCAAATTTACTGAAATGGGATGGAAACAAGCTGTAGGGTTTAACATAGAAACAGAGACCAATCGTTGTCAAAGTTGTAGGAATATTACAAATAAGATCAGCGAGACGTTTGCTGGACTGCAACAAAAATATATTACAAGGGCATGTTTTTAGTTTTAATATGTTTCTCCTACCTCTCTGAATCAGTGGCTAACCCGTTCGCTATGTGCTCAAGATATCTGAGGTTCAAATCCTGCTCACGGCGTCTTGTTTATATTGTGGAATTTTTTCCGAGATCCCAGGGGGTTATTGCTTGAAGCTACGGATTTACATTTTACGGGTGATGCTATCAGAAAGTAACTTGCCGTTTCGTTGAGAATCAGGGAGTACATATAGGATAATCCGATTGCTATGAAATCAATCTTTTTATGCCTTTTGAATCCTCTTTACAATCTTTATCTTGTATACCAGCCATGTGTTGCCAGAACCCAGATGGAAACAGAGAATTGCAGCACTGCTATCTACCTTGATTGTCGTTGGACGAGGTGAAGAAGAAGTTTATCTGATGGAGATGCCTGTCACATTTCATAGAGGATCAAAGTGATCCAGAAGCCATGCTGAAATCGAATGTGTCAGCCTGAAAAGCACAGATATTACAGCTAAGCTGTAAACCACGACACGTCAAACGCGACTATGATCTCGTCCTTATATAGAAAAGTGCAGCTTCATCTTCTGCGTTCGTTAACTTTTTTACTTGTTAACTTTCTTACTAAATAACTCTCTTTAACTCATTTCATAACTCTTCTTTCAAAATAATTTCCGTACTCATTCAAAACCTTGATAACTTTCTTTCTAAATAACACCCGCACTTGGTAATTTTCATCCTAAATAACACCCGCACTTGCTAATTTTCTTCCTAAATAACACCGGCACTTGCTAATTTTCTTCCTAAATAACACCCGCACCTGCTAATTTTCTTCCTAAATAACACCGGCACTTGCTAATTTTCTTCCTAAATAACACCGGCACTTGCTAATTTTCTTCCTAAATAACACCCGCACCTGCTAATTTTCTTCCTAAATAACACCGGCACTTGCTAATTTTCTTCCTAAATAACACCCGCACCTGCTAATTTTCTTCCTAAATAACACCGGCACTTGCTAATTTTCTTCCTAAATAACACCGGCACTTGCTAATTTTCGTCCTATATAACTCATGTACTCGTCAACTCCTTAGCTAACTTTCTTCTTATATAAATCTTGTACTCATCGACTCTCTTGCTGACTTTCTTCCCAAGTAACTCCCGCATTTGCTATTGGTCTTCCTAAGTAACTCCCGCACTTGCTAACTATCTTTCTAAATAACGCTCGCATTTGTTAGCTTGATTCCTAAATGACCCCCGTTCTCATTCAATCCCTTACTAACTTTCTTCCCAAACAACTGTCGTACGTATTCATTCCTTTGCTACCTATCATCATAAATAACTTCAGTACTGTTAACTTTCTTCCTAAATAACTCCAGTACTAGCTAACTCACTCACTTTGTAACCTTTCTTCCTAGATAACTCATGTACTCGTTAATTCACTTGCTTTCTTCCTAAATAACTTCTGTACTCGTTAACTCCCTTGTTTTCTTCCTAAATAACTCCCGTACTCGCTAACTCTGTTTCAAACTTTTCTTCCAAAATAGCTCCCGTACCGCTCGTGGGTTGCCGGGGTCCGAAAGGGGAGCAAAGAATAGTAACACTGTTTACCTTCCATACATGTCGTAAGAGGCGACTAAGGAGGTTATGAGATGGAGTTGGCTGTCCCATCCCATATAGGGTCCGTAACATAAAGCAATGCTGAAATCGGATGCGTCAGGCAGAAAGGCGCAGATATCGCAGCAATGCTGTAAACCATGACACAACAAATTCCATTCTGCGGACTACATCCTGCTAATCTGCAGGAGTTTCAGAACGAACGCAGAAGAAGAAGAAGACTCCCATACTAGTTATCTATCGTGGCTAACTCTTTTTCCTATACAACTCCTGCACTCTTTAACGCAGTTATTTTTCGTCCTAAATAACTCCCTCAACCCTAACTTCCTCATTACCATACTGGTTACTATAATTTGTAGAATCCTAACATCATCGCCACACTTTAAAATTATCCTTGCAAGCAAGCATGAAACATTTGATTATATCAAAGTTCATTCTGTAGCAATGACTCCGAAAATCCGGTCATCCGAACAGTGATAGAGCTTGATGATTTGCCCGCATTCAAGAAGTTCTGGCGTGTATTCTGTATCAAAAATTTCATGAGATCTCCGTAAACTAAAACCGTTGGCTGTGATTATTCCCAAGTTGAATATTACTATCAGTAGCGTGGTTATTCCCAAGTTGAATTTTACTATCAGTAGCATGGTTATTCCCAAGTTGAATGTTACTATCAGTAGCATGGTTATTCCCAAGTTGAATGTTACTATCAGTAGCATGGTTATTCCCAAGTTGAATGTTACTATCAGTAGCATGGTTATTCCCAAGTTGAATGTTACTATCAGTAGCATGGTTATTCCCAAGTTGAATGTTACTATCAGTAGCATGGTTATTCCCAAGTTGAATGTTACTATCAGTAGCATGGTTATTCCCAAGTTGAATGTTACTATCAGTAGCATGGTTATTTACCCAGTTGAATGCTCGTATCAGTAGCATGGTTATTTAACCAGTTGAATGTTACTATCAGTAGCATGGTTATTCCCAAGTTGAATGTAGTATCAGTAGCATAGTTATTTACCAAATGTAAATTTATTTACCAAATGTAAATCAAGATAGTAACATTAATGAAGTAACTATTGAAAAAAAATTATTGGTCTCCATTTCATGACGTAGCCATCAACCCAGCATTTGTTTTCTGGCTGTAGTTATTTTCTAGGCTTTATAAATACGTTCAGTAGTTTGCTATTGCTTTCTGAACGGTCCGGATACACAACTGCATGTGGCGGGATTTGAACACAATACACTGGCAGTCACAAACGTGCCTAATACCACACCGCCACAGAGACGGACTACTATATGCACCCAAGTATAGGACGAAATAACTATTCTGTGAGTGTAACTTGTTGATAGGAGCGACTGAAATGCAAATATCTATTATCTATCAGTTTGAATTTGTAGTGAAAAAATTAAAAACGTCGTTTTTTCCCTGAATCAGATAATTTGTAACCACACTAAACATTCATAATCATCATCAAGTGCCATTCCGCGTCGAAGAGTTGCCGAAACGGATCCCCAACATCTTCTGTCTCTTTTATCAGTGATGGGCTCTGTTAGACTGTGTGAATGTCAATCGCATGATATTTCTATCCACTTATATGTTTGAATACTTCTTGCTTGCCACCCATAATGTCTACATTTTTCTTCATTCTTAATTCATTTCAAATGTGTGTCTACATTTGTAAATTTTTTTTCTTCAATAAACTTTACCGTATTTTGCATCTCATGGATACATAGAGCGTTGATTCTAGTATTGTTTCTATGTGTCTGTGTGTTTGTCCTCAGCAACTCTTCTTCTTCTTCTTCTTCTTCTTCTTTGTTCGCCTGAAACATGCTTATATTTAAGGTTTTGTTTCTTCTATAAACTTAATTTTGTTTTATTAACTCGTACAGAGGTCCGTAGAGTTTTCCTTCAACTGCTGTTTCCCTGGGCCAGTACATATACCTCAGCTTTTCATATTCCTGGCATTCTTAAAGTGTATGTTCTGCTGTCTGACGTGCCTGTCCCATGTACACATTGCAATGTTGCCAGTCTTGAACTTTATACATATATATGTGGTTGTGAAGTCTGAGTCACACAATCTACGTCGCAACCACATATATATAAAGTTCAAGACCGGCAACACCGCAATGTGTACATGGGGACAGGCACGTCAGATTACATGAGTTGTATGAGTCTGAGTCCTGTATGAGTCACACAACCTACCGGGGCCCATCGAGCTTATTGTAGTTGTGTTTCTATAGGCCAGTATGTTTATCTCGGCATCTCATATTCATACAGAATAGGAATCCTAACAATTCATATGAATATGAATCCTCATTTTCAGAACATTCTTGAAGTATATGTTCTGCAGTCTGTTGTGTCTATTCATATGTACACAGGGATGTGTTGCCAACCCTAAATTATATGTACATATGACTGCGGAGTTCTTTGTGTACTATTATGAGGCGCAGAATTGCACATTATGCTGCTCTTTTCATAATGTGATCGACATCTTGTGTAGATGGTAGCTTTCTGATTGATTTGATAATTTACTTCTTTTTAATGGTAAATGATTGGTATATATTGATGGTCGTCCGTAATACTCTCCTCTGACAGTTTATCTGCTCTCCCATTTCCTGGTATTTCACAGTAAGATGGTATCCACTGCATGGTTACCTATGTTCCTTTCACAGGTCATTTAGTAGTGTTCGTAGGTTTGGTAGTTTCAAATAACTTTAACAACACAAACAATCTCCACAAGGTCTCTCATGACTTTAAATGTGTCCAATATATTTTATTAGTTAAATACTGACAGATAACATCTGTCATAAATCAGACTAACAATTGTTTACAGAGGTGAAACAAGACGCTCTTGTGGCAATGGGGGATTAGGATTCTAGTTTAGGGTGCAAGGAATAGGAACACTGTCTTCTTCCCATGCATATCGTAGGATGCGACCATAGAAATTTGGGACAACCTGTTAAAAACCTGGCTGACAATCTGTCCCCTGTGAAAACAAAATCATTGTCACATTTTGTCACAATTTATTATTTTTTTCTTCTATCAAATAATCCCATGGAAGGTGAAGAGATGTAGACCAGAGGACAGTGTACCTTTGTATTTTTGTGGAAGACTCTTAGGTGATGCAGTTGTGTGTGTTGTGCCTCTGGCGGGACGTGGTGATCCAGAGATACTCGTGCACTGAAATCCCTCCATTCGAAGACTAAAATTGCATTTATACACTCCCCTCACACAACCACTCATTTGAGACAATCTTATATGAGTCTGGGAGTTGCGTCAGTTACAGAGTTACAGAACTGAGATCTCCCATGTGTTGCCGGGGCCGGAAAGGGGAGCAAAGAATGGCAACACTGTTTACCTTCCGCGCATATCGTAAAAGGCGACTAAGGAGGTTATGGGATGGAGTTGGCTGTCCCATCCCATATAGGGTCAGTGACCCAAAGCCATGATGAAGTCGGATGTGTCAGGCCGAAATGTGCAGATATCGCAGCAATGCTGTAAACCATGACACAACGCATTCCGTTCTCTGGACTACATCCTGCTATCCTACAATCTGCAGGAGTTTGAGAACGAACGCAGAAGAAGAAGAACAGAACTGAGAAGAGCATGCGCTTTTTCAGAAAGGTTATGGTCTGTCAAGCGCTACCTCCTAACAGCTAAAGGCATTACTTCATCATCATCATGTGTCATGCGCTGCCTCCTCACAGCTAAAGACATTACTTCATCATCATCATGTGTCAAGCGCTGCCTCCTCACAGCTAAAGGGGTTACTTCATCATCATCATGTGTCAAGCGCTAGGTGCTCACGGGTAAATGGATTACTTCCTCATCGCAGAAACAGTTACTAATTACATGTGACCTTATAAAGGGTGACACCATAAAGATGAACCAGTGATTTTCAGCGGCGTAGTTGGTACGGCGTTTACTATGTGCTCAAGAGGCTACGGGTCGGAATCCTACTCGAGACGTCCTGTTCACAAACTACATGTTGTAAGATATGATGAATTATGGCTTTAAACTCCAGAGTTTTGAGCTGTGGGTGTTATTCTCGGAAGGAGGTGGGTCGCTGTGTTGGGGGAGAACTGAGTGGATATATGGAAACCCGAGTACAAGGATGACAATTCTCTATGCCTTATAAATATTTTTCGAAGGATGGTATGTTGCAAAACTAGCAGCACAACTTACTTCATGCTCCCCGGCGGAAATGATACGAATATTTGAGAGTAAACACAGAAGATGAAGAAGATGAAGAAAACAAAGATGATACGTTGTTGTAAGAATATAGGGAAAATTCGAAGTGGCAAAACACGAGAAAATAAGTCAAATGTGATAACGTTTTTGTATGTTTAAGAGAATTATATATTCTAATTGTGAGCACATAGAACATATAAACATAAATTTCTATCAAGATACCATATGTTATGTTCACCTTACCTTCACTTTATCTGAATGATCAAATACTATGTCATTAGCTACAATACAACCTAAACGAACTTGGGCGGCCAGCAAGCGCTGAGTCGACAGAGGGAATATCCTGGGGCAACGTAACCAAAATTAAGTTACTTTATGTCAAGAGTAGAGTGGATCTTGCCTAGGGTTTCCATACATTTTAGGGTATCGACGCCCGGCTACAATCAACTCAAGCAAAATATCAAACAGTTGTGACGCAACCAAAAATCAGAACCTTTTATCTCAGACTTTTGTTAGATGATATTATAAGATGTAATCACTGAAAATGTTATCACACAATATTGTTAGATGCAATCACTGAAAATGTTATCACACAATATTGTTCGATGTATTCACTGAAAATGTTATCACACAATATTGTTCGATGTATTCACTGAAAATGTTATCACACAATATTGTTAGATGCAATCACTGAAAATGTTATCACACAATATTGTTCGATGTATTCACTGAAAATGTTATCACACAATAATGTTAGATGTAATCACCGACCGTATTATAGCGTAATATTGTTTGATGCAGTTACCGCATATGTCATCCATTTCACAATTTTCCGTAATTCATGAAATGTCTTTAAGAATGGCAAAGCAACCAATGAATACAAACATTCATATTTTACATCAGAATTACCATAATGATAACAGATATTCTGATAAACTGTTAAAACGAATGGTATTGCCGAGAATGCTATTTCACAGAAAGCAAATATTTTTAAGGAGAGTAATGTACATTTACATTATAGTAAAACAACACCAGATTGATCAAATGTAGGCGTGTAAGAACTAATCAGCTACAAATCAATGCACGTCTAGGGTATAGAACATATGATAAACATATTTGTCCAGCAGTAAATAAACAAACTTGCAGTTTATCAAGAACCACTTTTGGCAGTGGTGAAACGGCATAAACCTGTTGTAACAAGACACGACTCACTTTCTAAAATTAGTTTGCAAGGAACATTTGGGGCTGGAAAGAGAAAAGGTGGTTAAAGAAAATCATTGATTGATAACATCAAGGAATGGTCTAGGCGTGATTTTTTTATACAATCGTACGACTGACTAAGAACATATGTGTTTGGAGGACTTTTTGTTCTGAAGTCTCAAATGCAGTATAATACCCATTTAATCCGGACGGGTTATGAATTATATATTAGTAAAGTGGAATCCGGTTATAATAGCTTGATCCGGACCAACACACATGTATGTAATAACAGAATTTCGTTATATACAGTAAAACAATATATAACAAATATAATTTGAATTTTTAAAATTATTGTTATACCGAGAAATTTGTTATAACAAAATGCGTTATATATTATTCCACTGCATTCTTATTATTATTAAAAGGTTCTATGCAAGAGCAAAAACTAGCCATTTTTCTTTTTCAGTAATACGAACAGAATATGTAAAGAAATGTTCTTATTAATAGAAATCTTCATGGAAAGTCATGGTGACTGGATTAATAGAACACAAAATCCACATTTATATTACTGAAAGCCCTGATATACCCAAAATGGGACTAACTCCAGAGATGGAAAGTAGCGTACGTAGGAGACATTTTTACTTGACATGAAGAGTTATTTTCATACCAGACTTCATGCTGCTGCCGTGGGACCTACCTGCACCTTTTACTTCACGCAAGAAACAGAAGAGTTTGCTGAAGCAGGTCAGTAAATACGTGTTCAAACCCCCCTCCCCAATCCTTAACAATCTGGAACATTACTTTTAGTACTAGGAACGTGGTCAAAAGGAAGGCCAAATAAAAATTTTTTTTAAAAAACCCCATTCTTAGCGATTACTCACAAATTCACACAAAAAAGTCATCAAATGTGTTATCATAAGGAAGATTTGTTCAAGGAAAACACATGAATTACTCTTTTTTCTTCTTGTTTTTCCTCAGGTATGGAGCCTCGCCCGCCCCCTATGAAAAGAAATCAACGGTCCTGTGATGAAGGTTGGTGTTGACTTCAGCTCGCCCGCCCCCTATGAAAAGAAATCAACGGTCCTGTGATGAAGGTTGGTGTTGACCTCAGGTGAGACCTTCTGATCTTCCGCATGCGGACTTTCCAGTCTTATCAAAATCAACTCAGCAGTTCCCTAAAATAATTCCCATATGTCTATGGATTCGGGTTAATATATTAGACCGCCGAGGACAGATGTGTCGAGCCATTTGCGCAAATAAAATGGCTGTATAATGCATGTCCATTCTCTGGACTACATTCGGTATGAAATCTAGTAAGGCCATTGTCCTGCTAGAATAACATAATGAGGTTTCGAGAATGAACAATAAAGAAGTCCATTATTGTTTTTATAATAGATTAAAAGTCTATGCTGATGTGATACCATTGAAGGAAAAACAACTCACTTTTAAAGTCATCATTTCAACGCTTTCAAAATGTGTCTTAGATAATAATACTTCTCTTCTTCTGCGTTTATTCTCAACATGCAGCAGATAAGCAGGGTATGATTGGAGAAAGGAATGCGCTGTGTCATGGTTTACAGCTTAGCTGCCGTTTAAGCACTTTCAGTCTGATACATCCGACTCAAACATGTCTTATGAGTCACTGATGGGATAACCAACTCCACGCCAAAAACATCCTTAGTCTCCTTTTACGATGTCCATGGCAGGTATCAGTGTCGCTATTCTTTGCTCTCCTTTCTAGTCCTTGGCAATACACGGGTTATTTTGTTGTTTGACATTGTTAGATTTTAATTCATGTGTGACATACGGCTTCTATAAGCGCACAATCTGATAGTGAGTCCGAGGGGAACTCTCATGTCGAGAAATATTTGACTTCATCACTCTAGCAAATTAATGAAAGAGTAAAGGTCAGCTACTGCTGACATTTGACATCATTCATATCACGCGTGAATTATTGACAAGGCTATTTCGTGTGGGGGAACTCGTCAAGGGTCATCTTGCTATCGCTGAGATCGAAGCGATGGACACCATATCAAAGTGTAGTGATGATATTTCTATCATTTCAGTTGATTACGATGCTATGAATTATGTATGCGAACAATATATTTGTTAAAAATGGCCATGCTGTTTCACCGTAATATGTAAATGTTCAAGTTAAAGAACGCCGCACGGCTGACCATACTCTTGAGAGATAATTGTTATCTCTACGGTCTGCATACGGCAGGAGTGAGTGATGCATCATGGTCGTGACATTAATCTACCCACAGTGGACACCTTTGTAGCCCTGGGCTGGGGATCGATAAGCTGTAGAGGGTTAAAGAGCATGCGATATGACAGCAGGGCTAGAGTCAGCAGTTTATCCTACTCTTTTAAGGAACGTTGCATCAACAAATTATCAGATTAGGGATTCATTAAAATAATTGATTAGTCTTACGCAAATCCTGTCTAGATGATTAGTCTTAGCAAATCCTGTCTAGTTGATTAATCTTAGCAAATCCTGTCTAGTTGATTAATCTTAGCAAATCCTGTCTAGTTGATTAATCTTAGCAAATCCTGTCTAGTTGATTAGTCTTATACAAATCCTGTCTAGTTGATTATTCTTACGCAAATCATGTCTATGTGAATAGTCTTACGCTAATAATGTCTATATGATTAATCTTACGTAAATCCTGTCTAGTTGATTAATCTTAAGCAAATCCTGTCTAGTTGATTAATCTTAGCAAATCCTGTCTAGTTGATTAATCTTAGCAAATCCTGTCTAGTTGATTAGTCTTACGCAAATCATGTCTATGTGAATAATCTTACGCTAATAATGTCTATATGATTAATCTTATGCAAATCTTGTCTAGTTGATTACTCTTATGCAAATCATGTTTGGCGTTTCTATTCTCTTGTTGCATGCTCCTGCAGCTGCTAGATACTTCAATCCACCTCTTCTTGGCGTTTCCATACTCCTGTTGTATGCTCTTGTCGCTGACCAATAAGCGTTCATTTTCATATAAAATGTAAGGTAATAACATTCTACAAAATATCAACGGTCTCAGGGAAAGTGTGTTTTTTATAATGTCAATGATAACAATTTTGCACATAATATATTTCAATACAGTTTGTAAAATGGGTACCATTTTATGATTTTATTAAGTTGGCATGGATTTTTAAATATACTGTAAAAGATATTATGTTGTTTTATAAATACATAAACACAGTTACACAGATAATTCAACTAAAACAAGTTATGTTCTCGAGAAACAAAATCACACAAAACTCAGCTAAAACAGACTATCTCTGAAAGTTAAGACATTGTCTGCTTAATTGTCTTTCAAAAGTCTCCAACCCATACGTTTCAGATTACAAGAATGTCAGGCGTACATTACGTGTCTGGGACTATCTCCCTGAATGCGACATCTTACCTCCCTACCCCGCCTACCACGTTCATCAAAGCTGGTGTCACTTAACACCGAGGATCAACAGATTGCACCGCGGAAAGGAGTATCACCTCGCGAAAGCTAGTTTTTGTGAGCTGAAACTCAATTCACGAACAACAATGGCAGCATTGTGACTTAACGTTTCTGTGCTGATTAAATTTTCCTTAAGACGGTGCTACTAATTACATCACAGAGGCCACCTAGCCGGTTGGCCTCCTCAAATAAATGGCGACGGATGTTATTCCAGGAACCAGACCTTTACCGCGACTTTTTTCCAAACAAGAAAAATATTTCAGATTTACCTGTACACGGATTAACGATGCTATTATTGTCACGCCAGCTGAACTTGTACAAACAGATATTTCACAAAATTTTCCTAGTGAATTTATTAGACTGACATCGATTCACTTATCCTAGATGGGAAAGATGGGATGTAATTATCTGAGATTTGTTTACGGAAATTTATTTTCGTGTGTTTTAAATAGATTTGTTTTTCTCCCCTAAAAGACATTTTCGCAAAACGTGTCAAAGTCTGTACCAGGAACATTCCAATATCAAGTATCACAGTTAGGAAGTGATACTGTTATGAATTCAGCAACATTATAACTGTAGAGATTTTCATAGGGGTAGAAAGTGTCACATCAAGATGTCACAGAAATGTTGGAATAAAGGTAACACGAATAAAGGAAATACAAACGTGCAAAAATAAGTTTGGATATTATAAACAATCACACCTTGATACAGATTATGTGAAACACTCACACCTTGATACAGATTATGTGAAATAATCACACCTTGATACAGATTAGGTGAAACAATCACACTTTGATACAGATTATGTGAAACAATCAGACTTTGATACAGACTAGGTGACACAATCGGACTTTGATACAGATACGGTGAAACAATCACACCTTGATGCAGATAAAGTGAAACAATCACACCTTGTTACAGATTATGTGAAACAATTACACCTTGATACAGATTGTGTGAAACAATCACACTGAAAGTTCCTTCCTAGGTGAAACAATCACACATTGATACAGATTATGTGAACAATTACATCTTGATACAGATTGTGTGAACAATTACATCTTGATACAGATTATGTGAACAATTACATCTTGATACAGATTATGTGAACAATTACATCTTGATACAGATTATGTGAACAATTACATCTTGATACAGATTATGTGAACAATTACATCTTGATACAGATTATGTAAACAATTACATCTTGATACAGACTATGTGAACAATTACATCTTGATACAGACTAGGTGAAACAATCGGACCTTGATACAGATAAGGTGAAAGAAAAGTGAAATCTTTGAGTTATCCTTCTCAGAGACAGCTGTCAGAGAAGATGCTATTAAAATAAATAAAATAAGAATAGAACACAGAAAAATAAATTATTATTATTAACTTCTTCCGGGGTCGTTGTGGCTGGATTACCAGAGCCGCAATCTCCGCTATTTTTTATGGTTTTAAAGCTTTGATATAATGGAGTTGGGCTAATGTCGGCTGTTGAAACAAGCCTAAATAAAGAGGCACATTTTACTTGACCAAGAAATAATCAATAGAACAACAGAATCAATAAACGTAAATCAAATCACAAAACAGTATAAATATCTCATAAGATCTACCAAAATACAACATTGTACACACATAAACAGATCTACCAAATACAACATTGTACACACATAAACAGATCTACCAAATACAACATTGTACACACATAAACAGATCTACCAAATACAACATTGTACACACATAAACAGATCTACCAAATACAACATTGTACACACATAAACAGATCTACCAAATACAACATTGTACACACATAAACAGATCTACCAAATACAACATTGTACACACATAAACAGATCTACCAAATACAACATTGTACACACATAAACAGATCTACCAAATACAACATTGTACACACATAAACAGATCTACCAAATACAACATTGTACACACATAAACAGATCTACCAAATACAACATTGTACACACATAAACAGATCTACCAAATACAACATTGTACACACATAAACAGATCTATCACATACAACATTGTACACACATAAACAGATCTACCACATACAACATTGTACACACATAAACAGATCTACCACATACAACATTGTACACACATAAACAGATCTACCAAATACAACATTATTCATAAAAAAGCGATATTCTTCTTCTTCAGAGTTCATTCTCAAACTTTCGCTGAGTCTCTTGTAGCAGGACAATTGTGTTAGATTTCCAGGAGGATGTAGTCCCGAAAACGGAAATGTGTTGTGTCGCCGGCTTTTTGCGCCAATGTCCTGAAACAGTCCGTCCTTGGTGGTAATAACCGAGCTAAGAAATAAAACAACAATTCTGAAATACAATCGACCTACTCAGAAACAGCACAACCAAGAACAAAACAAGCAGAACTGAACAACCCCAACAATAAGTTAAATTAACATGACAATCGCTGCTGTATGTTCTTCAGTGAAATAGTGAATGGTTGATTTTTATACAGGCAGTAATAAAAACGGTCGCTTTGTCAGAGCAGTCGCCAAGAAGCTTATAATATATTTGTTTTTAAATTGTATGTATTAATAATCAAAATAGTAGAATACAAACTAAAGCATTCATTATACAGTTTTGAGATGCCTAGTCTTGAGACATGGTTGTAGAATACATCCCACATACAGTTTTGTGATGACTAGTCCTGAGACAGGGTTGTAAAATGTATACCACATACAGTTTTGTGATGACTAGTCCTGAGACAGGATTGTAGAATACATCCCACATACAGTTTTGTGATGACTAGTCCTGAGACATGGTTGTAGAATACATCCCACATACAGTTTTGTGATGATTAGTCCTGAGACATGGTTGTAGAATACATCCCACATACAGTTTTGTGATGATTAGTTCTGAAACGGGGTTGTAGTTTACATCCTACATACAGTTTTGTGATGAATAGTTCTGAGACAGGGCTGTACAATGTATCCTGCATACAGTTTTGTGATTAGCAGTTCTGAGACAGGGCTGTACAATGTATCCTGCATACAGTTTTGTGATGACTAGTCCTGAGACAGGGTTGTACAATGTAACCTGCATACAGTTTTGTGATGTTTAGTCCTGAGACAGGGCTGTACAATGTATCCTGCATACAGTTTTGTGATGAGCAGTCCTGAGACAGTGCTGTAGAATGAGACAGGGTTGTAGAATGTATCCCATACAACTGTTCCTGAATGTCACATGTTTCTTCTTGTGATAATTTTAATTTAGTAATATGGTACTTAGAAGCAATTAGGTATTAGCTATATTCATTATCCTCCACGCACACCGTTCACGTCCATAGGTATCAGATCTCTGCTTCACTAAATCTCTCAGGGTATAACGGATGATGGTCCCGGTTCTATGTTGGCTCACTGCTCTTTTTGAAATCTTTGCCAGGTGTTCTCTACGGGCCACGCCCATCACTCCCAATTCGCACATTCTTCATATTGACTCATGTTCATTAATCTGAAAATCCTCTGATAGTGCGGATTCACGACGAGCAATAAATATATATGCTCGTTCCATAGGCTGACATTCTCTTATGATGGTGACGTTTGCCAATTGGTCGGCCCGTTCGTTTCCATCCAGATCCGCGTGTCCAGGGACAAAGATAAATAGGAGTTTTCGTCATGATGTCCGCATTTTAGCTCTCTCTAATGACTCCAACCAACCCCTACGTACCTCACAATTTGTGACATTCTGAATAATATTCACATAGTCACTTAGTATGCACTCATGGAAAGAGAATTGCAATTCCAGAAAGTTAAGTGCCTGCGTTACAGCAAATACTTTCATTAATATTGCGGTAAAGGCTTCATTGGCTTCGTGCACTTTTCTTCTTTGTGATCTGGCAGTAAAGGCCCATGTGCATAAGTGGTGATGGATGACCGATCCATCGGTGTAAATCACAACAGCTTTATTAACAGCCGATTAACATCGGTATGTTTTCAGATGAGTGCCTTGACATGAGCATCCACGCTCGTGAGTCGTATTCCCTCCATGCTAATGGGTCTGTGTTCCCTCTACGCTCATAGGTCTGTGTTCCCTCTACGCTCATGGGTCTGTGTTCCATGCACTCTCTATTGAGTGTAATAACAGTATTGACAGGCTCTTGAAAGACCATGGAAATAGGTGTTCCTTCCACGCTAGGAGTTATGCTTTCTGGGGCGCAAATATGTTGAACGGTATCCTCAGCATGATTTATCTTAGAAAGAATGTATCTGTGATGGAATACAATTTCCTAATTGTTTTTCCTACACAAGTTTACGTAGATGACATCACTGGAGGAGGGGGATCATATACATTTAATCAAGTGCCATGCCGAGTGGCATATCTGTAACATGTCTCTATTGATGTGTATATTCGATGCGTGAATTTTGATTATCATAGATGTTGCGGTTGTGACCACTATGGTGACCAGACTGTTATTAAGAGATTGAGGTAGTCTGTAATTTCATGAGGAGATAGTGGAGGAGTGTTTTTACTCCAGAATCTCTGAGGGTTTCTACATTAGTTTTTCCTGGCTGATGGGTAGGATTAGGAAAATATACAATTCATATACAAGCATACAAATATACAATATACAAGAAATGCGCCATGGTAAATATCAGCTTACGTAGACATTGCCATCTACTGAAAGACACGGAACTTCTATGGGGATGTCCAGAATGTAACGTCGTTGGGGGAAAGAATCACTAATCAATAGGGTTAGCAGCGCCCGTGTGTTGCCAGCGTCGTAAAGAGGCTACAAGAAATATCTCCACTGTTATCTACCACGCACTTTGAAAGAGGCAACAAGAAATATATCCACTGTTATCTATCACGCTCTTCGAAAGAGGCAACAAGAAATAACTGCACTGTTATTCTGACTCAGAGTTGAGTGGTGATGAAACTGAGTGGGCGTTTCCTCAACCATCAACTACTAGCACTGCTAGTACTAGTAGTACAGGAGCATCTAGTTCTAAAAAAAGAAAATATACTGCAAGCAGTAGGAAGCCTAACATTAATGACTCTAGATCTCATAATTGGAAATGGAATGACCATCACCAGATACAAAAACCATAAATAATTTTACATTTGATCCAACATCAGGATTGAAGGCCCCTTTAGCTGAAACATCTTCAGCACTAGATTGTCTTAGTCAGCTGTTGACAGCAGATATCATTAATAATTTAATCATTGATATCAATGAATATGCAGAGTTTAGGATCAGAGAAAGGGAAAAAAGGCTGCTTCAACGACTGACGTCAAGATCTATATTCAAATCTTGGAAGCCTGTAACCCGAGATGAAATTTCTCGATTTTTAGCATTGTTGATTATTGTTAGCTTGGATAAGCGTCCACGAATAAGGGATTACTGGACAAAAACACCAGCATTTTGGTACACTGCATATATTGTTCAAATCTTTCCTAGAAGGGAGAGATTTGAAGCTATTTATCATTCAATGCTCCATGTAGGTGATGTCGGATCACAGTCAAAAGAAAAAAAATTAACCTTTTCTTAAATCTTTGGTCACGAGATTCCAATCTTCCTTCTACCCATTTCAAGATTTATCCATTGATGAAATAGTAATTGGATTCAAAGGAAGATGGAAGCATAAGCAATATAATGCTTCCAAGCCACATAAGCATCACATAAAATCTTTTGGTCTATGTGATAGCGCGACAGACTATACATGGGATATACTCCTGTATTTTGGAAAACTGACGTCATATGCTCCTGAAGCAGATAAAGATGGCCTTCAAGCAGTGAAAGTTTTTCAAACTCTGTTGAAGAATATACAGAAAGTTTTGCCTGGCTGATAGGTAGGATTAGGAAAATATACAATTCATATACAAGCATACAAATATAAGACTGCGAGGGAGAGGAGATGGCTACCGCCCTCATTTGCAGAGCCTGTGAAATGTGAAATCGCTAACATATCACACCCCTAAGGCATTAATAAATGCTATGGGTTAATTTACTTTTTTATACAAATATACAAGCAATGCGCCATGGTAAATATCAGCATAAGTAGACATTGCCATCTACTGAAAGACACGGAACTCCTATGGGGATGTTCAGAATGTAACGTCGTTGGGGGAAAGAATCACTAATCAATAGGGTTAGCAGCGCCCGTGTGTTGCCAGCGTCGTAAAGAGGCAACAAGAAATAGCCGCACTGTTATCTACCACGCACTTCAAAGAGGCTACAAGAAATAGCTGCATTGTTATCTACCACGCATTTCGAAAGAGGTGAATAAGATAGTTTTGGGGAAAATTAAATTCCACATCACATAGAGGGTCAAAATGACTCAAAACCATGCGGAAGCCAGAAGACACAGACCCCTTATAGAAGGCAAAGTTATGTACAAGTTGCTTGACTGCTAGGACCACGTACTGGGAACTTTTTCTTCTGCATTGTTAAACCAATAACGGTCATGTATAAGAGAGGTTTGTTTTATGTATATTTGATTCTTGATACTACACAACACTTGATGGTGCATCTAAACTGTTACTACACAACAAATGAAGACGCGTCTATACTGATACTACACAGAAAGTGATGACGTTTCTATACTGATACTACACAATAACTGATGACGTGTGTATGATAACACCAAAACTTCTGTTCTCAATTGTTAAATATTCAGTTGAATGTTGGTCATGTTTAATAAAACTGTCAATACTGCCTTTTTCCTATTAGGAGTTACAGGAAGGTTTCTTGTAATTTGTGTGATCAAGGCCGTATACCGTTGCTGTCGACACTTCATGTTCAGGGTGGGTTTTTTTAATTGCGGAAATTCACTCGCTTGTGAAATAAATATATTTGTTTCTTGTCGTAGAAAATAAAAGTATGTACCCTAAACATTATAATATCCATTCAACCTGAGGATCGAACCCTGAACCTCATGTGTATGAGAACAAAGCTCTAAATTCTTGGTCATATGCCACACCCCCTCATGGTCATGTATAGAATTGTTTAAACTACATTCCTAAGAAGATTACATCCTTCTAATAAATGAAACACCTTTGAAAAAAAGTGCAGGTGTAAACTTTGACACAACGTGAGACCTACAGAATAGTAGACAGGCGTAAAAGGATTATCTTCTTCGTCTCCAGACAATACCTGGTGATATTTTAACACGACAGGCTCACAGGTGGGTCACCAGGTAAAGGAAACTACTTGTTCTGGTATCAGCTAGACTGTTATTCTCACCAGTTCTTGTTCCGGGTCAGTGAACAAGTGGTTGAATGTGATAGTTGGTATATCTGGTTCCAGTGTGAGGACAGGTTGTCTCACAAAGTGAAAATATTCACACCTCTATTCTCCAAATTTGCCTCAGATCCTGCTAAATCAAACTGAATATGACTTGGAGAAAACAATATCCAGTAAAACAGAAATTGGATAATCATCATGGCTTAGAACATGTACGATGATGTGTTTCGATAAAGGCCTTTTGATCGAAATGTTAGTATGTGTGTGTTATCATGTGTGTTTCCAATGATTAGCAAAACTTCATTTCCAAGTTTCGTCTGTTCGAAACAGTACTTGGAATTTTACCTGACGTAGTTGTAAAACGGTTTCTTTATGCTCAAGAGGTCGCAAATTAGAATCCCGATCACGACGTTGACGACGTTGAGAAGGGCAGAGTACATATGGGGTAGCCCAAGTACATTGAAGTCAATTATCTATGCCTTTGGAGCCAACTTTTTAAAGGCAGAACTAAAACTATGCAAACACGGCTAGGAGCGTCAAACGCAATTCCTAAAGATGCAATAACCCAAAGGAATTTAGTTTATGTAAAGGAGCAGTTTATGGATGTGAAGCATGGACAGCAAACAAAAGATCTCAAGATAAGCTGGAGGCAACTTAGATGTGTGTTTTTAAAAATAAAGAATGATTAAACTTCCACTAAGACTATTGTAGAAGTCCTGAGAGATGCTGGAGTAAAGTAACCAATCATAGTAAAAATTAGAAGAGGGTAGTCAAGGTTTTTAGGGCACTGGATGAGAAAAGTAAAACTTGAACATTTAGTAACCATCGGAAAAATCAAGGGGAAAAGAGACAGAGGAGTACACAGAGATATATGTCATAAAATTGTACTCTTGCTGGAGGATGCTGCACATGGAGAGGAAAAGATTAATGGTCCCTTAGAGTGCCATACTTCCTTCCGGGTTCTTTTAACATTCGATACAAAAAGTAGAAAGTAGCAACTTTCTACAAGACCCCATCCTAAAGCTGAACTACACAGCAAAGTTTAGACTGCACAAAACAATTCTCCACAAAATAAAGGCTGTTCAAACATGTCCACGTCAAAGGGTCCCGACTCCAGTACACATTTTGCAGACATGTCCACTATTCGATGACTTGTGGACTAAAATGTGCACCCGATACAGATCTGGTGGTGAATGTGTGGGGCAAATGTGAAGACCTCCAACTGACGACATAATTCATGGATGCGGTCCTCCTGTATGGTATAAACATCCAAGCATAATAAACTCAGAAGAATTTGTAGAAGAAATTAGGAAGTGTCGCCCTTATGCGGCTGAATCTGAGATACATACATTGATCAGCGAGAATTCCAGAGAATGTGATATGATTATCTAAACCAGGGGTCGGCAACCGTTTTTTGTCCGAGGACCATATACAGAAGTATACAGCTGGTCTCTGGCCGGATGACATTAAAACTAACACGAAAGCCTTATTACATCATCATCATCATTAAGTGTCGTCTCCGCAACGAAGGTTGCCTGCAACGAATCTCCAACATCTCCTGTCTCTTGTCTTGGTGGTGCACTCTGCTAGACTGTAACTTGTCCATCGTGTGATGTTACTCTCCCACGTGTATCTCTGCCTACCTCTTGCTCGCTTCCCTTTGACTTTACCCTCAAGTAAGGTCTTCAATAAGGTGTCATATCTTTTAATGTGTCCAAAGTATTTTATTACACATGTTACTAAATATACATTTTAAGAATTTATTTTAACATGTGTAAATATTTATGTGTACATATGAATACTTCAGTACAGACACATTGATACAATTTAATAAAGTTATGTGATTCTAGACCAGGCTCAAAATAACACTTCTATTTTCATTTAGAGGCACCGGCGTTCAACGGCACCAGCATTATATATAAGTTATGGTATTTAAAAGAGAACTGGAGGGTTGAGTAATTTGGGTTGCGGGTCGTAGATTGTCGACCCCTCACCTACACAGTTGGTTCTGTTGTTATGCGTGTGCATAGTGCTAGGGTTTTCACAATTTAGTGTGTAGGGAACACTTTAGTAGACAGAGTGGATCTATCACTCTGAATACAAGCAGCATGGATGAGATTATGACAATTGACCAAGGCTTTGAACTTGACGTACACACATAGGGTGATTGACATCTGCATTCTCCGCTGATCAACGAGTATGATCAGAAATATACAAATATTTGTCAATTTTATTTTTTAAAGTATTTTTTCGATTAGACACCAGCACTATGGCACACATGACTTTCCCATCCGCTCTCCTTTCCGATAGACATTGAAGAGTAAGCAAACTCTTGGTTCATGTCATATGTTGATCATGTGATCATTTGATCTCTCCATAGAGAATACAGCAGTTTCTTCCCTCACCCTTGCGCACCCCCATTTCTGTCATCTTCTTTACTATAGTAAATCAGTGACTTCCCTTATTAGTTCGGCCCTATCTTTTTTTCAATACTGTGATATCAACCACACATTGCCTTACAATGAATCTGCTCTTTCGTTGCCTCTGACCCCTACATGTGTCATGTGACGTATTCCTTCCAGAACGTTGTCTTCCCAATGAACTCTCTGAACCTCCCTCTGTCTTGGGCGATGTGGCTTGCATTTTATAGCGATGTATTCATGTTATCTTTAATGTCGTCAGTCCATCGTCTTCTTGGTCTGCCGTTTCTCCTCTTCCCAGGTACTCTTCCCTCCATTATTTGTCTTTCTAAACAGTTATGTCTCTTTATATGACCAAACAGGCGCAGTTTTCTTTTTGTTATTGTGTTTAGTAACCAACACTCTGACCCCTGCATGCCCAGAGCAATATATCCATGTAATAATTTGGGCAACCGAGTTGTTCACAATCCGTGACACAATCCGTGACACAATCCGTGACACAATCCGTGACACAATCCGTGACACAATCCATGACACAATCCGTGGCACAATCCGTGACACAGTCTGTTTTTAACATGCACCTTCCTATCTTACACAAATGCTTTGGAAGTCTGAGAGTATCAACTTGTGAGTTAATATTTCAGTCACCGACCGAGTCTATCACCGTCACCGTTTCTATTTCTATTTTTTATGCTCGATGTTGTAGTGGAGTATGCAGACAATTTATTTGCAGCTTTCTGCCATTCTTGTAAGCACCATAATGTCAACTGGACTTATATGTTACCCTATTGACTAAGCCATTTGTGTATTTGCTTGTCTTGCAATTTTGAATGCAACTGGACAAGTTCATGCACTGTCACCTCTGTCCTGATACCAGTCCTTTCTCTACATACTTTACCTGGTTGTGTTACTATATTCGTTCGAGGCTTTTTCTATCTGTCCACCTTCACCCATTCCCAGCCTTTACCTACTTCTTACAGTTCACATACTCTGAGCAGCGTGCCCATAATTCTACTTTTATTAATTCTGCTTTTATTTTTTTCAATTTTTCCCATTTACCCTGTGTTACCCGAGCCCTGGAATTTTCAGAAGTGAATTGTGCCCAAAACCGGAGTTTTTGCCCCTAATCTGTCCAATATTATTTTACAGGTATTAATACACGTATACCAGTTAGCAGGGCCGCCCCTAACAATTGCGGGACCCTAAGCGAAACGAATTGCGCGGGGCCCATTCTGGGTAGGGAAGAGGATAATAAAATAAATTATAATATGAATTTATGGGCATTTAAAAGTGCGGGGCCCACTGCGGCCGCATAGGTTGCAATGGCTTAAGACCGGCCCTGCCAGTTAGTTAGTCGTCAGATCATCATCATGACAATCTGGGCAAGTATATATGTACACCGATCTCATATTTAGTATTACATTCAGCATGGGGTAACTTATATTTCCAGTTCTGTGTTGGTCGATAACTATTTTATTTTATTCATATATGCCATACGTTTCTTGCAACACTACGCTTCGATCCCATGTCCTGCATTCTAGCCAAAAATACGGGAGAAGAAATACATCCCACATCTTCCAAATGGTTCAAATCCATGATTCATTCAAAATATTGGCACCGTCCATTGAGCTGTCTGGGAAGTCTATCTTCTCTTTAATTTCTCTCAAAACCCACGCGTCTAGGTACAAACAGAGATAACCCTCTTCAGCACAGATTTCGTCATGGACTTAAGTCACTGGCGGCGTAGATAGCCCGATTGAATCAGCCGAAGCATTCTCAATGAATCAGTAAGAAAACAGACGCATTTATCACTCTTTAGCTCCATCTACTATATCATTGCCTTTGTCACCGCGATCACCTCAATCGTCATACTACTAGTGATTGCATATAAATTATCTCCTTATGGCTAATACACTTCCTTCTGTATTCAGCAATGAATGCCCTTTCACTGAGCACGTAACTAAAGTAACCCATAGTTTTTATTAATGCCGTAGGGGTGTGAGATGTTAGCGATCTCACATTTCAGAGGCTCTGCAAATGAGGGCTGTAGCCATCTCCTCTCCCTCGCAGTCTTTTCTTCCCGGATTAATCCGGTACCCATTTAAGGCTGGGTCGACCCGGGAGCCGTTGCGATCTGAAAGACATTTCCGCCTCAACTGGGGAATGAACCCAGGACCACTCATATGCGAAGCCAGTGCGCTAACCATTGCGCTAACACGGCTTCCTACTGTGCACGTACCGACCACAGACCCATCAGTGTAGACAATAATATTGCCATCTGAGGAATTCTCACTGACTATATTTAGGATTTCTGAATCTATGGGATCCTGTCAAGAGATATACAAAGAAGAATTAGACAAGAGAAGCAAAACTACATAAACAAAATATGCCTGGAAATAGAAGGGCAGAAAAGCCAGGGTAACAGTAAAACGATGTTCGAAAATGTACGACACCTAAGAGACAGCAAACCTGAAACATCATTAAAAGTGCTGAAAGATAAACAAGGAAACATACTAACAGAAGGGAAGCATATCTTACATAGATGGAAGGAATACTGCAGTGAGATGTATAATGACTCAAGAAAAACCAAAAAACAGAACAATAAACGAATATGAAAACCCACTGGTCGGGAAAAAAATGGTCGGGAACAGAAGACTTAAGGTGGCTGTGGACCAAGATGTCCTTCAGATTTTTGTCGCGCCTATACGCCACGTGGTAAGTCGTGAAGCGGCACGGGTTTCAGGATCAGACTGGAGAAGTGAATAATGTTTAAGCATGATGCGTCGGACAGAAGAGTTATAGGGATGAAAAGTAAAAACAAGTTTAACCCTATCAGAGGAGGAGGAAAAACATGAGAGTTAGACAAGGTATCGAAGCGAGACAACTGGCGCACACGGAGACAAGAGGATGAAAGAATGCTGTCAGGAAATGAGTGTCTAACGGAAACTCAATCATCTCAGAGATCGAGAAAATCGTCGTAATTGCTACATAAGCGATGAAGGCAAAGAAGCTGGGAGTACGGCAGAGAGCTGCGACATGGGGGAGGATAAGCAGTGTAAAGCAGAAATCCATGTGCATCAGTAGGTTTATAGTAAACGGATGTGCTAAGATAAGGGGGATGAATGGTGACAATGATGTCAAGGACGTTGACAGATGTAGTGGAGATGTTATATGTAAATTGAATAACAGGGTTGAAACTGCCGATGAAGTTGATGAAGCGATACAATTTTACTTCGGACCTGTCGGTGATACCTATTCCATCGTCAATATTTCAGTGGAAAGGAGATGGGAACGGGCCATCATAGGTCGACCAAAATAGATGTTCAAGATGTGCCATGAACATACAAGCATAACTAGGTCCCACTGTGGTACCCATGGCAACGCCACTGATCTGATCGAAAAAGTGTCCATCAAATTCAAAAGAGTTGAGCGTAAGCACCAGTTCAGCAAGGCGGATAAGAGTAGAAGTGGATACAGAGGGGTGGGGACTCTTGTTCAGAAAGAACTGCAGAACCCTGAGACCATCTGCATGGGGTATAGAAGTGCACAAAGAACAGATATCAAGCAAGAACAGACGATAGGTTCGGTCGGAAGACAACTAGACGGAAGAAAAAAATGAACACCTACGGAACGGTGATGGTCATTATGGTGCTCTTGATATTCAGGTCACTGCCATCAGATCCTGCACCACCGATGATAGATCTAGGTACGCTCATTTCATATTTCCGTTGGATACGTTTGTGTATTGTGATAATTTCCATTCGTCGTCTTTTGATGTTTTGTCTGATAGTGTATCTTGATAAAGACCTTTTGGTTGAAACGTTGAATATGTTTTATGTATTTTAATTTGTATGTTTTCTTCTGTGCACATCATTACGCACAAGTTTTAGTGATAGTCCGTCGTGTCTGAGTGAAGCTATTATAAAAACCTGTTTTTCCTAAGTACAATTGTTGCTACAAGACAGATCAAGTAGAACTGGACTGTCCTGTTACAAAAGGTATCCAGTGAAAGTTTGAGAACATACAAATAAAGTATATATATATATATATCAGCTCCAACCGGGGATCTTTCTTGGATGCTTCGTTTGACACGCGATACGCCGGTGTTTTGCCGAGGCCCGAAAGGGGAGCATAGGATAGCAACACTGTTTACCTTCCACACATGTCGTAAAAGGCGACTAAGGAGGTTATGGGATGCAGTTGGCTGTCCCATCCCATACAGGGTAAGTGACCCAAAGCCATGCTGAAGTCGGAAGTGTCAGGCCGAAAGGCGTAGCTATCGCAGCAATGCTGTAAACCATGACACAGCGCATTCCGTTCTCTGGACTACATCCTGCTAATCTACAGGAGTTTGAGAACGAACACAGAAGAAGAAGAAGAAGACAGGTGATACAGGTAACAACTGTTCCGCTAATTTCTCGTTTTCCATTTCTCTTCCTATTTCACAACTTATGCAAACAGTTAAATCTATCTACCCACCCATGCAATATTATCCTCTATAAACATATTCCATATATATGACTGTATCGCTATTTCCTTCAATTAAATCACAATCGACATTTTATGATTGCATCGACAATTAGCTCGACTACACTACAATGCACAATTATGACTGCATCGACATCCACCTCGACTATGTTGCAATCCACATGCATTTATGTATCGACATCTACCTCAATACAAACACAATCCACATTTATGATTGTATCGGCATATGCCTCTACTGAAGCACAATCCACATTTATGATTGTATCGGCATATGCCTCTACTGAAGCACAATCCACATTTATGATTGTATCGACATATGCCTCTACTGAAACACAATCCACATTCATAATTGTATCAACTACATCACAATCCACATTTATGATTGTATCAACTACATCACAATCCACATTTATGATTGTGTCGACATTTACCCGAACTACATCACAATCCACAATTATGATTGTCTCGACAACTACCTCAACTGAAACACAATCCACAATTATGATTGTGCTGATATGTTTTTCAACAAGAACAAAACTCATTCCATCAACGTTTGCCCACGGATCAATTCCTATTACGATCATCAATCTTCATCTTGAGTGTTCACGTCTTTGATTTTCGCCTTTAATTTGTATTTTCTAATGAAATTATATAGACTTTCTTTGTGTCCTGTTTACTGGCATTGCCACGACATGTTCCGACCATCTCTGGCTGTTTGATTGTCCTCTTTAGATTATTGATTATCCAAGCTGCAATGATGTGTCACCAAAACTGGGCTGCCAATTTTTCTGTCATTTTTCACTGAGGGAGCTTTCTCATATTTCAATATATATAATATTCAGATGACATTCTAGAATTTTCTTTATGGACACACTGAATAACTCAGATACAGTGGTACTGTCCTGCTGTTTTGCTGTAATAGAGATCCAGTAGGACCGTCATGCTACAAGAGAGATATTTAGGACTATCCTGCTACGAGAGGGATCCAGTAGGACCATCGTGCTACAAGATATATCAAGTAGGACAGTCCTGCTACAAGAGAGATCTAATATTAGTGTGCTGCTACAAGAGACATATTTAGGACCGTCCTTCTACAAGAGAGACATTTAGGACCGTCCTGCTACAAGAGATATATTGGATCGTCCTGCTACAAGAGATATATTGGATCGTCCTGCTACAAGAGATATATTTAGGACCGTTTTGCTACAAGATAGACCAAATAAGACCATCCTGCTACAAGAGAGTTACAGTAGGACCATCTTGCTACAAAAGAGATCTAACATTACTGTGCTGCTACAAGAGATATATTTATGACCATCCTGATATAAGAGAGATTCAGTGGACCGCCCTGCTGCAAGAGAGATATTTAGGACCGCCTACCTAAAGAGAGATCGAGAGAGTCGTCCTTCTACAAGAGAGATCCAAAATGATTGTCCTGCTACAAGGTATATACAAGGGACCGTCCTACCACAACAGTTGACCTGTTGAAGTCAGGCACATATATAAACATTATGAAAGATATATGTGTCCTCCATTGTCTATGACCGGCAGCGTTCTGCTTCTTTGAGAATGGCTAAGTACATATTATGGAAACATAACAATAAAGTCAACCTTCTCCTCGACGCTGTTTAACATTTGTTAGTCTTTATCTACTTTCTCCCGTGTGACTAAAGATCAAATCTTCATTATTCGTTTATCCCTGTTGTATCTCATTATATCACCAAAACAACAAGATGGCAATGTTCTTGTTATAGTTTTCATTACTAGCGATCAATCTGCCACATTAGATGTTGCTAGAACTCACATATCTATCTACCCACACACACATGTGTACACACTCACATATCTATCTACCCACACACATGTATACACACTCACATATCTATCTACCCACACACAAGCATACACACTCACATATCTATCTACCCACACACAAGCATGCACAATCACATATCTATCTAACCATATACAAGAATAAACACTTACATATCTATCTGTCCACACACAAGCATACAGTCACATATCTATTTACCCACACACACACAAGCATACACACACTCACATACCTCAGCACAGTGAGACCACTGAGATATTTAGATATTGATTAGAGTGTGATATAACGTTCCATTGTTTTTCCACTGTCCAGCTGCATCATCATCATTAAGTGCCGTCTGTCTCCGAAACAAAGGTTGGATGCAACGGATCTCCACCATCCCCTGTCTATTGCCTTGGTGGTACACTCTGTTAAACTGCAAGCTGTCTATATCGTCAGATTTCTCTCCCACGTGTTTCTCTACCTACATGTTCCAACCAAATCCACACAACAGTATACATATGCTACATCTCAGTGATCAAAACACAATATTTAGGCTGCGAACAACACACATACAACTTAGTAACCACATACAAATAATTGCTGCAGACCATACACCATACTGCACCCACTGCAACAGACTAGTGGAAGGAACAGCGAACAACCACCTTATTGAATGTCCCGCACTACAAGACCTGCAAAAACAACTGTTACCACCAAACACATCCATCGCTAACACCCTTTATACAGACACAATAAAGCTGAAGAAGACATGCATCTACCACCACCTGGCACAAGGATGAAAGAGTGAAATCTCGCAACCCTGGGGATCGGATAAGTAAGTAAACGTGAAGATTATAATATTTTCTCTAACTTTCAAAAAATTCCTGAGAGTAAATATCGAACGAGCCCATGGAGTCCACATAACACATTTTAAGAATCACTGTTCTTAATTAACACAATTATTAAAAGTCAGAGCGCTAATTGCGTAATATTCACTAACAATAATATACCCGCCAGTTCCAACAAACGAGGTAGCTTCAAAAAGTTCCAGGAATAGTTGACTAGCGTTTGAATGAAAGATGATGTTACGGAGAAGATATGTTTAGAAGTTGTTTATGAACCTGACGAAAAGGACATGGTGGACGTGACCTTCACATATACTCTCGAAGAGAAGATACAGATGATTATTCGCTTGTTTTGCTAATTAAATCATCAGAGTTGAAAATGCCCGTGAGTGACCAACGCACAAATGTCAAACTATGTGTTTTGCTTGAAAAGACTCCCTCAGTGACACTAGCATTGATTAATAAAGTATATCATCGGTCTTCTAAGAGATTCAATTAGAATAAAACACTAGAAAAATGAACAAACAGTTGCATTATGCTGAGTGACAATGCGTCCGCATATGGATATCTACTGGAAAAGCAGTACCTCTCACAGCACAATGTGATTACGTTGGAACAGCATCAATATTTGTACAACTTTCTTCCGGATGATCTTTTCTTGTTCCCTCGACTGAAAGCAGTACTTCAAGGATAGCCATTGAAGAATGCAGATGGCGTTATCATCAATGCGACAAGACAGCCGAAAAAGATCTCAAAGAATGGATTCCACAAATGTTCTCAGCAGTTGTATGCACCTCTGCAAAATTGTGAGGTTTCAGAAGGGAACTACTGTGAAGGAAATGTAATGTAGATAATTATATTGTTACTTATTTCTATATAATCCACTAATTCCGGGAACGTTTTGAAGCTTCCTCGTATATACACACGCAGTGACCAGATTTTGGAAGTAAAACAACCGGAATACCCATTAACGATGCAAAATTGTTTTCAAAAATTGCCCAGCGAAATATTTCTATGTGTTAATTTGTTTTGCTCAGAAATCAAGATTGCGAAAGTGAATTACAGCTGATAGTTAATTATAAACTACAAGCTATGAGAATATTTTCAAACTTTCCAGATACTGGTGAATGTTTTTAATTTATTGGTTGCATGCTTAGTTTTCTCTCTTGCCTGCTAATATTGCAACATTTCAAATAAATGTACAACTTAATAACCATCATGAATTTACAGGGAAATGCATAACGATTTCAATATGACAATCAATACAAGGTAACTGCGTGAAACGTAACAACAATTAGACTTACGTAAAACACAGGTTTATATATCGTCTCAATGGGACACCATAGACTATATCTAACACTAGTGGGTAATGATGGGCAATGATGAGCACACAAGAAATCATAAAAATTACAATACACAAATCATATTCAACGTTTCAACCAAAAGGTCTTTATCAAGACACAAACAAAACATTAAATGACGACGAATAGAAAAATTATCACAACGTCCAACGGAAATATGGAAATGATATGCCGGAAGGTCAGAAAGTACATAAAAATGTAAATATATGTGGAAACGAAACGAACAAAAAGATGAGTAAATGACGGAACAAAAATAATAAAGACAAAGACCACACCAAACCAGTACTAGACATAAGTATGTCTCCGACCACTCTTATGTCTAGTACTGGTTTGGTGTGGTCTTTGTCTTTATTCTTTTTGTTCCGTCATTTACTCATCTTTTTGTTCGTTTCGTTTCCACATATATTTACATTTTTATGTACTTTCTGACCTTCCGGCATATCATTTCCATATTTCCGTTGGACGTTGTGATAATTTTTCTATTCGTCGTCATTTAATGTTTTGTTTGTGTCTTGATAAAGACCTTTTGGTTGAAACGTTGAATATGATTTGTGTATTGTAATTTTTATGATTTCTTGTGTGCTCATCATTGCCCATCATTACCCACTAGTGTTAGATATAGTCTATGGTGTCCCATTGAGACGATATATAAACCTGTGTTTTACGTAAGTCTAATTAACGATTTCAAATGTATAATGTTATAGACATTAATATTTACATTTCAAACTATGTTCATAGATTATACAGAAAATGCGTTTGAAATGTTCGTATGTCTATTTATCGTCTCTCCTCAACTTGTCTGTATTTCTCTTGAGAAACACTTTATGGTTGAAACGTAAATTTAGCTTGTCTTCTATACACTGCCATCTATATCTGTCGTCCCCGTTGGTCAGTCTGTGAACGGTAAAGATCACTTCTTTGTGCTTTGCGTAAATATCCTATTTGTTATAGTTTTACTGCAGTCTCACTTAGTGTCGATTGTTGTAGAAATTACTCTTTGTGTGTCAGCATCGTTTGTGAATTACTAAATCAGCCATGGATTCTTTTATTTTGGCCACTAGTCACAACAAACAAGCAAATAAACATATGCACGGTTAAAAAAAAAAGAACAGCAACATTATTGCAGTGCTAACGGACACCAAATTTCAAAAGTGCACCACAATTTTATTTTGCGGAATATATGTTTCAAAGTTGGCTTGAAGAACATTTAAGATTTTAACAACGAAAAGATGTTTATTAAATTTGGTTTGGAGTTTGTTCTTTGCGACTGAGGCCTCCGTTTTAGTAAGGTGCATGTCCTCCCTTGACCTACAAGCTATTGTAACTTCACACTGGGTAACATATGGGTACAAGCTTTTGGAATTTCACAGTGGGTAACATATGGGTACAAGCTTTGGAATTTCACAGTGGGTAACATAATGGCACACGCTATTGTAACTTCACGGTAGGTAACATATGGGTACAAGGTGTTGAAATTCACAGTGGGCAACATATGGGTACAAGGTGTTGGAACTTCAGAGTGGGTAACATATGCGTAAAAGCTGTTGGATTTCACGTTGGGTAACATACGGGTACACACTGTTGGAACTTCACAGAAGGTAACATATTAGTTCAAGGTGTTGAATCTTCACAGTGGGTAACATATAGGTAAACGCTGTTGCTACTTTACAGTGGGTAACATATTAGTACAAGCTGTTGGAACGTCACAGTGGGTAACATATGCGTAAAATCTGTTAGAACTTCACGGTGGATAACATGGGTACAGGCTATTGGAACTTCACAGTGGGTAACGGGGGTACAAACTGTTGGAAATTCACAGTGGATAACGGGGGTACAATTTGTTGAAACTTCACTTGAGAAAGGAATAATGTTCTTACATGTTACCCACCAGACCAACCACCATGAAATGTGAACCACATGTAGATGATGTAACCTTGTTTTGCGGATTTTCCTCCAACCACCATGAAATGTGAACAACTCGTAATTAATAGCGATGGGAATCAACAATTCTACCTTCAGCATGCTCTTATTGTTAGAAGCGACACTCAGCACAGCTTCTTCATGAGTAGACGACGAAGAATATTAATAAGACATATAACCTGTCAGGACCACAGGGGTGCCAGGCTGGAGACGTCAGTAACGTAATGGTGCCACACTGGAGACTTGTCAGGGTCGTAAGTTTGCCACATTAGCACACACACACACACACACAAACAACTCTCCAAACATCTGTATCCTCAAAGACTCGGAGGAGTGTATAAAAATCACGCCTAGACCATTCCTTGATGTTAGCAGTCCAGAGTTTTCCCTTGTGCCCTCTTCTCCTTCCGCCCTCGACTGTTCCTTGCAAACTTATTGTAGAAAGTGAGTCGTGTCTCGTTACATGTCCAAACCACACTAGTTTACGCCGTTTCACCACTGCCAAAAGTGGTTCTTGATATCCTGCAATTGTGTTTATTTGCTGCCGAAGGAATATATTTATTTTGTATTCTATATAACTAATTGGAACAGAATAGTATACAACGTAAGACGGTTACTCTTAGTCTACTGGATAACGAATATCTACAAGACATTACGATCAGAGAATATACAGAGAAAAATGCAGTGAACAAAGAAGGAGCAGAAATATATTTATATATATATATAAATTGCATAGAAAATCACTACAGCCAAAAATGCTGGGTTGATAGCCACGTTCTTAATAGGATATGCTACCAACCAACATATATATATATATATATATACAATGAAAGTACCGACGAGAAAAATATGTCATAATTACGAAGAAGAAATCCAAGCAACAGAGATGGCAACTGGAAACTGTTGAGCTCTAATCTTGGTTCATAGCCTGTAGTATTCCTGACAATATCAGTATTCCAATCACAATACAGAAAACTATCTGACCTGCAAATACTACTGACCTAACTAACAAATTAGCGTAGTAGTTATGCAGTGAATACCATCACATTGTGGAATACATGGAAACAAGACAGGAGATCGTCTAGCCAAGGAGGGAGTTGGTGGTGATCAACCAGATGTGCCAAAAACATACCATTTAAAAAAACAGATGATCAAAGTAATTAGAAAGAAAACTTCAGTACAAGATGATTACTAAATTATGAACATATTATACCAAGTTGTCATTCTGTGTCTCAGAAGAGGACACAACCGACTCCGCAGCCACATGAGTATCCAGCTTTCACATTTGTTTATATTGAAATTATATGTGCCTCAACCCATATTTTCGTGTCTGCATGGAGTGTCCAGCTTTCACATTCGTATAAAAGTATACTTAGCACATGTGATCTGGATAGATTGATCTTTACTGTAATACTAATCTTGCTTTTCCAAATCATATTCAATCTTGCCATCGCGATCCCGAGTCTTAGCTTATTCTCATTTTCTGGGTTGCCATCATCACATAATTGGGACCCAAGATCTTTGAAGGTGGTACCTTCTTAATGTTTGTCACCGTTTAACCGTGCATTGGTGGAACTTTGCTTGATATCAATACTGAATAGACACCAATATCTTGCTTTTATCAACGCTAACATCATTGACTTATACCCGACTAACATCCTTCAACTTTGAGCTACTGCAATGACCAATTATTCGAGGCAAACTAGAGGAAAATGAGACAACTTGTAAACAGCAGTTCATCGGAGGCTTTTTTTACCGAATCGATTACGATACGAATAACCACAATCATATTGTATGTCACTACGAGAGGCCACCTCGTTCTTTTATTTTATTGGCGATATATGATTAGCCTCTCGAAGTGACGCGCAAGAGTGTTTCTGTTGGCAGGTAACAAAAAAGTCTCGGATGAGCTGACGGTGACGTTTAGATTCTTCGCCTTCTCTATAGTTGCCAGCCAATAAGGAATACTTTGTAAACACAAATAACAAATAAACGGGAACAATGATGCTTCAAATATAACATGGGAAAATAAATAGTATACAGTGAAAACATCGAGTGGTTATAGCAATGAGTGCTTCGTTCTAAGGTACGCGGGTAAAATGTTTGTGGTTCCTAGTGGAATTTACATTCATGTGCAGTTTGTATATTGTTATTGTTACATGTTGTGTATGTGTCTATCGACCGGTGCAGATATTCATATTAGCTTGATACTATATACGTTGAAAGACTTGACTAAAATTACATAATTTTTTTTTTTACAGATGTTTTTTCCTCGTGTTCGGAAAACATGTTAACTCAAGTTACCAGGAGAATTGGTGTCAGCTGAACGGATCTGGTTTAAATTCCGTCCAGTGAGTGTCTATTGCCAGTGTGATAGCGATACAGACAAAATATTGCATATGCATGACAGTGATCGGTTTTGAGTATGGTGACCAGCGTGTAAGTACGAAAAGCTGTTCTCTCGTACGACTGATTTATTATACTAGCGATATGGGTACAGATGGCCACCATTAGTAGGAAGTGATAAAAACACTAATATATTATTTACCTACGCCACGGTTGGACGGGACAGTGGCGAAAATAAACGCCGACACAACTTATTTCACTTCTCTGGACTATATCCTGCTGAAAATATACTAGGAGCATCTTGCAACAAGAGAGATCCGATGGGAATTTAAGACCGAACACATTCAACTAATATCAGACATGGCGCTTTCTATGTAGGTCTTTTGAAACATTTTAACATGTATCACCTTGATAACACTTGGGGCATGGAATCGGATGGGTGGCAGGAATGAGTGGACGACTATTTATTATTAGTATATAGGGTAACGGTAGACACGTTGTGTGATCGGGTGATTGTTGGGTGATCCAGGATGCAGATACCAGTTCAATAGGAAATATTTTAAAACTTTCATTTGCTTATAGATCGACCCATCATAAGGAAATGGGTACCAGATCTTGGAAATTAAAGGTGGCGGATGTGCCGGTAACTACATCATCCCTAGGTTTGCCGTTTGACCTAACACCATATTTCAGTATATGCATTAGGGACTAATCGGGAAAATTTGACTTTGTATAAGCTAGCTTTTATTACTGACACTGTGGCAGCGCTGAATACTGACTAATCACCAAATAAGACTTACACATAGAATCATAACAAGCCCTCATACGTGACGATTTTTGATGATTGTGATGATTTTTGTTGGCCACTATTTATATAATATGTGTAGCCTGTATAACATCTGCCAACGACGACCAGTGAAATTCATGGAAATAATCGAAAACCTGACACATGACACACATGGGTTTGTTTTGATTCTTCTTATTTGGAGACTGGTAAAATATAATAATAGCTCTCCTGTACATTTCGGAAAGATGATGGAGGTCGCCGAATATTACCGTAGCTATTTGACAGTATATGTTGACATTGCAGATTATGCCTTGGAACTAGGGAATGTTTGGTGATTGAAGATAAGTTTCTGTGAAACACGGCACACGAATGTACTCCCCAGACAGAGACCAACATGTTGTCACAAGGAGTTGCTGGTCAGAGTTTTAGTTAACTTGGTGATAAAATCAACTGTACAATATTCAATAACCACAGATGGCGTCACAGCTCAATATTGCAGAAGACTCACGGAGAGTCTTATAGAGGATTCGATAGAAAGACCTGATCTTCTTCTTCGTTCTTCAGTCAGTTATCAGGTTTCAGCACCAATAGTTTTAATGAATTGTTTAATTTCCTCTATGTCATCCATGGAAACCCTCCCCCTCCCCTTTCATGTTTGGAAATAGTGCCGTCTCAGAAAGCCATATTTTCTCCCTCTATTCTTGGTAGGGTTGGCATGCATGAAGAATGTATCCTGCAGTTTCTGGATTGAGTCCACAGTTGTACAGGTGTGTCTCACCAATTTTCAGCTTTCTGAACATGTGAGTTTTCAGTCTGTTATGGCCATTTCGTAGTCTGAAGATAATGCTTTTTTCTTTGCGTGACATTTGGTTGTAGCAGTTACTTGGTTCTACAATTGGGGGCATCTGCTTCAATCTTTTACTATATTCTGCTCCCATCATAGTCTTAGATTCATAGAACATAATATTACTTGCTATATGTTCTAGTGATTCCCCCTTCACTTGCCAGAAAATCAGCCTTTTCATATCCAAGTATGACACAATAACCTGGGAATCCACTGCGTTACTGTTTCTTTCCAAGTATGCTACAATGACCGGAGATCCACTTACAGTACTATTTCTTTCCAAGTATGCACAATGGTCAGGGATCCACTTGCAGTACTGTTTCTGTTTCAAGCATGTTACAATGACCAGGGATCCACCAGTAGTACTGTCTCTTTCTAAGTATGCCACAATTATCAGGGATCCAGTACTGTTTCTTTTCTAAGTACGCCACAATGATCAGGGACCAAGTAATGTTTCTTTTCCAAGTATGTCACAATGACCAAGAACCCAGCACTGTTTCTTTTCCAAGTATGTCACAATGACTAGGGATCCAGTACTGTTTCGTTGGTGGCGAAAGACCTGATTGAAGTGTGTTATTACGCTGCTTTATGATTGTCAGAACCGCCATCACTCTTTATATAAAACCTCCAGAGAACAAAAATATCAGCAGGCAGTAGACGGGATTTTAAACTTATCTATTCAGCTGGCACTTAATCGACTCGCAATGTGAGTGAACACTTTTTACTAATTCGACCACACCGTATTTCACTCAATTTGTGAGACGATTTTCTGATTTCTCCATAATTTCTGGATTCTCCCTATTCGCCCGAGTGACAACCGTGGCCTGGAATTCTAATTTAGTGTGCAAAGAACAGGCCCACTGTCTTTCTAAGCATGTAAAAGGCAACTAAGGAAAGTTGGGGAATAGGCTAACAACCTATGCAATATTCATCATTGTCTCATCTTGTCTCAATTTCTTACTGTTGTCTTCTATTAAATAAAGCATGACGTAGGGATGTAAACCGCCGGATATTTCACCTTTGTCTTGTTTTTTGCAGACTCCTAGGTATTGTGGAATGTTGGTTGTGTCATCCCTGGTATTGTGGAATGTTGGTTGTGTCATCCCTGGTATTGTGGAATGTTGGTTGTGTCATCCCTGGTATTGTGGAATGTTGGTTGTGTCATCCCTGGTATTGTGGAATGTTGGTTGTGTCATCCCTGGTATTGTGGAATGTTGGTTGTGTCATCCCTGGTATTGTGGAATGTTGGTTGTGTCATCCCTGGTATTGTGGAATGTTTGTTGTGTCATCCCTGGTATTGTGGAATGCTGGTTGTGTCATCCCTGGTATTGTGGAATGTTGGTTGTGTCATCCCTGGTATTGGGTCAACAAGTTTGACAGAAGAATGACGAGATTGTTGGCCCAGAAACGTGTGCTGTGGCAGGCCGTGATAATCCTGGGATACTAACTCACTGAAATGCCTCACCTCTGGGACTAAACATGTATCCATAATCTCTCGTACACAACCATGTCTTCCAGGTAGCCTAATAGGAGTCCGGATGTCACCGCAGTTACACAACTGAGAAGAACCTATGCTTTTGTCAGAAAGGTTATGGGCTGTCAGGAGGAAACTAACTGCTCACAGCTAAACCGTTTTTTTCATCGTCATCATCATCATCATATTTATATAACACAAATAGAAAAATTAATTAGACAAGGGACGTTTCAGAACTCAGTAGTACAAGAAACCATCATCAAAGCATGTGAGCTGAAAGAGGTAGGAAAAGGTAAAAACTTGGTGAAAACAGGCAGAGATAGAAGAAGTAGGTAGAGGTATTAAGTGGGTGAAAACAAGCAAGGATAGAAAGTCAGTGCTAAATTTTCTAGATAAGCTAGAAAAAGAATATATATCATTGTTGAACTGTCACCAGGACAGAATGAATGATAGCAGAACCCATACAATAGAAACCAAAAATACAAGGTACTGTAGAAATATTTACACAGATGGTAGAGAAAAACATAGTATAGATGGGATCTGGCAACCAACAAAACGGCAATAAAGGTGCAGAGACATCTTTTTCCTATCTCACAGAAAATGTGAACCGCTTTCTTTCATGATCAAACGTACACAGATTAGAGGATTTAGTCAGGAGAGAGGACGCTTTGCGTCATTTTTTTAAAATAACGATACCTGCGTGTTTTCATCTAAAAACATCCGACTTCAGCATAGCTTCTGGATCACTTTACTCTAAGAGATGCGACATCCAACCCACCTCGAAACTCTCCTTGGTCGCTTCTTTCGAAATATGTATTAGGTAACAGTGTTGTAATTCTGTGAACTCCTTTAGGGCATCGGCAACACGGCTGAAAAATTGGTTATGATAACGGAGACAAAGGCAGTGAAAGCTGCTCTCATAGTTGGTTGGAGATGCAACCATCAACACAGACAGTGAATCTGTCATACTCTCAGAATAAGTTACAAAATGTAGAAAACTGCACGATATGATCTGAGTGGTCACACTTTTCAACAATGTATACAGCTTTATGTGGATCTCATGTTCCGGTCATGCGGAAGTCAAAATCAACAAAGGAGCTGCTGCATTGACTGGTAGTGTTATGATGGATTGCACCGTGATGAGAAGAGGCATGTCTGAGTTAATTAGAGTAGTCATGGATACACTTCAAGGTGGTGAAGGTGAGGCTGAGTGGCCGTCACTATTTGACTTGAGCCTACCAGTAATACTTTGTCAGTTCCAGAAGGCAATATGTTCTCAAGGTGTTAGATCGTCGTTATAAAGTCGATCTCTACATTGTATTGATGACACGATTGGAAGATTTCGTTGTAAAAATAAACAATCGATATATGAAAAGCAATGTCTTGTAATGTTTATTTTTTTATGTGTCAATTATGTCCCTTTTTTAAAGCTTTTTAAAAAATTATTTGATGTTGACAAACTGACAAACTGATAGTCGGACAGACTTTATAGATGAACAGACTGATAGACTAACAAACTGATAAAATGGCAAACTTATGTATTGACAGACTGATAGACTGATAAACTGCTAGACTAACACAATGAAAGACGTACAGATTTATAGACTAACAGTATGCAGTATACAATCGCTATAGCAGATAGCAATGGTGTTGTCTCTTACATGCCTGAAAAAACTTATATTAGAATCGGGAAGCTCCTAAGATTTGCATGGCAGTGTAGACATCAAGTATGGAACAACAGACTTGCCGGGACTTGCAGGAGTCTGGGGTAATGAGAGAGCAGATAGGTTGGTTGCACACACTCCTACTAATGCTTTTGGTGGTGCGATGGATCGGGCAGACATTTTGAACGCCCTATGGGAAAACACACTAACCAATGACTATATAGGGATGATGACTCTTGTTTCATGACTAGAATAAGGGAGCTTGGTTTTAAATGTGGTGTCACTAGAAAGTAGCGGTTTCGTAGACAAGAAAGAATTATGGTCAATCATTGACGTACTTGGACCGTCAGTCAACGTGTAATGGCGGCTACACTCAAGGAGAAATCTGAGCAACTATGGACTTGTCCATCCAACGACGGACTAACTAACTAGCTGTTGGTTTATGTAGCTCACTAATTAAGCACGTACAATATTAAACACAGTGCCACTTGTTGAACACGATTCTATGGTACTAAGCGGCTGGATATATTGTCCAATAAAAACGCAATCGACCCAAGTTCAACAACACAGACAACTGATTGTCAAATGGAAACTAACATTCATGAAAGACTTGGGTTATCTAAATAAAGCTACATTGTGTGACAAATTGTCGTAATACTAATTCGGATGCTGTATTTTCTTGAAAACTATCACACTCTGACGAGGCGAACTTGTAGAAAATCCGAAAAAAGAGACACGTTATGGATACTCCTCCCGAGCTGAACTATTCGACATAAGTTCCACTTCATTTACTACCGTATGGAAACTCCAGAGAAATATAGATATAGTGTACCAAAGAGACGTGGTCAAAGACAGTCCGGACATAGGGCCGATTCTCAAGTAAAAGTTCACCCGAGATATGGATCTCTCAGAGTAGAAGAATTCCTCTCACAAGAAAGGCAGTGAAAAACCCCAACACTGCAGATAGGACACAAAAGCTTAATTGCAACTAATACATAGACAACGAAACAAACATAAATAAGCAAACCATTCTCTTTTTCCTGAATTACCTTCGCAAAAGATATTGTACATACAGTGTAAGGTAATCAAAAGATGGTATGCACAATGTAAGCAAACCAAAAGGTTGTATATACATTGTAAGTAAACCAAAATATTTACATATTAAATACAGTGTAAGCACACCAAAAGATTGCTCACACAATGTAAGCAAACAACCGTAGATCTTTTTACGCGTGTTAGTAGAAAATTCAAACTGATATAAATCTTTTTCCCATCTTACAAGACCCATCCAATGATACAGTTCTCATCTTATGCTACGCCATTGTTAACTTTAAAATCACTTACCGATAAGTGTCCACAAGTGTCGTTATAAATGTCTGCCTCACCTGGCACCAAGTAGCATCACAAATAAACCCGCAATGTGTACGTAGCTAGGTAGTTTATGTTTCTGCAATATCTCCATAACATTACCTGTTTGCAGGTGTCTGATCTGTGTCGTAATAACATGAAATCAAAAACAAAATTATTTGTTTTCAAAACACTAAAAAGTTGAACTCACCTCTAAACAGTTTATGATTTTCTGAATATATCCACATTTATGAACTTCTGAATATATCCATATTCTGAACTTATAAACATATTCACAGTTGTCAACTTCACTGAACAATATTTCTGAAATTCACATATCCATGTCACAGAAATTCAAAAAATTATATTTGTGATAATTCACATATCCTTAATCCTGAACATCTCACACATCCACGTTTCTGAACAGGTCACGTATCCACTTTGACCCACTTTCTAATCGGTTCATATATCCACTTTTCTGAAATCATTCACACGTACATCCAGGTTTTTAGCAAATCAAATTTTATGCACTTTCTGATCCCATCACATCCATGTTTTTGAGCCTTTTACATATCCATATCTTGCAGTTTACAATGTCACATATCCACTGTGATCCAATTTTTTAAATTGTCACATACTCCAACTTATCCACTGTTTGAGGGCACACAAATCTTAGAGACACAAGATAGAAACCGACATTTCACAAACATCCTATGCTTTTGATAGTTCACGAGAAACTGGTACATCATAGTGTAAAATCCAAATTTATTCACAAGTCCTCACCAAACGATCCGGTTACCCGCCATGGGTAGTTAAAATTCAGCAGCTCCCGATTAACTAGTTTTTTCTGGGGGGAGCATCCTGCCCGTTAATTTTTCAGACGGACAATGAGCTAAAGACCCTCATGAATAATATAAATATGCTATTAACGTCACACTTTTCCATAAGGCTTGGAGCATAGTCGCTGTTCTCATGCCTAGACACATCCGTTCAAAGAAAATTACAAAGAGAAACCAACGGCAGAGAAGGAAAATAGTGCAGATTTGCATTCACGGAAGGCCGTCACTTCTGTAGTCTTTGATATTGAAAACAAAGCAGATCATTTGTGCTAGGGAAGACATTCTGAAAGCAGAAATAAATAAGATGAATCAAGCAGACATATCTTTAATTTCTGCATTATATTTGAAGTAACATTACACTAAAACATTTGGTAAACATTCAAGCAGTTTGTATGGATTCAGTAAAAAAATTTAGAAGCAAGCTGTGAACAAAAATCATGATAATCAGCGAGCTTGCAAAGGTATAGGCGATAAACATAAAAAATACACGGAAAAATACTACAAGTAGAGCACTACCAATATCTCGGACACGTAATCACAAATGATGGTGCATTTGAAACAAGTTAAAAGGAGATTAGGAATAGCTAAAAGTACTTTCAATGACATGAGGAGAATATTGACATCTAAACAAAGTATAAACTAAAAATTATAACATGCTACATCTATTTTATGTTAACTTATGGCTCAGAACCATTGATAATGAAAAGACAGAATTGATATATTTGATATGCGCTTATATAGAAGAATAGGGAGAACTTCATGGAAAGAGAAGAAAACAAAGACATTCTTACCACATTTTGTATGAACAAAGAACTATTAAAGGAAATAACGATCAAACAGATAAAGTATTTGGACATATTAAAATACATGATGCATTATTGAAGACCTTACATGAGGGTAAATTTGAGGAAGGCTAGCAAGAGGTAGGCAGAGATGATACTGTTCCTCCTTCGCAAACTAAGATTAGCATGGTATGATTTAAAAAGTGGTCATGCTCGATTGCTATTTTGTCTGTACTCAGATGGCTGATGCAATATTGGCACTAAAATGTCGTTGCAATGTGAGCAGGAATGTAGTACATGTTGAAGTGTGAGCAGGAATGTAGTGCATGTTGTAATGTGAGCAGGAATGTAGTACATGTTGCAATGTGAGCAGGAATGTAGTACATGTTGTAATGTGAGCAGGAATGTAGTACATGTTGAAGTGTGAGCAGGAATGTAGTGCATGTTGTAATGTGAGCAGGAATGTAGTACATGTTGCAATGTGAGCAGGAATGTAGTACATGTTGTAATGTGAGCAGGAATGTAGTACATGTTGTAATGTGAGCAGGAATGTAGTACATGTTGCATTGTGAGCAGGAATGTAGTACATGTTGTAATGTGAGCAGGAATGTAGTACATGTTGCATTGTGAGCAGGAATGTAGTACATGTTGTAATGTGAGCAGGAATGTAGTACATGTTGTAATGTGAGCAGGAATGTAGTACATGTTGCAATGTGAGCAGGAATGTAGTACATGTTGCAATGTGAGCAGGAATGTAGTACATGTTGTAATGTGAGCAGGAATGTAGTACACGTTGTAATGTGAGCAGGAATGTAGTACATGTTGCATTGTGAGCAGGAATGTAGTACATGTTGTAATGTGAGCAGGAATGTAGTACATGTTGTAATGTGAGCAGGAATGTAGTACATGTTGCATTGTGAGCAGGAATGTAGTACATGTTGTAATGTGAGCAGGAATGTAGTACATGTTGTAATGTGAGCAGGAATGTAGTACATGTTGCAATGTGAGCAGGAATGTAGTACATGTTGTAATGTGAGCAGGAATGTAGTACATGCTGTAATGTGAGCAGGAATGTAGTACATGTTGCAATGTGAGCAGGAATGTAGTACCTGTTGTAATGTGAGCAGGAATGTAGTACATGTTGCAATGTGAGCAGGAATGTAGTACATGCTGTAATGTGAGCAGGAATGTAGTACATGTTGCAATGTGAGCAGGAATGTAGTACATGTTTTGATGAATGAAAAAAAGTTTTGTCTCTACTGTTCTCTGTGCAATGTTCACAAGTTCTAATCTGTTCACATGTTCTAATCTGTTCACAAGTTCTAATCTGTTCACATGTTCTAATCTGTTCACAAGTTCTAATCTGTTCACAAGTTCTAATCTGTTCACAAGTTCTAATCTGTTCACAAATTCTACTACCCGCACTGATCTAACCTTGACAAAATGGACAAACAGCTTTGGTTTCCTAAGAGTTTGGGTCAATTTTGCAGTACTTGATATTTGTTGTCAAGTAGTCCTTGAAACACGTTCTCTGGCCATTGTTTGAACACTTATCTACGTACTGTCACCATAGAGCAGTTTCCTTGAATAACGATAAGTCTAGCATGCGGATGACGTGAATGTCCCAACACAGTGGAGGACGGATCAAAAAGGAATAATTTCTTTACATTTTAGACTTTTTGAGGATCTCCGTGTTAGGAATGTGATCCTACCATCACAAACCTCGAACATTTTCTGGCACGGCAAATGAAATGTATTAAGTTGCCTTGGACAGGACATAGTTTAGCAGAGTGTACCACCGAGGCAAGAGACAGATGAAGTTTGACATCTGTTGCTGTAAATGTTCGTTTCAGAGACGGAACTTATTGAGAAGGAGTCAGTGAGCTTTGGAGAAATATTACAATTGCAGAATCACTGAAAACATTGAAAAAACATACTTATGATTGGGTCATTGATAACAGCGAGAGAACGTGACCGTGTCACGATTCCTAATAACATTTAGAAAACGTGACAATGTTAGGGTCACTAACAATATTGACAAACGTAACAGTGTTAGGGTCACTAACAATATTGACAAACGTGACTGTGTTAGGGTCACTAACAATTTTGATAAAACGTGACAGTGTTAGGATCACTAACAATATTGACAAAACGTGACAGTGTTTTGATCACAATCAATATTGACAAAAGGTGAATGTGACACATCACTGAAAAGATTCACTAAACATGCAACAGACAAAAAGTAAACAAAACTAATCATGACGGTGTGCAAACATAACAGAAGGCGCCTGATTGTGTTACATGAAAATTATAAACACCGGGTAAGCATTTCTGGAGTTATTGTGAAATTTTAAAGTCTTTAAAAGTCATAGAGGATTGAATTCACTATACACGGTTTCCCATATGTACTCCGTCAATCTCAACGAAGTTGCATGCCGTCTGCCGAGAGTACTACTCATAGCACGTAACTCCGTAGCTTCAAGTTATAATCCACAGGTATCTCAGAATAAAATCCACCTATTAGTGATTACTCTATTGGATGTGACAGTCAATGCTACGCCATAATCATTCTTAGTAACCTCCTACGATATGTGTGTCCGGTAGCTGTGTGATAATTCCTTGATTTTCTTTCTGACCTCTATAACGGTTCCATGACAAAATATTTCCAGACAAAATATACCGGAAAAATATCACCACGACAAAAATATTTCCAGACAAAATATACCGGAAAAATATCACCACGACAAAAATATTTCCAGACAAAATATACCGGAAAAATATCACCACGACAAAAATAGTTCCAGACAAAATATCCCACGACAAAATATCCCCAAAACAAAATATCCCCACCACAAAATATCCACCACATATATCTCTAGACAAAATATCCCCTATACAAAATATTCCCAAGAGAAAATATCTCCAGGCAAAATATTCCCAAGAGAAAATATCTCCAGGCAAAATATCCCTTAGACAAAATATCTGCAGACAAAATACCTCAAAGACAAAATACTTCCAGGCTAGCTTATCTCCAGACAAAAATCTCTACATAGCCGAAACGTAGGATAAAGTAATAATAGCATAGAACAATTGTCGACGTAATTTATTGACATCCCATAAGATATGTGACATGTTTTACACAAACATAAGATGGAGGGAGATACGACATGTTTAATGCAAACATAAGATGGAGATATGACATGTTTTATACGAACATAAGATGGAGGGAGATATGACATGTTTTATACAAACATAAGATGGAGATATGACATGTTTTATACAAACATAAGATGGAGATATGACATGTTTTATACAAACATAAGATGGAGATATGACATGTTTTATACGAACATAAGATGGAGATATGACATGTTTTATACAAACATAAGATGGAGATATGACATGTTTTATACGAGCATAAGATGGAGATATGACATGTTTTATACAAACATGTTGGAGAGATATGGAGTGACTAGGACTGGTGGCACTCAGGTGTTTCCCTATACAAGGATGGTAGTCACAAGTCACCATTATTGTTTCAAAAACTAGAAAATTAAAATAACAAAGAAATGATGTACTCAGAAGTGTCAATAGACTACGTTAGTCTCTCATGTAAACTTTTAGTTTACTTTTAGTAATAATGTTTCCTCATCAGGTGACACATTCTTTTCAAAACGTAGTTTTCCCTCAGGATCTCTTGAATTCTCCGCGGTCTTGAGCAAGTTATCCTGTCTCCTTTAGTGACATGCGCAGGCATTCTTGAATGTCTTTTGTCCAACGGTGTATTGGACAGCCTTTACCCCTTTTGCTTTCTATCATCCCCTCCAGTAACACTCTCCATGCCGCCGTGTCGCTTAATGTGGCCGAAAAAAAAACTAGATTTTTCTTTAATATGTTTATTACATATTAATATGCTTATTTTGTGTATCAATGTTTATTACATTTCCTATAAAATATCTAATATATTATCTTTGTAATTTATTTTGGGGGATATTTTGTGTGGGGATATTTTATCAAGGGGATATTTTGTCTAGGGATATTTTGTCTTAGTGATATTTTCTCTTGGGGATATTTTATCCAGTTACCCCTGCAACACACAGGAGAGTCAGTTGTGTGGTTGTATAGATGATAGTTTTTCGTCAATTAGTCGCCATAGAACTGTGAACACGTTCAAAGGTGCTCCGATTATTTTGATTCTTGAATAGGAACCACATCATCACAGCAAAAGGGGCTCCTATAAGTGTTCTGCTTGCCATTCAGTCAGACAACTAAAAGTGCATAAGCTCAAGATCCCAGGTAGTTGTTGGTTGTAGGTTCTTCTGTTCACTGGAAACTTCCATTTGTATCATTTTTTGAGCATGTTCATTGTCTTTTCAGCATCCTCTTCATCATTGTGTATTGTATCCATGACTGCTTTAATAAATTCCCCGTTGTTTCTTCTCATCATTGTGCAATCCACTATACCTTTACTCGCTAATGCATCAATTCTTTCGTTACCACTGACTCCGGCATGTTCTAACATAAGATCTATGTGATGCTCTTGTTATTGTTGAGGAGATTTAAAGTGTTCTACTCTTCTTTCGACTCATACAAGCAGTTGATGTTAGCATCTCCGAAATGGAAACGGATGAACATAAGCGTAAAGAAAGGCATGCATAGAATCAGCAGAGAACAAGCATCAGCATGTTCTCATGTCTGGATCTAACCAATACCCAAAGACATGAACTACAAAGAACAGTATCTAATCAATTCTACTGGAGTGTTATGGTTTATGTTTAAGGATAAATAGTTACAACAGCAGTAAAATTATGCTCCAATAGCTGAGAACAGCAGTGAAACTATGCTCCAATAGCTGAGAACAGCAGTGAAACTATGCTCCAATAGCTGAGAACAGCAGTGAAACTATGCTCCAATAGCTGAGAACAGCAGTGAAACTATGCTCCAATAGCTGAGAACAGCAGTGAAACTATGCTCCAATAGCTGAGAACAGCAGTGAAACTATGCTCCAATAGCTGAGAACAGCAGTGAAACTATGCTCCAATAGCTGAGAACAGCAGTGAAACTATGCTCCAATAGTCGAGAATAACAAAACTATTGCTGAAATAGGTGACAACAGTAAAACTATGCTTCAATAGGCGAAAAATGAAATCACAATGTAATAAATTTGTACTAGTCACTGGAAGGACAGAGGGAAACACACAGAAATTCACGCTTCTATAAAAATGCCTTATCACGAAAATAACACAGTACACGACCAATACACGACTGCACTGCCAAATGATCTTATTACAATGCTAAAGCATTCTCTTGATAAAAGACTTTTTGGACGAAACATCGAAATATGTGTCTTTCTGTGTATCCTATTGATCAATAAAACTTCATTGCCGTGCTTTCACGTTACGAATTTATGTTTTGCGAACACTATATGGCTTCTTCTTCACCTTTCATTCTCACGCTCCCGCTGAATATCTCTTGTAGCAGAACAAAGATCTATCAGGATCCAGTCAAGAGAATGGAACTGCGTTGTGTTGCAATTTTAAGTCCTTAATGGATCGACACATCAGGCTTCGGCAGTATTTTTGTTTTTAAAAGAAAGATAGGTAGATAGGTAAGTAGAAAAAAACCCAGAAAACACAGACAGACAAGACATGCAGACGAATAGACAGACAAACAAACAGATTAAATTAAATATATTAGATATAAAGACGGACAAAACAGTTACATAAATATAGGCAGGAAGGAAGACATAGATAGATAGTGAGATAGGTAGGTAGGTTTGTAGGTAGATAGATATATTTGTATGGATGGGTGGGTAGGTGTTTAGGTAAGTAGAGATATAGATATGTAGTTATGTAGGTAGATAGACATATAGATAAGTCTGAAGGTAGATAGGCAGATAGAGATGTGGTTGGGTAGGTAGCCAATTCAACTGCACTTTTACAATCTATCTCAAACATCTAAAAAGACGTATCTGTCTGTGTTAACTATCACGGCTTACCCAAAGACAAACTGAGAAGCAAGGCCTGAAAAAGACAAGACAACCGACAAGATCGATTGAATGAAGTCTGGTAACATGACAGAACTGTTAAACTGCTTTCCCACCCTTCTCTATTTCGACTTGTGCCGTTTCTCGCATTGTGTCATCTCCAGGGACTAACGAGGCACGAGAACATCTCTCCCTGATACCAGATTAGATTATCGTGCCGTGCTCAGACTCCTCTAATGGCCGGCCGCTGTTTGGTCATTTTATTAGGCTCCCAGAACCACGTCTCTTGTCGCCTGTTATACACAGACACGCTCCTGGAGTTGGAAAGACACGCAGACATGCAAAGTTACACTGAGCGACACTCTTCTCTCCCTGAGATACCCGCATGCAAGCGCTCACCCAGATGGCATGGCATACACTTACGTGTTCTAGAAACACTAGTTTCGGAAATTTGCTGGGATATCGCTCTCCTCAAGGGCCACAATTTTCCCATCCAGTTATAGGGGTATGGAACTTGAGCAGGTATTCCGACACGCGATCCTTGAAACCGAGAACTTTCTCAGATCATTTAAAACACTTAAAATTTGAATTCATTTCTCTGCAATTTGGTGTGTAAATGTTTGCTAGCGTCAGTGAACACGACCGGCCGATGTAATTTTTTATTGTTGATGTGCGGGTCTCGACAATTTACTTGTTCAAACGAATTTTATAAAAACGGCCAGCACAGTGTTAGAGTTCGAACGAGAACTACAGGCAATGGCAGTGTTTATCCCTATAAAAACCGTGTACACTTATTGGCAATCATCATCATCATCATGTGCTGTCTTCGCAACGAAGGTTGGCTGCAACGGATCTCTAACATCCTCTGTCTCTTGATTAGGTGGCGCACTCTGCTAGACTGTAACCTGTTTATCTCATTATGTTTCTCTCACACTGGTATATCTGTCTACCAATTGCTTGCCTTTCATCAATTCTACCTTCAAGTAGGGTCTTCAACAAACTAGGTCTTTCATTTCTTTTACTATGTTCAAAATACTTCATTTATTTGACCTTTATTTCATATAATACATTTTTTTCATACACAGTGTTGTTAGAACTTCTTTGTTCGTTTTCTTCTCTTTCCATGAAGTTCTACCTGCTCTTCTGTATATCCACATCTCAATTTCATAAATTATGTTTTCCGAGTTGTGTGTACATTGTCCATGTTTCTGAGCCATACATTAATATTGAATACATGTAGCATTTTATAAAACAAATATGTGAACATGAACGCAAAAACTGCACTATATAAAACAATCATTATGCCATCACTATGCTACCAATGTCAAACGTGGACACTAACAGGAGAATCCAAAAGAAAACTTGTTACAACAGAAATGATCTTGTGTACGTCGAATCTTCGGAGTAATAATAAGAGGCAGAATCAGAAACGAAAACATCAGAAGACTAACACACATAATGTCAATTCAGGATTACATCAGAAGACAACAGATTAAGTGGTTTTCGCATGTTTCCAGACTACCATCAGACAGCGCCCCTCACATAGCATTACTATACAAACACGATGTATACGAAGTAAGGGGGAGATCTTGCAAACGATGGATTACATAAATAAAAGAGTCAACGAAAACAAACATATATGAAGCACACAAAAAACTCCAGAGAACTCTTCTACCCTTGACGCTGCAAGACATAAGGGGTACCTTCGGCGATCATCACATAGTCAGGTTGGGACTCTGGAGTCTATTATGTAGGCTGCTGTCTGTTTTCGAGTATCCACACTACCATACAGTTCCTCTTCGGCGATGTTTGGGGTGGGCCATATCTTCTTTCTCATGCCTGCATACTTGGGACATTCTTGTAAGATATGTTCTGCTATCATATTTGCAAAGCTGCAATGGCAAAGCCCAGTTGTACCTATTTTGAATTTGGTGTACAGTTCGAAGGTGCAGCAGGATAACTTGGTCTCTTCTGGGTAGTCGGTAATACCCATCATCTGTATTATATTTGGGGTGGTCTTCTTTCCACTTTTTGTTATAGTTGCCTTTAATGATAGTCTTTACTTCTTCATAACTTACCAGATAGTCTTCTTGAGGTGAATTCCCTCCGTTTTTCGCGAGTCTAAGGATGTGTCACAACACAAGGTTGGAGAGTTTGTTAAGAAGGATGTGTCACAACACAAGGTTTGAATTTTATTGAGAAGGATGTGTCACAGCACAAGGTTCGGGAGTGATTACGAAGCTTGAACACGAGTTTGGCAATCATGTTATGTATATACTTATTGTAAATATTATAGCTCTTTGTAAAGTCTTTGGCTTTTTTTGTAAATGTCTATAGCTCATTGTATATGTCTATAACTCGTTGTAAATGTCTATAGCTCGTTGTAAATGGCTATATCATGTTGAAAATGTGTATATCTCGTTGTAAATCTGTATAGTTTGTTGTAAATGTATATAGCTTGCTGTAAATGTATATGTTGGGCAGACACACGTTTACTGGCAACAGAGAAGAACTTTAGTATGGGGTAGTTTTACTGGACACTTGTGTAATATCTATTTTGACTTTCAATCTAGTAGATGTACTGCTATATCATTTTCCTGCCAGGGCTTGATACATGTAACAACATCATACATAGAACACAACAACCCACAAACACATTGCACACAATTGTACTGGATGAGTTCATGGACCACTGATTCAGCAACCATCAAATCCATCTTTTTTGTAATATATACTCCTGCTTTGGTTCTAGTAGATGTAAGGATCTTTTTTGTAATATCTACTCGGACACTGAATATATCGTGATTGACTAGATATGTGTTCACACTATCTGCAGACATTACTCAATATGTATCTATTTCTGTAGTTGGAAGATGCCAAGCACATGCCCTTTAGGCCCGTTGTTGAATGTTAATAGCAGGAAGATACCCTCTTCCACTCTCACCTCGCCATCCCACACTCCTTCCCCTCAAACCACTCGAGTATATTTATTAAAAACATGTAATGTTATCGATAATATTTGATGTCTGCAATCATCTGATGCCATGTTGTGCAGTGAAATTTGGCGCAAGATTCCGTCATCCGTTGCAATGATTAGACCACCAACCGTTACTAACAGAAAGAAGGGTTGACTAATTATGTTTGGAAATGGACTCGTTAAAAAGTACATCTGTTCTATTAGCGTTTACTCATTAACATTAACATATGTTCCTTGTCCTGAAGGACATAATACAAACTGGTACTAATTAATCTTTTTTTTTTTAGCTTGGCCCTCATAGATCTAAAAATTGATTTAAACCCGTTTTCTGGTGTCTTTTCGTTATAACTACTATACTCTTCTGGGCTATCTTAAACACTGTCGATTGTTAAAAAGTCGTGTCTAGTTATGCTGGGCAATCTTAAACACTGTCGATTGTTAAGAAACGGTGTCTAATTATTCTCATATTTTACGAGTTGCAAGGAAGCATTAAACCACATATGTAACTATAACATTGAATTCGTTCCAGAAAAATCATAATGCAGCAAACGAGATTTGTACTAGAGCCGCTCAGATGGCACCTACTGACATCGCAACTTGTCAACACGTTTCCTGTCTTCGACTACACCACATTTCTTACGGACAACGTATTGACTCATTATCAGGCGAGTAGGTGTCATCCTGGTTAAAATCCCATTTTCTGCATTATAATTTTTCTGTAATAATAAATCCTCGATGCTTCTATATTATATTAAATTGGCAGTAAACAAACATTACCAAGATTTGCATCTATTACAATCCACGCTGTATATACTTGTACTAAACTAGCATGGTTCGGACATGTATGCAGGCACGATTCCTTGTCAAAAACAATACTGCAGGGAACTGTCGAGGGTGGAAGAAGCAGAGGAGAAAAAGGAAAAGGCATGGACAAACAACATCAAGGAGTGGACAGGGCAAGATATTTCCACACTCATCCGCATCGCTGAGGATAGAATTCGCTGGAGGACTCTGTGTACTGAGGCATCCAATGTGGTACCCCTACGACCCTGAAGGGTTATGGGTTTATTGATACTTGTACTAATAAATGACAACATTGAGTATTAGTAGGATATTGGCATGGAGTCACGGTACATATGTTATTTAACAATAACGCTGACCGTTCACAAAGTATGTATCTGTTGGATACATATCTGTTTGATCTTATATTAGACGACAAGACGGGTTAAATGTAACTATAGCTCCGTTCATTCCCGGAGGACTGGCATTTTCGCTGAGTCTGACCAACGTATTACTGTCTAAGTACCGCAAACAGTGAAGATCTAACGAGAAAACCTGGTCGTGGACAGTTTTGAAATATGCACGTATTTTAATTTCATTGTATTATGTTCTTCTTCTTCTTCAGCGTTCATTCTCAAACTCCCACTGGATCTCTCTTGTAGTAGGACTACTAGCTTTCCAATAGGATGTAGTCCAGAGAATGGATTGCGTTGTGTCGCCGTTTTATTTGCGTTAATGGACCAACAATTCCGTTTTGAGCGGAATTGTATTATTTATATTATAGTTTGTTGAGACTGATTTCTATCTAGAATGTTTCACTGATTCTTATATAAGTTTGTGCTTCGATCTGTGATTTCTAATGTCTGCGTATTATACTGCACGATATTCTAGATATTATAGACATATTCTAAGTATTATAGACATATTCTAGATATTATAGGTACATTCTAGATATTATAGGCGCCATCAAATCTGTGTACTCTTTTTTTTTTCAAAGCTCTAGATTTATGTTGATCGTTCGTAATATATATGTATCTTGGGAGCCGCGTAGCGCAGTGGTTAGCGCACTAGCTTTGCATAAGAGTGGTGCTGGGTTCATTCCCCAGTTGAGGCAGAAATGTTTTTCAGATCGCAACGGCTCCCGGGTCGACCCAGCCTTAAATGGGTACCGGATTAATCCGGGAAGTAAAGACAGCGAGAGAGAGGAGATGGCTACCGCCCTCATTTGCAGAACCTCTGAAATGTGTGATGGCTAACATCTCACACCCCTACGGCATTAATAAATGCTATGGGCTACTTTACTTTACTTTTATATGTATCTATTTGTCTGCCGTCATTTTCACATGTGCCGTTAAGCGTCGTGCAGGGGTGTTTGGAGTTGTTTGTCCATGGCCATTTGGATCACATTGGCCATAGGCAGCCGGTATTTCTTCACGGTTTCTTTGATTGTCACCTCCCTTCTCGTTCTTTTTTTCCTGCTTGCACCCGATCTTCTGCTGTTGAATGCACGACGTGCTGGTTGTAGTGGTTCCATTCTCATTATGTTGCCAAACCAACTAGTTAGCTGTCTCTCGATGTAATCTCGATTTGAGATCGTCTATATCTCTTTCCTGGTATCTTCGTTTCTCCGATGGTCTCTCCTGGTGACATTTATAGCTTTCCACAAACATCTCATTTTGGTACAGTACAAGTAGACGCCACCACATGTTTAATTATTTCCATTGTCTGTTTTTCTAAATTTCATGTTGATCATTTAATAATTGAAATATTTATTTATTTAGGGTTATGTTAAGGTTAGTTATGTAAAACAAACTCTAAAATAAATTTAAAATTTAAATTATTAAATGATGAAAATTAGATTTACAAACATAGACAAGGTGAATAACTCTATTATATGGTAGCGTCTACTTGTACTGTACCCTCATTTCACATACATTGATATCTTTTGCTAGTGTCATGTTAAAGGCCATGTTCGACACTGGTAGTACAGAGTTGGTATAAAAACAATGGTATAAAAACTGATGTGTTGTAGCCATGCAGATTGTTGCCAGTTGATGCAGCTTTACCAAATAAAAAGAAGGAAGAAAAATATTACCAACGGTCGATGGCAGAAGTTTTATTTTGTTATTTTTTTTCTTTCTGTTCTTTTCTTTCTTACACATTGCAACCAATTTGAAAGGAAAACGTAATGTGTTAAATCGTGGTCTACAGATTAGCTGCGTTTTCTGCGCTATTTATTTTATTTCATCATTACATGTATAGCTCACACTGATTTTCTAAAAAAAAAATTAGTTCTCGATTTTGTCGTGGGGTAGCCGTGCCCGAAATTAGAGCAGATAATAGCAACACTTTGACTTACCATGCATGATTTAGGAGATACGGGGTAGCCGTGCCCGAAATTAGAGCAGATAATAGCAACACTTTGACTTACCATGCATGATTTAGAAGATACGGGGTAGCCGTGCCCGAAATTAGAGCAGATAATAGCAACACTTTGACTTACCATGCATGATTTAGGAGATACGGGGTAGCCGTGCCCGAAATTAGAGCAGATAATAGCAACACTTTGACTTACCATGCATGATTTAGGAGATACGGGGTAGCCGTGCCTGAAATTAGAGCAGATAATAGCAACACTTTGACTTACCATGCATGATTTAGAAGATACGGGGTAGCCGTGCCCGAAATTAGAGCAGATAATAGCAACACTTTGACTTACCATGCATGATTTAGGAGATACGGGGTAGCCGTGCCCGAAATTAGAGCAGATAATAGCAACACTTTGACTTACCATGCATGATTTAGGAGATACGGGGTAGCCGTGCCCGAAATTAGAGCAGAAATAGCAACACTTTGACTTGCCACGTATGTTTTAGGAGATACGGGGTAGCCGTGCCCGAAATTAGAGCAGAAATAGCAACACTTTGACTTGCCACGCATGTTTTAGGAGATACGGTGTAGCCGTGCCCGAAATTAGAGCAGAAATAGCAACACTTTGACTTGCCACGTATGTTTTAGGGGATACGGGGTAGCCGTTCCCGAAATTAGAGCAGAAATGGCAACACTTTGACTTGCCGCGCATGTTTTAGGAGATACGGGGTAGCCGGGCCCGAAATTAGAGCAGAAATGGCAACACTTTGACTTGCCACGCATGATTTAGGAGACGTCTACGGACGTTTCGGATAGATGTGACTACTCCATCTCGCAGGTCACAGCGCCTTATCTCCCCTACCCACTAAATCACGATGAAGTATGACAAGGATGCATATATCGTAGTCCATGATACAATGAATTCCGTTCACTAGACTACGTCCTGCTGTTCTGCTGGAGTTTGAGAATAAACACAGATAAATAGAAAAGGAAAGTAAGGATATCGTAGCAGTACCTTACTGTCGCCTAATACGGATGTATCGGGTCCTAGGCGTAAATAATACGGTGTCATAACACATATCGATTATTTGGACTACATGCTTCTCTAAATCTAGTAGGATAACTGTCATGTTTCAAGAGTGATCCGGCGGGAGTTTGAGAATGAATACTGAATAAGAAGCACGTTACTGAAAAAAAATATTGTTAATGTCTGCTTAATATTTACACAGCTAACCAGGACTTTTATTTTCAAGTATGTCATGAGGGCCGCCTGGAAATCGTGCTGGTAACTCGGACTAGTCAATTAGCATTGTTCTTCTATATTTCATAAATACCATTCTAGTCACGACCGAGTCTAACGGATTTGAACATCGTTTCTACCATTAAGGTCGCATAAGGTTTAGTTAGCAAGGAATTGCGTCAAAATAGTTCAAGTGAAATATGTATAATCACGTCTCCATGCCTCCGTGATGAATATACAGATTTTCAAGGCAAATGTTCCCTCAGTGAATTGGGCACATCCGAGAGTGAAAAATCTCGGTCGCTTAGAGGCAGTTCTTGTGGATCAAATCTGTTTGATTTTCACGGTTTTATTCAGTGTGAATCTTGGGTCAGCACATCTTTATTTCCAGTATCATCGCCGTGATATATCATGTAGATATAAGTATTCTCTACGTGAATGCTGTAACCAACAACCGACTATTCTGTCACAACAGCTGCTCTATGTAACTATTTGTTGTTCGTATTCCAGATCATTGCCTACAACAGATATTTCTCTATGATGAATTGCAGAAGGGCATACGTTCGTAAGGTGGCCAAAACAAACGCGACACGGACTTGTTAAAGAACTCACTAAAGCCTGTTAAATAGAGAAAGATACATGGGTAGAATTTGCACACAATAGAGTTACATAAGAGTTCTACAATTCAAAACGTCACAGCATCTTGTTAAAAATGGAGAAATGCAGCAGCTCAAAAGCGGAGAGTAGATAGAAAGTCACGGGTAGATCAAAAGCCACCTACATTGGTCATTCATGCTCGGACTGTCCAATGATATTTGCGGCCAGAATACGGTTTATTAGCCATATACGAACTCATAGTCAAGACATAACTCTAGCTTTCACAAGTGGTTGTAACAAATGGTCATCATTACTTGTGATTGACAAACAGCAAACAAACTATTTGTAGTGTATCCTAGCATCTGATGTCCGTTTACTTAGATCACACAGACAAAAACAAAACTGTAAACGTGTTAATAGAGTATTAGTAATCACCGGAAGCACACCGCAAAACATGCACACATCGATGTTACATCAAAAATGCCTTTGTCAAGAACACAGCAAGAATAAGGTACGACGAGTAAAGAACGACACTTCAACGATTATATAACGGAGCAAATTTGATACACAATTACCTCTGGTACTGCAGTTTGGAAGTGAAAGATATCTGGAAACTTAGAAAACTAGAAGGATAGAGCTGAAACAAAACAAACGAAAAGATGACAGAACACAGCATCATAATATACATAGTAATAACGGATGTCAATACCAAAGGTCGTAGTGTATCAAATTGAGGATGTACTGGTTCTTTAGCGCGTATTGTCTCACCAGGACACCACGAGAAACCAGATAGTATATGCAGTTGAAGTTACCATCCACAAAAGTCCCGGATTGATGGTTGATACTATGAAAATGTTGACAGAATCGGTTTCCAAGCCTCCTTCCAGTCTCCCCAATGTACGTCATTGTCAAACGTATGCACATGATTGTTTAGGCCTATATGACGTTAATGGACACACATTTACAATCTTCTTCAATAATGAAAGTGGTTTTAGGGTATATGAAAGAACTAGTGCGTCATATTGGCACAGGAATGAACGTAAGAAGAACAAGTCTATATAAGTATCTACTACGTCGGTAGCTGAAGGTGTCAACTAAGATACTGTTCGACTAAGATATCTCTGAGATTCATGTCATGGTCTATAAACAAACAGAAGGGGATACGGACTACACTGTTTGGAGAGCAGATTTAACACGTGTAATTTTACTGAAACTGGACCCCGCGGACATCAGAAATGTGGTGACGGATAGTTAAAACATGTTTTATCCTGTCAATTGAAAACGTCGTATAAGCACATCTGAGTGTGTTCTGGCGAGTGAAGATGCAAACTCGCATCAGTGTTGACGTGAGGACACGTTTGAGGTGTAGGCCTCAGCCAAAAGAAGTCGATCATCTCATAGGATTTGCCGAGAAAGTTCTCTTTCCAAATACACAGACTAAGGCAGCAGAGTGGAATTCTCTACCGTTATAAAAAGTGCTAAAACTCGGTGCTAAAAGTCAGGTTCCAACGATCTGGAGCGTATAATACGACGGCCTGCACTATGAGAATTATTCCTGTCCAAAGATGGGTCTCAGCAACAGTGATAGGGCATTTGTTGCCTGAGACCGTCAGACTTTCAGCCCATGATCTGCTAGATTCAGAATAAAAAACATCATGTGTCGATAGAGTTTAGGATGGTTTCACACCTTCAGGGACTTCGTTGGTATATGTCACTGGATTTGCTACAATTCTGGATAATGAGAGAGCTAACAGACCTTCAGGGCACAGGTGTCAATAGGTATGCCGCAAGAGACAATTTGAATACCTCTTTTCATGTCTGTTTTGGACAAGGACATCATGGTGGATGAGATTATTATTGAAGGAGTATGGAATTATTCTTTGAAATGGTGGAGGAAAAAAGGAGGCACTGATTTAGATGTAGAGTTAGAAGTCTAGCTCTGGCCAAAGAAAGAGAAACTGAATAATAACTTCGGATACACTAACATCAACACTTTGTTATCAATTTTCTAAACCTTAAGATAACACCTAAAAGCTTGCTATAAAGAGATCACGTCAGAAGAAGAAAATGTAGCAGGGTGTCATCATAGATAGAGTCAAGATTATACACATTCCTTTTAGTCACTGACATGAGAAACATTTCTTATATTAACTCTAACTACAATCATACAAAACTCGTTCTTGATTGAAAACTGATGTACGCATGTGGTTGCGTCTGTGGGTCTCACCAATGGCACACTAGACAAACCACACATGCAACAGAAAACCTTAATAGATGACATTCCATTATATTGAGGTTATCTTCTTATAGAAGCTTCATGGCACGTCATCCATACAATTATGCTTTTCTGGCTTTTATTTTGATGTTGCAATGTGTTTCATGCTTTTTTATTTGTATATATGTATGCAACCTCTGTGGTTTGGATGGAACCAGAAATGTACTGTGCAGCACAGGAGATAAGGAAACTGACAGCATTCTTTTTCTTTGGCTGAGGCCCATCATAGAGGCACGGTGACTCTGGATGTGACAATCCTTTTGACTTGAACGTTTGGTTGCATGCCTGGAGCACTAGAGAAGTTCGGCATAACCAGTAGTCAAATAGTGGCAGGGACTGCGCACAGTGAACCATATCTTGCTTGCAGTGGCTCGGAACAGTGCATAGGTTGAAACCTACCTTCTTGATGGTGTGATAGTTATTCTCTGGCTCTGGCCCGGGATGGGCCGAAAATCCACAGACTTCTCAGCAATATAATGCCATTTTAATGAACTTTTGGGTCAAAGGGCATGAGCCCATGGACCGCTGTATCAGCAACCAACGAACCAACCAACCATTGAAAGCTGGTGTCTATAGTACATAAACACTATGAGAAATAGTCAACATTTTGTGTGTAATCTTTTGACATGTATATTGCAATATGTCGTGGAAACGTGTATGGCATTTAGTGTGTATTCCTGTAGCTACAGATTGTGAAGTTATTTAGTGTGCATAGTTACAAATTGTGTGGTATTTAGCGTGGGTATACAGTTATAAATTGTTCAGAATTTAGCGTGTATTTGTAGCTACAGATTGTGATGTATTTAACTTGTGTTTGTGGATACATATTGTTCAGTATTTAGCGTGTGTTTGCAGCTACAAAGTGCGCATATTGTAGGTATGTGCACAACTGCAAATTGTGATGCATATGGAGTATATTTGCAGCTATATCGTGAAGTTATTGCAGCGCTTGTGTAAAGCTACAAATTTACTACCATTTAGCATGTGTTTGTAGCTACATATTGTTCAGTATTTAGCGTGTGAGCACAGCCGCTGGTCGTGCAGTTAACTAATCGTTGAGGACTTTTGAATGAATGCTTGAAATGGAAGAAAATGACGGTCTATCCTATAACTATTTGACACATGACAAGACTCTGGAAGCTGGAACGAATGTGAGCATGTTTACACGACACGTTGTAGAACAAGAGCCATGAGCAAACACCAGAAAATAATTCCAGTTCCCATTCCACTAGTTAGTTGACAGAAACGCCTCTGATTTTCATTATGACCAGCTAACCCGGGTTTCGACCTTAGGTGATCAAAAAGTGATTGACCGCACATTCAATTGTGTCCTAACATTCAGTGTACCGGGTCTGTGAGTTTATTGATTCCTTGCTTGAGATGATAATTTTCCAGGTTTTACCAACTTCCACACCTGTCACTATTTTTTTTTCTGGATAATTCTACAGAGGGAACACAGCCGACTTCTGTATACTGCATCATCATCTAACAGTGACTTGACTAGTGATGTAGGCGATCATGTCTCTGCTGCATATTTCGTTAGGTCTATGTTTCCCTTGTGGCTGAGAGATAGGAAGAGAATCTCACAAACTCAATGTAGTGGGTTCAAAATCAACTCCAGGCTCCTGAGTATTCGGACAAATGAGAAAAAAATAGCAACTTTCTGAACAATCATCTGATATATTTTCCATAAATTTCTGGAGTGAAAATATTTTTACATTAACCTAAATGAGGATACTAGACTGGATAGAGATATAATAATCTGATTTTTTTTTAAATGTGAATTACCCCCGGGAGGGATAGAACAGGGCGACTGATGATGTAATGTATCTATGGTGTGTGTGTTTCTGTTTGTAGGGAGCTACAGGAACCATCAGCATACATACTCTTCGTCATGTGCTAACAGAGACCAATCACCTATGGGTTTATCCAGATTATGACAATGTCGATTCAGAAAACTAAACTAAAGTAAGCTAAATTAAACTGAAATATAAACTAAACTGCAGCCAAAGCAATCGTATGGCGATCTCCACGTCATGAATAGCAGACGTAAATAGGACAGTAAATGTTCTTGCAGGTCGGTGCACAGGAAAGTCTCCTGTCAGTGGTGTAACATGGCAGACGTCTCTAGTTTGGGCACTGGTGTAGGGCGACTCTTTCTAAGAATTCCTTGATGTGACATCTGAGGGTGGAAGAAGAAGTAGTTGGGTGGAAATGAAAGTATGGATAGATAATATTAAGGTCTGGTCAAAATTGGTCAAGAAACTTCACACCCATAAAAATGAATGAGAACAGAGAGGCGTGGTTGGATTTGTATGGTGAAGTTTTTAAAGTGACAACCATTAGATGAAGAGTGTTGGGTTTGATAATGATGCTGATAATGACGATTACGATGATGATGGTGGTGAAAAGGATGATAATAATAATATTGATGATGATTGTGATAACTATGCTGCTGATAATAATGATGTTAATAAAGATGGTGATGATAACGATGTTGATCAAGATGATGTTAATAACGATGTTGATGGTATATTATTTATGATCACGAGCTCGTGTAACAATCGGGGTATGAACTTCTAGTTCAGGGTACAAAGTATAGGGTCATTGTCTTCTTTCCGGACATGTCATGGTTTGTTGATTAAGGAAGGTGGGGAATAAGATGACAACCTGTCATCTGTGAAAAAGTCATTGTCAGTGCATGCTTTGTCTCGAATTATTACTAGTGTCTATAGTCACATAGTCTCTTTGAATGACGTTCAAAGAGGCAGGGCGGCGAACATTGCACTCTTGTCCTGTTGTGGAAGACTCCCAGATGGCAATGAATTCTAGTACTGCATGTGTGCCAGTAGAAATGTGATGATCCTGACATGCTGCTGCACTGAAATGCCTTCCTTAGGTACTAAACATGCAGCAAACCTTCATATGGACCTAGCTGACATACTCAGTGCTGCTCGTGAGTCCGAATTTTGAGATTCGCATCATGAGTAATCAATATCGAGAATGCGTGAATTGAAAGTGAGGAGGGGAGTGGTCCATAGATAACACTTAATGAAGATTTCAAAGAGAACACTGAACAGAATATAAACGGAACCATCAGCCGTTAAACCCAGAGAAATTTACTGGAGCGAAGATCTGAGCACCTATGGACGTGTCCTGTATGCGAAGAGGATAATCAACATACCTAATACCACTGTAAAACAGCAATGTATTCGAAACAACAAACAATATACGAACTCTGGTTAAGTAAAACAAAAATGTCTTTGAGACAACAAACTATATACGATCTCGGGTTAAGTAAAACAAAAATGTCTTTGAGACAACAAACTATATACGAACTCAGGTTAAGTAAAACGAAAAAAGTGACTTTTATGATGAGATATGCTCTCTTCAACGGCAACTGTTAGTCAAATTTTGTTATATTGCTTCTAACTATAAAAAATAGTGCATGTTCAGTTCCTTTTACACAGACGCCATGACCTCTGAAGTAAAACAACGAGTGTAGGTGTCACTTCGAATACTCAATTTCAATTGTGTATCGGTAGCTCTTGTGACGTCATATATGCAGATGTAAACAAATGCTGTTTTTATAAGATTGTTATTTATCTTTTATATGTATTATATATTATATTTAGATGTAGGCACCCTCCTAGTATATACAAACGCACAACCAGCGCATCGTTGACAATCCACTTTAGTACTACCAGCCGCCGTCTGTTACTAGGCCCGATCGAGAAGAAGAGCATATTGATACACTTACCTGTCAGGAATGTCGTAAGAGACGAAAAAGTAGATTTTGTGGGTAGAATTTACTGTCCCATTCCATAAATGGCAAAGTGAGTTTGAAGAAATACTAAAGTCGGATGTGTCTGACCGAAAAGCGAAGATATCACAGTCAAGCTGTAAACCATGACACAACACATTTCGTTCTCCTACATCCGGCTGGTCTTTAGGACTTTGAGAACTAACGCAGAAGAAGAATAGCAACAATGAGCAATGTTTGTCATAATTGTGTCTCTGAGACGGTCCATCTAACTCAACCACTGAGCCAACAAACATTGAGATTAGCTTGTATCGGGATGATCTGTCTATCATTGTTGCCATTGGCTGGTAGTATTGTTTAAGGTCAGGTCAAATTTCGGAGATCAATTTCAAGGTTAACCATCAAACTGACTAGGAAGACATCTCCATCAAAGCTACGAGCCAAGGGGTGGCCAATGATGTCTGACCGTTGAAATTATATCTGACAGATATGAGAGCAATACAACATGCATGGCTGGTTCCCGCATTAACTGCTGTTTGGCTAGTTTTAGTTCAACACAATTATTTTATAAACTTCGGACCACCAGGCTTAACCTCCAAGTGGCGTAGAATGTATTGTGCTAGTGATGCCAGGAATTTTTTTTGTTTTTCAAACTGTTCCCAGTTTGACATGGCGGGAAGTATGGTGCTAAGGGATATCAATTTATATTGATGTCTCAAATGTTTGGATGTTTGAGCGAGTTGGTTAACACACAAATGGAATGGAACATTATATTATTCATATTTAAGGGAAAACTGTGTGTTTGAATAATATCGAACTGACTTTTTATGTTAGGTTAACAATTAGAATAATGAATTTTAAATGTGTATTTTATTCATGGCCAGTAGATAAGGGGGGAGGGGTTGTTGTTAAACCGCAAACCCCCTATAGTAAATCTAAACATGACTTTTAGAACTAGGAATATACTAGATATTTCACAGAAAGGTCTTCACATTTCCGGTAAACCAATGACATTTACACATAAAAGAGGAAACCACCTCCTTGAAGTAATCATATCTGCGGTCCTGTTCTTTTCTAGCACTTAATCAACAAACAAGCCTTCAGACCAGGACGGAAAAATATGGCAAGTGGATCAAATTCGGCTCGCGAAATCATTCTTTTCTGCCAGTCAGCCAGATCTACAAGTATTATGTCAGGTAGGTATAAGTCAGCCAGATCTACAAGCACTGTGTAAAGTTAGGTATAAGTCAGCCAGATCTACAAGCACTGTGTAAAGTTAGGTATAAGTCAGCCAGATCTACAAGTATTATGTCAGGAAGGTATAAGTCAGCCAGATCTACAGGTACTATGTACAGGTAGGCAGGTATAAGTCAGCCAGATCTACAAGTGTGATAGTATCTGGTTGCAGAACCCTTCGCAGGCAGGGGGTTTCACAGTAAGAAGTGAGAACCCTTCATGGTTAGCAAGAGATGAACTGGGGAAATGCAACACATCGAATGTTTTGCTCTTGTGTAAATGTTGTCACTATGGATGCTAGTGGCACACCATGCAAAGGTGTGTTTATCTAAGAACGTGCCAAGCGACGATAAAACACAAACGTGTGTTTTTATAGGAACGTGTCAAGCTATGATCAAGTGCAACGTTTGTTTACCTAAGAACATGTCAGATAATAGAAAGACGGGAATCATACCAGGTAGAAGCTTCCTGGTTGGTCTGAGGCAACGTGGGTTTATTGTAACCAGAAGGATCAATTTCTGATTGGCCAGAGCTTTCCCTCTGGGGAAATGAAAGCTTTTGATTGGTTGGAAGTTTCTGGAAGTTTGGAGAAACTTAGGAGTGGAGGAGGAAGAAGGATTGCATTATCGACTGCCGAGCAGGGCGGTCGCATTTCACTCAAGAATCGGTCGACAGGAACACACAGAGTCCCCGGGACGTGTGTGGAGAGAGCACTTGTCTTCCAGGAGAGACAAGTCCCTTGTCGAGTTCAACTACTCCGACTGGAAGTAGAAACAAAGTTAGTTGACCAAAAGTTATATTAAATAGTAGAATAATGAGATGGCCTATAACCTCACTAAGCTTGTACTAGAACGTGTGCTTAATTCTGGAAGTGTTAGAATAGTATGAAATCTTGACATTGTATATAATATAGTTGTGATATATTATACGTCTCGGAGATATCAATTACTCCAGAGTTTAATATTGGTTGTGTCGTTGGTTTGAAATTATATTCAACGACATTCTGATTATGTAATAAGAAGTGCCTCTGTGTTCATTGATAAGCACTTATTAAAACCAAGAAGAGATCTACGTTAGCAGTCATTGTTGATCAAACATAGAACCCAGGGTTCGGAACGCTAAAGTAATATACTGTAACTCCTCGTGAAAAGAATATACTGTTACACTGAGGCCTAGGACCAGTACGTTCCCGGCCAACACGAAGTGCTACCCTATACCTTATCATCACGAAGGCCAATTATACTGAAACACAGAAGTTTCAAAGAGAAAATCGGTGTGTTAAATTTATATTTTTCAAAGTTACGACACGAGCTGTCGGGAATTTCAGTTACCTGTTCGTTTAAGTAATCAGTGCGTGTGCAATTAGTAAAATTTCAAGGAACAGACGGACATGGATGTGAGTATGTCTTGCTAACTAATTATCACAGAACAGAGAGAAGTGAACAATTGTTATATAATTTACGAACAATCTATTACTATGTGGAAACTATAGTTAAATTCATAAAATCCCCGACAGGACCAGGACGACTGAGAGAAATGAACATTTGTTTTGGTGTTGAACATTAATAGTGAAGTTAACAATTAATTAGATATTGAATTTATAAATACCATCCCACAAAAATTCATATAATGTCATTCCACAGAGATATATTGAGTTTATAAATGTCATTCCACAGAGATATATTGAGATCATATAATGTCATTCCACAGAGATATATTGAGTTTACAAATGTCATTCCACAGAGATATATTGAGTTTATTAATGTCATTTCACAGAGATATATTGAGTTCATAAATGTCATGCCACAGAGATATATTGAGTTTATAAATGTCATTCCACAGAGGAGATAAGTAGCTACTTGACATATTGGTTTCATGCATTTATATATATATGTCAATTTGATAATATAACTCAAGTAGGATTGTTGTTCACACCTAGATTAGCGGTAGGCAGATTAAGGCTATCCAGGGTTAATAGTAGAGTTGAGAGAACGTCACAGAGCTAGTAACGAGAAACTCACAAAAGAGGTGTTGGTAGAAAATGGAACAAAAGGCCTTAGCCCCAGTAGCCGACAATGAAGAAGTAGAGAAGTCGGAGCTGCGCGAGTTAATACAAGCCTTAAGATGGCAAGGCTCGGCTACCGGTATTACGCCGTTCTCAGGGAACGAAGCGCACTTCAAGAGCTGGATAGCAGAGATAGAAAAGTGCGCGTTGTTGACAAGAGCCAGCGAATATAACAAGAAATTGTTAGCTCTGCAATCTAGCAACGGTCTAGTAGCAGAGACGATTAGGCTCAGGGTAGAGAGAGTACCAGCAGAATCCTGAAAGGACTTCCAAGCGGGATTAGAACGGAGATATGGTGGACTCTCCGGAGCCGAATATGCGCTGGTAATGCTAACAAAGGTTAGACAAAACGTGGCTGAAACAGTGGAAGCTTTCGGAGACAGATTGTTACGTCTGGCAGAAGAAGCTTTTCCCCAGGAAATTGAGGAAAGAGGTGTAGGGAGAATACTCCTGCACTATTTGTAGAAGGGTTGCTACCAGGAGCGATTAAACGTCACCTCATTCAAACCGATCCCAGCACGTTAGACGATGCTCTCCGTTTAGCACAGACTAAGGAGCGCACTATTAAGTGGATCGAATTCAGGTTGGGCACGGAGCCCCAGGAAAGGGAATCCGATATAGTAGAAAAGACGCTCCCACTAAACCAGGGGAGATTTGACAGATTCCGGGAAAGGAAACAGGAGTTTCCAGAGAGACGAGGCACGAGAACTGAGAGAGACCAAAGATGCTATGATTGTGGGCAGGTCGGTCACCTCATGGCAGACTGCAGAAGGGGAGGACGGTACAGGCACGAATTTCCGCTAGATCGAAAATGTCGAGAAGAGGCGAGATTCACCCAGCGACACCTGGACGTCAGGAAACGACCGTTCCGCTCAGAGATAGGGGCCTACCAGAGAGTAGCCCAAGACACAGTACCCACAAGAAGAGGACAGGAGGTTGAACGGATAGGAGCAGTGGTCAGGAGGGACCAGAGGGGTCAGGTTATGACCATACAGAAAAGGGTAGTTGTAGCCAGGAACGGGCACACGAGAGGAACCAGGACGAACGAAATACCCAGGCGGTCGTTTGCGAAACAGAACAGGGGCGGCAGTAGGGCTAATTTCTCCTCCTCGAGGCGGCGAGAGATAGATAGAGGAAACTGGCGAGTAAATGCCTTAAGAGTCCGCCCGAGAAATCAAGAGAACCCGGATCGCACACAGCGACCTATAGAAATCTTGAAGGAGTTAGAAGCCTGCAAGACAGACAAATGGAAGTCTGACAATGAGATACAGACAGCAGAGAGGCTAACGGCCGTGCTTCAGTCAGAGTTGAGGTCTCTGAGTGAGGTAGCGAGAGAACATTCTGAAGAGATTCAGGAGCCCAGACCAGAGTCCAGGGTGCCGGACGAGCCAGCCACGGAAGAACACCTAGAGGAGGTGACGTCGGGCGAAGAGAACGAGGAAGACAGCGCGTCAGACCACGACCCTGATGACGACGAAATCGCAGCGGATAACTACACTGATACAATCGAGTGCGAGTCACACGATAGCACTGAGGCGGAACCCGGGACTCAGAGTGAGACAGTTGAAGCGGTGGCACCACCCCAGCCTGCGACAGACAGCACGGAGGACGCACCTATCCGGAACACTCAAGCCGCGAGTAGACAACGAAACGACGTTGCAGACACCATAAATACCCAACCTACGATACAGGCGGTAAGAAAAAAAAAACCGAGGAATGAGGCAGCGTTCAGATTAGCTCGCCAGATCTTTCTAGGTATAGATCATATGAAACAGAACTAAGATCGGAGACAGATCTCCGAACTAACCGGAAAGATGGCGAAAGTGTTTTTTTTAGGTAGTTTGTATATAACGTCCCATGGAATGTACATAGTTGATACAAAGTTGTAGCTTGATAAAAAGACAGAATGGTTGGAGGGATCACTGTTCTTTCAATTATTATATCCGGAAAAATTTATGCTTGGCCTTCCGCCTCAGCAGAATTAAGTATAGACTTAGATTCGTCTCGACACAAAGCCGCATAAAGTTTTTTTTGTAACAAGGGGGCGAGTGTGATAGTATCTGGTTGCAGAACCCTTCGCAGGCAGGGGGTTTCACAGTAAGAAGTGAGAACCCTTCATGGTTAGCAAGAGATGAACTGGGGAAATGCAACACATCGAATGTTTTGCTCTTGTGTAAATGTTGTCACTATGGATGCTAGTGGCACACCATGCAAAGGTGTGTTTATCTAAGAACGTGTCAAGCGACGATAAAACACAAACGTGTGTTTTTATAGGAACGTGTCAAGCTATGATCAAGTGCAACGTTTGTTTACCTAAGAACATGTCAGATAATAGACAGACGGGAATCATACCAGGTAGAAGCTTCCTGGTTGGTCTGAGGCAACGTGGGTTTATTGTAACCAGAAGGATCAATTTCTGATTGGCCAGAGCTTTCCCTCTAGGGAAATGAAAGCTTTTGATTGGTTGGAAGTTTCTGGAAGTTTGGAGAAACTTAGGAGTGGAGGAGGAAGAAGGATTGCATTATCGACTGCCGAGCAGGGCGGTCGCATTTCACTCAAGAATCGGTCGACAGGAACACACAGAGTCCCCGGGACGTGTGTGGAGAGAGCACTTGTCTTCCAGGAGAGACAAGTCCCTTGTCGAGTTCAACTACTCCGACTGGAAGTAGAAACAAAGTTAGTTGACCAAAAGTTATATTAAATAGTAGAATAATGAGATGGCCTATAACCTCACTAAGCTTGTACTAGAACGTGTGCTTAATTCTGGAAGTGTTAGAATAGTATGAAATCTTGACATTGTATATAATATAGTTGTGATATATTATACGTCTCGGAGATATCAATTACTCCAGAGTTTAATATTGGTTGTGTCGTTGGTTTGAAATTATATTAAACGACATTCTGATTATGTAATAAGAAGTGCCTCTGTGTTCATTGATAAGCACTTATTAAAACCAAGAAGAGATCTACGTTAGCAGTCATTGTTGATCAAACATAGAACCCAGGGTTCGGAACGCTAAAGTAATATACTGTAACTCCTCGTGAAAAGAATATACTGTTACACAAGTACTATGTAGAGGTAGGTAGGTATAAGGCAGCCAGATCTACAAGTACTATGTACAGGTAGGTAGGTATAAGTCAGCCAGATCTACAATTACTATGTACAGGTAGGTAGGTATAAGTCAGCCAGATCTACAAGTACTATGTACAGGTAGGTATAAGTCAGCCAGATCTACAAGTACTATGTACAGGTAGGTATAAGTCAGCCAGATCTATAAGTACTATGTTCAGGTAGGTATAAGTCAGCCAGATCTACAAGTACTATGTATAGGTAGGTATAAGTCAGCCAGATCTACAAGTACTATCTGCAGGTAGGTATAAGTCAGCAAGATCTACAAGTACTATGTTCAGGTAGGTAGGTATAAGGGCGCTGGAAACAGTGTTTGTGTCTTCATATGACTCAACATATTGGAAGCGCTTTGGCTCCACCCCCACTCAATACTACATGAGAAATACTCGATAGAGACACACGATCCGAAAATTGTGTCCACTCTGCCACATATCTATCTATATTCCTTCAGCTCCAAATAAGGCAGAAAAAAGAACTCTCCAGTTCGAGTAATGTAATATTACTCTGTGTATTTCTTGCATGTTGCTCAGACCCCCATCCTGTTAGTCATAAACTGATGACTGATCTGCAAAGAGTCTGTCTTGGCGTTCCTCTTTTTTACCATCTGGTACCCATTTTAATGCTTTTAGTGGCAGTATGTTTTCATTCATTCTAAGTACCTGTCCAATATAAGTATATAGGTTTCTTCTTATTGTTGTAGAAATATATTGCGTTTTGGTGTCTTCTCTTGTTTGTTTATCGTACATTTTTCCGAACCAATATTTAAGTTAGACATTTTGTTTCAAATGAGTTTGATGACATGGACAATAAATAAAATGTTGAATTCCTTGTCAAATACTAAACGTCATCGTCGGGAATTCTTTGTGAACTTGTTAAAGACTTTACTTCCCTTAAGTATACCTCTCATTGGTGCGACAATAAAATATGAGTAAGTAGATTACAAATACGTGACTGTCTATATACTACGTCAAAGTGGATTACAAATACGTGACTGTCTATATACTACGTCAACAATAAGGTATAAGAGGTGTCTGAAATAATCGTAGCAGTTATTCACAAGGACGGAGAGGGGGGTGGGGGGTTGACAAATTTTGACTCTTAAAAAAGTAATTCGTATATACCAATTAAACTTTTTCAATTTGAAATTTTTAAACAAAAAAATTATAAAAATATCATGTAGTGTTTTCGTACTTTTTTTACAACGAAATAATTTAAGGTGAGGGAATATTTTGTGCATAATTAAGTTAGGGGTTTCGTGAATGTTTTTTACAGATTGTTAAAGACGGCTGATTAAAAAAATGGCACAAAATTGTTGACGTAATTTATGGACACTCCCTAAAGCAATTAAACCCCCTAAATCCACCAAGTATCTAAAGCCACCAAGTCCCTAACGCTGCTAAGTTTCTAAAGTCACACAGTCTCTAAAGTCGCTAAGTTCTTATAGTCCACTAGCCGCTAATGCTAATAAGACTAATGCTACCGAGCCTCGTAAGCCCCTAAAACCACTAAGCCTATATACTACTAAATATGGCTGAGGTGTTTCAAAGATACGCATATCTTGTCTTGACTTTCTGAACGATGCTCCGTTGAATATTTTGCAATTTATTCCCATAATTCTTTCAGCAGTGCAACCAATTACGGGCATTATGTAAATTGTTATTATTCTTACTATTATAACTATTATTATTATTATCATCATCGATTTACAACTGCGCTGAGTGGAACGATAATAGTACGTCTCCAATATCCGGATATGTTAAGTGAGGACCTACTCCTTTACTTTATACCATCTGAGAAATGTTCCAATCGTTATTATAAAATGTTGGTTCAAGGCAGAAAAACGTTTTCAGAATTCCTATTTAACAGTATATACTCTTCAAAAAGAAACGCAATTTTTGTAGGGAGTTACATTTTATCAAAGATATTCGCTAATTGGGCATCATTCAACCTATCGACTGTGTCCACCTGGTCAATACATTCTCGTGGTTGTGTCCATCTGGTCAATCAATACATTCTCGTGTTTGTGTCCACCTGGTCAATACATTCTCGTGGTTACCTAAATTGTACTCACTTCATGATTCGTTAGGACATTAAAAAAAGAGGTCACGGTCATTATGTCATAAAAGCCAAGGTCAAAATAAAATTTTTGACAACAATTCGTGACAGGATTACGATGATCCAATGAAATTTACTAAACACAAAACTATCTGACCATATTATTGAATGCCTAAAGACGATTGATAGTTTTCAAATAAACACAGTTGAAGATTCAATGCGCAAGTATGGCTCATCTTACTACAGAACAACGATACATCATCATTGGAAGCTTACAGACTGGACAATCATAAAGTGTAGTAGCCTGACAATTAATGCAGTTAGAAGCAACATTAGTCGCCTTTAGAAGCGATTTTAACAAACCGGCCCAGTGTCAGACCGGCCGCGAAGTGGAAGAACCAGACTCACAACTCCTGCTGGAAACTGCTTTATACGTGCCACCTCAGGATTCGATTTGCATCTGCGTCCTCCACAGAACCAGTTAATGCCAAGAGCTCGTCGAATTTCAGATCAAAGGATCAGGAACTGGTTGAACGACGCTGGTCTTTGAGCTAGAAGACCCTACAGTTGTCCTGTTCTTACGGATAGGCATCGCCAGAGCCGACTGCAGTGGGCGAACTAGCATCATCACAGTGGTTCATCATTCACTAGTAACCGTTGGGAATGACTGGATACGGATGTGGTTTAGAAAGTCTGGAGTTTCTTCATACTAAGGTTGAAATATTAATTCCGTAAAATAAAATGTTGGTACACGTGTGAAATAATGTGTTTCTAATTTTAAACAGGATATATTTGCTCACTGTTTTGCTTGCTTGTGATGTTAACACTTCCTATATTTACAACGGCGAGTTTAAAAAAAATAAATTATTTCATAATCAGATTTACTTCTGTGTTACTATTCAAGTGGGCATAGAACCATGCTCACATCTGTCTTACTAGCTAAACGGATATATAACCTGGTCCACATCTGCCATGCTAGTCAAGTGAGCATATAGCCATGTTCACAAATATCTTTCTAGTTGATTGAATACACAGCCCTTTCAACAGCTGTCTTATTAAGGTCCACACATTTCGTATTAGGCAACAAATAACCATGTTTACAGCTATCTTATTAGTCATGTGAACACATAACCAAGCTCCCGTTTGTCTTACTGGTCAAGTGAATACATAACAAGCTACATGGTTGTCTTACTAGTCAAGTGAACACATACCCAGGTTCACAGTTGTCTTACTAGTCAAGTGAACACATAACCAGGTTCACACTTACTAGTCGAGTGAACACATACCCAGGTTCACAGTTGTCTTACTAGTCAAGTGAACACATAACCAGGTTCACAGTTGTCTTACTAGTCAAGTGAACACATAACCAGGTTCACAGTTGTCTTACTAGTCGAGTGAACACATAACCCGGCTTACAGCTGTCTAAGATTTAGATTTCCAAGTGGTCACATATAATTGTACACACACGTCTTCTAACACCAAAAACATATGTTAACTCACGTGTGTAATTCGACCAACGAGAAGATAGGGCAAGGCGCTCAGTGAACACGAAGATAAGCCTTGGAAAATTTTCCCCCAAATAAATCCTGAGTGCTGATTTCACACAGTGTCACTCATCTTATCTGATATAACTGATCCATTTATTGATCATCAATCAATAAACCCCTAACCCTTCAGGGTCGTAGGGGTACCACATTGGATGCCTCAGCACACAGAGTCCCCCAGCGAATTCTAACCTCAGCGATGTGGATGAGTGTGAAAATATCTTGTCCTGTCCATTCCTTGATGTTGTCTGTCCATGCCTTTATTTGACCTCCTCTGCTTCTTCTACCCTCGACCGTTCCATGCAGTATTGTTTTTGACAAGGAATCGTGCCTACATACATGTCCGAACCATAAAAGTAAAGTAAAGTAACCCATAGCATTTATTAATGCCGTAGGGGTGTGAGATGTTAGCGATCTCACATTTCACAGGCTCTGCAAATGAGGGCGGTAGCCATCTCCTCTCCCTCGCAGTCTTTACTTCCCGGATTAATCCGGTACCCATTTAAGGCTGGGTCGACCTGGGAGCCGTAAGTAGTATATGATGTTCAAGATGATACGTAGACGCCTCAATACGCCTCAATTACGCCTCCCAAGATGGCGGCCGACGCCTCACAACGCCTCAAGTGCGCATCCAAGATGGCGGCCGACGCCTCACAACGCCTCAAGTATTACTTGAGGCGTTGTGAGGCGTCGACCGCCATCTTGGCGGCGTTGTGAGGCGTCGGCCGCCATCTTGGGAGGCGTAATTGAGGCGTATTGAGGCGTCTACGTATCATCTTGAACATCTAGGCATAAGGTTTTCCACTGAAACTTTTCCGTTGTTTTTAGGTGCAAGGTGATACATCAAGATCCAAGATGGCGGTCGACGCCTCACAACGCCTCAAGTATTACTTGAGGCGTTGTGAGGCGTCGACCACCATCTTGGCGGCGTTGTGAGGCGTCGGCCGCCATCTTGGGAGGCGTAATTGAGGCGTATTGAGGCGTCTACGTATCATCTTGAACATCTAGGCATAAGGTTTTCCACTGAAACTTTTCCGTTGTTTTTAGGTGCAAGGTGATACATCAAGGTCAATATCAGTGAACTTTGTAACAATTTTTTTTAACCTGTGATTCACCTTTAGACTGATAATCCAAGATAAAGAAAATGACACATACAACAACTGAGCTTGTGTCGACCTCACCATTCTAATTATGAAACTTTTCCACACCAGAAATTTTGTCTCGTTCAGATTAGTGGACTATCGCACCCACATTTAAACCATGCGTTGTATTGGTTTATTTATAAAACAGGCGTGTGTGGTGTCTAATGAATGGGCGTGAAATGGTGTTTCCATATAAATTAAACCAAGAAACAAGAAACGTAATTGAGGCGTATTGAGGCGTCTACGTATCATCTTGAACATCTAGGCATAAGGTTTTCCACTGAAACTTTTCCGTTGTTTTTAGGTGCAAGGTGATACATCAAGGTCAATATCAGTGAAATTTGTACCCTGTGATTCACCTTTAGCCTGATAACCCAAGATAACAAAAATGACACATACAACAGCTGACCTTGTGTCGACCTCACCATTCTAATTATGAAACTTTTCCACACTTTTCCGTTGCTTTTAGGAGCAAGGTGATACATTAGACTGCTAATCCAAGATAACGAAAATGACACATACAACAACTGAAGTTGTGTCGACCTCGCCATTCTAATTATGAAACTTTTTCCACACCAGAAATTTTGTATCGTTCAGATTAGTGGACTATCGCACCCACATTTAAACCATGCGTTGTATTGGCTTATTTATAAAACATGTGTGTGTGGTGTCTAATGAATGGGCGTGAAATGGTGTTTCCATATAAATTAAACCAAGAAACAAGAAAGTTAACGCGGGCAACGAAATATACGAAAAACATGTTTAAATATAAGCGTATGTAGCAATCTTTATATAAATACACATTGAAAATAAAACTATCAAATCTATTTAACTAAAGCCGGTAACATAACGAAGGACTCGGGCCGGTAATACCAACAGCTGCAAACCATTAAAGCCCGCTGTATCTCAATTTAGTCCGTGGTCAGTGCATGGAAGCCCAGCGGGTGGTAATTAATCAGATCACGGAAAGCCTGGTTCGCTCAGAAACTGGTGTGCGCGATTCGTTTCTTTAAACCGAAAGTTAAGATTATTCTCTCTTCTCTCTCTCTCTCTTTCTCTCTCTCCCGCTCTCTCTACATATGTGGTACTTTATATATATATTGTTTATCCTATGGCATATATTGAAACCTAGTCCCCACTGAGAAAATTACCATACGCTACTGGTATAGATATCTATGTGAAGTATCTTTTGCAGATTGCTGCCCTCGTTGTTAATCTGTAAGCTTTTCGGCTCTGTACAACCTTTTCAGTGTCTTTCATTATGTTTAGAAGATCTAAATATCTTGCATCCACTGGTAAAACTATGTAACATACCAGGATATCCTGTTGGTCATGAAAAAGTACAGACCTAATACCGTTATTTCCCGGTATGCCTGATCGGCGTATAAAAGGGAAAACAATTTATTTTTTTACCGGTAAAGCTGGTGAAAACAAATGTGGAAAGGAAAAAATATTATAACATGATAACCTAGCTATCAAGGTTTTCTCCCACAAATACACACACACCGCTTTTATGTTGTTAGTGGCCCGTGTGTTATTATACACTTCAAGAGTCTTTAATATCCAATATAGAAAGACACTCATTTCCCACATGTTAGTTTTGTTAGAGGTCAAAACCCCAAAAGGGTGCTGGGGCTCATTATGGCATATTCTAACATAGCTAATTCATAAACACAAAAGGTATGTGTAGGGTTTCTAATCAAATGTATTGAGGGCGTGCTCTATATAACTTATTACAACAAACAAAATGCCCTTCCACTGTTTGTAAACCCAGCTGTGGCCCTTCCACTGTTTGTAAACCCATCGGTGTGTTATTCTGTTAGTAGCATGGGTGTTATTATACGGTTCAACGGTTTTAATAACCAATATAGAAATGGACTTATTTACTATACCCATAATAGTTACCATACCTTTAAATAAAACAGAGGAAAAGTGGTTTTGGTGCCTGAATTAACTTGACTAGCTTATGACCCCAACCACGATGGGGTTTCTAATGATATCTTGGTGTGTGTATAACCCTTGTATAAGTCGGTTCTGGGCTCAGCACGTTTTACCTATAGAGATCGAAGGCTCCGTTCTTCCTGATCTGTGGATAACCTCGGAGTTCTGTACCTGCCGATAACTTGAACCTCTGTAGTTTATAGAAGGGTTCTTTGTAACAGGACAAAGCATATAGTACAACGAAACAGACAATACACATATACAAATATAACAATGATTAAACCCGAACCAGAAAAACGTGACAGACATATTTTTTCAGAGATATAAAACATATTTATTTATGATTCGCGTACATTTTCCAAAATAATTAAGAAAGAAAAAAAAAAGGTTCATGTTATAATTTACTGTCCATGAAAAGGAGTCCCAGTTGGTTGTAGTAATCGTCTCTTGGTTGGTTTCTTCTTTTTCTGTTCTGGTTGGTTGTGGGTTGCTACAGGCGTCTCAGGTACATATGTGGGTTCGTAGTTGGGTGTGAGATACATTTCTAGATTACCAAAATACTGCTCTGTGGTTGTAGACATTTTGTTGGCTGTATTAGCAATTGTGTTTGAAGGTGGGGAGGTTGAATTGGGTTTTGTGCCAAAAACACCACACACTCTATCAAATTCTTTCAGAATGACCTCTCGAAGGTCTACGAGATCTACAAAAGCTTGACGACTCATTGTGATGCCGGTTCTAGTTGGATACTTTATATTTGCATCACCATAGTAGCGCCGAACATGGATAAGTGGTCTCTTGAATGATGTTACGGCTACAGCATTAACACCATCACCTAATGGTTTTATCATATCATTGGCTCTGGAATAATAGGTAGTTGAGGAACTCATATTCCTAATTATTGAAATGACAGTACTTTTCTAACCTGGTAGTGCGTTGTGCTGTATTAGATAGTGAGAGTCTTATTTATATACAGGAGCACACACAACGCGGGGCGTGGGCACGTGCACGGTTGTCCGTGGTGATCTGATTGGTTACATCTGGTACATGCCGCATAGTTGACCCCACGCCAGTATGACCTTTTTGGTGTTCTGCTTGGTCACAGCTGGTACATGACCCAAGGGTGACCCCACGCTGGTATTAACATTGCAAATAGGGCAAAAGCGACCAGCCTTGATATATGATGATAATAAATGGCTTGGGAACGATGATCCCAACACATTATGTTTGGTATCTAGGTCACATATGGTGTACGCATGATCTTTGGTTGTCTTAGCCCTGCTGTTTGTATATACAAGGATAACATTTTTAGTCTTTATTTTATTATTTTCCCAATGTGTGACTGTGAAACGTGGAAATATAAGCGGCAGCGGCGCACCAAGCCCTTTTAACATTAATAGAGCAAGGAAAAATGGTGAGTTAGTCAACTTAATCATTGGGCTGACTTAAAGCTTTTTGAAATGATGAGGTCTGTCTAAAGTGTAAGCCTGACTATTATTTCTTCCCTGGTCGTAGTGATCTATGATCTTACGCCTATGGCTGCTATCAAGCACGGGTGAAATGACCGGCTCAAGCCCCTTGACCCGCGTTCGAAACCGTTCCCGGTCTAAGGCGTAATAACCCCTTGTACCATGATGAGCTTCAACCACAAAAATATAACTAGTTATCAATTTACCCCCTGTAGCAAAATGAACCTGTAGAGTAAACAAAAGGAATATAGATTAGCTCGGATTGTTACAGTTATAGGTTATAGGTTACAGTACTTATAGGTTAGCACACTTAAGAAAAAAAAAAAAAGTTTGCATTAGCTGTACGTGCATATTATTATACACTAGTTACTCCACCACGAATATAATCCTACCCTGTGTAGTGATATCATAGGAAGAAAAAGTACCACGACAAAATAATCTCTGTTCGGTAATTCTATTATTATTTTTTCAAAGGTTAGCTTAAACACAATCAACTAAACCCCGATTACCACCTTACAACACCAACCAATATATATGTATACATACACATAATACCTTTCTACGACCCTGTTTGCTTTCAGTTCCTGAGACAGCGTGACAACGGGCGATGGTAGTGGTAGGATAATCATGCTCCCATTTAGCATTAATCTGACTAAGTGATGGTAAACATGCTTCTAGACTATTTGTCCCTGACTCGCGGGCTAGCTTAATGGTTTTTGTCTCTGATGATGGGTCTGATACGGCTTCATTTCTGGGTTTAAAGAGCGTGGCTAGCGTTAAAGACGAATTAAAGACAGAGCAGCTTATCGGGGACATCGATATATCTTCATTGTCTGACCACCCATCACTGTCTTCATTACTACCAACGCCCTCAGTTGCCTCAGAAGCTGAACACCAAGAAAAAAGGCCCCCAAGTGGACATCTATCGATCTGCATTTTCACTGGCGACGTTGGTCGTATCGGTTTTTTTGTTGTTGTTGGGATTTAAAAGGCACTAATGATGGAGAAGCCACACCTACCAGCTGCCTACGGGTAATGTTAGGGCCTATAAGAGTGAAGTGTATTATAGGGGTTCTGTACTACCTTCAACATTAACCACTACCAGTAATAATCTGCCGAACTAGCTAAACTCACCCGCACCACATAAACAATAGCTAAACATATAGGGTAGCTTGTTATGGGGTAGTACCTGAGCGATACGTAGTGAAAATTTTATTAATGTGTAACCTATACATAAAGGATGAAAAAAGGCTAACCTTCGTCATTGTCTTAAACATGCGCATCTCTGGGAATGACATCTCAGCACGGGCTATAAATACAAAAGCATAGGATTCTGATACTAACAAACGAGCAAACACCTAGTTTTATATACGAACCAGCTACACCAATCGACTGTATTGCACTATTGAAGCGCAACCGAATAGGCAATACAGGTTTGGTACTGTGCACACACTCGGAGTAACCCATTCATCCCATTGGGTGATGTGTGTATATTTGTATTACCAACCATTTAAAAAAGCATACGTTATCGGCGCTTACTAATAGAAACTACCGGAACTTTGTCATTTTGAAGAATGGCTTATGTAAGTAATGTTGTTAATATCTGAATAGGTTGTTTGTTATTCTAACAGGATTTTCGATCCTAGTCTTGTTTTTGTCTCTTCTTCAGACATGCGTTAACGGGCACATTCTCTACCTTTTCTATGGTATTTTGATGTTAAATTTAATGTCTGACATGTGTGAAATTCTATAGGGTCTTGGTTGTTGGCCCGTTTTGGTAGTTGCCAGCATGTGGGCGTGGAAACAAGTTGCTGTAAATGTGAATACATTTGTGTAATTTTTGGTGTGTATATTTTGGATGAATACACTATCATCCCGGTGATATATCGGGGTATTATTTATTACTATTGTTGTGCTCGTTGTTTATGTATATTGTTTGAGTTGTGTATGTATAGCCTGAATATGAGTTAGGGCTAACTATGTTTGGTATCTGCTTTGTAATTGGATTATTTACGCAGTCCATCTATTCTCCACAGACCAAGACGGCCACCAAAACCTACCTGTGTGTTCAATGCTTGAAACCATTCAGTCGCCTTTACACACTGCAAAGACATACACAAGATCTTCACCTTAAAAAAAGACATAACTGTAATGTTTGTGTTAATGTTTACACAGACGCTTCAACATTAAGACAGCACAGGCAGAAGTGTCATACACCCCAATTAGTAACAACGGAGGGGACTTTTAAACCTAGCGAGGGGCATCATAGTAATTTAACACCAACCAAGAACATGATACTAGTTGATCCCCAGGTGGTCGACGCCTTGCTGTATAAAACAGTCTATAAACCACCTGATTCTTTAACTTATTCTATGGGTGAGTTGGACCAAGAAATGCGGGCGGTTTTAGTTCGTGGTGATTTAACCAATCACGAAAAATCTAGACTATACCAAAAAGCATTACAACAGTATTTGAATCGACTTAGTCAATACAAAAACACACCTATGAAGCTATTAGAGAGCACGCAGTGTTCGGTACCAAGTGCTTCAATACAGAAAGATGAAGAGCCCACTGAGAAAATTCCAGAGAAAGTCGAAGTGATGCCTAAGACGCCACGGTTTCAAAATAGGCGGGCATCTAAAAGAACAAAAAGTAAAACAAGGGACAAAAGTCTGATTTGGGATAAGTGGTAGAAAAAACTGTAGAAGGCAACGCACCATTGCACAACAAATTGTCGACTGTTCAAACAAATATGATACTTATATAACATTAATAAATAAAATAAAATAATAAAACCACAACGATGTTGTTGTATTTATCTGTATTTGTGTGTGTGTGACTATATGTAAAACAAGATTGCTCATAAACATAAAAAACTATGCCGGTTTCCCTCCTAGCACGGGATCCCTTGTAACACTGGGTCTTTCATCTTGGACCTACATGGGATACCGGGCTACACGGGCCCGTGTAACACGGGATCCCGTGTAGGTCCAAGATGATAAAACCCATGTTACACGGGACCCCGTGCTACACAGGCCCGTGTAGCACGGGAGCCCGTGTAGGTCCAAGATGAAAGACCCCGTGTTACACAGGATCCCGTGCTAGGAGGGAAACCGGCATAGTTTTTTATGTTTATGAGCAATCTTGTTTTACATATAGTCACACACACACAAATACAGATAAATACAACAACATCGTTGTGGATTTATTATTTTATTTTATTTATTAATGTTATATAAGTATCATATTTGTTTGAACAGTCGACAATTTGTTGTGCAATGGTGCGTTGCCTTCTACAGGTTTTTCTACCACTTATCCCAAATCAGACTTTTGTCCCTTGTTTTACTTTTTGTTCTTTTAGATGCCCGCCTATTTTGAAACCGTGGCGTCTTAGGCATCACTTCGACTTTCTCTGGAATTTTCTCAGTGGGCTCTTCATCTTTCTGTATTGAAGCACTTGGTACCGAACACTGCGTGCTCTCTAATAGCTTCATAGGTGTGTTTTTGTATTGACTAAGTCGATTCAAATACTGTTGTAATGCTTTTTGGTATAGTCTAGATTTTTCGTGATTGGTTAAATCACCACGAACTAAAACCGTCCGCATTTCTTGGTCCAACTCACCCATAGAATAAGTTAAAGAATCAGGTGGTTTATAGACTGTTTTATACAGCAAGGCGTCGACCACCTGGGGATCAACTAGTATCATGTTCTTGGTTGGTGTTAAATTACTATGATGCCCCTCGCTAGGTTTAAAAGTCCCCTCCGTTGTTACTAATTGGGGTGTATGACACTTCTGCCTGTGCTGTCTTAATGTTGAAGCGTCTGTGTAAACATTAACACAAACATTACAGTTATGTCTTTTTTTAAGGTGAAGATCTTGTGTATGTCTTTGCAGTGTGTAAAGGCGACTGAATGGTTTCAAGCATTGAACACACAGGTAGGTTTTGGTGGCCGTCTTGGTCTGTGGAGAATAGATGGACTGCGTAAATAATCCAATTACAAAGCAGATACCAAACATAGTTAGCCCTAACTCATATTCAGGCTATACATACACAACTCAAACAATATACATAAACAACGAGCACAACAATAGTAATAAATAATACCCCGATATATCACCGGGATGATAGTGTATTCATCCAAAATATACACACCAAAAATTACACAAATGTATTCACATTTACAGCAACTTGTTTCCACGCCCACATGCTGGCAACTACCAAAACGGGCCAACAACCAAGACCCTATAGAATTTCACACATGTCAGACATTAAATTTAACATCAAAATACCATAGAAAAGGTAGAGAATGTGCCCGTTAACGCATGTCTGAAGAAGAGACAAAAACAAGACTAGGATCGAAAATCCTGTTAGAATAACAAACAACCTATTCAGATATTAACAACATTACTTACATAAGCCATTCTTCAAAATGACAAAGTTCCGGTAGTTTCTATTAGTAAGCGCCGATAACGTATGCTTTTTTAAATGGTTGGTAATACAAATATACACACATCACCCAATGGGATGAATGGGTTACTCCGAGTGTGTGCACAGTACCAAACCTGTATTGCCTATTCGGTTGCGCTTCAATAGTGCAATACAGTCGATTGGTGTAGCTGGTTCGTATATAAAACTAGGTGTTTGCTCGTTTGTTAGTATCAGAATCCTATGCTTTTGTATTTATAGCCCGTGCTGAGATGTCATTCCCAGAGATGCGCATGTTTAAGACAATGACGAAGGTTAGCCTTTTTTCATCCTTTATGTATAGGTTACACATTAATAAAATTTTCACTACGTATCGCTCAGGTACTACCCCATAACAAGCTACCCTATATGTTTAGCTATTGTTTATGTGGTGCGGGTGAGTTTAGCTAGTTCGGCAGATTATTACTGGTAGTGGTTAATGTTGAAGGTAGTACAGAACCCCTATAATACACTTCACTCTTATAGGCCCTAACATTACCCGTAGGCAGCTGGTAGGTGTGGCTTCTCCATCATTAGTGCCTTTTAAATCCCAACAACAACAAAAAAACCGATACGACCAACGTCGCCAGTGAAAATGCAGATCGATAGATGTCCACTTGGGGGCCTTTTTTCTTGGTGTTCAGCTTCTGAGGCAACTGAGGGCGTTGGTAGTAATGAAGACAGTGATGGGTGGTCAGACAATGAAGATATATCGATGTCCCCGATAAGCTGCTCTGTCTTTAATTCGTCTTTAACGCTAGCCACGCTCTTTAAACCCAGAAATGAAGCCGTATCAGACCCATCATCAGAGACAAAAACCATTAAGCTAGCCCGCGAGTCAGGGACAAATAGTCTAGAAGCATGTTTACCATCACTTAGTCAGATTAATGCTAAATGGGAGCATGATTATCCTACCACTACCATCGCCCGTTGTCACGCTGTCTCAGGAACTGAAAGCAAACAGGGTCGTAGAAAGGTATTATGTGTATGTATACATATATATTGGTTGGTGTTGTAAGGTGGTAATCGGGGTTTAGTTGATTGTGTTTAAGCTAACCTTTGAAAAAATAATAATAGAATTACCGAACAGAGATTATTTTGTCGTGGTACTTTTTCTTCCTATGATATCACTACACAGGGTAGGATTATATTCGTGGTGGAGTAACTAGTGTATAATAATATGCACGTACAGCTAATGCAAACTTTTTTTTTTTTTCTTAAGTGTGCTAACCTATAAGTACTGTAACCTATAACCTATAACTGTAACAATCCGAGCTAATCTATATTCCTTTTGTTTACTCTACAGGTTCATTTTGCTACAGGGGGTAAATTGATAACTAGTTATATTTTTGTGGTTGAAGCTCATCATGGTACAAGGGGTTATTACGCCTTAGACCGGGAACGGTTTCGAACGCGGGTCAAGGGGCTTGAGCCGGTCATTTCACCCGTGCTTGATAGCAGCCATAGGCGTAAGATCATAGATCACTACGACCAGGGAAGAAATAATAGTCAGGCTTACACTTTAGACAGACCTCATCATTTCAAAAAGCTTTAAGTCAGCCCAATGATTAAGTTGACTAACTCACCATTTTTCCTTGCTCTATTAATGTTAAAAGGGCTTGGTGCGCCGCTGCCGCTTATATTTCCACGTTTCACAGTCACACATTGGGAAAATAATAAAATAAAGACTAAAAATGTTATCCTTGTATATACAAACAGCAGGGCTAAGACAACCAAAGATCATGCGTACACCATATGTGACCTAGATACCAAACATAATGTGTTGGGATCATCGTTCCCAAGCCATTTATTATCATCATATATCAAGGCTGGTCGCTTTTGCCCTATTTGCAATGTTAATACCAGCGTGGGGTCACCCTTGGGTCATGTACCAGCTGTGACCAAGCAGAACACCAAAAAGGTCATACTGGCGTGGGGTCAACTATGCGGCATGTACCAGATGTAACCAATCAGATCACCACGGACAACCGTGCACGTGCCCACGCCCCGCGTTGTGTGTGCTCCTGTATATAAATAAGACTCTCACTATCTAATACAGCACAACGCACTACCAGGTTAGAAAAGTACTGTCATTTCAATAATTAGGAATATGAGTTCCTCAACTACCTATTATTCCAGAGCCAATGATATGATAAAACCATTAGGTGATGGTGTTAATGCTGTAGCCGTAACATCATTCAAGAGACCACTTATCCATGTTCGGCGCTACTATGGTGATGCAAATATAAAGTATCCAACTAGAACCGGCATCACAATGAGTCGTCAAGCTTTTGTAGATCTCGTAGACCTTCGAGAGGTCATTCTGAAAGAATTTGATAGAGTGTGTGGTGTTTTTGGCACAAAACCCAATTCAACCTCCCCACCTTCAAACACAATTGCTAATACAGCCAACAAAATGTCTACAACCACAGAGCAGTATTTTGGTAATCTAGAAATGTATCTCACACCCAACTACGAACCCACATATGTACCTGAGACGCCTGTAGCAACCCACAACCAACCAGAACAGAAAAAGAAGAAACCAACCAAGAGACGATTACTACAACCAACTGGGACTCCTTTTCATGGACAGTAAATTATAACATGAACCTTTTTTTTTTCTTTCTTAATTATTTTGGAAAATGTACGCGAATCATAAATAAATATGTTTTATATCTCTGAAAAAATATGTCTGTCACGTTTTTCTGGTTCGGGTTTAATCATTGTTATATTTGTATATGTGTATTGTCTGTTTCGTTGTACTATATGCTTTGTCCTGTTACAAAGAACCCTTCTATAAACTACAGAGGTTCAAGTTATCGGCAGGTACAGAACTCCGAGGTTATCCACAGATCAGGAAGAACGGAGCCTTCGATCTCTATAGGTAAAACGTGCTGAGCCCAGAACCGACTTATACAAGGGTTATACACACACCAAGATATCATTAGAAACCCCATCGTGGTTGGGGTCATAAGCTAGTCAAGTTAATTCAGGCACCAAAACCACTTTTCCTCTGTTTTATTTAAAGGTATGGTAACTATTATGGGTATAGTAAATAAGTCCATTTCTATATTGGTTATTAAAACCGTTGAACCGTATAATAACACCCATGCTACTAACAGAATAACACACCGATGGGTTTACAAACAGTGGAAGGGCCACAGCTGGGTTTACAAACAGTGGAAGGGCATTTTGTTTGTTGTAATAAGTTATATAGAGCACGCCCTCAATACATTTGATTAGAAACCCTACACATACCTTTTGTGTTTATGAATTAGCTATGTTAGAATATGCCATAATGAGCCCCAGCACCCTTTTGGGGTTTTGACCTCTAACAAAACTAACATGTGGGAAATGAGTGTCTTTCTATATTGGATATTAAAGACTCTTGAAGTGTATAATAACACACGGGCCACTAACAACATAAAAGCGGTGTGTGTGTATTTGTGGGAGAAAACCTTGATAGCTAGGTTATCATGTTATAATATTTTTTCCTTTCCACATTTGTTTTCACCAGCTTTACCGGTAAAAAAATAAATTGTTTTCCCTTTTATACGCCGATCAGGCATACCGGGAAATAACGGTATTAGGTCTGTACTTTTTCATGACCAACAGGATATCCTGGTATGTTACATAGTTTTACCAGTGGATGCAAGATATTTAGATCTTCTAAACATAATGAAAGACACTGAAAAGGTTGTACAGAGCCGAAAAGCTTACAGATTAACAACGAGGGCAGCAATCTGCAAAAGATACTTCACATAGATATCTATACCAGTAGCGTATGGTAATTTTCTCAGTGGGGACTAGGTTTCAATATATGCCATAGGATAAACAATATATATATAAAGTACCACATATGTAGAGAGAGCGGGAGAGAGAGAAAGAGAGAGAGAGAGAAGAGAGAATAATCTTAACTTTCGGTTTAAAGAAACGAATCGCGCACACCAGTTTCTGAGCGAACCAGGCTTTCCGTGATCTGATTAATTACCACCCGCTGGGCTTCCATGCACTGACCACGGACTAAATTGAGATACAGCGGGCTTTAATGGTTTGCAGCTGTTGGTATTACCGGCCCGAGTCCTTCGTTATGTTACCGGCTTTAGTTAAATAGATTTGATAGTTTTATTTTCAATGTGTATTTATATAAAGATTGCTACATACGCTTATATTTAAACATGTTTTTCGTATATTTCGTTGCCCGCGTTAACTTTCTTGTTTCTTGGTTTAATTTATATGGAAACACCATTTCACGCCCATTCATTAGACACCACACACACATGTTTTATAAATAAGCCAATACAACGCATGGTTTAAATGTGGGTGCGATAGTCCACTAATCTGAACGATACAAAATTTCTGGTGTGGAAAAAGTTTCATAATTAGAATGGCGAGGTCGACACAACTTCAGTTGTTGTATGTGTCATTTTCGTTATCTTGGATTAGCAGTCTAATGTATCACCTTGCTCCTAAAAGCAACGGAAAAGTGTGGAAAAGTTTCATAATTAGAATGGTGAGGTCGACACAAGGTCAGCTGTTGTATGTGTCATTTTTGTTATCTTGGGTTATCAGGCTAAAGGTGAATCACAGGGTACAAATTTCACTGATATTGACCTTGATGTATCACCTTGCACCTAAAAACAACGGAAAAGTTTCAGTGGAAAACCTTATGCCTAGATGTTCAAGATGATACGTAGACGCCTCAATACGCCTCAATTACGTTTCTTGTTTCTTGGTTTAATTTATATGGAAACACCATTTCACGCCCATTCATTAGACACCACACACGCCTGTTTTATAAATAAACCAATACAACGCATGGTTTAAATGTGGGTGCGATAGTCCACTAATCTGAACGAGACAAAATTTCTGGTGTGGAAAAGTTTCATAATTAGAATGGTGAGGTCGACACAAGCTCAGTTGTTGTATGTGTCATTTTCTTTATCTTGGATTATCAGTCTAAAGGTGAATCACAGGTTAAAAAAAATTGTTACAAAGTTCACTGATATTGACCTTGATGTATCACCTTGCACCTAAAAACAACGGAAAAGTTTCAGTGGAAAACCTTATGCCTAGATGTTCAAGATGATACGTAGACGCCTCAATACGCCTCAATTACGCCTCCCAAGATGGCGGCCGACGCCTCACAACGCCGCCAAGATGGTGGTCGACGCCTCACAACGCCTCAAGTAATACTTGAGGCGTTGTGAGGCGTCGACCGCCATCTTGGATCTTGATGTATCACCTTGCACCTAAAAACAACGGAAAAGTTTCAGTGGAAAACCTTATGCCTAGATGTTCAAGATGATACGTAGACGCCTCAATACGCCTCAATTACGCCTCCCAAGATGGCGGCCGACGCCTCACAACGCCGCCAAGATGGCGGTCGACGCCTCACAACGCCTCAAGTAATACTTGAGGCGTTGTGAGGCGTCGGCCGCCATCTTGGATGCGCACTTGAGGCGTTGTGAGGCGTCGGCCGCCATCTTGGGAGGCGTAATTGAGGCGTATTGAGGCGTCTACGTATCATCTTGAACATCATATACTACTGCCGTAGCGATCTGAAAACATTTCCGCCTCAACTGGAGAATGAACCCAGGACCACTCATATGCGAAGCCAGTGCGTTAACCACTGCACTAACGCGGCTCCCTAATGTCTAACGCTAATGTCCGAACCATGCAAGTTTTTGACTTGCCGTATACTTTATGTCCAATCAGCCAATACAAGTGACGCTGTGTGTAACCACCTCACACTACATATCTAGATAAGAACAGTGGTCTTGACTATCTGTAAAAGACCTTAATTTGTTTCATTATAAAGTTATAGATGAATACGTGGGAGTTACCACTGGTCTAAATATCTATGGATAGGGCAATGTCCCATTATAGACGGACTATAAACTCGGAGTTCCCTAGTGCATGTCTCGGAAATTAAAATTACATTACATATATGCTACTACCCCCAACAAAAACTTACTTTGCAAACAATGTCCTACACTTCTTATTAAACTATCATAGGAAGGAAAATATAACTTATTCCTACTTATTATAGTTTAATAGTTGAACGGGAAATGTTATTTTGGTCTAATACACACACTCCGAAACGTAGGTAAACCTACAATAGACAACCTGGTACCTGTGTCATCTAGTATTGATTAAATTCAATACTGCATACACAAACAGTTGTTTTTCACCTAACTTGGATGAAAGTCAAAAGTACTAATGTTGACACAGGAATCGCCAACATCTGTTGTAGAAACGAATGTCGTAAAATGACTTTAACTTGATCATATTCAGGCTACATGATTATCTACCAGGCACATTATGCAGATCAGGGCAAGCAGATGTGCCAGCATCTAACATATGAAACCATATCTAATATGACACACCTGTGCCACATTTATAAAGATGAAACGCGTTCCATCAACGATAGGGATGTCTGAACTTGTCACGTTTAGAGTTTATAAAGATGAAACATGTTCACTAACAATAGGGATGTCTGAACTTGTAACTTTTAGAACACGATCTATCAATAATAGGGATGTCTGAACTTGTCACGTTTAGAGTTTATAAAAATGAAATACGTCCCATCTACAATAGAGATGTCCGAACTTGTCACGTTTAGAACGCTTTCTATCAACGATAGGGTTATCAGAACGTTTAGAGTTTGTAAATACGTTTTTATCAGCAATGGTTACATCACATTCAAAAGTAGTTCATTTAGATACGGGAGTAATAGTTAATATAAAAAAGGAACAAATAGTAATCGTGAACATGGAACTAATAGTTATAGTGGACATTGGAATAATAGTGATCGTGAATATGGGAATAATAGTGATCGTGGATATGGGAATAATAGTGATCGTGGATATGGGAATAATAGTGATCGTGGATATGGGAATAATAGTGCCGTGGATATGGGAATAATAGTGATCGTGAATATGGGAATAATAGTGATCGTGGATATGGGAATAATAGTGATCGTGGATATGGGAATAATAGTGATCGTGGATATGGGAATAATAGTGATCGTGGATATGGGAATAATAGTGCCGTGGATATGGGAATAATAGTGATCGTGGACATGGGAATAATAGTGATCGTGGATATGGGAATAATAGTGATCGTGGATATGGGAATAATAGTGATCGTGGACACGGAACCAATTTTGAGGATAGATTATGAAAAACCAATTAGTATAGATAATGAATTAATAATGAAAATAGACAATGAGATAATAATGACGAACCAATAATGAGCATGTATGAGAAACTAAAAATGAGTATTGATGAGAAAATAACATTGATTATATATGAAGAACTAATATTGAGCATTATGGGGAACTAATAGTCAGCATACATCAGGAACTAATATTGATCATATGTGAGGAACTAATTTTGAGCATATATAAGGAACTAATATTGAACATATATAAGGAAATATATACATATATGAGGAACTGATACTGAGCAGTTATGTGCAACTAATATTGACCGTAATATTGATTGAGGTCTCGGGTTCAATCCGCGGTTTGGACAAGGATTTTATCTTTCGGTGGTGCAATAAACAATTATTCCTGTACACGTCGTGGCGATATCTTTGGCAATAAGGAATTAATATTGAACATGTATGTGGAACTAATATTGAACATATACGTGGAACTAATATGAACATATATAAGGAATTATATGCATATATGAAGAACTGATTTTAAGCAGGTATGCACAACTAATATTGAGCATAAATTTGGACCTAAAATGCTTCATATATAAGGAACTAATATTGAGCATCGCCCGTGTGTTGTCGGGGCCCGAAAGGGGAGCAAAGAATAGCAACACTGTTTACCTTCCACGCATGTCGTAAAAGGCGACTAAGGAGGTTATGGGATGGAATTGGCTGTCCCATCCCATATAGGGTCAGTGACCCAACGCCATGCTGAAGTCGGATGTGTCAGGCCAAAAGGCGTAGATATCGCAGCAATGCTGTAAACCATGACAGAACGCATTCCGTTCTCCGGACTACATCCTGCTAATCTGCAGGAGTTTGAGAACGAACGCAGAAGAAGAATAAGAAGAATATTGAGCATAAATTTGGACCAATAATGAATCATATATGGAACTAATATTGAACATTTATGAGAAATTAATTATGAGCATAACCATAGAACCATAGTGAATCAGATTTAGTGAACATAACGCTCGAAGTGGTGGAACTAATAGTGAGTATAGATAACGAACTACAAGTTAATATAATCAGGGAACTAATGATGCCTACAGGTATTGAACTAATATTTTCATATGCCATTTAGAAGATATAAATGTCGAAACTTCACCATCTGATCTTTGTCTTGCTTACAGTATCTCTTAAATTCTACAAAAGGATGGCGCATATTGATATGTCAGGATAGTATTGTAGATGCCACATATATTATATGCGGTGCTCCCCTCCCCCTCCACTCTGGAGGACACTCGTGGGGTGACTAATTCACATGAGCTTGTGTCATCTTGAAGGTTAGAATGGCAGCGTTTCTTATTCCAGTCACGAATTTCGTTTGGACAGAGAGTCTGGAAATTGAATTCCAGAGGCTGAGTATTGTTTTGGTAGTTTCACATCGACATCTGTTCCTGGAAGCAGACGACACTCAGTGGTTTTCAGGGTCATTTGTAGAAGACTGTATTAAGAGTGTGAGCTGGGGGGAGGGGGAAATACGAGGAGTGTGTAGGGTGAACTTGTGAGTACATTATGCAGTTGAAATAATTCTTCTTAATTCATTCGCAAACTATTGCTTTTTAGCAAAGATGTATTATAAAGAACGCAATGAGTTGTGTCATGGCTTACAGTTTCGCTGTGATATCTGCGTATTTTAATTTGGCACTGACAAATTCCAAATGGTGTCTATTTCACTTTCGTTTATGGGGAATGGTACAGCCAACTTTACCCACATGCCTTCCTAGTCGTCGATTACGACTTGCATGATAGGTCACAGTTTCGCTATTCTTTGCTCCCCTTCAGGCACCATCAGCACCAGACGAATATAAAGATAATCAGTGTACTGACTAGAAATCATGATATACAATGTACATCTATAGTGAGATTCAAATTTCAGACCGTCTGATTTCGACCAGTCTCATTAACAAGTGTACGATTTACACTGAAAGTTTGCGTACGTCTTGTATTTTTGATGACGTTTAAACTTTATAATTCATTATTGTGTATACACTGCTAGTTCCTTAAACTATCAACTTTATTTGACCTTTCCTGGTGAAATAATTATTGAACACCTAAAAACACATCTTACTGTATTTGTATACATGAACTTTTTAAGTTAGATTAAAGCTAAAGGTAATATGAGATAATAACCAGGCATCATAATACACGATTTCACATAAGTACTCAGCTACCTAGTCAGTGGTGGATAAAAAATCTCCTAACAAGCAACGACTACCACATTTTCTCAGTAGCAATAGCGCCATTCATTGACCTTCCCAGAGCATGAGTACTGGTACCCTACTTCTTTGTGGATAGGTAAATCACGTGAGTAATTTTTATTTCAAGCAACGAATAACGAGTGATTTGAAACCCGGGTTTGCTGGTCAGTCGGCCCACATTATGGCAACTTCATGCTCACAAATGTTTAAGCGTCAAGGTTAATCATGTGTGGACGTTACCATGTTGTTCTGGCAGGTCGACGTTGTGCTTGAACTATTTACGGACACGGCGTGGGTGGCGGAACAACGAAGAAACCTGTCGCAAGGGCCAGAGTTGTGCCCTGATGTCGACGTCCGTGTCAGTGGCATTAAACTCCAAACACCATCAAGTCGGATGGCTGCTGGAACAGAGGGTGGAGCAGAGGTTGGAACAGAGGGTGGAATGCCCCATGTGCTGTGAGGCCAGTTTCTAGTCAAGAATCAAGGACGTATCTCCAATATTAAAGTCATGACTGTAAATGTGTGTGTCGAATAATGCGCTTTGATTGTGTATTTATGTGTGCACCATTATTACAATATTCTACGAAGTAAAGGATTTTATTTTCACACTTACGTTTAGAAACACGTAACATTTACAATGCTGATGCGAATATAGCAGCAAACTCTAGTGAGGTGTACCGAAACATCAAGATTCTTTGTAATTTTCATATTAAGCAATATCCATATTAAGATTATGCACCAAAACATATAACGGTAACTTATCTTATTCAGGACGTAGCCATCAACCCAGCATATTTTGGTTGTAGTATTTTCTAGGCAATATAAATACTTCAGTAGTTTTTCGTTGCTTTCTGAACGGTCCGGATGCTCAAATGCTTGTGTTGGGGATTGAACTCGGTACCTTGGCCGCCACAGGCGCGTTCTCTACCACTTCGCCACAAAGCTGGACTTAAAAACATATAGACATGTAATATAGAAAATGCACACACGTTTTTGTGGAAGCTATCCTGTGAAAACATTGTTAATTTGAACAAGTTCTCAATATTTTGTAGACCTCTTAGTAGCTATTAATGATGATCAATTAAAAATTATTCAATAAAAACAAAATAAGCCATAATATTCTTGTCTACTATTGGTTGATAAAATGTGCTGTAATTTATAACGCGGTTCACAGGATAGGTGTATGTCATCGTACGTTAGCATTAATGTTCAAATACTTGTCAGAAACTCAGTGTTAAATTGACAGTTAATACTAAATGTTCAAATACTTGCTAGAAACTCAGTGTTAAATTGCTCATGTTTTACTATTTCTTGATTTTTCGGTGAAAATAAAATGTAAAATTATAAATATTTACAAAATGTACTTATGCTTTTCATATGCTGCTGATTGAACAGGACCATACTTGTATATACGATGCGTCAACAATTATTGTTCAATATACGTTGTTACAGAGTGGTGAGGCGGCGTTAACGTGTTTGGTTTGGACATGCTACTTGACTCTACTCTCCTTCTAAAATTATGTTGCAAGGAACGGTCGAAGGTGGTAGGAGAAGAGTCGTAAAAAGAAAATCCTAGATTGATAACATCAAGAATGGTATAGGCTTGAATTTTATATACTCCTCTGAATGACCGATGTATAATATTCTTATAATATAGATAATATAATATTATAATATAATATCGTATAATATAGATGTTTGGAGGGCTTTTTGGGCTTTTATTTCCAGTATGGCACCCCTACGACCCGACCGGGCTGTGAGTCTTATTATTACTGTTTTATACAGCACAAATTCAAATGTAACATTTTATAACATATATATGCATACGTACATTTGCACTAAAGTCGGTTCAAAAATAAGTGTGATATACGTTTCACACGGTAGCGACACTGTGACATGGCAAGATGGATAAATACTGGAGAAGTATGCAGGAGTTCACTTTTTATCTCTGTTGTATAATAAACAGTCAAACAATCAGGAATATAATTATACAGGAGTTAAGAAAGTCAAACAATCAGGAATATAATTATACAGGATTTAAGGAAGTCAAACAATCAGGAATATAATTATACAGGATTTAAGGAAGTCAAACAATCAGGAATATAATTATACAGGATTTAAGGAAGTCAAACAATCAGGAATATAATTATACAGGATTTAAGGAAGTCAAACAATCAGGAATATATTTATACAGGATTTAAGGAAGTCAAACAATCAGGAATATAATTATACAGGATTTAAGGAAGTCAAAAAATCAGGATTATAATTATACAGGATTTAAGGAAGTCAAACAATCAGGAATATAATTATACAGGATTTAAGGAAGTCAAACAATCAGGAATATAATTATACAGGATTTAAGGAAGTCAAACAATCAGGAATATAATTATACAGGATTTAAGAAAGTCAAACAATCAGGAATATAATTATACAGGATTTAAGGAAGTCAAACAATCAGGAATATAATTATACAGGATTTAAGGAAGTCAAACAATCAGGAATATATTTATACAGGATTTAAGGAAGTCAGACAATCAGGAATATAATTATACAGGATTTAAGGAAGTCAAAAAATCAGGATTATAATTATACAGGATTTAAGGAAGTCAAACAATCAGGAATATAATTATACAGGATTTAAGGAAGTCAAACAATCAGGAATATAATTATACAGGATTTAAGAAAGTCAAACAATCAGGAAAATAATTATACAGGATTTAAGGAAGTCAAACAATCAGGAATATAATTATACAGGACTTAAGTAAGTCAAACAATCAGGAATATAACTATACAGGATTTAAGGAAGTCAAACAATCAGGAATATAATTATACAGGATTTAAGGAAGTCAAACAATCAGGAATATAATTATACAGGATTTAAGGAAGTCAAACTATCAGGAATATAATTATACAGGATTTAAGGAAGTCAAACAATCAGGAATATAATTATACAGGATTTAAGGAAGTCAAACAATCAGGAATATAATTATACAGGATTTAAGGAAGTCAAACAATCAGGAATATAATTATACAGGATTTAAGGAAGTCAAACAATCAGGAATATAATTATACAGGATTTAAGGAAGTCAAACAATCAGGAATATAATTATACAGGATTTAAGGAAGTCAAACAATCAGGAATATAATCATACAGGATTTAAGAAAGTCAAACAATCAGGAATATAATTATACAGGATTTAAGGAAGTCAAACAATCAGGAATATAATTATATAGGATTTAAGAAAGTCAAACAATCAGGAATATAATTATACAGGATTTAAGGAAGTCAAACAATCAGGAATATAATTATACAGGATTTAAGGAAGTCAAACAATCAGGAATATAATTATACAGGATTTATGAAAGTCAAACAATCAGGAATATAATTATACAGGATTTAAGGAAGTCAAACAATCAGGAATATAATCATACAGGATTTAAGGAAGTCAAACAATTAGGAATATAATTATACAGGATTTAAGGAAGTCAAACAATTAGGAATATAATTATACAGGATTTAAGGAAGTCAAACAATCAGGAATATAATTATACAGGATTTAAGGAAGTCAAACAATCAGGAATATAATTATACAGGATTTAAGGAAGTCAAACAATCAGGAATATAATTATACAGGATTTAAGGAAGTCAAACAATCAGGAATATAATTATACAGGATTTAAGGAAGTCAAACAATCAGGAATATAATCATACAGGATTTAAGAAAGTCAAACAATCAGGAATATAATTATACAGGATTTAAGGAAGTCAAACAATCAGGAATATAATTATATAGGATTTAAGAAAGTCAAACAATCAGGAATATAATTATACAAGAAGAAAACTTTCTAAAGAGAAGAATGTAGAACCAAAAAAAATGTATAGAAAGAAAAAAAAAGGAAGAAAAAAGTTGCACATGATATGAAGGAAGAAGTTCAAGAGCTATGGAAGACATTCAAGAATGATGACATGGAGGAATTCAGGAATTACAAAAAAAATATTTATTTCTGACGGCATTCAGACACGAAAAAAATACATTCATGCAACATGGAATACATTCAGACAGGAAAAAATACATTCATGCAACATGGAATACATTCAGACAGGAAGAACGATATTTAGACATGACGGAAGATCATGTGTGAAAGCTTTTCGTCTGCAACCTCAGCAGCATGTTTTCTTTTTCTTGTTCTGCGTTCATTCTCATACTCCTTCACATTAGCATAACGTGCTCCAGAGAATGAAATGAGTTATGTTATGGTTTACAGCTTTTTTGCGATATTTGCGCCTTTCAGCATGACACATCAGACTTTAGGATGGCCGTAATCCTTTATGGAGTAGGACAGGCAACTCCACCCCAAAAAACCCCTTAGTCTCTTCTTACGATGTGCACGGTAGGCAACAGTGTCGCTATTCTTCCCTTCCGGTCACCGATAATACACAAGTTAACTCGTGCTCGATTCTTAACTTTTGGTCAGATAACCTGTTTCTTATCTTTTGTCTATTATCGATAATTGATTACAAAAGGTATTTCATATCTCGTATTGGGCTCATCAATCACCTGAGAACTCACAAACAATCAAACCAAACTTGACTCTTCTTAATGCCTTGCTCATCAATCACTTGAGAACTCACAAACAATCAAACCAAACTTGACTCTTCTTAATGCCTTGCTCATCAATCACTTGAGAACTCACAAACAATCACACCAAACTTGACTCTTCTTAATGCCGTGCTCATCAATAACCTGAGAACTCACAAACAATCACACCAAACTTGACTCTTCTTAATGCCGTGCTCATCTTTGTTTGTGAAGAAGGAATCTCATTATCATCATCCTCATCGATTATCAACGAATCTCAAGCATGCCTGCTTCCAGATCCACCAAGTGAAGATGTTATATAATATTTCTTACAGCCATGACACTGATATTTACATAGCAGCAGTGTGCGTCACTGTGCATCCCGATGCTGTTGTCAAGATAATTTTATTAAGTGATTCAGTAGATATGAAGGTCAACCAACGACTGTCAGGGTTTTTTTTTTTTTTTTCACGAATGCCCCAATTTTTGGAGTCTCCAGGGCGTATGCAGGGCCACGTGTTTTCAATGATGCAGATAACATGATGGAAAACTTCACGAAGATCAATGCGATCTCGGAGCAGGACTGACTGTATTAGACTGTGGTCATATGGGAGTCTGCGTGGTGTGTTTGACAATCGTTTAGTCGTCAGTGCTCATGAGATTTGCAGATAAGAGTGCCAGAAAAGAGAACTAGAAGTCAGAGGTCAGCAGGGGAACTGACATGGACATTGTTGGAAGAGAAATGAATGCTAGAAGAATGTAGAGATGAGGGTGAGGTGTGAAAGTGCAGTGGTCCTTAAAATTTGTTTGCGTATGAACGGACTCTTTCATGGACAATTACCATTCTGTGACCACCTTGGAACCTAAACAAGGACCTTATTATTTTATTCATGACTTATTTTATATAATTTATATATTAATGATTATTGCTTAAATAGTCATCTTATAAAGAGACATGATTATTGCTTAAATAGTCATCTTATAAAGAGACATGATTATTGCTTAAATAGTCATCTTATAAAGAGACATGATTATTGTTTAAATAGTCATCTTATAAAGAGACATGATTATTGCTTAAATAGTCATCTTATAAAGAGACATGATTATTGCTTAAATATTCATCTTATAAAGAGACATGGTTATTGCTTAAATAGTCATCTTATAAAGAGACATGATTATTGCTTAAATAGTCATCTTATAAAGAGACATGATTATTGCTTAAATAGTCATCTTATAAAGAGACATGATTATTGCTTAAATAGTCATCTTATAAAGAGACATAATTATTGCTTAAATAGTCATCTTATAAAGAGACATGATTATTGCTTAAATAGTCATCTTATAAAGAGACATAATGGTTTAGAAAGATTAATCACGGAGGGATGAGTTCCAGGGAAGAGAACAAGAGGCAGACCACGACAACGATGGGCACCTGATTTGGAGACCTTCCGAATATGACACTGGAAGTGTCTGGGCAGCATGCACGGAACCGAGAGGATTACAGAGTGGCAGTGAAGGCAACTTTCTGTAAAGGACACGTCACATACATAGATAGCTTCCTCCACGACGGGTCTGTGGCAACCATGTTTCTATTGTTATCTGTGCTATCAGGCCCCCCTCCCTCCTGGAAATCGTTGTGGCCAATGGGTAGCAATATGGCCAACATTTAGAACTATTGTAATGGAGCATGTAGGCAGAGATACAAGTGGGAGAGTAACATCACACGATGGACAGGTTACAGTCTAGCAGAGTGCACCACCAAGACAAGAGACAGGAGATGTTGGAGATACATTGCAGCCAACTTTCGTTGCTGAGACGGCACTTAATAATGACGATGAATGGAGTATGTAAGGGAGATTGTATGCAGGAATGCAGAATGTGTGATGTATATATGCTAAATGTGTTTATGTGTGGTTGGTTACCTGTGGTATAGAACGTGCGTGAACACTGCGATATATGTGGTTGCACGCATGGTGTATGTGTGATTTTGCATGGTATGTATATTGCTATTGGGATGTGTGGTCATTGAACTTTTTATGTCGTTTATTTCTAACTGGTGTCAGTTATTTTTTCGATTCATTTGCTATGTCCGTAGTATGTGCTGTATGATGTCTTGTATGTGTTGTGTGTTCTGTGTGTGATACATATGTTCCTGTGTGTATATTTACTATCTGTTCTATTGATATTACTTATGGAATATGTTGTATGAATGGTATTTTGTGCATGAAGGTATCTGGTCTGCGTTTGTGTTGTGTGTAACAATGTTATTCATTCTAGTATTTGTATTCGCTGTAAATAAGGGATAAATTATTGTTAACAATTGTATTTTATCAGTCTTCCACAGACCCTTCGAACTTTTTATATTCATCATATTTCTGGGACTTATATATATAACAAATAATACGTTTGTCAGTACAGACAGTGTAAGGTTGATCAAATCATAGAATGTTATAACTTGATCAAATCATAGATTGCTATAACTTGACCCTTGATCACATCATAGAATGTTATAACTTGATCAAATCATAGAATGTTATAACTTGATCAAATCATAGAATGTTATATCTTGATCAAATCATAGATTGTTATAACTTGACCCTTGATCACATCATAGAATGTTATAACTTGATCAAATCATAGAATGTTATAACTTGATCAAATCATAGAATGTTATAACTTGATCAAATCATAGATTGTTATAACTTGATCAAATCATAGATTGTTATATCTTGATCACATTATAGAATGTTATAACTGGATCAAATCATAGAATGTTTTAACTTGATAACATCATAGAATGTTATAGGTTGATCAAATCAAAGAATGGTATAGCTTGTTCAAATCATATGTGTCCTAGTACAGACACCGTTAGGTAGATCAAATCATAGAATATTATAGGTTGATTAAATCATGCGTGTATCATGTATTGACCAAATTATACGGTATTATAGGTTGATCAAATCATACATCTGTAATATATTGACCAAATCATACGTGTTACAGGTTTATCAAATTATACACATGTTTTATATTGTTAAAAAAAAACATACGTGTTTGGAAGCTTGATCAAATCATACCTGTGTCATGTATATCACGGAAAGATTTCATAGAATATTAGAAGCTTGAAATTTCGACCGTGAGAAGGTTTCTGTAGCCCTCAACACAATATATTTGTAGCTGTTTTCACCGTTGTGACCTCATTCAATGCGATATTGAACTCTGTGACCCAATCGCTCATCCGAATGTACAAAAAGAGGTCACGACTTTCCATTAATTCAGATTAGTTCTTACTCTTGAGCTGTAGAGTTTCTTAGTTCGCACTGCCCCCAATATATCAATCACATACAGAGGCCATTCTTTTCCGTCAGGTGACAAACAGATTTGAACAAAGTTCACCACAAATGTAGATTAGGGGCATGGTGTAACCTGCTCAGATCGAGATACAACTATTTTAATCTTGATAGACAAAATCTAAAAACTTGTCTATATTGTTGCAAGAAGTTTTTAAACAGTGTTGTGTGGTGCAAAATACTCGCATGTTCTCTTGTGATGTCATTATCCTCAGGGGATACTACATTTTGAAACTGGTTGTGTGTCAATGTATGCGTTTACATATACAGAGTCCATACTCGAGATTTTGACTTCCTGCGCAGCCTCTGGCTCAATCCTCTTTTACATAAACTATATTTGTTTCAGTTCAGGTAAGTGAGATTGCTTCTGTCCCATCGAACATGAGTGGTCTCCGGTATTATTTTGAATATTATGTTGGACCAGTGTGGGTTGAGCAGATATCAAATTTGATGTGTAACTAAGGAAGATTGTGTAGTTGCTAGGTTCTTTACCACGTAAGTTCAAAGTGAACTCTGATCTGTTTTCCTCTGGGATACTCTGAAACTTACAGTCAATGTATATACAAATGCAGGTATTTTAAGGATAAACATCCTATTGCAGCAACCTGCCGTCGGGGATGAAGATCTCTTCATGTACTAAGCCACAGCAACTATTTGGTAGGGTTCCCTTCCTCGATGTGTTTACTTTTCCTATCTATGTCAGGTATACATTAACAGCTAGGTCAATTAACGGAGAGGTCTTGTCAGGCGAGAAATAACAGCTACGATTGTCAATGCTGGTGTTTTTCGGGCGGCCAAAAGAGGAATAGTAACACTGCGACCTGACGTATAGCAGAAGACGACTAAGGAATGTTTGGTGTTTGGATACCATCCTGTAAAAGCTCAGAGTATGTAGCCTGTGATGCTGAAGTCGGATGTGTCGATCCATACGGCTGATAAATAGCAGCAGAGCTGTTAACCACTACCGACGGTATTTCGTTATTTAAATTATACAGTTTTAGATGCAATGACTTATGAAACGATGGAACGAGTAAATATTTCTATTAGTATACCTCGTTCTGTAGTTGACAAGCCTCTATTACAGTTGTTCCCAAATTTGGAACCAAGCAAATTAGAACCTAGTAAAATTCTTACAGAAAATTAATACACAAGTAATGCTGTAAATGAGAGGAATGAACCGGATACTCTTATAGCAATTTTTCAATATTTTCTTCACATTAGTGAAGTCTTAAATCTCCACGTCTAATGATTTGCAATCGATTTATTGTTATCGTCGGAAGGTTGGCAATCGCGCTAAAACCCCATTTCCACGAGGTATAAATATGGAAAAGTTATCCACAACTTTCTTACGATAGTACATTATACGGGATAGCAATGGTATATCTTTCTGAAGCCAGAACTGTTGATACACCTTTCTGAATTGCACCTTACTTCCAATTATGCAATGTCATCGTATGAATGTATGATCCACTGTTGTATATCCATGGTCAAAACATCATCAAACCTGCTTTTAAAATCTTTGTAAATGATATTTAACATAGTCCAACAAATCGACATCCTGGGCGTTTGTCAGTGACAGTTGAAGATATGGGAAAATTGGCGCCATACAATGTTTTGCTTCATGACTTTCATTCTGACAAGAAATGGAAGCACTGATCGATTTATATTTATTACATTTAGACTGCCACCTTGTAAATACAAGTTAACCTGATTAAATTTAGTAAACAAATCTGTTAAATAAGCAGTGTCTTATTTCTATTTGATGAAATTTTCTTTTAAAATTGGATCTTTAGCATCCTAAAACTTTAAAACAGTCTCAAAAAGAGAAAATAATTTTGTCAAGCATAAGCCGTTTGATAGCCACCTCACTTAATTTTGAAGGAGTAAGTGATAAAAGTCATCGTAATTTTCTTAACGCAACTGCGCGAATAACCTAGAATTCAACGCGCTGCTAGGAATCATGTTTACTGCGTTTATGATAAATTGAAGAGATTGGTGCAATCTGGCACTTACATTTTTAGCTACGAAATGTTGTTAATGAATGATGGAGTGAATTGCAAACACCTCGTGTACATCTTGATTTAAATGGCTTAAAGAACTGTGATAGCACTCAAACATGGCTGGTGCTTCATCTGCTGCTGCCGATAGTATATTTGATAAAAGTTCACATTTTCAATGAAATAATTATCAAAATATAGTAAATAAATATTGATTCGCCTTCAGTAGCTATTGTCTAAGTTCTTGCAAAGAGCAATTTTTCGTGGATTTCTTGATCCATAACGAAACGAAAATATGCCAATAATACTTCGTCATTACTAGACAACGTTGACTCGTCCATTTGAATTGAGAAATGGTTCAATTACTATTAATTGCGAAAGAAGTTTTCAACACCATGATTTATTTCATCAATACGTCTTTGAACTGTTGTGTTGCTCAAAGAAATTATTTTAAGTATGTCATATGTAGATTTGTATAGAAATGTTTTACAACCTCTTCAAATGCTTGCACAATCAGATTTTTTCCGATAGTGTAAGACTTTCCTGATTTTGCTATGAGCAGTGAGATATTATAATACGCCCGCAAACCATCATCGTCTCTAGTTGAGACTGAAGCAATCATATTGTACACCATGGTTCTCTTCTGACTTTTTTAAATGTTGAGTGGTAACTCTGTTTTGTACACGTCTGAATAAGTGGTATACGCGCGATGCGCTGCTGTTTCTATGAAAACTTGTAAATACTTGTATATGAACGTTGCACATCACGAAATAGATAGGTATTTGATCAATTATATGAAAATTAAAATGTATATATATATATATATATATATATATATATATATATATATATATATATATATATATATATATATATATATATATATATATAATATATATATATATATATAGATAGATAGATAGATAGATATATATATAAAGTATGTTCTATGCCTATTATACGTATTATGTACATATTATGTGTGTTATGTGCAATAAGACATTAACATTACGGCCACATGTTGAGGATCTTGTGCATCCCCAATATATTCTCCTTGTCAAGTCCTTAGTCAAGACCTACGTCAAGTCGATATCGATCCCTTCCTGTCCACATAGACCACTTTGGAAAACACTGCTTTAGTGTGTTGATAAGGTATTTGACTTAATTTCAGCAGCAAGTTAGTCGGACAAATATCACTTAGAAAGCAATGACAGTCTACTAAATGCAACTATTGCCTACCTAGAAAATCATAATAGTAAAAATATGTTTGGTTGAGCACAAAGTTCTGAATCGGATATTCTTCTAAC